>CAWUFW010009441.1:0-600000 GCA_963921515.1 Calotriton arnoldi | reverse complement strand
CAAACAGGATGGTTTCTTTTACTGCTGAAGGTACTATACCTTACCTGTTGTCCCTTTTCACTGTCGTTGTAAAAACATTTAAATATCCAACAAGCCTGCCGTCCCAGTTCTGTCTACCAATGCGGAAGCCGGCTGTCTTGGTCCGCTCGGAAGAGAAGGAGCGACATGGCCAATATTAGCAACCTATACACCACATCCTGACATTGAAACAATGCCGAGACCTGACTTACTCATATTTCATAAAGAATTAATAAAACTTTACAGAAACATGACTCAATACGTCATGAGGACATTTACTGTCCAGCCAGCAATGGGAACAACAAATACAGCTCAAGTTCAAAACACAACAACTAAAATTACACCACAAACGTTACACGCAGTAATGGGTAAGATGCCCGCAAAACATGAACAAATGCCATTCTGGATAGCTCAAAAAATAACACAGCTAGAAGCAGTATTCCCAAATACTAGCCCTTATGAAAAACACAGAATGCTAACAATCTGCTTGCCCATGGAGATCACACCACAACTAGAGGACTGTACCTCGTGGGGTACAGTTTTCGCTGCCATATCTACCAGAACTCATGGTATCCCGTCATTAGCAGTAGTACCCGATGTATTAAGACAAATACAAAATGAGTACAGAGCAGAGCCTGCTCTTAACCTAGGGATGAAGTTACTAGGTAACTATGCCCAGGTATCAGCAATAATACTGGCAAATATTAAAGGGGAAGCAGCATCAGTGGCCATCAGCCAACGCCTAAGGGAGCTCAGTCCTTTATAACAGGAGCAGGAACTACCCAAAATAGTTGAAATTGCAAATGCAGAATTTGGCAGGGACAGTTTGGGTGGAAAAGCCTTAAACCACAACTCATGGGTAGTCCCGAGAAGGATACTTTCAAGCAGACACCTACTTCTTCTAAAAAGAAGTGGGACAATAATAAAAAACAAAATATTTAAGAAAACAGATCTCAATCCAGAGGTAGATCTCCTCCACAGGAGCCCTCGGAAAGGAGGTATAACCTTAGGATTAGGGATAACATTAGGAAACCTGACAGGTATCAGGATACTGATACACGTTCCTCTCATTCCTTTCAGGGTTCATCGAAAAACTCCAAGAAGGAAGGATGGTCAGACAGACCAGAAGAGCGTACAAAGTCCAGAGACAAGCAGCACGCTCAAGACTATACGTCCAAAAAAGAAGATAAAGCCAAACCAAAACCACAGTTCAAAAAGAAGAAGGTTGCAGGTCTAAAGATCAGACATGCTCAGAATTCAGAGGACTCAACTACTGAACAGGGAATGGGTTCTGACGATGCTAGACAGTGCGGCAGAAGTAACAATAGCTCGCCAGAACCTGATGGAATTTCTGGTGACAGCGGACTTGAATGATTATATCACGGTGGAAACACCTGATACTAGGGTAAGTGTCCCACATAAATTGTATGAAATAACACTCCAGATGGAGGGGGACAAATGTAGGACAGTTAGAGGTCTCTTTTGGGAGAACCTGACGTTTGGCTATGATATTTTGTTAGCTGAACAAGATTGGCCGCCAGCATTCGTCATGGATTGCCCTAGGGGAGAAACGTTAATTTTACCAGCATTTTCTGACCACGTTCCAAAACATTTAAAATATACATATGCGCAGGAGTGGGCGGTAGCCCAGGCTCCAGCATTATACAAAAACCATGTTGGATGGGATGAGGATTCAACCCACCACATTATTCCACTAAAAAATACTCCAACTGCACAAAAGCAGTATCCTATAAAGCAAGAAGCTAAGAAACAGGTCAGGGAGATCCTAGATCAACTTGAATATCAAGGGGTGATTGAAACTTGCACCTCTCAAATGAATAACCCTTTGTTTCCAGTATCAAAACCAGACAATTCATATCATTTAGTTTTAGATTACAGATATTTAAACACTTGCACTAAGACATTTGCAGTTCAGAATGCACACAGTGCCGCATTAATGAATGACATTGTGCGGAAAAAATACAAAACAACAATAGATATCTCAAATGGATTCTTTTGCCAAAATATAGCGCCTGAGAGCAGATATTTGACAGCATTCTCAGCGCTAGGGTCACAGCGGCAATTTTGTCGTCTCACCCAGGGGTATAAGAACAGCCCGGGGTTGTTTTCAGCCAGAGTAACTGAATTACTTCAGAACCTGGATGAAGAGGCATTGCCCTATGTGGATGATATTTATCTAACGGACGATGACCTGGAGGAACACTTGAACAGAGTGAATAACATAATTTTGGGATTCGCCACGGAGGGTTACAAATTCAACTTTAAAAAATCAAAGATTGCCCATCTTAATGTCCTATTTCTAGGATATGAGCTTTCATGTGAAGGAAAAAGCCTGGCAGCTAACTTTTGAGAAAAGTGTGCACTACTCCAACCTCCAAAATCAATAAAAAACTTACAATCAATACTAGGATTCCTTAATTTTGGCAGAACATACATTTTGGATTACTCAGAAAGAGTAAAACCTTTCTACGATTTAATAAAACCTGATTTTTCAGTTAGACAATGGACACAGGAACACACAGATACACTTCGTTCCTTACAAGCTGACATGATAGCTTCAAAACACTTACAGACATGCGTAAACGTACGCAACCTGGTGATCCGAATAGTTGTGGGTCAATCGGGGTACACCTATCTAACATATAATGAAGGTGAAACAGTACCAATAGCATATAAATCTCACTTGTACACAAATGCTGAAATGCGTTTCGCATCTACAGAAAAAATTCTAACAGCAGTACAGACTGCTGTAGTCAGAGAAAGAGCCCTGGCTCAAGGGAAACGTATAATAGTCGTGACCCTGGTTCCAGCTTTAGAGGCTGCGACAAAGGCAAGCTTTCCCAACGCTAAAGCCTTACATCCAAGATGGATACAATGGGCTAATTCTCTCACTGCAACAGATGTAGAATACAGGTACGACCCAAATTAAAAAACACAAGCGTTTCTGCAATACGAACAAGAATATCCTCTACCAAATGAGATAATGCCTCTAGATCAGTATGAATACATTATTTACACTGATGGTTCTGCGCAACCGGCCATAGGGAGTAAACAGCAATACAGCGCCAAGTGTGCTATCGTTAAAGGACGGATGCAAGATGGAAAATTCCATCCGAATTGCACAAAAACACAGTCTCTTGGAGACTGCACGGCGCAGCTGGCAGAACTAAAAGCACTAATACAGGCACTGGTAAATACAGATCGTGAATTCCCCACACTAATCGTGTGCGATTCTTTTTACTGTGTACAGTCATACAATGAATATCTAAAACACTGGGGACAGAATGGGTTTAAAGATGCAAAAGGTGGCACAATTAAGCACAAAACGCTTTGGGAACAGGTAGTGGAGTTGAAAAACGAACTACCAAAGGCTCACGTGATACACACATTGAGTGATGGCGTTCACGATGAAGGGAATTCATTGGCCGACGAGGCCGCGAAGGGGGCTGTACGCACGGCTTCCGTAGCTGCAATCACTCGTTCAAAAACGAGAATAGACGGTGAAATAATGGTTGCAATTATTGCTACACTCAATAACTCAGCAGTACTGAAAAAGTTTCCACTCAAGCACTCCTACAACTAGTTAGATGCAAAAAATGTTCCATTTGCTCAGATTCCTGGAGTGGGGATAGAGTAAAACCAAATATGGATCGAAGGTTAGGATTAATCCTAGCAGCACACGAGGGTATAGGGTCTGCACACGCAGGAGTTGCTGCTACTGTTTCTTTATTGAACCAACGCTACTGGTGGCCAGGAATAAGAAGGCAGACTAAAGACTATGTCTTGAAATGCGACATCTGTCAGCAGATGAAGGCTCCACCGTAACACGTCCAGCGCAGACACCTTTATTAATATCAGACAAACCACTTGCATGTGTTTATTTGGACCACTGCGGCCCCTTACAATCTGATGGGGCTTACAAGTATATCATGGTTGCAGTGGATTCCTGCTCTAGGTTCCTATGGGTGTGGCCCCAGCGCTCGGCTGACGCTCGAACTGTTATCAAAGATTTGCGAGTCTTTATAGGGACAAACGCAATCGGCACACTTCATTCTGACGGTGGCCCCGCGTTTAGCTCTAGGGCTTACAAGGAAGCTATGGGAAGTCTGGGTGTAGCATTGCGGTACTCCTCTTCATACCATCCCAAGGGAAATTTGGTTGTGGAGAGGAAAAACCGGGACTTAAAGCAATCTTTAACAGCTAGAGTATTAGGCTCGGGTGGAAATTGGGTAAAACATCTGTATGGAGTACAAAGGGCATTAAATAATCAGCCAAGAAGCTCTCTAGGGGGGGTCACTCATTATGAGGTCCAATTTAGGACGAGAATGTGGGTACCTGATCTTGATTGTGTAGGCACAGTGGCGGATAAAAAACCGTTTGACATCCATAAATGTTTGGCTATTTTACAGGACCTGAATGAAAGCAGGGAACAACAGAGTAATGTCAATATAAAGAAAAAACGCCACTGGGGAAGTAAAAAGTGTCACGGCAAGACCTGTCTGGATCCCTAAAGTCGGGGATCTGGTCAGAGAAAAAAAAGCGGACAAAAAAGAATTTGGCCATCATACAGAAAGCCTGTACCTGTCCTGGCAGTTGAAGGAACAAGAACTGTACTTCACCCACCTCTTGCTGGTAAAAAGAAAAAAAGATTTTTCTCAATTGATCTAATCAAACCACACTATGTGGCCAATACTGAGTAGTAGGCCACGTGGACTTCGAAGTAACAGTTCAAACAGAAAGACTCATTACGTTTGAAGGGTCACCTACAGGGAATAAAGGACTAACAGGCACATGCATCATCAGTTTTTGCGAGCGCAAATGGTGCGATTCACAAAAATCGTCCGTTTGCGCCCGCAAAAAGGCCTTTGCAATGCATTAAGGTGTTAGGCACTCGCAATTTAAGAAATCGCAATTTATTGCGATTTCTTAATTGTGATTGCATTTAAGGAATCGCTATTTGCGATTCCTTAAATGCAATTCTAGAAGCACTTAGAAATAGCGAATTCGCTATTTGGGGCCGTAAAATACAGAGAAATTACTCTGGTCTGTACTTTGTAAAAACCTTGAAAAATGCACTAAAGTGCATTTTTCAAGGTTTCAGGTTACACACACACATGCCCTTGGGGCATGTGTGTGCTAACATGGGTGCACATCACAATTTCAGGGGTGCAACAGGGTGTCATTTTGACACCTTTGCACCTTGAAATGCATGCGCAATTTGCGAGTACCTATTGGTACTCGCAAATTGCGCATGTATTTCCCATTCATTCCTATGGGCCTGTAGTCCCATAGGAATGAATGGAAGCTATTCCTTAATTGCGACTAGCAATTTACGAGTCACAATTAAGGAATGTTTAGAAATCGCTATTTTAATAGCGATTTCTACATGCATAGGCTTTTGGGAGTCCCTAATTGCGATTCCTTAATAATCGCAATTAAGGACTCGCAAAAGCATTTCTTGATGCATGTACCCCTAAGTAACAATGCAATGGAACTCGTTCCCCTTGAAACTGAAGTTCGAAATGAGAACTCAACAGAAAGACAAATTTCAATTCGACCAAACATGGATATCTACGTCAACATGCCCCAACAAGAGCATGCTACAGTTTCCACAAAACCTGCGGAGCTACCGAAAATTGATCGAACTGCATCTGGCTATTTCATTGACTTTGACACATTTTCATTAGATCCAAGCGAACCTGAAATGACGCCAGCCCAAAAACTCATCTACAGTGATTTAAAGAATTTCTGAACTTTCTTAAAAAGACTTACCTGGTATCACCTTGGGTGGAACTCTGGGTATCTACAGGAATACTTTTCTTTCTTTTCTGGATAGGCCTAGTAATTGTTTTTAGAATGCTTATTAATGGAACTTATCTTCGAGAAGGCTCTGCGGCACAAAAAGTGAATGTGATCCTGAAACCGCACCTATCATCACATCGTGAAAGAAGAGACCTGTCATCAGTGAACATTACAGCAGTTCCTATACCTATCATCACATCGTGAAAGAAGAGACCTGTCATCAGTGAACATTACAGCAGTTCCTATACCTGATGGTATAGTATGGGACAAGGATAATTTCGATATATTTGGTCCGACTGAACTGTTAAAAATACCACATTTATTTAAAATATCATTGAGTGATATCATTACCTCAAGTACATTTTCCGATGATTGGGACTATGAAACTGTAAATAATATGTTGTCTGATTTAGAGAAATCTGCTGTTTTTCTAATAATGAAATGTTAGAAGACACATCAGACTTTGAGAACATGTATTGCTATCAACATTATGTTCATCATTTTTTGCATAAATCTGCTAATCCTAGGAATGTTTTCACATATCATCAATGGGAACATTGCCCAACACCACTAAAAGCAGTTCTAAAACATTTGTACAACAAATTCCATATTTTTCAGGGTTTAACACATCAGACTCAGCCTCATATTACTATAAGGTTGCACCTACACCAGCACAGAAAAATATGTTGACAAACACAAAACAGATCTATTCTGCTTCTTTTATTGCCCAGTTGTCTGAACAAGGTTTTGACTTATGGAAAGACACCATAGACCTAAAATCTGTCTGGGGTACTGAGACTGGCAGGTCCAGGGGACAGAGGCACTATTTAGAGCATATCTGATTCCTCAACAAATAACGTTCTTGAATGAAACAGTGCAACAAACAACTTGTCTTGGATTAGCCAGGAATAAAGATCTGAATATACCTCGGGTGCCGGCACCATCACACACTGAGGAGAATGTAACATCACAAAAAGTGGTTACAGTAGATGACATCTTGCAAAGCAATAGATCAGACCCCGATTGGAAGGAATGGTTGGTTTGGCTCATAGACACCAATAACTGTCAAGAAAGATTCTTGGGTAAAACTAAAGGATTTAGTATTAATAGGCCAGATCCACGTTATGTGCAGAGACAACACCCAGGGGTAGTGACATCGTACAGTGTTGGGAAGTTATGCCTCGATTAGCTACAAACCTCAACACTCACACAGGTGAAACAACACTTATCCTTACTTACGGGGGATGTGGACCTGCAGGATTTTTTATTAGGTCCTAGGAAACCACGTCAAAAGCGTTTCTTATATGCTGTCTATAATGAAGTATGGACAATATCCCAACAAGAAGCCGCGGAAAGATTATGAGAAATAGATCGTATTAATCTAGAGAAAGCTCTAGCAGTAGTCGATAATGGGTCAACAACATTAAGATCCAGGATATATTCACTGTGCAACATTGTATCTTCTGCTATTGATGTACTAGAACAAGATGTGTCTATATTACAACACGGGCAATCACAATTATGTTCTATTATGTTACTAAGCTGGACGCTGCAATCGTTGCGTGCAGGCTATGTGCCATGGCGTTTTATAAACAGCACATCTCTGTTTTCCTCGTACAATCTGACAGAAAAACAGACAGAAATGGCACAGAGGGGAGCAAAGTATACAATGCTGCTCGTTGAAAAATGGACCGATTAACATTTACAGTGGCAGAATCACCGTCCACAGAATGGTTAATCCATGGACACATAACTCTCCCGGTTACAACTTTTCAATTCCATTACTGCCTAGAACAAATGCAGGCAGGCAGATATGAAGAAATGGGAAAGGAATTCATCAAGGAATCTTGGAAATTGCCGTACAGATTTCGATGCCGGAGTGGGGAAAAAGAAGTGTTTATTAGCAGTACTAACTATGAGACTACCTTAAGTGGATCACTTATATGCCAGGATATAATGCTTCATGTGGCCTGTAATGGTTCAGTAGCAAACTTGTCCTGTCACTTAGAAGGGGCCCCAGCTGCTGTGATCACTCCAGTATTCAAACTACTTTCTAATGGGAGTTACTTGATGCTGAAAGATCAAGGTTGCTGTGGGATGCTTCCGGGCATCGCATATCTGGTAACTGTAAGTTCCAGGATTACTTGCTGTATGCAAGTATTGTTTCCCCTAACACATACAGTCAGGGAGGCGCCGCTATGGCCTTCACTAAATATTTCATTTATACGGTTTGATACTTTGAGCAGGATGAAAGCCATGCTTACACAGAAATCCGTGCCCTTGACCTCCGCTCGAGAGACTTTTGATCTCCAAGTAGCAAGGTCTTCAGCAGAGATACAGGCACTTATACGTACAAATTGCCCTTTCCATTTCGCAGAAATGGTAAATCGTATCTTTAACATGTCTGATACGACAGGCATTGTCCACCTATTTAAGAACATAGGCTCTGGACTGTTATGCACCTTTCAGACGGTCCTCGGAGTTATTCCAAACTTTATACACTCCGTATTGGGGAGCATTTTTGGAGGACTGCCGCTGATCCTGTTCTAATAGCAGGTATCCTGATTGTCCGGTTTCTGCTACGCAATGGACGTCCCAGTCACCAAGGAGATGGAAACAGTACTCCTGGAGAGAAAATACCGTGATCGCATGGTACAACTTCTAGGCACACCTCGCCTAAGGGAACTAAGTGCTTCTTGTTTCTTGTCGTTTAGACCAGTCTGGATGGACTGCATCTTACCTGTCCTCCGATGCCTGTTTTGCAGAGAAGAATGCGTGTTGGATCTCTGTCTAACACTCCCATCATGTGTGCGACCAGACGTTGACGCTTTACTGGACCCGATAACGGCCCATGTTTTGCAGTGTCCCCAGCGTATTCCCATGTTGATGGCGGCATTCCTAGAGCCACCACAGGTAGTGTCTGCTCCTGTTGGTATGGACACCGGCTCCTCCTCTGACACCCAGGCCTTGGATGGCGCACAGGCTGCCCCAGCACCGGCTGTGGACAGTACGGAAAATCATCTGTGCTCAATAGACATAATCTGCGAGGTGTTACAGGGATCGCTAGCTGCGGAAGCAAGCAACGAGAATGTTGCGTCTACCAACCAGGACACATAAACATTTGACTCATTTGGCCCGTCGTGTGCTGGGAAGAAATTCGGCTTTTGAAAAACAAACCAGAAAAATTAAAACTATATGTCAAAATTGACATTCCTTTCACGCATATATGGCTTTCAAAATGCTTGTAGTAGTTCGGACTATACCTACGGACATATTAGAGCAGTAGCCTATCTGTCAATTTCTAATACTTTCCCTTTTTAACAATTTGTTTTTAGATTTTTTTTTAGAAAACTAGTTTTAAACACATGTTTTTTAATACAATAAGAAACTAATGTTTTGTATATTTGCGTACAAGTATCTAGAACACCTAGTAGTACGTGTAGAATTTAAACTATGTTGTCCATTCGGAAGAGGAGTGGGTGCTATATTCCATATAGGTACTATAATATAGGCCTCGGTAAACTCGTTACCCTTCACCTATATTCTCTCCCTACATTACACTTGTCAGGGTTTACAGGGACTGACCTTTTACCTAGATATTACACTGCATTCAGAACGCGGGTTTTCCCTAGTTCGAAATCTCATACATTATGCATGAGGGTTCTTGGAAGCACAGCAGGACTGCCATCTCCTGTATAAAATCTATGTACAAAGTTCATGCCCGACGTTATCCTTAGGCCGACACAGTAATACAGCAAGGTAGGACCCCTGGGGAGACCTATGGGTATATATACATCACATCTTGCTAAGATAGGAAGAGGAGATCGAGACTTCCCGGCCGACACACTGACCAGAGACGCTGAGGTTCCTGCATGCAGACACTCCAGCTCACAGTGGTCTAACATCCCTCTCGGGGTGTCCAGCTCGAGACCAGGACGGGGTCCCACAGTCTCACTTAAGGTAATGGGGTTGACTAGATCCTAGAGGGATTCTTGGCTTAACACCTACACCCATGCTAGGTACACTTAGGTGCATCTAGTTAGGGAGGCATCGTAGGAGTACGCACCTTTTATTATCATGTGTTTTATATACTTGAATGTATTCATGATTTTAGTATGATGGTAGAACTATACCATCCTTTTACTTTCCTAGTACTGTTAATCATTTATATCCTATACTGTCTAACGGTTGTTGCAGCACATCTATTCTACACCAGAATAACAACTGTTCAATAAATGATTATTGAAAACGCCCAGCTTGTTTATTCTGTGTATCTCTCTGAGACAAACTAAGTAAGCACGAGTGACTGAGCGAAAGGTAGTACATTGTTTCCACGGTTCTGAGGGATCAGGGTTGTCATGCTCTGAGGTTGCCAGAATCTATTCTCTCCTTGGTAAGAGGAGATTATAGTGGCACTGTGAGCTAGCTGATACAGACAGGCTAACATACCCGGCGGGTTTGCATGGAATCAGTCTGCCACCAGTCCCACAGTTTATGTTATCCAAACGCGCAGATCCTGTATAGGTCATAAACGAACTACACAACACGTGAGCCCTGCAGGAGAGTTAGAGTTAATTGCTTTGTTTGGCAAATCTAGGCGGGTCAGCAATAGCTCTGTTTGACCTATATGTTTGATGTTTCAAATACCAAGGAATTTTCACTCTGGGCCTTCGATGATCCTTAGAAGATGGGTGAAATGTTTTTAAACTTGTTTGCAACCCAGTATTTATTCCCATTTTGTGATCACATTACTATCAATATTATTAATTCCCCTTTTGTGATAACGTTACTATCAATATTATTCAAAGAGCAATTGTTTTATTAGATTTACGTAGTTGAATACAGCAGTTCCTGGCTCCTTAACTATGAAAACAAAAAATGACAACTATAATTTCCTGTCAACTGAATTCCTGTTAAGCAAAAAACTGGTGAAAATTAAAACTACTCTGAATGGGGGAAAAAAGTTACCCGGTAGGCACAGTGCTTTAAGTCTATGGAGCAAAGCACTGTGAATTAAGTTTTACTAAGGTCTGTGTAATTGATACTAGTCTTCAAAGTACCTCAGTCACTCCCATTTCTCCCTTTCAGCCCACTTTTCTCTGCATTGTCTCTCTCTTGGAAACGTGCACCCATTTCTCTCCACACATTTTTCTGGAATCCAGCTTCTGCATATTTCTCACATACTTATTTTCCTCTTCAACACAGTTTACGTGTTCTCCTTTTTGCCCATACTTCCTTTCATCTCCTCTACTTCTCTATCTCCTGTGCTCAGACAACATACCATTCACATCTAAGCACAGAATGTATTCTTTTCTTGCTATACATATTTTGACATCTGTGCGACCTCCTTTATGTGTTTTCTCAAAATTAGCACGTGTCCATTTTCAAGGTGCTCTGCAGAGGGGCCAAGGATTAAATGTGCCTGTAGTTTGAACATCTCTATGACACACTGAAAAACGCTCAGCTCCAGAGTTCTCAATACTGGCCTGTCATAAACAACCCAGACAACTTGAACTCACCTCGGTAGATATGTTGAGGCAGGATGTAGTAAGATATGGGGCATCCTTTAATGGTGTGACATATTTCAAGACCACACATTAAGAATTTTTTTATAAATCTTTCTTTTCACAAAATTCTTTATTGAAATTAGCTTTAAAATACACCCAAGGAGACTCCCCAACCCTCCATTTTGTCTGTCGAGCTCCCTCGCTTTGCTCACTTACTACTTAAAATTCATTCACAACTTTTACACCCCACCACTTTGAAATGTCACCAGCCACCACTGTGTACAGACCCACTCAGAGACTCATGCACCCACTTATGGACCCACTCACATACTCATGTATATTCTCACAGACCCAATGAGACACTCATTTACCCACTCACACACCCATGCAGTAGTCCCACACTCTCTCAGAGACTTATGGACTCAGTCAGTCACTCATACACTCAGGAACTCACACATCCACTCACAAACTCAGTCAGATATACACACACCCACTCACTCTCCCAGTCAAGGCTCCTGCATCCACTTACAGACCCACCCAAACACTCTCCCTCCCAGTCACAGACACTCATGCATGCACCTATTCACTCACCCACTTAGAGACTTATGCTCTCACTCACAGACCCCTTGAGACATTCATTCACCCACTCACAGATCCACTCAGACACTCATACATCCACTCACAGACCTACTCCGAAACTCACACACCCATACAGTCACTCACACAGCCACTTATAGACCCACTCAGAGACTTATGCAGCCAGTCAGTTTTATACTCAGAGACTCACTTACACATTCACAGTCGCACTCAGAGACCCATGCACCGACTGATGGAACCACTCAGGCACTCACACTGCCAGGCATGGACCCACTGAGAGACTCATGCACTCACTGACAGATACACTCAGACACTCATGCACCCACCACACACCCACTGACAGAACCACTCAGACACTCACACTGCCAATCATAGACCCACTGAGAGACTCATGCACTCATTCACAGATCCACTCAGACACTCATGCACCCACTCACTTACCCACTCAGACACCCAATTAGACACTCATGTATCCACTCACAGATCCAGTCAGACAGTCATATACTTACTTACAAATGCACAAAGGCACTTATGCACCTACTCACAGATTGGGAGAGAGACTTACGCAACCAATCACAGACCCATTGTGACACTGATGCACCCACTCAGATGTACAGAGGCAGTCATGCCTTTTATTACAGAAGTACTGATACACTGATGGTCTCACAGATCCTCTAAAATACTTATACAGTGAATGATAGACTTAGTGATACAGTGATGCATGTAGTCATAGATTACACTGAAAAACTTATGCACTGTGTTATAGAGATAATATGGGGGTTGTACATGCTATTATACAGTCCTTTAGATAGTAATGTGTTTAGTGTGTTGGTTATAATCCATTTTTCAGTTATAAGTTGTGAATGTGATGGTGGCTATTGAATGTCTGCCTTTGTTTTGTGATTTCACCACGTATTCGCGGTGACCGCGGCTACCGATATCATCGCAAAGCCCGGTGTCCCCGCAAAAACGGAAAATCGGTTCAAATGGTTGTCTTTATACAAACTCCCTACAAAAATATGACTTTAAACAGTGCAGTAATAAACCCTAGTGTGTAAAATACTGTAAAATGTGTGCATATATGTGTTTTGCACACCCTAAAAAAGGTGCGATCATCACGGTTACCAATCGCAAAAAATGGGAATTAGGGTTTAAACAGTTTCTTAAAAAACTTACTAGAATAATATGTGTAGAAATATGTTTTAAAAGCAGTAATATGGTTAGTAATGTGTGTATTGTAATAGTTAGAATTAATTTTTTAAGTTAAACTTTTTTAATGTGGTGGTGGTCCTTGAATGTCTGCTTTTGTTTAGCAATTTTGCAGCGTGATCGCGATGATCTCATCGTCGTCCTGAATTTCAAAAGTTCTAAGAAAAAAATATTTTACAAGAAAATGAACACAATTTTGTGATCTTGGGTGGCTCTGACAAGAGCCTTTGAGTTGATAGTGCGTATAACAGCTACAGATAAGACTGTATGCAGAGTTTCAGGTTGCTTAGATTATGGTATCTGAGGAAAGCAGAAACAGTTTTATTAACATGTTTCTTGGTTTTGTCAATCTGTGGACAGAATCGATTTGACCACTTCCATTCCTGTCTTTGGCATATATTAGAGTACACCGAGACAGTGTGAGGGAAAAGCGAGATCAGTTTTGCAAAGGCATTCTTCATTTGGATTTCCAGCCCTACCCCAGTCAATGTACCTAGGTCATTGCTACCACAGTGCACAATCATGAGGTAAGGAGCTTGAGAATGGTTTTAACCAAAGACAGTAGCTGATGAAACTTTAACCCTTTCTGGCAAAACCAACTAGTCTCCACATTTGGTAAATCCAAGTCCATGTCAATACCTTTGTTTTCAATATAAATATAATATACAATATGCAACTATAGAAAGAAAATCTTAGAGTCTCACTTAAGAAAATGGACATTACAATTAAAGAATAGAATTTTAAAAACCTTAGAAATTCACTGAAAAAAGTTAAAAACCAAAGGTTACAGGGACGTTATAGTTAGGAATTAGCATTAAAAAGAAGCCGGAGAAATTCATTAAAAAAAACAAAGTTTATAGGGCCGTTATAGTTAGGAAATAGAATTAAAAAAAACCTTAGAAATTCACTCGAAAAACCAAAGGTTACAGGGATGTTTTAGTTAGGCTGAGATTTCACTCATACAAAACCAGAGAAATTCAGCAGTTATAGTGTTAGCTGAGCTAACTATAGCTCGCACCCCTGCAATGCACTGCTTATGACATATTACATGACTCATGACATGGTCAGTGACATCACTGATGACATCACTGATAAAATCACTGAGGGCATCGTCCACAGAATCTGAAATGTACCCACTCACACCCAACCTTTCATACACCCACTCCAACTTCCACACTACCATTCTCAAAACCATTGACACACCCATACCAGTACTTAGACACCCACTCACTGATTCATAGGTCTACATACACATCAACTCGGTCACCCATACAGCCACTCATATACCAACTCACTCACTAATACAGCCACTGATATATCTACTCATGCAGCCATACATCCACTACCACAGTCAGTCACTCATAGAGCTACAGTACTCACACTCCTACTCACTCACCTATAGAGTCAATCAGATAGCCATTTACTCACCTATACAGTTATACACATACCCACTCACTTATTCATACAGATACTAACACATACTCACTCACCCATACAGCCCCTCACACATGCACTCACTAACCCATACAGCCACTATTACAATCCCTCACTCACTCATACAGTCACTCATATACTCTAATACTCACCTATGCTGCCTTTCACAAATCCACTTACTCACCCTTATTCCACTGACACATCCATTCAACACTGACACAGCCATATACACACTCAGTCACTTATACAGCCCTTCTCTTACACACTCACTAACCGATACACCCACTCACTTATCCCCACTCACCCATCCATGCAGGCAGTCGCACATCCTCTCACCACCCACACACACACTCATACACCCAAACAGGTACTCAGACAACCAATAAATCACCCATACACCCACTCATGTATACACTCACCAACCCATATAGCCACTTAGACACCATCTGGCAGACTGAGACAGACATTCAGACAACCTAATCAGTGACCCATAAGTTCACTGAGACACCTAATCACTCACTTATACAGTCAGTCACGCACCTACTGAATCATCGATACAGGCACTCATACACCCACTGATTCATCAATACACCTTTCTATATATATTTAACACTCATAAACATTTTAAAAACACTCACAGACGCTGGATGATATCATCAAAGATGTCCTTTGAGATGTCATCAGTGATGTCATGAGTGAAGTCACTGATCATGTCATGAGTGATGTAATATGGGAGGTCCTAAGCAGCGCATTGCAGGAGCACAAGTTGTAGCTAACTATAACTGCTGAATTCCTCTGGTTTTGTATGTGTGAAATTTCAGCCTAACTATAACATCCCTCTACCCTTTGATTTTTACAGTGAATATATACGTACATATATATGTATGTCTATGCCGATGCACATGGTTTCTATGACATCATATATAGCAGCTCTAATGGCGTCTACATTATGTGAACAAGGTGGTGCAAACTACTGAAACGCGTCAGAGCCTTTTTTAATAAAACTTGAAAAACCAATCCCAGCCGTGTTGTTGCCTGTTAGGAAAGATTAAGCAGGAGTGGTGATATTTATACATATATATATATATATATATATATATATACTCCCAGTGAAAACCGAGCACGCACGGAGAGTTTTTAAGTCCCGGACATTACTGACTGGTGGACATTTGCCACTATCTTGCTTTATTCTGTGGACCATACAACCTACAGGATCTACAAACCTAAGGGAAGATCTACAACACACTGTGACATATTTTTATGGTCACATATTGGGAAGAGTGGTGAGACCCTTTTCCCATCTCCTTGGTCTATATTATTTATGAGATACCGGGAGGAAGAAAAATATCTGAAGGAATTATGCCCTCATTAGATAGTCTACACACCCAGACTTTGCCTAAAGTGCTGGGAGACACTTCTCAATTAAGCCTGAAGAAGGTGGTTGGACCTGTTTATACCACTGAAACGCGTCGCTTCTTGGCCTTTAAAAGTTACTGAACCACAAGGGTTCTTTTGGATGTAACAATAGAATAATTTTAATAAATGTTGAACCATTCATAATTGTTGGTTTGGCAGTTGTATTAAGTGATTTGCACTATTATCTCTCCACATACGTTGTTTTATATTGTGTCCAGCAAGATGAAATCTTTGATGAACTAATGATTTTATACTTAATGGGGTTTTTGGCATATTGTAAAATTGTTTTTAACTTTACTGTATAGCTATATCTAATAAACATTCCCATATTGGGTTTTTGGCTACTGCTACACTCTGTTGGTGATTGATTGTTTTGATTGAATGTGGTATGTGAACATTATTGTATGCTTTTGAGGAATCCCAAAGGGAATTTATTTTAGACTTAGTGTATGGGTGAGTGAGCAGATGTGTGGGTGCTTGTGTGGATGTGTGAATGGGTATGTAAATGGTTGTGTGGTTAAAAGTGAGTGAGTGTGTGAGTGTTTGTATGGGAGAGTGAGTGGTTGTGTTGAGAGGCTATATGGTTGAGTGAGTGGGTGTGTGAGTAACTGTATAGGTAAATAAGTGGGTGTGTCAGTAGCTGTATGGGTGAGTGTGTGGCTGTGTGAGTGGCTGTACGGGTGAATGACTGGTTATGTGAGTGGCTGTATGGATGAGTGAATGGTTGTGTGAGCTGCTCTACGACTAAGTGAGTGGGTGTGTGATTGCACCTATGGAGGAGTGAGTGGGTATATGAGTACTGGTATGGGTCAGTGAATAGGTATGTGAGTGGTTGTGTGGGTGTGTGAGTGGGGCATTCGAGAGGTTCTATGAGGGGTGTGAGTGGGTGTGTGAGTGGTTCTGTGGATGATGTCATCAGTGATGTCATTTGTGATGTCATCAGTGATGTTATCTATGATGTCACTGACCATGTAATAAGTGATGTAATATGTGAGGTCATAAGCAATGCATTGTGGGGGCGTAAGTTATAGTTAGCTCAGATAACTATAGCTGCTGAATTTCACTGGTTTTGCATAAGTGAAATCTCACCCTAACTATCATCTCCCTGTAACCCTAGTTTTTTCTGTAAATTTCAAAGTTTTTGAATTCTATTTCCTAATTATAATGACTCTGTAACTTTTGGTTTCTACAGTGAACTTCTAAGGTTTTTCAAATTCTATTTCCTAACTATAATGTTCCTGTAACCTTTGGTTTTTTAGTGGGTCCGTCAGTGGGTATATAAGTCTCTGAGTGGATCTGTGACTGTGTGCATATGTCTCAGGTATGTCAGTGGATGCATGACTCTCTGAGTGCATATGTAAGTTGCTGTATCAGTTTCTGACAAGGCATATCAGTGGGCGCATGAGTCTTTAAGTGGTTCTTTCAGTGTGTGCATAAGTCTCTGCATGAGTTTTCACTGGCTGCATGAGTCTACAAGTAGGTATGTCAGTGGGTACATGACTATCTCAGTGAGACACAGCTGAGTGCATAAGTCTCTCAATGGGGCTGAGACTGGGAGCATAAGACTATGACCAGGGTCGGTGAGTGGGTGCATGAGTCTCTCTGCAGGAATGTAAGTGGGTGAATGAGTGTCTCAGCTGCTATATAAGTGGGCACATGAGTTTTGAGTAAATCTGTGAGTAGGTGTATAACTCTATCAGAGGGTATGTAAATAGTTACATGAGTCTCTGAGTGAGTCTATGAATAGGTGCATAAGTGTCTAAGTGGGTATGTCAATGGCTGTATGAGTTTTTGAGTAGGTATATGAGGGGGTTCATATGTCTCTGAGTCAATCTGTTAGTGGCTTCATGTATCTCTGAATGAGTCTGTGAATGTATGTATGAGTCTTTCACTCCCTCTCTCACTGGGTGTATGACTCTCTGAATGAGTCTGTGAGGAGACGCATGAGAGTCTCAGTGGGTCTGGTAGTGAGTCTGTGAGTCTCTGACTGAGTGTCTGAGTGGGTGGGTGAGTCTCTGAGTCGGTGTGTGAGTCTCTGAGTTGATGTATAAATGTTTGACTGGATCTCTAACTGGGTGTATCAGTCTCTGACTGAGTCTGTGACTGAGTGGATGCACAGCTGTATTAGTGGATCTCTGCATATGTGTATCAGTATCTGAGAGGGTCTTTGAGTGGGTGCATGAGTCTCTGACTGAGTTTGTGACTCAATGAGGCCCTGCAGCCAACCTTCCACAGAGCTTGGCTGGAGGCCGTGCGTGGCAGAGGATTGGATTAACACATGGTAATTATTACTTTACATTTAAAAAACTAGAAATTCAGTGAAAAAAACAAAGGTTAAGGTAATGTTTTAGTTAGGTGGAATGTTCAGTAACAACATAACATTTTAAACTCTGAGGGCCTGATTACGACTTTTGGCGGTGTGGGAGCGAGCAGTACACCACCGCCATGCCTGCACCACCAAGAGTCGCTGTCGCCTGCCACTTTACAAGTAATTTTGTGGTCTGGCAGGCGGGAGGCATGGCAGTCCCGCAGCAGTACTGTGTAAAGGCTCATTGTGAGCCTTAAACAGCACCGCCGCGGGACCACCAGTGCATGTTCCTGCACGGGAAGGATTGCACCATGTCATGAATTCCTTCCCATGCAGGAACTGAGGGTGCATAAGTACAGGGGGGTGCAACAAGTGCCCCCCAACATTCACCCCCGTGCACAGTGGCAAGTGGGGGCCCTGTAGGGCAGGTGCATGGAGGAAGAACTTCCATGACACCGCTGGCGATGAGGAAAGTCGTAAGATGCTTGGCAGTGCTTCAGGGCACCACCAAGCATACTGCAGCCCTCAAACTGCTGTGGGTCTGCAATAGCGGTCCAGCTGCCAAAGTCCTAATAGGGTGGTCGGACCACCGGTGCGGCGGTGGCTGTACCTCCAAAGCCGCACCCCACCAGTCTGGCAGTCCTCAGACCACCAGACTCATAATCAGGAGCCTAAAAACGCTGAAATTCACCAGTTATAGTTATCTCAAGTAACTATAACTTGTGTCCCAAGGTAACTATGATTAGCGCCCTCGCCATGCACTGCTAATTACCCTATATATTACATCACTCATGACATCTTCTTTGACATCATTGACAATATCACTGTGCATGGTGGGGGCACAAGTTATAATTACCTTGGAGCACGGGTTATAGTTATTTGTGATAACTATAACTTGTGAATTTCAGTGGTTTTTAAAGTTTAAAATGTCACATTGTTACTGAACATTTCACCCAATCATAACGTTACTTTAACCTTTGGTTTTTTCAGTATAAAGAAAATGCTGAAGCCCAATTCCTGAAAAGGCCAGATGTTTTATTTCAAAGTAGAGATTGCAGCATACTCTGCTTCCTTATTATTATTAATTTTTTTTTTATTGAATAATTATAAACCAAACATTGGAGCATCACAAATTAATATATACAGATATTTCAACATAAATAAGATATACATTCCATAAACTTTTCATTACACAAGGAGTTGGGAACACAACAAAAATAAATAATTTGGGTATCATACAACAGATAGTAGCTATAGCTTTTCCACAAAATCTGATAATCTGAGCTCTGCCCCATCCTTCTGGGTCAGTCAGCACTCTCTTAAAGAACAGAGTCAAACCAGTCCCTGCCACCACTGCGCCTTCTAAGCCATTTGCTCATGAGCCCAGATCTTACGCCCTTTCTTACTGGCACGGCTACCCTTACAGTTATATAGTGTTCGTTCAAGATTATAGATAGTGAGCAAGCAGCCTAACCAAGCCTGGTAGGTAGAGGGCTCAACATCTTTCCACTGAGTGGCGATAAGCAGCCGAGCAACGGTGACCACAAATAATGTAAAATTCACCTGATGATTATCCAATTGCACACTACTATCATGGCCCAATAACATCAGTAATGGAGTTATGACAATTCTCTTGCCCAGGGATTCATACAGAAACAACTCGATCCCTTCTATTAAGTGTATCAGTTTCCCACACAAAAAGTACATATGCATCAAGTCAGCTGGTCCCTGAGCACATCTAGGGCATAGATCGTCCTCCCTCTTACCCCAACTAAAAAGTTTAGCCGGCGTAAAGTAGAGATTAAAAATCATTTGATAGTGTTGGGCTTTTAGATTGGGAGCAAAAAAGATTCCCGATCCCAATGCAATTGACCGATATAAATCTACATCACTATCTCCCAGCTTCCGAGTCCAATTGACTTCAACCTGCTCTAGATCATCAGGAACTGTATCCAGTAAGATTTTATAAATGTGTTTGATCCTAGAGCAGGGGCACATAACTGCCTCCAATAGTGGAATTTTTATTAAAGAGAGTTGTTTATTACGGGCTTGGGAGAGATAGCTGATAATCTGGATGTATTTAAAATATGATCCTACCATTACACCATACCCCTCCCGAATATCAGAGAACGATCGGGTTTGATTAGCCCGATATAAATCCCCAATTCTAATTATACCTTTTTGTTCCCACTGTTTATCCACGGCATCATAAGACACTGCAGGAAACAAAGAGGACCGCCACAGGAGCGAATATCTATTATAGATAGGTATCTTCATAAATTTCACCACTTTAGACCATACTTTCCATACTGGGATCACACACTTAAATCGTGTTTTCTTATAGTAACTAGCTTCAAGTTGTCTAAGAAGCATACCGCGGGCTGATCAGCCCATGGCCAGCTCATAAATAGAAGGAATAGCTGTATCATACTCCTGGCCCGTAATATTAGCACCTACTTTATCTGCTAAAAACAACTCTGCCATCTGTTGTAAAAAGGTAGCATAATAAAAACAGAGCATATTAGGAACCACCCATCCTCCACGGTCTTGTGGTAGAGTTAAAAACTTTAAAGTTTAAAGTTAATGAAGAGAGAGTCTAATTTCTTAAACAAATGCCCTTCAATCTCCAAAGGGATGGAGCGAAATAGATACAAAATCTTAGGGAAAATCATCATTTTGAGAATGTTGCATCTACCAATTATCGTGAGATGTAGCCTATCCAGGAGTTTTAGATCTGTACTGATCTTGTTAACCATGGGGCATAGATTTATTGGCCACACTTCACTGACCCTACTGCTGACTCTAACCCCAAGATAAACTGCTACATCCGACCTGCGAATATCCGTGAACAAAGTATTAGAGTTGCAGACAATCTGCGTTCTCCCTGCATTCAGGAGATATCCTGAGGTCCTACCATATTCCTCAGCCAGCCTTTCTATTTCTGACACTGCCATCTCAGGATCTGAAGTCGCGATGGCAATATCATCCGCATATGCCATATGCCATTACCTTAGTGTCAAAGCCGTTGATGGATACTGGCTTTATACACCGATTTTGGAGTAATTGCTGAATAAACAGATCAATGTATAAGGCAAACAGGATTGGAGAGCAGGGGCAACCCTGCCTTGTTCCCCTGGCGACCTGAATACAGCTTGACTCTTGGCCCATGATCTGCAGCTTAGCGTAGGGTCTAAAAAACATTGCTCGTATTGCTGTAATAAGACCCGGACCGAACCCCTTATACTCCAGAATTCCCCATAGATACTGCCAGGCCACACGATCGAAGGCCTTTTCTGCATCCAGGAGAATCAAGGCCATATTCTCCCCTAATACTTCTGTTACGTTAAATAAGGCGATAGTTCGCCTAATATGGTCGGTGGTGTCCCTCCCCAGAATGAAGCCATGTTGCCAGGGTGAAACAATGGGGGCTATAATCCTACTTAGCTGCGATGCAAGAATTTTGGAATAAAGCTTAGCATTGGCATTAATGAGCGATTTAGGCCGATATGAAGCCGGACTATCTGGGGGTTTATTTTTTTTCAAAAAGATAACTATGTCCGTTCCTTGCCATGAAGCCGGTGGAAAGCCACCATGTTGTACCCCAATAAACAAGTCTAGGAGTAAAGGGGCGAGTTCCGACTGGAATACCTTATATACTTCTAAGGGGATTCTATCAGGACCCGCCCCCTTTCCTGAGGCCATAGATTGTAGGGCATTTACCACTTCCTCCAATGTGATCTCTGCCTCTAACTCCTGTCGCGTCTCATCATCAATCCCTTGTAAACCCCTAATGCTATCAATCCAATTAGGGAAGGAGGGGTGTGTATCCTCCTGCCAGTATAGATCCTGATAAAAGCATTCAAACACTTTAATAATGTCTTTTAAACTTGTGGCATGCCGTCCATCCTGCCCTTTAATTCCCAAAATATTATTCCTTGCTGACTTCTGTTTTGTACGGAGCGCAAGTAGTTTGCCCACAGATTCTCCATACTCTTAGCTATCTTCTTTATGTGCCTGATACGCTGCTGCACACCTCCTGTTATAATAGCTACTGATTTCAGCTTTAGTCATTGCAATTTCTTGCTGCAAGGATAATACTGTCGCCTGTTGCTTTTGACTGATCACTAGAGTATGGTCCTTTTTTTAAACTGTAAGTCTACCAATCAGACCCTCTATTTCCTCCTTTTCCAATCGCCTATTCTTCCCAACAAAACTAATAACTTCCTCCCGCAGACCAGCCTTAAAACTGTCCCAGACCATACCTCGAGAAGTACTATAGCGGTTCGCATCAAAATATTGTACAATCCATTGTCTAATGTGTTGTGTTGTATAAAGGAGGCATTATAAAACAATTTTCTATCGAATGTCCACTTGGACTGAACTCGTACACCCGACTGTATTGCACACTCCAAAATTAATGGGTAATGGCCAGATAGTAGTTTAGGCAACATTACCCATAGATGACGTTACAAAAAAATAATATAGCCTAACATATTTACTGTGGGGATATGAAAAATACGTATAGCCCGGATCTGAGGGGCGCTTCTCATCCCACACATCCACTAAATCATAGCTTGTTTTTAGTGCAACCAGAGCTTTATATACTAATGGCTTCCTCCCATTGTATTTTGATCTAAAGTCCCAGCGCACATCAAGATTAATGTTCAAATCCCCACAGATAACTAATGGTTCTGGCCAGGATGCCAGCTCAACTTCTAGGTCATTAAGGACGAGAAGACAAGATGGCGGCCGCGCTCGCGGTTGAGTAATCTGGCTGTCACCCCCAGAGTAACTCTCCCCCTCCTACCTTTGGTTTTGACAGAATTGGTCTACGTTTGCTATTTTCTCATCTGGCCTGATCTGGAGGCTCTGGTTGAAGAGCTGCAAGTTGCTGGCACCATCGCGACTCGTCAACGCCGGTCCCTTCTTTCTTTGGACTTGGTCGGCTCGCACAGCACGCCCGATGCCTCCGAAGACGGTGAGAGGCGCAAAAAGCAGCGGACCGCCCATAGTGACGAATTTCGTGAACTCCGCGAAGGCTACTGGCAGTGGGGCCGGAATAGGAGTCGGAGCTCGGAGTGCGGCCGGTGGTGTGTCCCCTGACCCTGGTGAGCCGATTTTGAAAGTAGGCGCCCCGCCCGCGTTAGGCAAACGTACCTGCGCTCTTCAAAGCGCAGACAGCAAGAACAAAGCTGGTTAGTGAGATGGCGGCTGATGACGGGACTGCAGCTAAAGCCTCCGTGATGGGGAGCCCCTCGCTGCACCAGGAAGTAATAACCCAGGTCACCTCTCCAAACTCTCTCTCTATGGCAAAGAGGTGAGTGTTGGAAGCGGGGTGACTGGGGATAATTGTAGGGGGAGCTCAGAGTGTGGGGAAAGCCCTGTCATGGATGTGGGACCACATGCTGGAGGGGGGCTCGGGGGTGCAATGCCAGTAATCCCCCAACGGACCTCTATGGAGACTGAATGCCTGCAAATCATCCGGTTAGAAAAGGGGGTCCTTGATAGATCCCGCGGTGGCAGATCCAGGGGGAAAGGTAAAACATGGAGCTTGAATCCCTTGTCGGGGGATCAAGTTGGAGGTTGGGACAATTCGGGACCTATAAAGGAGGGGGACTCCGGGGACAAGTTTTATTCAATGTCGGACCCCTCTAATTCCTCCGGTGATGAGAGCCTGGGAATGGGCTGGGCAGAAGAAGAACTAAGTCACGGTGATGAGAGCGACACAAGCAGCCTACGTGTGGAAGAGGGGGACACAAGTGGCAATTCCACAAGCGGCCTGTCAACGGTTCGAAAGCAGAAAGAACACAGAGAGACCTTCGCAATTAAGTCTAAGGAGCCTGTTGGATCATTAGTATGGGACTACTCTTTTTCCCCCAATCTGAGAGAAAGTAGAGATGCGGTTACTGGAGGGGCAGTCACCGGGACCGGGATGCTGGAAAATCCAGAAGAAATCTCGCTCTCCATTATCTATCAGAGTATTATGGCCCATAGGGAGGAGACTCGGACGGAGAGCCTAAGGACCCAAGGCGCATGTCGTTAACTGCAAAATTCTATTCGCAGAGTTGCGAAGTCTTGTTCGGAGTTCGCAGTAAGGATCGGGGAGGCAGTAGCCCGGATTTCAACATTGGAGGACGAGCTCATCACTCAAAGAACCCCCACGGACTCTCTAAAAGCACAAAAAGATGATCCTATCTGGAAATTAACCAACCTGGAATATCGTGCGAGAAGAAACAACTTGAGAGTCCTGGGTGTTCCTGAAGGCATGGAGGGAACGGATGTCCGGAACTTTATGGTAGAACTTTTTACGGAGGCATTCCCGGAACTCACGCAGTGGGACTGGGAGGTGGAGATGCAGAGGGCCCACAGATTCCCCTTCAATCAGCATAAAAGATCGGGACAGTTTACAACCAATCCCAGAGCTATTTTGATATGTTTGAACTATTTTCTGGCCCGAGAAGCAATTTATGATTTGGCTAGACCAGATAGGAAAAGGGCAGGAAAGGGATTTGAATTTTTTGTAAGGCCCGATGTCTGTCATGCGACAGTAGAGAAAAGATGGCAATTGCGGCAATTGATCCCAATGCTTCAGGCAAAGGGAGCGTAGGTTTTTTTGCTCAAATCAGCCAAACTAAAAGTTATTTGTAAGGGCCAGACGCAGTTTTTTACTTCCGAAGTTCAAGCAAAAGAATTTCTGCAATCAATCTAGAATAGATAGGATATGTATCTATAATGCTGGTTTCGCATACGAATCTGGATTGGTTGATATCTATTTTGGAAGGCTTGGTGTTTTCTTTCTTTTCTGCCTTTTCTAGGGGGGGGTGCCTGGGGGTGTGGGGGCTTGCAAGCTTCTCATCACTGAGGACCTTTGGTCCTTATGCCTCATCAAGTGAGGGGGAAGAGAGGGGAGGCACGGAGGGTGTGGGGTGGAGGGGGGTCTGGGGTAGAGGTAGGAGGGGGGGGTCCGGGAGGAAGGGGGGACAAAAAATAATAAAAGAAAAAATATTATGGAAGAAGGAGGAGCATCACATAATGATTGAGTACGGAGAGAGGATGGGAAATTTTGAGAAAAGGTGTAGCATGGTGGATGAGAAGATTCAGATGGAGAAGGGACTTGAGCGAATCTGGCGGGACAGTCTCTGTTTTGGGAATGGGTAAGGTAAATATATGTACTATCAATGTGGGGGACCTAAATGATAGGGCTAAACGAGCAAGGGTTGCTGCGGTTCTGAGAATGCAAGGGCCTGATATAATTTGTCAGCAGGAAACACACATCCGATGGGGAAAGCGGGATATTTTGACGATTAGCGGTTATACCTTGGCTGCTTGCTCCACCCAAACTTCCAATATAAGGGGGGGTCGCTATTCATGTTAGAAATGGTATGGGGCCTGTTACTCGGTGTTGGAGGATAAATGGGGTAGATGGCCGATTGTGTTACTACCTATGGGATTGACAATCTGTACCATCTATGGCTCGAACCAGGATACTCTGCTTCCTAACACATTTCGGCATTAAATTAAGCCTTGTTCACAGGTGAGTAGGTTCACAGTCAATGGAAATTGCTCGCTTTTACATCCGTACTTGCACGTGACTCAGTGGGTCACAGTATGTCATACAATTACCAGAATGCGCCTGAAATGTAATCCATTACTTCTGCCTGCAGTGTCATTTCAAAATAATGCTATATATATATATATGTATATATATAAATATATATATACACATATATATATATATATATATATATATATATGTATATATATATATATTCACTGAAAAAACCATAGGTTTTAGGGACAGTTATAGTTAGTTGGACATTTCACTCGTACAAAACCATAGAAATTCCCCCGTTATAGTTAGTTCAGCTAACTATAACTCGCGCCCCCGCAATGCACTGCTGATGACGTCACATATTACATCACTCATGACATGGTCAGTGACATCACTGATGACATCACTGATGACATCTCAAATGACATCACTCATGACATCACTGATGACATCATCCAGTGACTGTGTGTTTCTGTAAAGTTTAAATATGTTTAATATATATAGGGAAAGGCGTATTGAAGAATGAGTGGGTGTATAAGTGTCTGAATGGATGATTTAGTACGTGCGTGACTGACTCTACAAGTGAGTGATTAAACGTATCTTACTGAATGCATGGGTTAGTGACTAAACTGTGTGAATGTCTGTATCCGTCTGTTTGTTGGCGTGTAAGTGGATGCATGGATTCGCGAATAGCTACATGAGTGTCTATATGGGTTATTGATTGGTTCTCTGAGTATCTGTATGGCTGCCTGAGTGTTTGTGTGGGTGGGGTGTGTGTGACTCTGTACATAGATGTGTGAGTGGGTGATTCACTGGGTGCATGATTTCAAGAGTGCATCTGTGATGGACTGCTTGGGTGGGTGAGTGTGTGTATGGGTGTGTTAGTGAGTGAATGTATATCTCAGTGGTACATGTGCGAGTAACTACATATGTAAAAGGCAGTATACATGTGTGTTAGAGTATTTAAATGGCTATAAGTGAGAGTGTGTGATTGTGAGAGTGGCTGTATGGATGCGTGTGTGCTTGTATCAGTTATTGTATAAGAGCTTAAGAATGTGCTAGTATTTGTATGAGTAAGTGAGCTGGTGTGTGTGTATAACTGTATAGGTGAGTAAATGGGTGTGTGATTAATTTTTTACATGACTGACTAGGTGTGTGAGTACCTCTATGGATGAGTGGCGGTGTGTGAGTGTTTATATAGGTGCATGAGTGCATATGATAGTCCTGTACTGAGTGACTGTAAGTATGAGTGACTGTACGGGTGAGTGAGTAGATGTGTGTGTGTAGACCTAAGAATCAGTGAGTGGGTATGCAGTTATTGGTATTGGAGTGTGTATGGTTTTAAGAATGGCAGTCTGTAATTTAGAGTGGGTGTATCAAAAGTTATATTAGGGTGTGAGAAGATGCATGAAATTATCACATGGATGATGTCATCAGTGATGTCATCAGTGATGTCATTTGAGATGTCATCAGTGATGTCATCAGTGATGTCACTGACCATGTCATGAGTGATGTAATATGTGACGTCATCAGCAGTGCATTGCGGGGCGCGAGTTATAGTTAGCTGAACTAACTATAACGGGGGAATTTCTATGGTTTTGTACGAGTGAAATGTCCAACTAACTATAACTGTCCCTAAAACCTATGGTTTTTTCAGTGAATTTCAAAGGTTTTTTAAATGCTAATTTCTAACTATAAAGTGTCTGAAACCTATGGTTTTTCAGTGAATTTCAAAGGTTTTGTAAATGCTAATTTCTAACTATAACGTGCCTGAAACCTATGATTTTTTAAGTGAATTTCAAAGGTTTTTAAATGCTAGTTTCTAACTATGCCTACAGAGGTAGGACATGTGAAGAAAGAAGAAAAAACGCACAGAAAGAAGCAAAAGAAATGCAGAAAGAAGCAACAGAAGTCCACAAAGACGAAGAAAAGTGCAGGAAGAAGCAAAAGATGTGCAGAAAGAACCAACAGAGGAGCAGAAAGAGGCCTTGTGCAAAATCATCCTGTGCCCACAACTTTTTCAGACGGGTACTGGTGGTAACTGACTGTGACTAACCAGAGTCAGTGCTATGCTAAAAGACACTTAGAATACAGTGAAAACACCTACATACACTAGGGAACACTATGCGTTTGGGTACCTCTGTGATTAGCATGACCTCTTCTGTAGGTCCCTAGTACATAATAGGGCAGGGGGATTAAAACTACCTCTTAAAACGCACTACAGGGCGCGTTTGCACAGTGGTGAAGGGAGGGGGGCCTGAGGTGACATGTGTGCAAACCCGCCGCGTGGCACGTTTTAAGTTGCGGGATTAAGTCCCCTTGAATCCTGAGGGTCCCTGGGGCCCAACTAGCCCCCCAGGTACCTACAGTTAGGACCACAGAGCTGGGTTGCAGAGAGGCGTTCCGAGGCCACGCACCTTTTTCACCTCTCTGCAACGCAACTCTGTTGTGCTTACTGAAGGTACCTGGTGGGCTAGTTGGCCCCCAGGGTCCCTCAGGATTCAAGGGAATTAATTCCCCAACTTAAACGCACCACAGGGCGTGTTTGCGCACATGTCACCTGAGGACCCCCATCCCTTCACCACTGTGCAAACGCGCCCCGTGGCGCGTTTTAAGTTGGGGGATTAGGTCACCTTGAATCCTGAGGGTCCCTGGGGCCCAACTAGCCGACCAGGTACTTCCAGTAAGTAACACAGGCCTGCGTTGCAACGCCTGTAACAAATTGTGCAGTTGTGTTTAGGTAGTGAAGGGGGTCGTGCTGGGGGTAGTGTTTTAGGGTTTAGGGTAGTGCAGTGGTGTTTGTGTAGTGTAGGGGGTCATGCTGGGGGTAGATTTAGGGTTTAGGGTAGTGCAGTGGTGTTTGGGTAGTGTAGGGAGTCGTGCTGGGGGAGTGTTTTAGGGTTTAGGGTAGTGCAGTGGTGTTTGGGTAGTGTAGGGGGTCATGCTGGGGGTAGTGTTTTAGGGTTTAGGGTAGTGCAGTGGTGTTTGGGTAGTGTAGGGGGTCGTGCTGGGGGTAGTGGTTTATGGTTTAGGGTAGTGCAGTGGTAGTTGGGTAGTGTAGGGGTACTGCTGGGGGTAGTGTTTTAGGGTTTAGAGTAGTGCAATGGTGTTTGGGTAGTGTAGGGGTACTGCTGGGGGTAGTGTTTTAGGGTTTAGGGTAGTGCAGTGGTGTTTGGGTAGTGTAGGGGGTACTGCTGGGGGTAGTGTTTTAGGGTTTAGGGTAGTGCTGTGGTGTTTGGGTAGTGTAGGGGTTCGTGCTGGGGGTAGTTTTTTAGGGTTTAGGGTAGTGCAGTGGTGTTTGTGTAGTGTAGGGGGTCGTGCTGGGGGTAGAGTTTTAGGGTTTAGGGTAGTGCAGTGGTGTTTGTGTAGTGTAGGAGGTCGTATTTTAGGGTTTAGGGTAGTGCAGTGGTTTTTGGGTAGGGTAGGGAGTCATGCGGGGGGTAGTGTTTTAGGGTTTAGGGTAGTGCAGTGGTCTTTGGGTAGTGTAGGGGGTCGTGCGGGGTAGTGTTTTAGGGTAGTGCATTGGTGTTTGGGTAGTGTAGGGGGTCATGCTGGGGGTAGTGTTTTAGGGTTTAGGGCAGTGCAGTGGTGTTTGGGTAGTGTAGGGGGTCATGATGGGGGGAGTGTTTTAGGGTTTAGGGCAGTGCAGTGGTGTTCGGGTAGTTTAGGAGGTCATGCTGGGGGAGTGTTTTAGGGTTTAGGGTAGTGCAGTGGTGTTCGGGTAGTGTAGGGGGTCGTGCTGGGGGAGTGTTTGAGGGTTTAGGGCAGTGCAGTCGTGTTCGGGTAGTGTAGGGGGTCATGCTGGGGGAGTGTTTGAGGGTTTAGGGCAGTGCAGTCGTGTTCGGGTAGTGTAGGGGGTCATGCTGGGGGAGTATTTTAGGGTTTTGGGTAGTGCAGTGGTGTTTGGGTAGTGTAGGGGGTCGTGCTGGGGGTTGTGTTTTAGGGTTTAGGGCAGTGCAGTGGTGTTCGGGCAGTGTAGGGGGTTGTGCTGGGGGTGGTGTTTTAGGGTTTAGGGCAGTGCAGTGGTGTTCGGGCAGTGTAGAGGGTCGTGCTGGGGGTGGTGTTTCAGGGTTTAGGGCAGTGCAGTGGTGTTCGGGCAGTATAGGGGTCGTGCAGGGGTGGTGTTTCAGGGTTTAGGGCAGTGCAGTGGTGTTTGGGCAGTGTAGGGGGTCGTGCAGGGGTGGTGTTTCAGGGTTTAGGGCAGTGGTGTTCGGGCAGTGTAGGGGGTCGTGCTGGGGGTGGTGTTTCAGGGTTTGGGGCAGTGCAGTGGTGTTTGGGCAGTAAAGGGGGTCGTGCTGGGGGTGGTGTTTCAGGGTTTTGGGCAGTGCAGTGGTGTTCGGGCAGTGTAGGGGGTCGTGCGGGGTGGTGTTTCAGGGTTTAGGGCAGTGCAGTGGTGTTCGGGCAGTGTAGGGGGTCGGGCAGGGTTGTGGTGTTTCAGGGTTTAGGGCAGTGCAGTGGTGTTCGGGCAGTGTAGGGGGTCGTACTGGGGGTGGTGTTTCAGGGTTTAGAGCAGTGCAGTGGTGTTCGGGCAGTGTAGGGGGTGGTGCAGGGGTGGTGTTTCAGGGTTTAGGGTAGTGCAGTGGTGTTCGGGCAGTGTAGGGGGTCGTGCAGGGGTGGTGATTCAGGGTTTAGGGCAGTGCAGTGGTGTTCGGGCAGTGTAGGGGGTCGTGCAGGGGGTGGTGTTTCAGGGTTTAGGGCAGTGCAGTGGTGTTCGGGCAGTGTAGGGGGTCGTGCTGGGGCTGGTGTTTCAGGGTTTAGGGCAGTGCAGTGGTGTTCGGGCAGTGTAGGGGGTCGTGCTGGGGCTGGTGTTTCAGGGTTTAGGGCAGTGCAGTGGTGTTCGGGCAGTGTAGGGGGTCGTGCTGGGGCTGGTGTTTCAGGATTTAGGGCAGTGCAGTGGTGTTCGGGCAGTGTAGGTGGTCGTGCTGGGGCTGGTGTTTCAGGGTTTAGGGCAGTGCAGTGGTGTTCGGGCAGTGTAGGGGGTCTTGCTGGGGCTGGTGTTTCAGATTCTAGGGCAGTGCAGTGGTGTTCGGGCACTGTAGGGGGTCTTGCTGGGGCTGGTGTTTCAGGGTTTAGGGCAGTGCAGTGGTGTTCGGGCAGTGTAGGGGGTAGTGCTTGGGGTGGTGCTTCAGGGTTTAGGGCAGTGCAGTGGTGTTTGGGCAGTATAGGGGGTCGTGCTGGGGCTGGTGTTTCAGGGTTTAGGGCAGTGCAGTGGTGTTCGGGCAGTGTAGGGAGTCGTGCTGGGGCTAGTGTTTCAGGGTTTAGGGCAGAGCAATGGTGTTCAGGCAGTGTAGGGGGTTGTGCTGGAGGTGGTGTTTCAGGGTTTAGGGCAGTGCAGTGGTGTTTGGGCAGTGTAGGGGGTCTTGCTGGGGGTGGTGTTTCATGGTTTAGGGCAGTGGTGTTCAGGCAGTGAAGGGGGCCTTGCTGGGGGTGATGTTTCAGGGTTTAGGGCAGTGCAGTGGTGTTCGGGCAGTGTAGGAGGTCTTGCTGGGGGTAGTGTTTCAGGGTTTAGGGCAGTGCAGTGGTGTTCGGGCAGTGTAGGGGGTCATGCTGGGGGTGGTGTTTCAGGGTTTAGGGCAGTGCAGTGGTGTTCGGGCAGTGTAGGGGGTCATGCTGGGGGTGGTGTTTCAGGGTTTAGGGCAGTGCAGTGGTGTTCTGGCAGTGTAGGGGGTCGTGCAGGGGGTAGTGTTTCACGGTTTAGGGCAGTGCAGTGGTGTTCGGGCAGTGTAGGGGGTCATGCAGGGGGTAGTGTTTCAGGGTTTAGGGCAGTGCAGTGGTGTTCAGGCAGTGTAGGGGGTCGTGCTGGGGGTTGTGTTTCAGGGTTTAGGGCAGTGCAGTGGTGTTTGGGCAGTGTAGGGTGTCGTGCTGGGGGGTGGTGTTTCAGGGTTTAGGGCAGTGCAGTGGTGTTCGGGCAGTGTAGGGGGTCATGCAGGGGGTGGTGTTTCAGTGTTTAGGGCAGTGCAGTGGTGTTTGGGCAGTGTAGGGGGTCATGCAGGGGGTGGTGTTTCAGGGTTTAGGGCAGTGCAGTGGTGTTTGGCCAGTGTGGTGGTCTTGCTGGGGGTGGTGTTTCAGGGTTTAGTGCAGTGGTGTTCGGGCAGTGTAGGGGGTCTTGCTGGGGGTGGTGTTTCAGGGTTTAGGGCAGTGCAGTGGTGTTCGGGCAGTGTAGGGGGTCTTGCTGGGGCTGGTGTTTCAGGGTTTAGGGCAGTGCAGTGGTGTTTGTGCAGTGTAGGGGGTCTTGCTGGGGCTGGTGTTTCAGGGTTTAGGGTAGTGCAGTGGTGTTCGGGCAGTGTAGGGGGTCGTGCTGGGGCTGGTGTTTGAGGGTTTAGGGCAGTGCAGTGCTGTTCGGGCAGTGTAGGGGGTCGTGCTGGGGCTGGTGTTTGAGGGTTTAGGGCAGTGCAGTGGTTTTCGGGCAGTGTAGGCGGTCGTGCTGGGGCTGGTGTTTCAGGGTTTAGGGCAGTGCAGTGGTGTTCGGGCAGTGTAGGGGGTCGTGCTGGGGGTGGTGTTTCAGGGTTTAGGGCAGTGCAGTGGTGTTCGGGCAGTGTAGGGGGTCGTGCTGGGGCTGGTGTTTCAGGGTTTTATGCAGTGCATTGGTGTTCGGGCAGTGTAGGGGGTCGTGCTGGGGCTGGTGTTTCAGGGTTTTGGGCAGAGCAGTGGTGTTCGGGCAGTGTAGGGGGTTGTGCTGGGGGTGGTGTTTCAGGATTTAGGGCAGTGCAGTGGTGTTCGGGCAGTGTAGGGGGTCTTGCTGGGGGTGATGTTTCAGGGTTTAGGGCAGTGGTGTTCGGGCAGTGTAGGGGGTCTTGCTGGGGGTGATGTTTCAGGGTTTAGGGCAATGCAGTGGTGTTCGGGCAGTGTAGGGGGTCTTGCTGGGGGTAGTGTTTCAGGGTTTAGGGCAGTGCAGTGGTGTTCGTGCAGTGTAGATGGTCGTGCTGGGGGAGGTGTTTCAGGGTTTAGGGCAGTGCAGTAGTGTTCGGGCAGTGTAGGGGGTCGTGCAGGGGGTGGTGTTTCAGGGTTTAGGGCAGTGCAGTGGTGTTCGGGCAGTGTAGGGGGTCATGCTGGGGGTGGTGTTTCAGGGTTTAGGGCAGTGCAGTGGTGTTTGGGCAGTGTAGCGGGTCGTGCAGGGGGGGTGTTTCAGGGTTTAGGGCAGTGCAGTGGTGTTCGGGCAGTGTAGGGGGTCGTGCTGGGGCTGGTGTTTCAGGGTTTAGGGCAGTGCAGTGGTGTTCGGGCAGTGTACGGGGTCTTGCTGGGGGTGGTGTTTCAGGGTTTAGGGCAGTGGTGTTCGGGCAGTGTAGGGGGTCTTGCTGGGGGTAGTGTTTCAGGGTTTAGGGCAGTACAGTGGTGTTCGTGCAGTGTAGGGGGTCGTGCTGGGGATGGTGTTTCAGGGTTTAGGGCAGTGCAGTGGTATTCGGGCAGTGTAGGGGGTCGTGCAGGGGGTGGTGTTTCAGGGTTTAGGGCAGTGCAGTGGTGTTCGGGCTGTGTAGGGGGTCGTGCTGGGGGTGGTGTTTCAGGGTTTAGGGCAGTGCAGTGGTGTTCGGGCAGTGTAGGGGGTCGTGCAGGGGATGGTGTTTCAGGGTTTAGGGCAGTGCAGTGGTGTTCGGGCAGTGTAGGCGGTCGTGGTGGGGCTGGTGTTTCAGGGTTTAGGGCAGTGCAGTGGTGTTCGGGCAGTGTAGGGGGTCGTGCTGGGGCTGGTGTTTCACGGTTTAGTTCAGTGCAGTGGTGCTCGGGCAGTGTAGGGGGTCGTGCTGGGGCTGGTGTTTCAGGGTTTTGGGCAGAGCAGTGGTGTTCGGGCAGTGTAGGGGGTCGTGCTGGGGGTGGTGTTTCTGGGTTTAGGGCAGTGCAGTGGTGTTCGGGCAGTGTAGGGGTCTTGCTTGGGGTGGTGTTTCAGGGTTTAGGGCAGTGGTGTTCGGGCAGTTTAGGGGTCTTGCTGGGGGTGATGTTTCAGGGTTTAGGGCAGTGCAGTGGTGTTCGGGCAGTGTAGGGGGTCTTGCTGGGGGTAGTGTTTCAGGGTTTAGGGCAGTGCAGTGGTGTTCGGGCAGTGTAGGGGGTCGTGCTGGGGGTGGTGTTTCAGGGTTTAGGGCAGTGCAGTGGTGTTCGGGCAGTGTAGGGGGTCGTGCAGGGGGTGGTGTTTCAGGGTTTAGGGCAGTGCAGTGGTGTTCGGGCAGTGTAGGGGGTCGTGCAGGGGCTGGTGTTTCAGGGTTTAGGGCAGTGCAGTGGTGTTCGGGCAGTGTAGGGGGTCGTGCTGGGGGTAGTGTTTTAGGGTTTAGGGTAGTGCAGTGGTGCTTGTGTAGTGTAGGGGGTCATGCTGGGGGTAGTGTTTTAGGGTTTAGGGTAGTGCAGTGGTGTTTGTGTAGTGTAGGGGGTCATGTTTTAGGGTAGTGCAGTGGTGTTTGGGTAGTTTAGGGGGTCGTTCTGGGGGTAGTGTTTTAGGATTTAGGTTAGTGCAGTGGTGTTTGGGTAGTGTAGGGGGTCGTGCTGGGGGTAGTGTTTTAGGGTTTACGGTAGTGCAGTGGTGTTTGTGTAGTGTAGGGGGTCATGCTGGGGGTAGTGTTTTAGGGTTTAGGGTAGTGCAGTGGTGTTTGTGTAGTGTAGGGGGTCATGTTTTAGGGTAGTACAGTGGTGTTTGGGTAGTGTAGGGGATCGTGCTTGGGGTAGTGTTTTAGGATTTAGGTTAGTGCAGTGGTGTTTGGGTAGTGTAGGGGGTCGTGCTGGGGGTAGTGTTTTAGGATTTAGGGTAGTGCAGTGGTGTTTGTGTAGTGTAGGGGGTCATGCTGGGGGTAGTGTTTTAGGGTTTAGGATAGTTCAGTGGTGCTTGTGTAGTGTAGGGGGTCGTGCTGGGGGTAGTGTTTTAGGGTTTAGGGTAGTTTAGTGGTGTTTTTGTAGTGTAGGGGGTCATGTTTTAAGATGCAACGCTCCAATACCTGACCAGTCTGCACTACATAAAACTGCAAAAAACTAAAAATAAAAAGTGTTTTGCACACTATTGTCATTGGGCTATATGTGGGCTACATCTGGGTAATATTTGTGCTACATTTGGGCTCTTTTTTCTCTGGTGGCCATCTTGGAAGACTTCTTTGTTATGAAGTTTCCTAATTTCCTCATTTACTGCAGTCTCCTCAGTAGGAAATGCTTTCAGTTTTTACTTTGATTCCATCAAGAAGGCATTCAGATGTGTCTCACATTTGCCATAAATTCAGAATGTTAGCACTCTAGTTGCTCATTAGATCACTGTAGTAAAGCTACTGCTCACCAGGAGTTAACTGGAAGTCTGCTGCTGGTATTGAAAGTGATTGTTTCAGTCTGCATGTCAGAATTGTCTAATGAAATACAAGAGGATTTGAGATCTCACTTAAAACATTCCCTAATTTTTCTTTCTGCAGCACTAACCATAATTTCTATTTCAAAAGAACCCCCTCATTTTGTTCCTTTTTAAATTAAATGTTTTAAGTGTTACCGGTTTATTCCAATCAAGATGGCTTCAGGTGTGCCATACATTTTGTCAGACTGTTAGCGCTCTAGTTGTTCTTTGGAACACTCTGGGAAGCTGCAGTAGAACACAAAGGAATCAACTGGCAGGCTGCTCCTGTTGAAATATAACAGGAAGATATTTGAGATCACACTTGAAACATGTCCTAATTTTTCTTTCTACAGCACTAACCATAATTTCTATGACAAAATGAACCCCATCATTTTGTTCCTTTTTAAATTAAATGTTTTAAGTGTTACCAGTTTATTCCAATCAAGATGGCTTCAGGTGTGCCATACTTTTGTCATAAGTAAGGCTGTTAGCACTCTAGTTGTTCTTTAGAACACTCTGGGAAGCTGAAGTAGAACACAAAGGAATCAACTGACAGTCTCTGCCCTTGTTGGATGTACATGTTTTACTGAGAATGTCAGACTTCATTCTCACATGACTGAGAAAGATAATGTGAATTTACAGAAAATATGCTCTCATTTTAGCTTCTGGAGCACCTTCCAAAACTCTATGGGACAAGCATGTGAAAATAGTTTTCTCTCAAACATGATTCATGATATCCCAGCTGAAGGTTTTTCACAGGGTAAAATCACCTTAGAACACACCACAATTCCTGAAATTAGTATGGTACCATCAACAAATGAATTCTAATGTAACTAAAGTCTGTTATCACCCTTTATAGTTCTCCTTTTGGTAACCCTCAAAATCTTTGATTCACTACAATGCATTTCAATGGGGTACTATCATGTATATTGGTCCCAAGATGGCTGCCAGCAATTCCAGGATGAAGTGCTGACAGCCAATCAGATCTCACAATGACATGTGTGGTTAGGCTCCGCCCAGATATATATGTGATTTTACTTTTGATTTTCTCAGGAACTACTGAACGGATTTACACCATTTAACCAAAAGGCACGACTCTGAACCAAGGGCTACCTTTTTGCCAAATTTGGTGTAATTCCGTTCAGCAGTTCGGGCTGTAGCTGCGATTAAAGGTTCCTATGGAAAATTGCATGGGGAAAACACATTTTGGGACCCCCTTTTTTCTCAGCCCCCGCTTGCCGAATCACCCCGAAACTTTCAGGATAGGAGCAGACCGGAGTGCCCCACGAGTTTTGAAAATTTCGCGAAGATTCGTCAACCGGCGCCAACGTTATTGGAAATAGAATGTTATGAATTTCCTATGGAAAATAGGTCCTAACTATAACTATCTACTGGCGACCGCCAGTAGATAATATATATATATATATATATATATATATATATATATATATCCTCCTACTTGGTTCCCTTGTTACCGGGTTAATGCAGCGCTCCTCGTGGGTGCAAATCCCTGCGGCAGAACCAAGCCGCTAACAATCCATATACAATCCCTCCAGCCGAAGAGACAAATGGGACGCACTCTCTCAAACCTTTTGCATTTTTTATTTTTCCATATCTGAAAGGGATCGTCTGCCATGAACTACTCGGGCTGTGAGGACGGCGCAGCTGATGCTTCGAATTTCGGAACAGGCTTACAGTCCTGAGGCCCACTGGAGGGCAGTAATTGATCCATAAATTGATTTAAAATGCACACGACCACTGGAGGTAAAGATTGCATGGAATGTAAACTACAAGTTCCGGCATGCATTTGAATTAACTCTATCAAGATGGGCACACCGGAAGCCTTAAAATTGATCAAGCATGCAGGGAACTGTGGGATTCCAAAAGAACTGTGGTGATTTTAAATGGCCTCTGAAGAAAGAGCACGAATGCTTTGAAACGCGTCAGGCAATGGATTTAAAAGTCGGAGCTGTAATCCTGTTCCTTTCAATAAATGGTTGTGAAACTTATCAGCTGGAGGAGTGCGTCTCTGTATGCAGGGCATTCTTTGTGAATATATATATATATATATATATATATACATACAGACACACACACACATATATATAAATGTACATTACCTACTGGCGATTGCCAGTAGATAGTTATAGTTAGGACCTAGTTTCAATAGGAAAATCTGTTTTTTGTTTTGCTAATAACTTAGGCACCAATTCACGAACATTCACTAAATGTACAAAACTAGTATGCCAGGTACCTCAGCTGCTGCCTAGAAAGTTTTGCGATGATTCGTCAAGCGGGGGCCGAGAAAAAGGGAGGGGGTTACAAAACACGTTTCTCTCTGCAATTTCCCATAGGGATTTTAGACACAACTACACTCCAAACCGCTGAATGGAGTTACACCAAATTTGGCAAAAAGCTAGATCTTGGTTCAGAAAGAGTACGTTTTGTAATTTGGTGTAAATCTGTACAGTATTTTGAAGTTATTAAAGAAAATGTTTTTATGTATAGCTAGAGACTTGGATCCACGCACCAATAGCAATCCTGTGATTGGCAGGCCGCAACCAGCGAGAAAAGTTGAGACTGCTATGTTGTGACTCGGGACATGGCTCGGGGGGGTAAAGTAGAAACAGAATATAAGGGACCAGGACAGAGATATCATGACCTCATGGGACTGATGGAAGGGTCTGTGAAGGACCCCTCACGGGGAAGAAATTTTGGAAAGATGTTCCTTTTGCACGCATGAGGATCCATGGATCCAGACCCCAACTAAAAAAATACATACACAGACACACTCACACACTCTCTCATATCTCCACACAACTGTTCATATGCCTACTCACACATCCATATACCTACTCACACACCCATACAGTCCCTGATACATCCACTCAGAGACCCAGAGAACTACTCACACTCCCACTTACTGACACTCACAGGCACTCACACACCTACTCACACAGCCATGTACACACCCATACAGCCACTTATATACCCACTCACAGGCCCACACAGTCACTCACACACCAACTCACACACCCATACAGCAAAACCACTAACACACCCACTCACATACTCATATAGCCACTCACACACCACTCAGAGACAAACACAGCCACTTACACACCCACTCATCACATAGTCACACGCCCACTTACATACCCGCACAACCACTCAAACACCCACTCACACACCCAGTCAGAGACCCAGAAAACTACTCACACACGCTCCATGTGAATCCGTGGTGGATCTGCAGAATCAGACTATAATTAGAAAAACATATAGCCCACTCACAGACCTACTCACACACTCTTTCACACACCCTCACAATCACTCACACACCCATGTACATATCCACATATCCACTCACACACCCATACAGTCACACATACATCCACTCAGAGACCTAGAGAACCAATCACATACCCACCCACAGACCCACAGAGCCACTCACACACCCATACAGCAAACCCACTGACACACCCACACACACCCCCATACAGCCACTCACACACAACTCAGAGACCCACACAGCCACTTATACACCCACTCACACATCATTCTGCCACACACTTACACACCTACTTACAGACCCACGCAACCACTCATACACCTACCCACACACCCATACAGCCACTCACACACCCATACAGCCAGTCACACACCCACTCACAGACTCAGAGAACCACTTACACACGCACACAACCCATCGCACACCTACTCACACACCCATATAACCACTTACACACCCATTCACAGATCCAGAAAACCACTCACACACCCACACAGGCACAAGACAGATACTCACACACCAATACAGTCCCTCTCACACCCAGTTACACAAACACACAGCCACTAACACACCCACATAATTACTTACACAGCTACCTACACACCCACACACAGGCAGTGATACAGTTATATAAATTATAATAGGATATGTTTGTATTAATTGAGCTGGTGTTTTGTATTGAATATGTGCTTTTGGTTGGGGACATATCGACAGATCCACCACAGATCTGCCTGCAATATAGCCATCAAACCCTTTTTTTGGCTGAGCAGCCACAGTGGATCTAAGTGAGAAATTTGGAAAAATTATTTGAAAACAAAAAGAACCAGTGTTGGGGAAAAGAGCCTTTGTGTTTATGGTGTGCAGATGCTAATCACGCATAGAGCAGAATGCAGTCTTTTAAGTTGTTGAGTAACACCTTCTTGCCTGTGTCTGTAAAATGGACTCTGTCTTTTTGACATATTCCGTCAATGTCGAAGCGTAAGTTATTATGGTATATAGAGTCCATTTTGAGGACTTGGAGAAATGCAGAAATAGCTTTTTTGACATGAGTCGTTTTTCTCTAACTGCAGACATAATTGGGTTGACCACTGCTAGTTCTGTCTTTACCAAATGTTGGAAAACACCAAGGCAGTATGTGGGAAAAGTGACATTAATTTACCAAAGGTATCCTTCATTGGGATTTCCAGTCCTACCCCAGTAATTGTGCCTAGGTCATTGCCACCACAGTGCACAATCATGAGGTCTGGATGTTGGCAATCTGCAATGCTTTCAACCAAAGGCAGCAATTGGTGCCACTTTAACCCTCTCTGGCCAACCCATGTAATTTCTACAAAAGCAGGCTTCTGACCTCCTGCCAGGCAGTATGAGTACTCCCTGGGATCAAAACAAAGGCTTGGGCAGGAAGGAGGTCACACCTTTAGCCTCCCAAGTGGGCTAGTGAAGTGACACATCAAAGTAGTAAACTTTTTAAGGCTGCACCACCTCTGATGTACAACTGGGCTGTCTCCCTAAGGAGGACACAGTGCTCCTCTTGCCCCAGGCGTGCTTGGACATAGGCAAAATGGGAAATTAGCTATGCAGGAGGTGTACCTCCAGGAAGGTTGTCCACACCTCCAGGGTGAACAGCCTCATCTGTACACCTAAAGTTGATTCCTGCCATCTTTAGAAGGGTAGAAATTGTGGGCTCTGGGTAGCAAAGGGGACCTACACCACTGGATGTGGTCACCTCATAGGCAGATTAGCTATAAGGGACAAGCTGCCCAATGGCTTCTAGCTCCCACACCCCTAACTCTCCTAAATCCAGGACCAGAACCTCAGTTCTGATCAGCTTACTTCAAAGAAGGACCAAGAAGAAGACCAGTGTCACTGACAATAGGACTTTGACCACCAGCACAAAGCAAAAGAGGGATATTGTGTCCCTGGGGCAACAGACTTGGAATTGAGCGAACAACCCTCGTCCTTGGCTAAAACTCAACACTCCTGAAGCGAGGAACCCTTGTGGAAGCCAGGAGCACCTTCAGACTCCGTTGGACTGGACTGATGGGCCAGTCCCCTGCAAACCGCAGGTAAAACTATGCACAGGATCCAAAGATTCGCTGGCCATCGGGCCTCCTGAGTTATCAACCCAAGTTGAATGGTGTATTCTGGGACTGCCTTGGCGCTAGGCAGCTAAATTTAATGCCAGCGCTAGGGCAAATGCAGGGGTGAGCCCAATTCTTGTAAATACGGTGCATCCCAGCGTTTTCGGAGTGGCGAAGCACGGCCTTAGCAATTTTAGCTTAAAGCCGCGCTCAGCCTTTCTCTTGTAAATATGCCCTTAATGTTTTGGTTTTCTTAACTTTTTTTAAGTGGAAAATGGAAAATAGAAGTTTTGAAAAAGAGGATTATCATGTCACAAAATATATGAAGTTGAAAAATAAAAATTGTTCACTTTGGAAGAAAGAGGGAACAGTAACTGTGTGAAAAAAAGTGATTGCCCAACTGATATTGTTGTTACTGCCTGCGGTGACATTTTTACCCTTGAAGAAGCCTGTTCTGTGTAGCTCTACTTGTTTTTGATGACAAAATGATCTGCTTAATTTAACAGCAGAGAAGTGTTTTATTTAGAAAAGGCGGGTTATTATCTGCTTGAGCAGGAGTAGATTCCTGTAATGGTGTATCACACTGGTTGTTCTGGGTGAACTCCTTTATGCAAATGTTATTTTATTTTAAGTAACTCTTTTGCCACTTAGCCTGCCAGAAAAAAAGACTATTAAAGCAGATATTGTTTGCAGGCTAAGGTGGCTCAAACAAAGGAAAAGAAAATCTAGGTACATCAAAATCCAGTAGGCATATGAAGCAAAAGGGGAGGGGCTGTTCAAGCCGGAGTGAGGAATCTTTTTTATAGATTAGTTAAGTTTGTTGTTTTGCTTGTATTACAGTTGTTGTAGTTTTTAATGCAGTTGTTGTTGTTTGTTATGTTGTTAAATTGTTTTTTTGTGATAAAAAATTCAAAGTTACTACTGATTAAGCCTGTGCGGAGTTCCCGGAGTTCTGCTATGTGGAACTCCGCGAAGTGAAGAAAAACTCTGCCAAGCTACATGGAGTTTCGCGTGCGGCCGAGTGGGTTACCTCGCACCATTTGCACTGATTTTTAGTGCCAGGTTTTTGACCCACGCTGTAAAATCAGGGTGAACTGCATCTTGCACGGTGCAAGAGGGTGCTGCTTCTTTCTGCTGCTCCAGTAGAAGTTCTACTTGAGCGGCAGCTTCCTCAACGCGAACCGAAGGTTTCTCAACGCGAGCGGTAGCGACCATCCTCGACCGCCCCTTTGATAGATCTTGCTGAGAAGTGGCCTTGCGTTGGATTTTCCTCGCTCGCCTACTTAACGTTGGTGAGCACGAGCTAGGAAAAAACTCTGCTCCATTTTTTGGAACTCCATGAACTCAACAGAGCATGAAAAACTTTGTAAACTCCACAAACGGAGCGGAGTTCACCGCACAGGCTTACTACTGGTTTCTTTCCTTAATAGCTTTTATAGATTTTGGGCTTGATTTGGATGATGGGTGGAGAGCCTCAGACCAGAGGTCAGAGGCTCTTTGCCCGACATCCTGAGGTTTCCCTGCAACCACCGTATTTTGATTGCAGCGGTCAGAAGTAAACCAGCGGGCAGATTCCGACAGATCTGTGATGGAGGAGTCAGGCTCAGCTCCACCGTCGGACTTACAATGTCGGTTTCCAACAGCCAATCCATTTTGGCCTTTCCGACATGGATTGGCTGGGGGAACTGACTTTGGGAGCCCTGAACAGGGCCCCCTTCTCCCCTGGCCCTCTGCATTTGGGCCTGAGGGGGCACCCATGGTGCACATCCCTGCACCGTGTGGCAGGCACCTCATGGTGCCTGCCACAAGGTGCAGGGATGTTTTTAATCCCCATTTCTCAATGGAAGCTTGTGCTGTGGGCCTTTTCCACATGCAGCACAAGCTTCTAGTGGGAAATGGAGGTTTGTGACCGCCCTATGGGCGGTCACATCATAATAGAGCGGTCGGAAACGCAGACCTAAGGTCATGCGGTTCCTTTTCTGCAACGGTGGAGTCCGTCTGACATCGTAATCAGGCCCTATATATTATCACAGTCTTGTAATGCTGACTTAAAGTGGTAGTTCCATCTTCAAGAACTGTAACTGTGCTGCTTGATGTAAATATATATGTATAAGGTACTAAAGAGAGATTAGTGCTTCTTCTCAATGTAGTATAAAGATTTTATATACAAGAAAGAGTTTTTGGCACAGAGGTGAATGCATCCTCATAGTATACTACGCACTGGTGTAAGCTGTTGGAGATGGCCGTTCTTTCCCATATCTTAGTATATAGGCTTGTCACTCTGGAGAGAAGTTTCAGCACAGGGGTCTGTCTCTGTGAACACCGTATTACACATGCCTATCCCCATAAGGAGGTGTTTTAGAGAGAGGTGAGTGTGTCCTTACATTCAAATATGTCCACTGGTTGTCCAAAATACAGTTGGCAACAGAGAGGATACTCCATTTTATACTCTACTAATTAAGGGTGAGTGGTAAACTCCGCTCCACCGGCGGAGTTAACAGAGTTTTTGTCACTCCGCACTCTGGTTAGAGGGTGGAGTTTGACAAAAACTCTGCCTACGCCGCATAGCGGAGTTGACCGGCACCCACCACCACTAGAAATTAAGGTAGGACTATATTGAAACCTCTCTTGCCGTCATTGTAGTCTTTGCGTTTTTCTATGTGATATGAAGGTTGGATGGTATTTGAGCCTTTGTTATCATTTGTTCGTTTCTAAGACAGAAGGAAAATGCATTTAGAAACAAACACACAAAATTAATAAGAGTTTATTAGCCATGCACTTAAACCCGCCCCTGAGACAGTGCTGACACCTCTACTCTCACTGAATCAGCAGCTGGCGTACTCCAGCGCTGACTCCTCCCTCGCAAAGACACGCAGAGGAGGGGAGTCTGAATCAACACCACAGAGGGTGAGGCTGCATGCTAGCAAGAGTGGCAGCGGCGTTCACCAGCTCCTGTCTGTGGCCATGGCCCTGATTGAGGGGCCGTGAGCTGTGTGGCACCTGATCATCAACTGCCTTGCTGGGAGTTTCTGTGGGGACTCTGGAGTGGTGTGGCCTGCAGCGATGGCATGACCGGGGACCTTCGGCATCCAAAACAGTGCACTGGGACCTGCCTGTTGCCTACCTGAAATATGTGGTCCCCAGGGCAGAGAGTAGGTTTATTGAGCTGAGGCAGCTTTGACGAAAGTGTGACTACAGGCCCCTCGAACCCGGTTTTGACCATGACGCTATAGTATAGCGTTTCCTAAATACAGGATAATCCTCTATACCGTATGTATTAAGAGAGCATGCACAAATTGTATGTACGAGTGTGTCCTCATTAAAGGACCTGTTAGGAGTGGTACGAACGGGGCTGGTTCCCATTTGGTCCTGAGGAAGAGCCTGTAGGATATTGGCTTGAAACATGTTGACCCTATATTACTGAGATAATTAGACTCATTGAGGTTTTCTTACCAGTAATCACCCCTGATTTGAACCTTGCCAACCAGGGGCAGGAATAAAGTAGTGGCCCACTGGTTAGACACTTTTGACTTCTTTTTTTCCACTCCCTTCTACCCTTGTTTGATAGTCAACCAGTGAGTGCTCCTGCGTAATTGCCGAGTCGTAGCACGCCTCAATCCATAGAGGATTGGGATGAACCCCAATGATGAAGCATTCCACCTTGGGGCAATCCTGGTGGGTGAGGGGTCTCTAGAAAAAAAGCCTTTTTTCTATTAAACGGGTGCAGTAGATTCTTGCTGTTTTCGAATATCATTCCCTTTCGGCAGGTTTTCTTTCGAATTATTCGAATTTTTGTGTGACACATGTTGCCTACCTGACACATGCGGACAGTGGGCGGGGGAGCACACAGGGGCTGCAGGCAGCCGGGAAGGACTCTGCCTGGCCTGGGGATACCGTGATGCTGGTGTGAGGGCGAGATGGTAAGTCTCTTCCTTGTCTTAAAACTATATTAGTAGAGTTGTGTTTTAGTCAATTGTGTCATGATTAGTTTTGATGTGCATCATCATCACACCTCATAATTGTAGTTGTCCTTTCTTACTAAAGACACTAGTTGCGTTGTCTTTGTAGTTATATAAATATGTCTTAGATGACCCGTGTACTTTATTTGTGTGTGTCAGCGCATTGTTAAATTCGATTTTTTAGCTCTCTATGATGTTAAATGCTAGAGACTGACGTTGGGTCTACACCCGTAGCATGTTGAAAGAAGGCTTGTGGTGGCATGGATATATGTGGTGCCATCCAAAAGTGTTACTGCTTCATATATATTCTTTTAGAAGGGTGGGAAGTGGAGCCCAATAGGGTGATTTCTTTAGCTTTGCAAAATAACTATGTCCTTATTCAGTAAACAGATATAATTCATTTCTTTTTCACCTGATGTTAGGTTTAGGCTGCTTAATGATTAGCAGAGTGAAAGGAAGCAGTCCATTACTTGTAGATGTTGTATATCAGACACAATTGCCAATAGCAAGAGTTTTTTTTCCTCAGTGAGGCGCTTATAGCTATTTAAAGGGCCATGTTGGATGCATGTCGGAACTTAGCCTTGTTAATGTACTTGCCACATGCACCGTGGCCGTAATGCGGAGTGTCTAGGCCCATTTCAAGAGCATTAAAATCTATAAATATGACAATTCAGAAAAATACACAACTAGTAATCAGCGGTGGGTGAGTGGAGCAACTCCGCCCACTTGCGGAACTCTGCAGAATTCCACTGAGTTTTTATGCAACTCCGTGGAATTCCGCATAGTACAGGTCTGCGAGCTCCGCCCATTCCAACTACTAATGACATTCATTATCAGAAAGAGTGGTATGAGCAGAGAGATCAGTCTCTACCCACAGCATCATTTGCACATGTGTTTCTCTGGGGAGATGTCTGAGCTGACCCAGCAGTTTATCTATATCTTAGTGTGGATTCTTGCCATCCAAGAGAAACTTCTCAGTAAAGGGCCTCATTTCTCTCTGCACCATAGTTGTACATCTGTCATTCAACAAAGATGTCTCATCAGAGATGTCTCAACAGAGAGGCCAGTCCATACTATCACACTACTACACATACTCATCATCCAAGAGAGAGTTCTAAAGATAGGGGCCAGTCCATCCCAACTCCCTACTACATGCATGCACCATCTCAGAGAGAGGTCTCAGTGGAAAGACCAGTACCTCCCCACACCCTACTACGTACATTTGTGATCTGAGATGTCTCAGTATAGAGGCTACTATCTTCCTACACCCTAGTACACACTCTCTTCACCCAAGAGAGAGTTCTCAGTGTTGAGGTCAGTCTTTCTCCTCACTGTATTGCTTATCCTTATTGTCCTTGGGAGCGGTCTTAGTGGAATCGCTAGTCCCTATTATAACCTATATAAAGTGGTTATCCTGTGGTGAGGTGTTTTTGAAGAGTCCAGTCAATTTCTATCCCTACGATATACAGTTGCCATACTGTGGAATGATGGGTCTGGAGTGGCCACTTTTTCCTAAAACCCTAGGTGAAGGAAGTAAAAGTTGTAAGCACTGTAGTGAATGAGAGTGTACATTATGTGACTTAAAAAACGTTATGATCTTGCGAGCGTATTGTGACATTAAAAAGTACGGTCTAGACAGACGCTCGTGAACGCAAACACATGACTCCCGTGAGAGGCTCATGAGAATCACTCATGCTATGTATAGGAACCTCATGGCTCTGTTGAGTGTCTTGCGAGAGTCACCAAGAAGGAAAATAAGCATTCGCAATGCAATCGGTCTCGCCTTTGGGGCCTTATATGTATTTAGCTATGCAGCACATTACCCTGGGTACTGAAACATCTACTGTTCTTTAACATGGAGGGAAAGTAAGCACCAAACTGCGTGACACACCAGGTATGGGAACACATGGAGAGAAATATTGCCTTTCAGCGGGAAATGGTATAGTCCAAAGCTCTGTTTTTAATATAAAATCAGGGCCTTCGGTGGTCATATCACTGAAAATACAAGATTTGAAAAAAATATTATTGTCCACGGGTGCTCGTGAAAGACGAGTTTCTATGGACTGGAATCTGGAGGATGCTAAAGTGATTCTGGTATTTTACTGACCTCTGCTGGTCGTTTTCTATCAGAAAGTTAAATAGAGGCAGTTGCCAGAAAAATTAAAAATAGAAAGTCCCTCAGCAGAAAGCAGTTCTGGTATTTTACTGACCTCTACTTGTCGTTTTCTATCAATACAGTTAAATAGAGGCAGTTGAACAAGCAGAAAGCAATTCTGGTATTTTACTGACCTCTACTGGTCGTTTTCTATCAAGACAGTTAAATAGAGGCAGTTGAACAGAAAAAAAAGTCCCTAAGCGGAAGCAAACAAGTCCTAGGGCTGATCTCCAGAGCCCACAAAGTACATACACATGTAAGTATATACTAAAGTATTTGCAAGAGGTCTTGAATGCTTGACCTAAAAAGGGGGTACACAGTAGAAACAACATACATAATGAAAGTATAGGGTAGCTCTGGAAAGAGCTTTATCAAGTAACATTTTGAACAACTGTATTTTTTGTTTTTTTTAAATTTTTAATTTTTTTTGTATTTTTTTTTTAAGGGCTATAAGAAAAACAAGAAACTGGGAGTAAAAAAACAACATTTCCTTCAAAACAAAGAGGAGAAAAATGTAGAAAAAAATGTTTAAAAAATACTGCCTAGGTGGACATATATGATCTGGGATATGCCTGTCCTGTGCAGCCCTGCTCGTCTCAGAAGAAACAATTATCTGCTTGCATAAGCAGCAAAAAAGGGCTTTGTTCAGATAAGCAGAGTTGTTATCTGCTTGAGCAGTGAGTACCTGGGCAGGCACAGTCTCACCATTTTGAAAAGATGTGGTTGCCCCTGAAGAATTATTAAGCTCTGAAGCAGGGGTTCTTTCTCAGCCTGAGCAAGGCGTTCATGGTGAACAGTTCTCAAATGTTGCCACATCCAAGTGGTACTCATGGAGTATTGCTTGTTCCGCCTGCTCTTGCTGAACTCTTTTTTGCATATGTTCTGAACTACATAATTGCAAGACACTTTCTTCCCACCAGGCCTCATCTGAAAAAATTGCCAGACCAAGGATTCCCTGGGTACCTGAGATGGCTGACTTGCAGGAACAGGAGTGGGGTTCTCATATGAATCAGATGATGACATTCTGATCACAGAAAGTGGGCCAAAAAGATGTAATCGCAGACAAACCCAATAGACAAATGGTGCAACAAGGAAGGAATCCTTTTTTGCTAAATAAAGACACCTATATAAACCAATCACGATCCTTCCTTGGGATGTCTTTCCTCTCCCTTGAATCTCGTGGGTAGCTCTCAAGAGGCCCACAAGACATTAAAAAACAGAGAACTTTCTTAATATCTCAAGTGCAACAATATATCAAATGTTTTTCTACTTTAAACAACACTTTTTATGTCTTATTTTCTTAAGAACTGCAAAAATAAAGTGCTATGCACTTCATTACAAATGTACGATCTCACAAGCAGATCGTGAGAGCTGGACCGGAAGCACAGCCCCCTTGTAGTACACGCAGGGGATTGTGTGTTCAGCTTCCGCGATCGTCTTGCGAGAGCTGCAGGTTTGTGGACAAAATAATTAATACAATATACATACTGTACTGACTTCATTATTAAACATTAGCATTCAATAATAGCTGACCTTGTGCAAAGGAATTCTACAACGGATTAGAACAAAATGTACAACTCGGCGATTTTAGGAGCCTCCTGCGAGAGCAATCACACACTTTAAAAACAGATGTACAGAGGGAAAACACATAGTTTACATTATAGGGAGAACCGATCAGTGTCTTTTTCAAATATAAATATGTATTTTATATAAAGATACATACAAAGACTATGAAAACTATGCTGGTAATATTTCTGTATATGTTAGTCCCAAAAACTAAGAAGTTGAACATTCTTAGAGCAAACATTGTTGGAGTAGTTCATAGCTATGGATTTTTAAATATGTTTTAATTTTTTTTTAAACCTAGAAAAAACAAAGGTTACAGTGACGTTATAGCTAGGTGAATTTCTCAGTGACAACATTAATGTTTTGAACTAAAAAAACTCAAAAATTCAGCAGTTATAGTTAGCAGCACTAACTACAAATTGCACCCCCGCCATGCACTGCTTAGGACCTCACATATGACATGATTCATTACATGTTCTATGAAATCATTTATGACATCACTGATTTCATCTCAACTGGCATCATTGATGACATCACTGCTGACATCATGCAAGCTACATATTCCCACATATTGCTGTATAAATTGCTATGTCTTTACACCTAGTATAGTTCACATTCACAATCAACCACAGATATATGGGAAATACTTATTGAGTACGGTATTCAAATAGTATACAACTGTTCAGAGAAAGCCAAAATAGTGAATGTCAATTCCAAAACAAATTCTCCATTCCCGACAGCTTTTTTCTGTATGAATCCCTGACACCTACTGAGCCTACATTAAGAAATTAAGTTGATATCAGTAGCACACTGAGTACTGTAAACAGTGTTTATTCTATGAAGAGAGTTATCTCTATACCACACTGTTTGCAAACAGTGAAACTCTCATCAATCAATCAATGGCTTGTAAAGTGCAACTACTCACCCATAAGGGTCTAAAGGCGCGGGGGAGGGCTGCAGGTCTGTCGAGGCACTGTGGTTTAGTCGAAGAGCCAGGTCTTGAGGTTCTTTCTGAATTGAGGCAGTGACAGTGATTGCCTGAGGTGGAGAGGCAGGGTGTTCCAGGTCTTTGCTGCGAGGTAGGAAAAGGATTTTCCTCCAGCTGTGGCCTTGCGGATACATGGGATGGTAGCCAGCGCCAGTTGGGGGAGCAGAGATCTCTGGTGGGTACGTGGAATGCAAGGTGGTGGTTGAGGTACGCAGGTCCTGCATCATGTAGGGCTTGGTAGGCGTTTGTGAGAAGCTTGAAGGTGATTCTTTTGTTGACTGGGACTCAGTGGAGGTCTCTGAGGTGGCTAGTGATGTGGTTGGGGTGGCGGATGTTGAGCATGAGTCTGGCGGAAGAGTTCTGGATGTTCTGCACTTTCTTGAGGAGTTTCTGGGTGATCCCAGTGTAGAGAAAGTTGCCGTAATTGCCGTAGTCGATTCTGCTGCTGACAAGTGTGTGTGTGACTGTCTTTCTGGACTCAGTGGGGATCCATTTGAAGATCTTTCAGAGCAGGTGTAGCGTGTGGAAGCATGAGAAATACATCACAGAGTATTCAAATGAATCTCCTAAGAACAGTGTACATTCTATTCAAAGTTGTAAAAAGAAACACTGTTTGCTAAAAATAACCAAGATCTGAAGGTGCTAAATATACTTTCTGCACCCTTCATACTGCAGTGAAAACTTTACAGATAGTCCTTCTTCTGAAGCAAAACAAGCATGCATACATAGGTTAGTACCTGGTGCACACATGCTTCAATATTAAGTGTAAATTATCATGCTGACACGGTTCTCTCTAATAACTCAAGGCAGCTTACAAAAGTTAGCATCTACTATGTAGAATCTTTCTCCTGTTGGAAACTATTTCTGCAGAACTGAAAAGCTGTCTGGAGCATAATGAATACAAGTCAATTCAACTGTCAGTTGCACAATGAGTTACTCTTAAATGTAAGCATTTATAACGTGTTCAATACTTCTACACACCTATGGTGCATTAGGAGCAGATGCATTTTATAAATAATTATACAGATTAGCAGGACATAGGCTGTACAAAATTAGTGTTAGACTTGACAGCCTTAGGGTGGCCTTGAAACGGAAGCCTTTGCTGTGGTCTGGGCCCTGTAGAAGTTGAGACCATAACTGTTGGGGGATTACTTCCTGATTCAGACAGACTACAGGCCCCTCAGGTGGCTAATGCAAATGAGGGTGGGAATCCAACATTTTTGAGGTGGTCCATCTCCCTATAGGGAATAGACTTTACGGTGGAACACAGACCTGTGGTAGCCCACACCAATGCTGATGGTCTTCCTAGGTTCTTCCGCCTTAGTGATGAGAACTCCCAAGAGATTGGGTAGCTCTCCCCACTTTCAGCTGGGGGGGGCACATGTTAGACCTGACAACCTTAGGGTGGTCTTCGCCAAACCGTTTGCCTGTCGGTGGGTGATGGGATTCCGTCATCTATAAAGGACTCCTCCGAATTTTAGGAGAGAATTGATAATTAAAACTATTTGTGCTCCCTAGCTTGTCTTAGCTTGGTTAGACCCACGGATTCCTTTTGGTTTTGTTTCTACAGTGTGTTTGGGGACTGATTCCATGAAGGTCTATAAACTTTCCCTTGGACCCTCTTTATAAAAAATTGTGTTGTGATTGTCTTTGAGCAGCCTAGACTGCGGGTCCCTTTTCTTAATATCCTTCCCAGAGTGGGAGTTGATTTCACAGCTCTAACAGTTACTTTTGCATTAATCATGGCTGATTTCACTGGTTTATCATTTGATGATGATGTACTACAGACTATCCTCAGCACTAATCCTAGTATTTTAGACACTGTACAAAATGCTGCACCTAATACTCAAGACGGCTGGCACACCTTGCTAGGTTTGAAGAAAAGTCATTCACGCACACAAATACATGGTGCAATTATGGCAGAATATCTCCGCGGGAATTGTGCGCCCGTTGGTCTTATTGTGACTAACACCCCAAGGCTCTTTTTAGAGGACAAAACATTCCTAAAAGATTGGTCATTAATCGCTTGGCGATGTACCCGCGATTGGCTGATTTTGATTATCAGCACAGCCAAGCGTGCGGCAGACGCCATCCTAATCGAAATCCAGACCTTGGAAGGCCAGATAAAAACAACTATCTCTGGCACCTTATTTAAGAGAGATCTTGATGAAACTAATAAATCAAATAATGAACATAAGGACACAATCCTCATGACAAAAATTTAAAAATTTAAAAAAGACCTGGCCCGGTTTTCACTTGAAAAGGTATATCCATACACCAGTACCAACTACACACCACCTGAGTTCAATAGAAAAGGCAAGCATTATGGCTCAAATTCTTCTTCTTCTGGCACAGATGAGGGGTCGAGTGACTCTGATTCCTCTACTAACAATGCACAGCGGAACAGAGGCAGAGGCCAATATACTAGACGATCATGGAAGAGAGGCATGCAAGGCCCTCCACAAGGACCGTGGTGGCCACCAGCTCCATGGGGCTATCCGTACCCACCCTTTCAACAAACAATGCCGCCTTTTCAACCACAACCACAATATTTTGATAATCAACCTTTTTTAGGACAAGGCCCTGGACGCACAAGGGGAAGGAGAAGAGGTAATCAACAACAGGTCAACTGGAACCCTTTGCCGTCCCCACCGAACACACGCAGTACGAAGAAGGGACCTCAAGCGGGCACCAGCTCAGAAACAACGACCTAGTGGTCAACTTGAGCACACGCACACTGACTGAAGTTGAACAATCAGTGCTCAACAAAGGTTTGGGATTTGTTCCCACTTACTCTGGTGATCCTTTCCAGACAAGGTGTGAACTTGCCAAGTTTTTTAGAAAGATCCGGCTTCATTTCTTTTTTAAATCAAAAGAATCTGGAACTCAGAATGAATTGTCGGATGCTTCAACTAAGAACACTGGACTGAAACCCCAGTCTACCTTTAATCCTCCAACACACCTGGTACCAGATCAGGTTTTGACTTTTGAGAAAGTGGTCACTCAAGATGTTATGACATTATGTGCTACCAGAAATAGGTCTTATCAAAACCTTCCGTCCACTGAAAAGAAAGCTTTACAAACTCTAGCTAATGATGCCTCGATTACAATAAAACCCGCTGACAAAGGTGGTGCGACTGTCATCTTGGACACAACCGCATACCGGATGGAATGCCGTAGACAACTTTCAGATAGTTGTAGCTATCGTCCTTTGAAGATGGATCCAACGCCAAGGCTTACCAAAGAAATTCATGACCTTGTTGAAGAAGCAAAATCGGAAGGGTGGATCACATCACAAGAAGCCAGTTTTTTGGTCACTGCTCACCCGGTTATGCCATATTTTTATGCACTGCCGAAAATACACAAGACCCAGAGACCACCGCCGGGTCACCCCATTATATCCAGAATAGGGTCTTTGATGGAGCCTTTGTCCACATTTGTGGATTACTTTTTGAGACCTCTCGTAAAAGAGATGCCCACTTATCTCAAAGATACTACGGATATACTGAGGATGCTATCAGAGGTGAACTTTGACGTGAACACAGATTTTCTTGTTTCTTTTGACGTAGAGTCCCTCTACACCTGCATCCCACAGGATGAGACACTGGATGCAATACATATACTCTTAGACCAGTGAGATATAGACACAATCACTCCTGTACACTTCAAAATGGAGTGTGCCAGACTAGCTATGAAGGAGACTTTTTTCAGATTCGATGAGACAATCTACCTCCAGATATCGGGAACATCAATGGGCAGCGTTTTCGCGCCCAGTCTGGAAAAACTGTATGTCCACCTGTTTGAGGAAGAACAAATAATGACCAACAACAATCCTTTCCGTGATCGGATTTTGTTATGGAAAAGATACATTGACGATATTTTCGTCATATGGCGTGGCGACGCAATGACCATTTTAGAATTCCATTCTTGGCTGAATACAAGGAACAGCTATCTCAAGTTTAAAGTCGAATTCAACAAGGAGAGCCTGCCGTTCCTAGATCTTCGGATTTTTCCTTCCGACTCGGGACTGGAGAGTGAACTGTATAAAAAAAACAATGGCAAGGAACTCATTATTGACCTACGACAGCTACCATCCTAGATCGCTTCGTGAAAATTTACCGGTGGGACAATTCCTTCGCATTCGGAGGAATTGTTCTGAGAAAGAAAAATTTCAATACCATGCGAAACAATTGTCTCAACAACTACAGGATAGACATTATCCTAAGCATCTTGTACGAAGAGCTCTGAAGAGAGCTTCCAATAATAATCGTGAAGCCCTTCTAGAACCACCAGTACCAAAACCATCGATGACAAGACTTACATTCGTCAACACTTTTAGCACGCTCTCAAATGGGATACAAAAGAACGTACGAAAAAACTGGCGGATTCTGAATATGGAAAATGAGCACATTCCCCTACCACTGTTTTCATTCAAAAGGAGTTCCAACCTCCGTGACAATCTTGTCCACACCAGACCCAAACAAAATCAGTTACTACATCCAACACTCTATGGGACATGCCAGCGGTCCAGGGGCATTATCCGTGCGGTTCTTGTACTGCCTGTCCTCAAACAGAACATACGTGTACGATAGACATTGGTACCACGAGACCCTGGATACAGAGGAAACATACTAATTGTAATACCGAGAGAGTCATATATCTGATAACATGTCCATGTTCACTTCGTTATGTGGGCATGACGACACGCAAGGTGAAAATGAGGATAAATGAACATAAAAGCACTATCAGGTGCAAAAAACAAGCGACCAGACTCACCGATCATTTTTTGACAAAAAAACATTGTGCTGAAGAAATGAAATGGACGGTTTTAGAACAACCTTCCATTCCTCCTCATGTGACAGACATCTCAAAATTTCTGTTCATAAAAGAACAAAAATGGATTTTTAAACTTAAAAGTGATACCGAGGGACTCAACGATGAAATACCATGGACCTTATTATAAGTTCTGCCATACCACATCATGCCATATATTGAGGATGCGGGCCTTTCGTTTGATTTATCTCACTTATCCACAGCACACACCAATGCTGAATCTCCACGAGTCTATTATTTATTTATTTTTATTTTTAACCATTTACGAATCATGCATTTAAATAGTACCCTTTATATCACTTTATGATCATGAAGTTTCGAACGCCAGATCTAATATCCTTGGGTGTTTGGTATGTTCAGAAACCACATATCCCATGAATCTTCCCCGTTTTTGTAGTCCATATATAATAATATTTTTGTAGTCCATATGATTTTCGCCTGCAGCTCATATGGGAAGCACACGTCATAAAAAACGTAATTAACGAGCGCCGCAATGTGCATATGTAGTACCAAATGCCAGACTAACATCCTTGGGTGTTTGGTATCTTCAGAAACTACAATTCCCACGATTCCACCCCGTTTTTGTAGTCCTTATGATTTTTGTTTGCAGCCAACACGGGTAGCATACGTCATAAAAACGTAATCAATGAGCGCCGCAATGTCGGCGCACACCGGTGTTGCATTAAAGTTTTTCAGCATTTAAGCCTGTGGTCCACCGTCCGCCGGTTACCTCCGGTTCCAGCTCTTGTCCAGACCGGGGTACCGACGGACAGGTGAGTGTATGTGCATGCGTTTTTCCTTGCCACGCATTTTCCACTTTAGAGTTTACATGTGGCACGTTAAATATAAAGAGTCGACAGTCTATTAAGGCGCACGCTAAATGACTTGTTTCAAGAATTCGCGTGCGTTTTTCACTGTAGCTCTCCCTGTCTTATTTAACTCAGTGCTCGTATTTGGCATACAGAGTATTAGGAGCCAGAGATTTTATCATTGCCAACGCGCACTTTTTCAAAAACATACCACTTCGAACTCGAAAATAATAATGTGCCCTTTACATAAGCCCTTTTGATAGTAATGGCACAGATAAAATGTTCAGTGTCTAAACTCAAGATTCAATATGAACGTGATCGTTCTTGCTCATAAAACAACCCGCTGTTTATTTCATGCCTTCAATATGAAAATATCAAAACAAATGGCTTATAGTTAGTTTTTAGAGTAATCTCCATTGTGGCACTAGGGATTCCAAATTTTGGCCTGATAGCATAAAGGCCTGTAAAAGTGCTTTACCCTAGAACCTTTCAGTAATACAATATGGTCTTACCAGCCGAGAATAGTTACTCCAGCACACTGCTTAGAGCTATATTTGACAATACTAAGTTGTGGATTAATACTACTCTAGGTGGGCAATAATATCAATGCCTACTGTTCTGTAATTACATCTCTCTTTTTAAATGCCTGCAATTTTAGTCATGATTATGTAATTTGTTGACATATTTATAGAGCCATACTGATAGACTGTTGAATGCATCTTGAAATTTGGCCTCTATATTTTCCATCCCCTTTCAGAGCAGTGCCTCACGTCCTGAGCTGTGGCCAGGTGAGGTGAGGAGTGCACCGGTCAAATCACGGGTAAGCATAAAACTGTTGAACTATATGAATAAATATACACTACTCAGGTATGAGATACACTAATGCTATCTAGCGATGAAAAGATGTTGACATCGCGGAGTATTTTTCTCATAGTTTTGATTTTCTATTTCAGCACGATGTCATAGATATGATGTTAGTGTGTTCTCTCCTTTCTTTTACAGGTTTTCGTCCAAAAATTCCTGTGACCTTTCATATAAGCACGAAGACACAGGATAATGTAGGTTGTATCTAATCCAACCGCATTGACTGGAGAATGATATGTTGCATTTAGTTATTAAATTTCACATTCACTTTTTGCAGTAGTGATTGATCATCTAGGTCCTGAGGAAGGCCGAGATCATACTTTGATCGATACGGCTGAAACATGTAGACCTTATTTCGGACTAATGCAGTTATTTGTTTAAGCTGCACACGCACTGTTTTTAGTTTGACACCAGGGTAGATCTTATTAAAGGTGTTTGTCTTCCTAGTAGCCAATTTTAAAGCACCACTCTATCACTGCACGCACTGCAACCATCACCTTATAAATCATCTAGATTGCTTCACCTGTATGGGACTTAGTAGATCCTAGAATTGACTACTTTAAAACATCCCTGAGCTCCCCCCTCCTAGGGAGGGGGTTGTAGCCCTTGGTTGCACTAGGTTTTGCAACCAAGAGGAGATCCCAGATGATGAAGCATGCCACCTCGGTGGGTGATGGGATTCCGTCCTCTATAAAGGTCTCATCTGAAGTTTAGGAGAGAATTGATAATTAAAACTATTTGTGCTCCCTAGCTTGTCTTAGCTTGGTTAGACCCACGGATTCCTTTTGGTTTTGTTTCTGCATTGCACTTGGAACCAACCAAGGGAAAGAGGATGTGGTCTAACGGCTAGGGTGGTCAATCTCAAATCTGGGGAACCGGGTTCAAGTATCAGCAACGATGTTCAACATCCTGTGATTCTGGGCAAATCACTTACTCTCCCTGTGCCTAACAAAAATGAATTTGTCCTTATGTAACGCAACTGGTGCTTATATAAAGCGCTCTGATACCTGACACCTTTGGGTCAAGTTCGCGCTATATAAAACTCCCCCCCCCAAAAAAAAATATCTCAGAACTTGCGCTTCATCTTCGATACTGGTGCATCGTCATCCTTGCTTGAAGAAAATCGATGCATCACCTCCAAAGCGGGATCGACACCGATGCATTTTTTGGCTGAACCTCACATCTCACTGTTGCACCAGGATCAAGGTACTTTTGTTCAGCGGGCCTTGCATGGTTCCTGTCCACGGCCCGCGATCCATCGCAGTCGGCCTGAACTCTTGACTTTGGCCCGGCCTAGCGACCAGATAAACCCCATTCGCGCTAATTGCTTCTAAGTGCTATTTTTACTTTAGATCTTTAAAAAATTATTTCTCGACTTAAACTTATTGGATGTTTGTCATTTTAGTCTTCTTTTATTTATAAAATCATAATCTATTTTTCTAAACTGGTGTGGAGTCTTTTTGTTTTCACTGTGTTACTGTTTGAAGAGTTGCACAAATACTTTATACTTTGCCTCTTAAGTAGAACCTGCTCGGTGTCATGCTACCTGAGGGTGAGCACAGTTTGATTTATGGTGTGTATCTGACTTACCCTGACTAGGATTGTGGTTCCTGCTTGGACTGGGTGCATACTTCTGCCACACCAGACACCCAATTTTTAACACTGGTAATCAGCGGTGAGGATAGAACTTGTGTTTGTGCAGTGCCATTCAGTGACTTAGGGCCCCATTAGGATGGCGGGAGGACTTTAGTCCGCCCGCCATCCTCGCGGTGCTGGGACCGGCCGCCAGACGTGCGGCGGTCCTGCACCGCTAATTAGGATGTGACCGCCACCCTGGTGGTCGCACGCCGCATTTTTGACATTGCGGCGGGTGCTGCTTACAGCAGCACCCGCCGCAATGCCCAATTGACATGTTGTGCATTCCCATGCACAACGTGGCAGACACCACACGGTGCCTGCCACCTTCTGCATGGGAATGCAGGGGGGTACCATGGGTACCCCCAAGTGCACCCCCCAACTCCCACCCCTCCTGGGGGCCCGCAACGGGCCCCCAAAGCACATCCCCACCAGCCTTTCCATGGCAGCATCCATCCTAATATGGATGGCGGTGCCTGGTAGGCACCGCCACCATATTAGTGGCCAAGTCCGCCCGGCCGGCAATCGTACCGATTGCCGACCGGCGGAAAAGCGGCGGACGCACATTGCGTCCGCCGCGATACCCCCACCATAATAATATGGCGGGGGGTAAATCTAGTTGGGATGGCGGGCAGATCGCCACCGCCAAGCCGGCGGTGGCGATCCGCCCACCATCCTAATGACCCCCTAAGTGTACACTACTACGCCATATCTAGACCAACTTAAATCAATTCTCCCTGATTGACTTTTTGGGATTTTTCCAAAGTTTGCCAAATTCCCATTTTTAATGTTGTGTCTATGATCTCACCTGACAAGATGGAGTTTGAGCTGGCCGAACTAGAAAGCAACACAGTGGCCCAGCTCAAGGGATTTTTCCAGAAGAGGTTGTTTATCCATCCACATGCAGGGAGCAGTGTCTCATTTAGAAACCTGTCTCCAGAGGAGCTGGAGAACAAGTGGGTGGAGAGAAAGCCTGAGGCAAAAGCTTGCAAAATTGGAAAAGGAGCAGGCTCTAGAATAGGGAAGGCTGGCCATGGAGGAAAAGAGAATAGCCCATGAGCTAAGCCTTAGACAGCTGGACATCAAAGCCATGCAAGTGGAGTCCAGCAGTAGTGGTGGCAGCATACCTACAGTGTCTGCTGGAGAAGGGAGAGTTCACATCCCAAAGGATTTGGTACCCAGTTTTGTTGTGAGGGATGACATTGGCAAATGGTTCCCCACCTATGAGGTGGCTCTTAGGGTGCACAAGGTTCCTGATAAGTCCTGGGGGAGTAGCTTGTGGTGATACATGCCCACAGTGGACAGGGACACACTCCTGACATTAGAGGTAGAAGATCAAACACATTACACCCCCATGAAGGCCATACTTGTTAGTCAATTTGGGCTGACCCCTGAGAGGTATAGACAGAGGATCAGGGCCAGCCACAAACTCTTTACACAAACATGGGTGGATTTCTTTGATTATGCTAGCAGGGCACTATAGTGCTGGGTGAGGGGCAGCAAGGCTGCTGACTATTCTGGACAGTACAGCCCGCTTTTGAAGGAGCATAATCTCGAAAAAAACATTCCAGAGCTGCACCAACACCTGGTTGATAGCAAGCTGACTGACCCCAGGAAGCTTGCTGAGGAGGTGAATATCTGGGTCAGCATCAGAGTGTCCAAGAAGGCATCTGGGGGAGTCCCAAAAGGGTGGTTATGGTTCACACCAGAAGAAGGAGAGGGGATAGGAGTTTTCTGAAGGCCCCCAAAATACTCCACAAGGGAAATGGATCTCATTATCAATCTGGCCACCAGAAAAAGAGCTTCCTTGACACAAGTCAGCCAAATAATCCAAAAGCTATTAGTGCTTTGAGTATGGACATTACAAGGGGTATCCCAAGTGCCCAAAAAGAGCACAACCATTCAAAGGAGTTAAGACACCAGGGGTGGCAAGCATACTGCTTGGGGAGGAGTTTGTTTCAGTAAGTGGGGGGGCTCAGTGAGGGTACCCTAGTGTCCCTGGGTGACGGGGAGATGGTTCCTAAAACCTAAGTGCCATCAAATACTGCAAAGTATAGACAATTGGTTACCATCAATGGACACGGTGCTGAGGCACTGAGGGACACAGGAACCAGTATGACTGTGGTAAGAAGTCAGATGGTGGCCCCAGAGCAAGTTATATCCAATGCACTCCACCAGCTATGGTAGCTGACAACCGTGAGAGTCACTATCCATTGGCCCTTGTTCCATTTGAGTGGGGGGGCTCAGGTCTTCTGAAAGCTGCTGTTAGCCCTGCAATGCCTGTGGAATGTATGTTAGAAAATTATCTGGAGCACGCTACCTGGAAGGAAGTGGAGCTCAAGTCACACCTGGAAATGTTAGGGTTGCCTGAGTGGATAAGCGCTATCACCAAATTCATGGCTGCCCAGGAAGGGAGTCGAGAAAGTATGGAGCCTGGAAGAATGAGCCAGACATCTTCCAAAAGAGGGAAGGGTGGGAAGCCAACCCCTGAATGTCTCCTAGCCGAGGTGGAAGGGGCACTCCGAGCCCATTGAGGAGGACATTGCCTCCCTTGGTGACCTGTCTGAACTTGCTGGATGGCAAGTAGAAGGGGGACCCACCAGGGAGGAGTTCTGCAAGGCATAGAAGAAGTGCCCAACCTTGGAGAGCATGAGGCAACAGGCCGTAGCCCAGGCAGCAGGTGATGTCTCTGGGAATCACCACATTTACTGGGAGGGAAACCTCCTGTATAGTGAACCTGAGGCACCTGTGCATGGGGTAAAAATGGTAATTCTCCAATGCAACAGGGCCTTCCAACTGGAGCTGGCTCATGAGAGACCCCTGGCAGGACAAGACCTTTGCCAGGTCTGTCCTCCACTTTTATTGGCCCCAGATGAAGATTTACTCAGAAACTTTCTGCAGGGCTTGCTTAACCTGTCAGGCCAGTGGGAAAACAGGGCAGAGGCTGAAAGCCCCACTTAATCCCTTGCCTGCCATTGGCACCCCTTTGATAGTGTGGGCATCAACATTGTAGGGCCTATGGATCTCCAGACAGCCTCTGGAAACAGGTTGTTTATCATGGTACTGGTGGACCATACCACCAGATACCCAGAGACCATACCTCTGAGGACTTCAACTGCCCCTGCAGTGGCTAAGGCCCTAATGGGGATTTTACCAAGAGTGGGTTTCCCCAAGGAAGTGGTGTATGACAGGGACACCAACTTCATGTCTGCCTATATGCAGTCAATGTGGAAGGAGTGTGAAGTTACTTCCAAGTTCTCCACCCTTACCATTCCTAAACCAATGGGCATGTTGAGAGATTCAACAACACCCTCAAAGGCATGATCAAGGGCCTGCCTGAGGCCATGAGGCATAAGTGTGATGTGCTCTTGCAATGCCTTCTCTTTGCTTGCAGAGAGGTACCATAGAAGGATGATGGATTTAGCCACTTTGAATTTATGTATGGTCATCTTGTAAGGGGGCCTCTCAGTCAGGTAAAAGAAGGGTAGGCGCAAGCTCCCAGGAAACTTCCCCAGGATGTAGTTAGCTACATGCTGGCCTTCAGGAGCCAGATGGCCCAGTTGTGGGAGCAAGCTTCTGCCAACTTGAAAGGCAGCCAACAGTGGTATGACCAAATGGCTACACCTGTGGAAATACAGACTGGGCAGAAAGTGTGGGTGATGGAACCCATGTAGCCCAGGGCCCTCCAAGACCGTTGGACTGGGCACCATAGATAGTTGAGAGGAAGGAGGAGGACATCTACCTGGTGGACCTCAAGACTCCCAGGCACCCCCACAGGGCGCTCAATATCACTACACTTTGAGAGGTCTGAGGTCACCATGTTACTGGTGACCGATGTAGGGGAGGAAGAGGACAGCGAACCTCTCCCTGATCTCTTAGCCTCCAAAGAGAAGGATAGGTCAGTGGAAGGTGTGAACCTCTCTCATACACTGACTTCAGAATAGCAGAAAGACTGTTGCCGGTTGCTGGAACAGTTCTACTCTCTGTTTTCCCTCACTCCTGTGACTACCTACCTGTGTACCCATGATATGGGCACAGGAGGCATGTCAAAAATACAACTTACAGGCTGTCTGACAAAGTGAGGGCCAGCATCAAAGATGAAGTTTCTAAGATGCTGGAGTTGGGGAAATTGAACCCACCAGTAGTCCCTGGTCCAGCCTTGTGCTGGTACCGAAAGCTACCCTACAGGGCACTACAGCCGAACTCAGGTTCTGTGTGGATTACAGGGGGCTCAAATCAGTCACCAAGAGTGATGCTCATCCAATCACCCTGGCTGATGACTTGATTGACAGGTTAGGGGCTGCCCAGTTCCTGAGTAGCTTTGACCTTACTTTAGGGTACTGGCAAATTGCCCTAACTGAAGGAGCTTAGGAGAGGTCAGCCTTCTCCACTCCACAGGGCCACTTCTAATTTAGAGTGATGCCCTTTGGATTAAAGAATGCCCCTGCCACCTTCCAGAGGCTGTTGAACCAGGTTCTGGCTGATAAGGAGGCCTTCAGTGCTGCTTACTTAGATGACATAGCTGTATTCAGTAGCAGCTGAAAGGACCACCTTTTTCACCTGCAGGAAGTGCTTCAGGACTTACAACAGGCAGGCCTGACTATCAAGGCTAATAAGTACCAGATAGAGCAGGGGTCTGTGGTGCACTTAGAACATCTGGTGGACAACTTAAGGTGCAGCCCCTTCAGGCCAAGATAGAGACTATCATGGCCTGGGAACCCTCCAAATCTAAACTGATGTGAGAGCCTTCTTAGGCCTCATAGGGAACTACAGGGTTTGGAACCATTTTGCCTCCTTGACATAGATGACTTTGAAGAAGCAGCCCAGAAATGTGGTTTGGACAGAGGCATGCCAAAAAACATTTAACTCTCCAAAGCAGGCCATCCATGTGCACAGCCCCTGTGCTCAAGGCCCCTGACTTTTCAACAGGATTAATTGTACAGACAGATGACTCAGAACATGGCATATATGCAGTTTTATCACAGCTAAATGATGAGGGCCTAGACAAACCTGTAGCTTTCATCTTTAGGAGCTGTCTTACCAGATTACCAGGTAACAGAAGTGGAGTGATATTGAAAGGGAAGCCTTTGCTGTGGTCTGGGCACTGAAGACATTGAAACAATACCTGTTTGGGACTCACTTCCTGATTCAGACAGACCACAGGCCCCTCAGGTGGCTAATGAAAATAAGGGGTGAGGATCCAAAATTGTTGAGGTGGTCCATCTCCCTACAGGGAATGGACTTAATGGTAGAACACAGAAATGGGGTAGACCAAGCCAGTGCTGATGGTCTTTCCAGGTTCTTCCGGCTTAGTGTTCAGAACTCCCTAGAGGTTGGGTAGCTCTCACCACTTTCAGCTGGGAAGACACTTGTTAGACTTGACAATATTAGGCTGCTGTTCCCCCAATTTTTTGCCTGTTTGCCTCACCGTTTTGCTGATTTCCTTTTGTGGCCTTAGGACTCTGAGCACTTTACCACAGCCATCCAGTGCTAAAGTGGATGTGCTTCTCCCCTAAAACATGGTTTGATTGACTATCCATGATTTGCATATTTAATTTATCTACAAGTCCCTAGTAGAGTGCACTACATGTGCCCAGGGCCTATAAATTAAATGCTACTGCTGGGCCTGCAGCACTGATTGTGCCACCCACATCAGTAGCACTTTAAACATGTCACAGGCCTGCTACTACTGAGCCTATGTGTGAAGTTTTACTGCCATGCCGACTCAGCATTTAAAAGTCCTTGCCAAGCCTTAAACTCCCCTTTGTTTACATATATGTCATCCCAAGGGTAGAGCCTAGTTAGCCAATATGGCAAAGTGCTGTGTAATTGCAATGTAGGACATCTACTGTTATGTTTTGGATGGGCTGTTAGTGAAACACACCCACATTTGTTTTTCACTACTCTGAGGCCTACCCATCTCATAGGTTAACATTGGGAATTCCTTATTACACTTATAAGTTATAATTCCTGATTGAGAAGGAGTAGCTCTCTTATGTTTCATATAATTGGAATGATACTGATAAATCCTCTATGCTGGCAAAGTTGAATTTATCCTTACTATTTTAGAAATGCCACTTTTAGAAAAATGACATTTCTCTGCACTTAGCTCTGTGTGCCTCCAGCCTGCCTCCAATACACATTCGGGGGGGGGGTGACAGCTGGACTTTGCGCATTCCCTCTAGACATCCACACAAAAAGGAAGGCTAGGTGTGACTGAGTGGCCATCCACATCCTAATGGCTCATCCTTGGGCAGGAGGAGAGAGAGGAGCTGGCACACCTGAATAGACAGTGTCCTGTCCCCACATAAAGGGCTACATACCCCCCTGTAGTGAGTCTGGAGCCAGAGCTCAGAGGGAGGATCTCTGTGCACTTCAAAACCCCTCTTTGAAGTCACCTCCACTTCAAAGGCACAACTGGGTATAGGTACTGGGTCTTCGACCCCACTAAATCAGACACTACTGAATCTGTGAAGAAACTCCCAGGAGGAAGGACTGCTGTGCTTCTACAAGGACTGCCACTCTGCTGGACTGCTGCTCTGGAAGAACTGCCTTTCTGCGGTAGTGCCTAGCTGCCTACTACCCTCTGCTCTGCTGAGGAAGAACTGGACTCTTGCTTGAACCCAAAGTGAACTCCAAGGGCATGCTGGCTTGTCTCTTATTTTAAGACTCAGGGATATCAAAGTCTTACCCCTGCTCCTGTGCCTGGTCCATTGCAAATGGATCCTGGTGCTTCCTCCAGTGGAACCGACACATCCTCTGCTGTGTGTGGCAGAAGGGACACATCGCCACTGTTGCAGGAACAGAACCGGCACATTGCACTTAGAACCAGCGCATCACCATCGGAACCACCGCATCGCCGTAGTTACAGGATCGATGCATCCCCTCCACTGTGTCGACAAACCCGGCACATCGCAATTGGAACCAACGCATCTCAGAACTGCTGCTTCATCTTTGGAACCGGCGCATTGCCATAGTTGCATGGAGAAAATTGACGCATCACCTCAACTGCGAGATCAACACTGACGCATCGCTTGGCTGCACCCCGCATCTTGCTGTTGCGACCAGAATAAAGGTACAATCGTGGCCAGCTTGAACTCCTGACTTTGCCCCAGTCCAGCACAATCAGATAGCCCCCATAGGTGCTTATAGCTCCTAAGCACTATATTTATTTTCATCTTTAAAAAATTGTTTCTAGACTTCTACTTTTTTATTGGATTTTTGTTGTTTGATTTATAAAATCATAATCTATTTTTCTAAACTGGTGTGGATTTTTTTGTGGGTTTTCACAGTGTTACTGTCTGAAGTCTTGCATAAATAATTTACACAAGGCCTCTTAAGTTAAGCCTGCCTGCTCTGTGCCAAGCTAACTGAGCATAATGTCATCAGTGATGTCATCAATGATGTGATTTGTAGTGTCATCAGTGACATCATCCCCAGTGCTGTCTTTGAAGACAATAAGCTTGTTTTTGATTGTCGGTCTCACTATCTAATTGGACCTTGTTTCCACGTGACATTCCGCATAAGGTACCACATAGCTGGATTTCGTATTTGTGGCTTTCCTGATGAAGGCGCTTGGGTCGCCGAAAGGCGCGTAGACTCAATTCATCCATGATCGAAGCCACCTTTCTCCTTTGTCTCTCCGCACAGATACACATTTTTTGGAGAAGTCATTCTCTCCCTTTTTCTGATCAACCAAATTAAATTATTACTTTTGTGAATTATGTTGCATATCATTTTCATGTAGTTGTGATTTTATCTGTGTTTTCATAATTGCAACCAACGTATTCAAAATATTATATAATATCAAATGATTTGTTAATATAATATTATTTATCTGTGATCATGTTGTTTTTATTTCTTGAGAGACAAATTGGAGTATAAAGTATGTTGTTTTTAATTTGGTGAAATGAATCCATAGACATTGTATATCTTAGATTTTTAAATATTTTGTTAGAATAAAAGCATTTTATGAGTCATGTTTAGTTGCACACTTAGCCTTTTTAAAATATTATTCAGTAATTATCATTGAGGTTGCAAAATAAAATTGTAGTTGCGTAGAACATGTCATGAGTGATGTCATATGTGCGGCCATAAGCAGTGCATGGCGGGGTGTAAGTTATAGTTGCTGAATTTCTGTGTTTCTTTTTAGTTCAAAACATAAAGGTTGTCACTGAGAAATATCCCTAAATATAATGTTACTTTAACCTTTTTTTCAGCGGAAACAAAAAATATATGTATATCTATATAAATATCTATATAGTACACAAAAATGTTGTCCCAATTCCAGGGAGACCCATAATTTTGGCCGGAAACAGAATCTTCGAAAGGACATTACAATATTTTGACTTTGAGTTACAAGAATACATGCATAATTTGCCATCTTTGATTCAAGATACAGGCGATTTCCTCAAGAGGATATATGATATACCTTGGAACAGCGAGTATCTATTAATAACATTGGACATAACATTGTTCTACACAAGCATCAAATGCAAAAAGAACAATTGATGGACAGAATGCAGAACAATGGCATACATTTACCCCAGTACAGAGATCTGGGTCTAAATCCATCGTTTTTTTGCTCCCCATGTCATTCCAGTTTGAACTGAACCATATGCAAATCAGTCTTGACCCTGCGCCCAATGGGAAGAGTCCAGCCCGAACTGCCAGGCCAGGTCCTCCCTGGACTGGAAACAAGTATCCTAGGACCGGTTTCAGGGTTTCACCCCTCATCAGCCAGGATAGCTTGACTCCAGTGGCATGGAGAGGACGGGACCCACGTCTGGGTATACCCATCCCACTCGGGGTGACAAATGCAATAAGAACAATTGATGGACAGAATGCAGAACAATGTCATACATTCACCCCAGTTCAGAGATCTGTGCCTAAATCAGTTGTTTTCTTGCTCCCCATGCCATTCCAGTTTGAACCCAGCCATATGCAAATCAGTCATGACCCTGCGCCCCATGGGAACAGTCCAGCCCGAACTGACAGGCAAGGTCCTCCCTGGACTGGAAACAAGCATCCTAGGACCAGTTTCGGGGTTTCACCCCTCATCAGCCAGGATAGCTTGACTCCAGTGGCATGGAGAGCCCGGGACCCACGTCTTGGCATACCCGTCCCACTCGGTGTGACAAATGCAAAAAGAACAATTGATGGACAGAATGCAGAACAATGTCATACATTCACCCCAGTACAGGGATCTGGGCCTAAATCCATTGTTTGTTTGCTCCCCATGCCATTCCAGTTTGAACCCAGACATATGCAAATCTTTCTTGACCCTGCGCCCAATGGGAACAATCCAGCCCGAACTGCCAGGCCAGGTCCTCCCTGGACTGGAAACAAGCATTCTAGGACCGGTTTCGGGGTTTCACTACTCATCAGCAAGATAGCTTGACTCCAGTGGCATGGTGAGCATGGGACCCACATCTGGGCATACCCGTCCCACTCAAGGTGACAAATGCAAAAAGAACAAATGATGGAGAAAATGCAGAACAACGTCATACATTCACCCCAGTACAGAGATCTGGGCCTAAATCCATCGTTTCTTTGCTCCCCATGCCATTCCAGTTTGAACCCAGCCATATGCAAATCAGTCTTGACCCTGCGTCCAATGGGAACAGTCCATCCCGAACTGCCAGGCCAGGTCCTCCCTGGACTGGAAACAAGCATCCTAGGACTCGTTTCGGGGTTTCACCCCTCATCAGCCAGGATAGCTTGACTCCAGTGGCATGGAGAGCACGGCATCCATGTCTGGGCATACACGTCCCACTCAGGGTGACAAATGCAAAAAGAACAATTGATGGACAGAATGCAGAACAATGTCATACATTCACCGCAGTACAGAGATCTGGGCCTAAATCCATCGTTTTTTTGCTCCTCATGCCATTCCAGTTTGAACACAGCCATATGCAAATCAGTCTTGACCCTGAGCCCAGTGGGAACAGTCCAGCCCGAACTGCCAGGCCAGGTCCTCCTTGGACTGGAAACAAGCATCCTAGGACCGGTTTTGGGGTTTCACCCCTCATCATCCAGGATAGCTTGTCTCCAGTGGCATGGAGAGCACGGGACCCACATCTTGGCATACCCGTCCCACTCGGTGTGACAAATGCAAAAAGAACAATTGATGGACAGAATGCAGAACAATGTCATACATTCACCCCAGTACAGGGATATTTGCCTAAATCCATCGTTTTTTTGCTCCCCATGCCATTCCAGTTTGAACACAGCCATATGCAAATCAGTCTTGACCCTGCGCCCAGTGGGAACAGTCCAGCCCGAACTGCCAGGCCAGGTCCTCCTTGGACTGGATACAAGCATCCTAGGACCGGTTTCGGGGTTTCACTCCTCATCAGCAGGATAGCTTGACTCCAGTGGCATGGAGAGCATGGGACCCACGTCTGGGCATACCCGTCCCACTCGGGGTGACAAATGCAAAAAGAACAATTGATGGACTGAATGCAGAACAATGTCATACATTCCGTCCATCAATTGTGTATCTATTGCTTTCTCTACACAAGCATCAAGATAGATTGAGAGCAGTAGATTATCGCAAAAGTAGACCATTGAGATTATATAAACACAGCAAAATGCTATTATCCATGATTGGATGGTGCTTGGAAAACAACTTTTTTCATTTTAGTAGGGAAATATTTCAACAACTAAGAGGAGTTGCCATGGGTGTCTGCTTCTCCCCCAGTTACATGTGTTTACACCTGGGCTGGTGGGAGGAGTGGGTACTCATGGTAGACCATGGGGAAGATTGGGACAAAAATGTTGTCTGTTGGCTTTGCTATATAGATGATATGTTCATCAAATGGAAAGGGTGTTCAGTTAGTGCATAAAAATTTGTGGAAAGGATCAATGTCAATTCTGTGAATCTTCAGTTTACAGCACATATAAGAAAGCAGAAAATTGATTTTCTAGATGTGCAAGTATTAATAGAGAATAACAGAATTGGGTCTCAATTACACAGGAAAGTAGCAGCAGGAAATTCTATACTGCACACCAGCAGTTTCTACCCTAGACACCTTCAAGATAGCATCCGGTATGGTGAAATGTTAAGACTGCGAAAAAAATTGCAGTCAGGATAGAGTGTCAAGAGGAGGCCAAACAGAGATTCTTGGCTTGTGGTTATTCAGCCAAGACTCTTTATCAAGCTATTGCAAGAGCCAATCAGGAGAGTAGGGAGACCATTTTATTCAGGGATGGTTCGACTAGTAAGAATATAAACCAAAATAAAAAATACAATAAAAATACAGATGAGACCAATGTGAGGTTAATTTTAACATTTAATAAACAGGAACAACAAATAAGATCCATCCTTAAAAAACAGTGGCCCATAATTTTGACTGCTCCTATTATAGGGCCCATATGCCCTAAAAAACCTACTATAACTTTTAGGAGAGCTCCATCAATGAGCAATGCACTAGTCAGAAGTAGTCCCAAAATTAATTCAAACAACTAGCTGACTCTGGTCTAGAAAAGGATTCTATAAATTTAGCTCTTGAAGAGCATATCGTTTAGGGGTCAACATGTTCCAATATCACACTGCATTTTGGGACAGACCTGTGAAAATAGATGGTCTGTATACATGCAAAGCCAAATTTGAGGTTTATGTTTTGGAGTGTACTTGCAAACTGCAATCCGTTGGAAGGTCAAAATTATAGGTCCATGTTAGGTTTTACAACATATTAGAGCCATTGTCAACTCTGATTCCACCTGTCCAGTAGCCCGACATTTAAAAAAAACATCATGATAATAACCTCAACTGTCTGAAATATTTTGTAATTGATGCAGTGCCTAAACTGAGACAGCAATCGAGAAGTATTGCTCAGACTGTTGGAAACACGCTATATATTTCAATCGACTGAACGGGATGTGTATGCTGATATATATATATATTATATATATATATATATATATATATATATATATATATATATATATATACATCTAAAAAATAAAAATATATATATATACACACACACATATATATACACACACACGTATATATATGTATATATATATATATTCACTGAAAAAACAAAGGTTACAGGGACATTACTGTTGGGAAATAGAATTTTAAAAAACTTTGAAATTTACTGAAAAGAACAAAGGTTACAGGAACATTATAGTTAGGTTCAGGTTTTACACAAAAATAAACATAGAAATTCAGCAGTTATAGTTACCTGAGCTAACATATCTTACACCGCCTGTGATGCACTGCTTATGACCTCACATATTACATCACTTATGACATGGTCAGTGACATCACTGATGACATCTCAAATGACATCACTGATGATATCACTGGTGACATCTTTAATGACATTATCCAGCAATGCAAACTTCAATGTAATTCATAACAAACCATTTACTTTTTTTTAAGTAAGAAAAGGCGACAGGTGAGAGATGTACAGCAGAGCTCACTGTAACCTTATCCACTACTACACCTACTTATCACCCAGGAGAGAGTTCTCAGTGGATATTCATGTCTCTTCTAAACCACTGCTCTAAACACTAAGGACCAAAGTAAGACGTCTAACCATACAGGCTAGTCTATCGCAAACCACAACAACACCAAAATAGGTTTTAGTGCAGACATCAGTTTTATACAAACCACTACAGCACACACCCAGTAGAGAGGTCTTAGCCAACAGGCCACTGTAACAAATCAATAGTAAAATTATTCTTCATCCTGGAGAAAGGTGTCAGCAGAGAGGTCATTCTGTTGCAAACCACTACTACTCTGAGCCATCACCCTAGAGAGAGGTCTTAGTGAGCAGATGAATTTATTGCAGACTACTACTACAATTATTCAAAACAAAACAGAAGGTCTAAGCAAAGTGGTCAGTATGTCGTAAAATACAACTATACTCAGCCATCACTGTGGAGTGAAGTCTCAATGAATGGCTTAGGCCATTGCAAAGCACTACCATACACTTACATCAGAGGGTGACGTGTGCCAGTGTAGAGGCTAGTTCACTCATAAATAGTACTCCCGCTTTAAACTCCAGATTATAGTTCAGATGATATATGTTAGAAATACTAACTCTCATTAGTGGTACAGAGGGAATAGTAATTTAGCTTATGCAATACCTCAGTATATATCGTTCAGTGCCAGAAACCTTTGAGAAACATTCACACTCACTGGATGATGTCTTCAGTGATGTCATTTGTGATGTAAGGACATAAGCAGTACATTGCTGGGGTGTAAGATATAGTTAGGTAAGGTAACTTAAACTGATGAATTTCTATTGTTTGGTGTGTACAAAATCTGAATCTAACTATAAAGTTCAAGTAACCTTTGAGTTTTTCAGTGAATTTCTAAGGTTTTTAAAATGTTATTTCCTAACTATAACGTCCCTGTAACCCTTGTTTTTTTCAGTGAATATATATATATATATATATATATATATATATATATATATATATATATATATATATATATATATTCACTGAAAAAACCCAAAGGTTACAGGGATGTTATAGTTAGACCCAGGTTTCACTCATACAAAACCAGTGAAATTCAGCTGTTATAGTAAGTGAACTATCTATAACTTGCACTGCGTAATGCACTGCTTATGACCTCACATATTACATAGTTAGTGACATGACTGATGACATCACTGATGACATCTCAAATGACATCACTGATGACATTACTGATGGCATTATCCACAGAATCTCTGATGCACCCACTCACACCCCATATAAACTTTCATACACCCACTCCAACGTCCGAGAGGCCCCCCATCTATAAAAAAAAGTAGCAAGCTCTGGGGAGGTGGCTGTCCCCAGGGTTACTTATAAGCCTTGGGAGAGGGGCCCCGTGTGCCCCCTCCTTTTCCAATACACAGCCCCCAGTTCTCTCAGGACCTGGCCCACCCAGGTGCCAAATATAGTAAAACGAAGGAGACCGTATTTTTTTTTTAAATCTCACAATACGCACACAGATTTTTCTACGATTTTTATATTTAAAAATGCTTTTTAACCGGTGTCCCTACCCCGGCCCCTTTTCTTTTTCAATCTTTTTTGTGGGACTCAGCTTCAAGCTGAGTCCCAAGATGGCTGCCAACACTTTCTGGTTGAAGTGTTGGCAGCCAATCAAATTTTTGTAGTATCCATGAGTCCACTGCAAGGACTCGCGTCCCCAGATATGTATATTTTTTAACGTTACATATCTCTGAAATTAACAAATATATTTACACCAAATCACACAAACATGCTTTCTGGACCAACAGCTTGCTTTCTGCAAAATATGGTGTATATCTGTTCAGCGGTTCAGGCTGTAGTCGTGTTAAAAAAATAAAAAATCCCCCTAGACATAACATGGGGAAAACACATTTTAGGTCGCCCCCTTTTTACTCTGCCCCGCTCGAAGGATTACCCTGAAACTTTCAACACAGCAGCTGAACCAAAAAGGGGAATTTTTGTGAAAATTTCATGGAGATACATCAAACGGTGCCAATGTTTTTGGCAAAACAACAAACGCTTTTCGTATGGAAACGTTGGTCCTAACTATAACTACCTACTGGCAACCACCAATATGATATATATATATTATCTACTGGCGGTCGCCAGTAGATAGTTATAGTTACAACCTATTATCCATAGGAAATCCGCGACATTCTATTTGAAATAACTCTCTTGCCGGTTGACGTATCTTCGCAAAATTTTCAAACATTGTGGGCGCTCCGGTCCGCTCCTACCCTGAAAGTCTCGGGGGATTCGTCAAGCGGGGCCGAGAAAAAGGGGGTCCCAAAACGTGTTTTCCCCATGCAATTTTCCATAGGAAACTTTAGACACGGCTACAGCCCGAACTGCTGAACGGAATTACACCAAATTTGGCAAAGAGGTAGTTCTTGGTTCAGAAAGAACCCTTTTGTTAAATGGTGTAAATCCGTTCAGTAGTTGCTGAGAAAATCAAAAGTAAAAGATAGATATATCTATGGCCGCGTCGGATTCGCGCACCCTCCCGATCACGAGCTGCATGCTAATTGGCTGTCAACACTCCAAATCAGGAAGTGTTGGCAGCCATTTTGTCCCTCGGTAGAACCGAGGGACAGAAACAAGTGCGCAAAGCGCACAAAGGGGGCAGGGTAGAAACACCCTGACCCCTAGGTTTGCTCAGGGGGTCCCACAAGGACCCCCTGGGCAAACATTTTTTTTTTTTAAATCGGCAGGATGCGCTCAGGGTGCGCGAATCCTGCCGAAAAAAAATCGAGCGCCGGTCTCCCGTGCTTCGATGTTAATTGGCCCCGGGTGGGCCAAGTCCCGGGGGCATGCTGGCGGGGGTTAATTTTATGTGTGGGGGGCCTCTAAGGGCCCCCAAGCCCCGGGGACCACCACCCCCGGGGCTTTATGTATAATGGTGCGGGAGGGCTCTGAGCCCTCCCGCAGCCCCGAGGACCGCCACCTCCCCGGGGCTTCTTTTTATTTTTGAAAACCTGTGTGGGGGCTCCAGCCCCCACACGCTTCGGGGACCACCACCTCCCGGGGCACTAAGAAAAATTACAATGGGGGTCCGTTTTGGACCCCCAAGCCCCGGGGACCACCACCTCCCGGGGCTTTCAAAATGTAAGGAGGGGGGCCGCGCGGACCCCTCCTGGAGCCTGTGGTGGCCCTGGGGACCGCCACCCCCAGGGCCGGCTCCTGCAGTGTCCCGGGTGCCTACCCCCGGGACACTGCTGTTTGCAATGACAGGACGGGAGCCTCGCGGCTCCCGTCCTGTCATTGCAAACTGCTTTGGATATTGGAAGAGAGAGCAGGAAACCTGCTCTCTCTTCCAATATCCAAAGCTGATTGCTTTCCACATGGGGAGCAGCATGTTAGCTGCTCCCCATGTGTAAAGCAATGCCGGCTCCCGTAGGACACGGGGAGCCGGCGGGACTGTGGGGGTTTGGGGACCCCCCACAGTCCCCAACGAGATCCATGCCCCGGGGATTGGGTCCCGGGGTCATAAGTGGCCACGGAGGGGGCCACGCAGCCCCCTCCCCAAAGGTAAAAAAGTAAAAAAAAAGTGCAAGGCCAGCCCCGGGGATGGGGTACCCGGTGCCTTAAATGGCCTGAGGAGGGGGGCCACGCAGCCCCCTCCAAATAAAAAAAAGAGGCCATGCCCCGGGGGATGGGGTCCCCGGGGCCAATACAGGCCCAGGGAAGGGGGGCCACGCGGCCCCCTTCCCGTTTTTTTTTTTTTATTTTAATTACAAAAAAAGGGGTAAGGTCCTGGGGGATGGGGTCCCCAGGGCCTAAAAATAGGAAAAAGGAAGGGGGCCTCACAGCCCCCTTCAGGGGAAAAAAAACAAAACAAAAAAAAACGATCGGGCCCGCAGGCCCCGCCCCTTCCTTCACCACTCTGCAAACGCGCCCCTGGCGCGTTTGCAGAAGGGGAACAATTCCCCTTGAATACTGGGGGTCCCTGGGGGCCAACTAGCCCACCAGGAACCTCCAGTATGCGCCAGGGGCTGCCTTGCAGAGAGGTGTACAGAGGCCACGCCCCTTTACACCTCTCTGCAACGCAGCTCTGTGGCGCTTTGAGGTATATGGTGGGCTAGTTGCACCCCAGGGACCCTCAGGATTCAAGGGGAGTTAATCCCCCGACTTAAAACGCACCACGGGCGCGTTTGCACAGTGGTGAAGGGAGGGGCGGGGCTTCAGGTGACATGTGTGCAAACAGGCCCCGTGGCGCGTTTTAAGATGGGGAATTAAATCCCCTTCAATCCTGAGGGTCCCTGGGGCCAACTAGCCCAACAGGTACGTCCAGAAAGCACCACAGAGCTGCGTTGCAGAGAGGTGTAAAAAGGGGTGTGGCCTCTGTACATGTCTCTGCAACGCAGCCCCTGGCGCATACTGGAGGTTCCTGGTGGGCTAGTTGGCCCGTAGGGACCCTCATGATTCAAGGGGACTTAATCCCCCAACTTAAAACGCGCCACGGGGCGCTTTGCACAGATGTCACCTCAGGCCCCGCCCCCTCCCTTCACCATTGTGCAAATATTCCTCTAAAATCAGCCGAAATACGAATTCTAATTTACTCACCTGTTATCAGGAGAGACCTCAGTGCTGCATCTTTCAGCCCAGTACTAATCCTGAAAAGTAATTTTAACCGTACTTACCAGTAACTTGAATTTCCTTACATAGGCTAACATTGACTGGTTTCACTTGGAAATTCTTCTAAGTGTGGAGTTTTGGAACTTTAAAATATTCCTCTAAAATCAGCCGAAATACGAATTCCGATTTACTCACCTGTTATCAGGAGAGACCTCAGTGCTGTATCTTTCAGCCCAGTACTGGTCCTGAAAAGTAATTTTAACCGTACTTACCAGTAACTTGAATTTCCTTCCATAGGATATAATTGCCTGCTTTTTGCTGAAAAAGTTTCTAAGTGTTGATTTTTGAAACATACAACTATTCCTCTAAAATCAGCCGAAATACGAATTCCGATTTACTCACCTGTTATAAGGAGAGACCTCAGTGCTGTATCTTTCAGCCCAGTACTGGTCCTGAAAAGTAATTTTAACCGTACTTACCAGTAACTTGAATTTCCTTCCATAGGCTAACATTGACTGGTTTCACTTGGAAATTCTTCTAAGTGTGGAGTTTTGGAACTTTAAAATATTCCTCTAAAATCAGCCGAAATACGAATTCCGATTTACTCACCTGTTATCAGGAGAGACCTCAGTGCTGCATCTTTCAGCCCAGTACTGATCCTCAAAAGTAATTTTAACCGTACTTACCAGTAACTTGAATTTCCTTCCATAGGATATCATTGCCTGCTTTTTGCTGAAAAAGTTTCTAAGTGTTGATTTTTGAAACATACAAATATTCCTCTAAAATCAGCCGAAATACGAATTTCGATTTACTCACCTGTTATCAGGAGAGACCTCAGTGCTGCATCTTTCAGCCCAGTACTGGTCCTGAAAAGTAATTTTAACCGTACTTACCAGTAACTTATATTTTCTTCCATAGGAATCCATTGTCTGGTTTTCAGCAGAAAAGTTTCAAAGTGTCGATTTTCACAAACTACAAATATTCCTTAAAAATCGCCTGTATGACTTAAACGCATTCTTTCAACTGTTTACAGGAGATGCACCGGTGCTGGATCCAGGATCCAACACTGAGTAAGAAAAAGTAACGATAACAGTTTTTACCTGCTAAGTGAATTTCCTTCCATAGGATAACATTGGTGATTCTATGAGAAAAAGTTTCTAAGTGTCAACTTTTAAAATACAATAATATTCCTTAAAAATCACGACTGTAACCAAAACGCTTTTACTCAACTGTTTACAGGAGATGTACCAGGACTGAATCTAGGATCCAGTCCTGTGGTTACAAAAGTAATCCATAAAGTAACTAATTGCATTTAACTAGAAATTCACATTGAGCTGAATGTTGCATTGTGTTTGAAAATGTGGTGCCCATTGCTACAACTGTAACTACTGTACTTAAAAGTCTATTGCCTATGTGCAAAGTATTTAAACTAAAGTAATTCATTCTGAGAAAGTATTTTTTGTAATGTAATGTATAATGTAATTACAATGTAATTTAAAAAATAAAATATGTAAGAAAAATTCTAAAAATGTAATAAATCAGTATGAAAAAAATTAATATAACAATTAATACATTTAAAAATTGTCATTTACAAAACCTTTGAAATTCACTGAAAAAACCGTAGGTTTCAGACATGTTATAGTTAGGAATTAGCATTTAAAAAACCTTTGAAATTCACTGAAAAAACCATAGGTTTCAGATAAGTTATAGTTAGAAATTAGCATTTAAAAAACCTTTGAAATTCACTGAAAAAACCATAGGTTTTAGGGACAGTTATAGTTAGTTGGACATTGCACTCGTACAAAACCCGTGAAATTCCCCGTTATAGTTAGTTCAGCTAACTATAACTCGCGCCCGCAATGCACTGCTGATGACGTCACATATTACATCACTCATGACATGGTCAGTGACATCACTGATGACATCTCAAATGACATCACTGATGACATCATCCACGTGATAATCTGATGCACCTCCTCACACCCTAATATAACCTTTGATACACCCAATCTAAATTACAGACTGCCATTCGCAAAACCATAGACACTCCAACACCAATAACTACATACCCACTCACTGATTCTTAGGTCTACACACACACATCCACTCACTCACCCGTACAGTCACTCATACTTATGGTCACTCAGTACAGGACAATCATATGCACTCTTACTCCTATATAGACACTCAAACACCGCCACTCATCCATAGAGGTACTCACACACCTAGTCAGTCATGCAAATAATTAAACACACTGCCATTTACTCACCTATACAGTTATACACACACCAGCTCACTTAATCATACAAATACTAGCACATTGTTACGCTCTTATACAATTACTGATACAAGCACACACTCATCCATACAGCCACTATCACAATCACTCACTCTCGCTTATAGCTATTTATATACTCCAATACACATATATACTGCCTTTCACATATGTAGTTACTCACACATGTACCACTGGGACATACATTCACTCACTAACACACTCTTACACACACTTACCCACCCATACAGTCTATCACAGATGCACTCTTGAAACCATCCACCCAGTGAATCACCCACTCACACATCTATGCACAGTCGCAAACACCCCATCCACACAAACACTCAGGCACCCATACAGATACTCAGACAACAAATCAATAACTCTTATAGACACTCATGTAGCTATTCACAAACCCATGCAGCCACTTACACAGCAACAGACAGATACAGACATTAACCCAGTTTAGTCACTAACCCATGCATTCAGTAAGATACGTTTAATCACTCACTTATAGAATTAGTCACGCACCTACTAAATCATCCATACACACACTTATACACCCACTCATTCTTCAATACGCCTTTCCATATATATATTAAAAATATTTAAACTTTACAGAAACACACAGTCACTGGATGATGTCATCAGTGATGTCATTTGAGATGTCATCAGTGATGTCATCAGTGATGTCACTGACCATGTCATGAGTGATGTAATATGTGACGTCATCAGCAGTGCATTGCGGAGCGCGAGTTATAGTTAGCTGAACTAACTATAACGGGGGAATTTCACGGGTTTTGTACGAGTGCAATGTCCAACTAACTATAACTGTCCCTAAAACCTATGGTTTTTTCAGTGAATATATATATATATATATAGATATATAGATATATATATATATATATATATATATATATATATATAGATATAGATATATATATATAGATATAGGTATAGATCTATAGATATAGATCTATATACATAGATATATGTATATATTCACTGAAAAAATAAAGGTTACAGGGACTTTATAGTTAAGTTCAGATAATACACACAAAACCATAGAAATTCAGCAGTTATACTTATCTCAAGTAACTTGCATTTTTGACTTGCCTATAACTTTGACGTCTTTTGACCAATCTTCAAGAAATGTTTCCAAAAAAGTGTAAACGTGGGTTCTGTGTGTCATGGAAAGTTTGGGGGTTTGGGGGTGATATGTGCTGTGGGGACCAAGAAATAGGGGCGTGAAAAAAAGGTGTGTTTGTAATGTTAATTCCCATCGGAACACGTTGTCAAACCTACAGCCCGAACCGCTGGATGTAATTACATCAAATTTGGCAGATAGGGAGATGTTGTTAAGCAGATTGTACTTTTTGTTATTTGGTGCAAATCCGTCCAGTAGTTTTGGAGAAATTTAAGCTGAAAATTATAGATTGATCTCTGGCCGCAGATATTTCGCGGTGGTTTCGCTATTAATCTCGAATGTGCGCCTTGCAGGAATGTTCTGATTGGCTGGACACAACCTGAACAGAAAGTTGCGGCCACCATTTTATCATTCGGGAATAGTCCTGGGGCTGAAAATGTGTGTGAAAGCTAACATAAGGGGTCAGGGTGGAGATACTCTGACCCCATGTTTGAGAAATGGGTGTGTTAGTGACACAAGTTATGTTTTAGAAATTAATTTTTTTAATTGCATGCCATATTCGCGATGGCGGTGCGACTGCCAATGTGGCCCCCGTGTACCATCATGGGGACATCATGAATATCGTGACTCCACCGCGAATATTGGTGAAAATATATATAAAAATAAATATATTTGTACACACTCACCAGTCACTGTCACACACTCATGTACGCACTCACAATCTCACTCAGACACTTATATACCCATTGACATACCCACTCACACACTTATGCATCCAGTCACATACCCACTCAGATATTCATGCACTCACTCACATACCCATTCAGGTACCCACTTACAGACTCACTCTTAGACTCATGCACCTACTTAGAGACTCAGCCATAGACTCATGCGTACAGTCTCATACCTACTTAGAGACTCTTACACCCCCTCACAGAACTACCTGGGCACTCATGCACCCACTCACAGACCCACTCAGATACTAATTGACCCACCTACAGAGATTCACACACCCATGTACAGACCCAGTCAGAGACTTATGCACCTACTTAGAGACCCACTCACATGCTCTTGTATGTTCCCACAGACCCACTGAGACACTCATACAAGCACTTACAGACCCACTTAGATACTCATATACCCACTCACACACCCATAAGTCAATCGCACACTCAGTCACAGACTCTCACAGAAACTTATGGACTCAATCAGTCACTCATACACTCTGAAACTCGTACACCCACTTGCAAACTCTGTCAGTTATATACCCACCCACCCACTCACTCACTCACCCAGTCAAGGCTCATGCATCTACTCACAGACCCACCCAGACACTCGCCCTCCCTGTCACAGACCCACTCAGACCCACTCAGACACTAATGCATGCCCCCATTCACTCACCCACTCAGACACTTATGCTCTCAATCACTGACCCATTGCGACACTCATACACCCATTCACAGATCCACTCAGATACTCATACATCCACTCACGGACCCACTCAGACTGTGTGGGTCTCTGAGTGCAACTATGAGTGGGTACATGAGTCTCTGAGTGCTTAACCTCTTCTGTGCGTCGGACGGCCCCCGGCCGTCTGACGTCACGGTGGGCGTGTGCGGAGGACGGCCGGGGGCAGTCCGAAAGGGCGCACGCGTCAAATTCCTCAGCACCGCAGGGGAATTCCGGCCACAGCAAAGCGGTTAACTGACTGGGTGCATAAGTCTCTGAGTGGGTCTAGGAGTGGCTGTGTGAGTGACTGTATTGGTGTGCGCTTTTTGTTATTTCGTGCAAATCACTAGTCACAAATATAATTTCTTTTTGTGAAGGTGGTTTTTCCATAAATTGATCATAGAAAGAAAGTTAAAACAATATCCTACTAAATATTTAAACTTAAAATTGATTTAAAAAACTGTCTAAGTGTATTTTTCAGTATGTGAAATACATTTGCTGATCACAGATCCTCCACAGTAAATATGAGAATGTTGTGCGGACTCAAAATATTCTTAAAAATAAAACCAGTTATTAATGCACTATCTGATAAACAAATACCAAATCAAAAAATGAGTAGTATATAATATAAATATAATAAACAATATAAAATAGACATTACAATTAAGAAATAGAATTTAAAAAAACCTTAGAAATTCACTTTAAAAACTAAAGGTTACAGGGACGTTATAGTTAGGAATTAGCATTTAAAAAACCTTAGAAATTTACAGGAAAAAAACAAAGGTTACAGGGATGTTACAGTTAGGCTGACATTTCACTCATACAAAACCTGAAAAATTCAGCAGTTATAGTTAGCTGAGTTAACTATAACTCACGCCCCGCAACGCACTGCTTATGACCTCACATAATACATCACTCATGGCGTGGTCAGTGACATCACTGATGACATCTCAAATGACATCACTGATGACATCATCCACGGAATATCAGACGCACCCACTCATACCCCATGTTACCTTTCATACACCCACTCCAACTTCTACAATACCATTCTCAAAACCATTGACACACCCATACTAGTACTTACACACCCACTCACTGATTCATAGGTCTATACACACATCCGCTCAGTTATCCATACAGCCACTCATACACCAAATCACTCACTAATACAGTCACTGATATATCCACTCATACAGCCACTCACATACTGTCAGTCACTCATAGAGCTACTCACACACCTACTCGCTCACCTATAGAGTCAATCAGACAGCCATTTACTCACCTATACAGTTATACACACACCCACTAATTTATTCATACAGATACTAACATATACTCAGTCACTTATAGTTACTGACCCAAGCACACACTCACTCATACAGCCACTCTCACAATCACTTACTCACACATAGTCACTCATATACTCCAGCACTCACATATACTACCTTTCACATATGCAGTTACTTACCCATATACCACTGACACATCCATTCACTCACCAACACAGTCATACACACACTCAGTCACCCATCCAGCCCCTCACAGATATCCTAACTAACCCATACAGCCACTGACTCACCCACTGACTCATCCATGCAGGCCCCCTTACCCACCAACACAGACAGGCATACACCCATACAGGTACTCAGACAACCAATCAATCACCCATACAGCCACTAACATACCCCCTCACCAACCCATATAGCCACTTAGACACCAACTGACAGACTGATACAGACATTCACATAACCTAGTCACTCACCCATACATTCACTGAGACACCTAATCACTCACTTATACAGTCAGTCACATACCCACTGAATAACCCATACAGGCACTCATACACCCACTGACTCATCAATACACCTTGGTATATATTTTTAACACTCAAACATTTTAAAAACACTGTCCATTCATGAGGGATGTAATATGTGAGGTCATAAGCAGTGCATTCGGGGGCGCAAGTTATAGTTAGCTTCTGCTGAATTTCTCAGGCTTTATATGAGTAAAATGTATAGCCGGCATTGCTTTTGGACGAGGGGAGCTTCTGACATGCAGCTCCCCTTGTCCAAAAGCAATCTGCTTCACTTCATGGAAGCGAGAGCAGGTTTTCTGCCTCTTTGTGCAGTTCTCTTGCCTCCTTCTGCACCTCACTTGGCTCTTTCTGCAACTCTCTTGCCTCTTTCTACACTTCTCTTGCCTCTTTCTGCACCTCTCTTGCCGCTTTCTGCCTATTTCTGTACCTCACTTGCTTCTTTCTGCACCCCTCTTGCCTCTTTGTGCACCCCTCTTCCCTCTTTGTACAACGCTCTTGCCTCTTTCTACACCTCTCTCCGCTCTTTCTGCACTACTCTTGCCTCTTTATGTACCTCTGTTGCTTCTTTCTGCACTTCTCTTGCCTCTTTCTGCACCCTTCGTGCCTCTTTCAGCACCTCTGTTGCTTATTTCTGCAGTTCTCTTCCTTGTTTCTGCACCCCTCCTGCCTCTTTATGTACCCCTCTTGCCTCTTTGTGCACCTCTCCTACCCCTTTCTGCACCCCTCTTGCCTCTTTTTGCACCTCTGTTGGTTCTTTCTGCACTGCTCTTGGTTCTTTCTGCACCTCTTTTGCAAATTTCTGCAGCCCTCTTGCCTATTTCTGTACCCCTCTTCCCTCTATGTCCACCTTTCTTGCTTCTTTCTGCACTTCTCTTACTTCTTTCTGCACTGCTCTTGCTTCTTTCTGCACATCTCTTGCAAGTACCTCTGTTCCAAACTTCTGCATCCCACTTGCCTCTTTCTGCACCCCTGTTCCCTCTTTCTGTACCTCTTTTGCCTGTTTCTGCAGCTCTCTTGCTTCTTTCTGAACTTCTCTCGCCTCTTTCTGTACTCAAATGGGAAGTGCAAGCTGTCAAGTTTAAAGGTCAGCGTGCTCTTGTGACTGAGGTATCTGTCTACTTGTATATGTATTCTCACATGTGTTATGCATCTGAAGATTGTAGCTTAAAAAGCGGGTAACTTCTCCTATAGGTGGTCAAATCTTCTCAGTTCTGCTCTGTCATTCGGTTGCACAGGCAGACATGTCTTATGTATATATGTGTTATAGAGCCCCTCAAAGAATTAATTACACTGCCATTTACTCACCTATACAGTTATACACACACACCACCTCACTTATTCATACAGATAGTACCATATACGTACTCTCTTCAACAATTACTGACATAAGCACACACTTATCCATGCAGCCACTGTCACAATCACTCACTGTCACATAAACTCACTTATATACTCCAACACTCACATATACTGCCTTTCACATATGTAGTTACTTACACATATGCCACTGAGATATCCATTCACTCACCAACACAGCTATGCGTATACTCACTCACCCATACAGCCCCTAACACACGCACTCATAAACCCATACACTCAGTGAATCACCCACTCACACATTTGTGCAGGGAGTCACACACCCCCCACCCACCCACACAGACACTCAGGCACCCATACAGGTACTCAGACAACAAATCATTAACCCATATAGACACTGATGTAGCTACTCACCAACCCATGCAGCCACTTACACACCAATTGACAGGCTGATACAGACATTCACACAGATTAATCATTCACCCATGCATTCACTAAGACACGTTTAATCACTCACTTATACAGTCAGTCACACACCCACTAAATCATCCATTCAGATACTCATACACCCACTCATTCTTCAATACACCTTTGCATATATATATATAACATTTTTGGATTTTTTAGAAACACTCAGTCACTGGATGAAATCATCAGTGATGTCATCAGTGATGTCATTTGAGATGTCATCAGTGATGTCACTGACCATGTCATGAGTGATGTAATATGTGATGTCATCAGCAGTGCATTGCAGGGGCGCAAGTTATAGTTAGCTCTACTAACTATAACGGCCGAATTTCTCTGGTTTTATGAGTGAAATGTCCAACTAACTATAACGTCCCTGAAACCTGTGGTTTTTTCAGTGAATTTCTAAGGTTTTTTAAATGCTAATCCCTAACTATAACGTCCCTGAAACCTGTGGTTTTTTCAGTGAATTTCTATGGCTTTTTAAATGCTAATACTAACTATAACGTCCCTGAAACCTGTGTTTTTTTTCAGGGAATATATATATATATATATATATATATATATATATATATATATATATATATATATATATATATATATATATATTTCCAAACAGGGCTCGTTTTTGCTGGTAGTGTGGCGCATATAGTTGTAGAGGGTGCAGTTCTCCTCGGCTGAGCCAAGCCGTGTTAAATCCTTTAGCAATTCTCCCAGCAGGGAGAAAAAATGGAGCGCACTCAATGGAGCATTTTCATAGTAGTTCTTATTTAATCCACAGGTAAATAGGCAGCATTATCCTTACATGCGTTACCAATAGTGTCGACCTTTTGAAACATCATACATATATGGAGTGATTAATCACGAATTCCCACTGGAGGGATTAATTGTTTTTGTGATTATAACACTTAAAGTTACATTTGTTGACAATGTTGGAAAAAACAGTTGAAAAAGAAATAATTGGCGTGTGTCAAGAGCACCAAATAGCCTGAATTAATTGTATGAGATAACAGCAATATAATTATAATGTTCACGTTCTCGACATAGTGATTATAACTATGAATTTTGTTATATATGGTTTTTTTATGTTTTTTTTTTTTTTTTACTGAAACTACATAGACCAGAATGCTTGGGTCCCAGAGACCAAAATCATGTGACATATCATGTGACACTTTTTGAAAATAAGTATGCTGGGTAATTGATCACCAAACTAACCGTGAACAAGAGCTCCGGGAGCTCGAAACGCGTTAGTGTTAATGCTGTAATGCTGCCTATTTACCTGTGGATTAAATAAGAACTACTATGAAAATGCTCCATTGAGTGCGCTCCATTTTTTCTCCCTGCTGGGAGAATTGCTAAAGGATATATATATATATATATATATATATATATATATATATATATATATATATATATATATATATATCACTGAAAAAACCATAGGCTTCAGACACGTTATAGTTACAAATTAGCATTTAAAAAACCTTTGAAATTCACTGAAAAAACCATAGGTTTTAGGGACAGTTTTAGTTACTTGGACATTGCACTCGTACAAAACCCGTGAAATTCCCCCGTTATAGTTAGTTCAGCTAACTATAACTCGCGCCCCGCAATGCACTGCTGATGACGTCACATATTACATCACTCATGACATGGTCAGTGACATCACTGATGACATCACTGATGACATCTCAAATGACATCACTGATGACATCACTGATGACATCATCCATGTGATAATTTCATGCATCTTCTCACACCCTAATATAACCTTTCATACACCCACTCTAAATTACAGACTGTCATTCGTAAAATCATAGACACTCCAACACCAATAACTACATACCCACTCACTGATTCTTAGGTCTACGCACACAACCACTCACTCACCCGTACAGTCACTCATACTTACGGTCACTCAGTACAGGACTATCATATGCACTCATACTCCTATATAGACACTCAAGCACCGCCACTCATCCATAGAGGTACTCACACACCTAGTCAGTCATGCAAATAATTAAACACACTACCATTTACTCACCTATACAGTTATACACACACCACATCACTTATTCAAACAGAAACAAACACATACTTACTCTTATACAATCACTGATACAAGCACACACGCATCCATACAGCCGCTCTCACAATCACACACTCTCACTTATAGCCATTTAAATACTCTAACACACATATATACTGCCTTTTACATATGTTGTTACTCGCACATGTACCACTGAGATATACATTCACTCACTAACACACCCATACACACACTCACCCACCCAAGCAGTCCATCACAGATGCACTCTTGTAATCATGCACCCAGTGAATGACTCACTCTCACATCTATCTACAGAGACTGACACACCCCACCCACACAAACACTCAGGCAGCCATACAGACATTCACCCAGTTTTGTCACTAACCCATGCATTCAGTAAGATACGTTAAATCACTCACTTATACAGTCAGTCACGCACCTACTAAATCAACAATACAGACACTTACACACCCACTCATTCTTCAATACGTCTTTTCCTATATATATTAAAAATATTTAAACTTTACAGAAACACACAGTCACTGGATGATGTCATCAGTGATGTCATCAGTGATGTCATTTGAGATGTCATCAGTGATGTCATCAGTGATGTCACTGACCATGTCATGAGTGATGTAATATGTGACGTCATCAGCAGTGCATTGCGGGGCGCGAGTTATAGTTAGCTGAACTAACTATAACGGGGGAATTTCACGGGTTTTGTACGAGTGCAATGTCCAAGTAACTAAAACTGTCCCTAAAACCTATGGTTTTTTCAGTGAATTTCAAAGGTTTTTTAAATGCTAATTTGTAACTATAACGTGTCTGAAACCTATGGTTTTTTCAGTGAATTTCAAAGGTTTTTTAAATGCTAATTTGTAACTATAACGTGTCTGAAACCTACGGTTTTTTCAGTGAATTTCAAAGGTTTTTTAAATGCTAATTTCTAACTATAACGTGCCTGAAACCTACCGTTTTTTCAGTGAATTTCAAAGGTTTTGTAAATGACAATTTTTAAATGTATTAATTGTTATATTAATTTTTTCATACTGATTTACTACATTTTTAGAAACAATTTTTTTTACATATTTTATTTTTTAAATTACATTGTAATTACATTATACATTACATTACAAAAAATACTTTCTCAGAATGAATTACTTTAGTTTAAATACTTTGCAGATAGGCAATAGACTTTTAAGTACAGTAGTTACAGTTGTTTCAATGGGCAACACATTTTCAAACACAATGCAACATTCAGCTCAATGTGAATTTCTAGTTAAATGCAATTAGTTACTTTATGGATTACTTTTGTAACCACAGGACTGGATCCTAGATTCAGTCCTGGTACATCTCCTGTAAACAGTTGAGTAAAAGCGTTTTGGTTACAGTCGTGATTTTTAAGGAATATTATTGTATTTTAAAAGTTGACACTTAGAAACTTTTTCTCATAGAATCACCTATGTTATCCTATGGAAGGAAATTCACTTAGCAGGTAAAAACTGTTATCGTTACTTTTTCTTACTCAGTGTTGGATCCTGGATCCAGCACTGGTGCATCTCCTGTAAACAGTTGAAAAAATGCGTTTAAGTCATACAGGCGATTTTTAAGGAATATTTGTAGTTTGTGAAAATCAACACTTTGAAACTTTTTTGCTGAAAACCAGTCAATCTTAGCCTATGAAGGAAATTCAAGTTACCGGTAAGTACGGTTAAAATTACTTTTGAGGATCAGTACTGGGCTGAAAGATGCAGCACTGAGGTCTCTCCTGATAACAGGTGAGTAAATCGGAATTCGTATTTCGGCTGATTTTAGAGGAATATTTGTATGTTTCAAAAATCAACACTTAGAAACTTTTTCAGCAAAAAGCAGGCAATGATATCCTATGGAAGGAAATTCAAGTTACTGGTAAGTACGGTTAAAATTACTTTTGAGGATCAGTACTGGGCTGAAAGATGCAGCACTGAGGTCTCTCCTGATAACAGGTGAGTAAATCGGAATTCGTATTTCGGCTGATTTTAGAGGAATATTTTAAAGTTCCAAAACTCCACACTTAGAAGAATTTCCAAGTGAAACCAGTCAATGTTAGCCTATGGAAGGAAATTCAAGTTACTGGTAAGTATGGTTAGAATTACTTTTCAGGACCAGTACTGGGCTGAAAGATACAGCACTGAGGTCTCTCCTGATAACAGGTGAGTAAATCGGAATTCGTATTTCGGCTGATTTTAGAGGAATATTTGCACAATGGTGAAGGGCGGGGGCGGGGCCTGAGGTTACATCTGTGCAAACGCGCCCCGTGGCGCGTTTTAAGTTGGGGGATTAAGTCCCCTTGAATCCTGAGGGTCCCTAGGGGCCAACTAGCCCACCAGGAACCTCCAATATGCGCCAGGGGGCTGCGTTGCAGAGACGTGTAGAGAGGCCACACCCCTTTTTACACCTCTCTGCAACGCAGCTCTGTGGCGCTTTCTGGATGTACCTGTTGGGCTAGTTGGCCCCCAGGGACCCTCAGGATTGAAGGGGATTTATTTCCCCATCTTAAAACGCGCCACGGGGCCTGTTTGCACACATGTCACCTGAAGCCCCGCCCCCTCCCTTCACCACTGTGCAAACGCGCCCCGTGGCGCGTTTTAAGTTGGGGGATTAAGTCCCCTTGAATCCTGAGGGTCCCCGGAGTCCAACTAGCCCACCATATACCTCCAAAAAGCGCCACAGAGCTGCGTTGCAGAGAGGTGTAAAAAGGGGTGTGGCCTCTCTACACGTCTCTGCAACGCAGCCCCCTGGCGCATATTGGAGGTTCCTGGTGGGCTAGTTGGCCCCCAGGGACCCCCAGTATTCAAGGGGAATTCGTGCCCCCTGGCGCGTTTGCAGAGTGGTGAAGGAAGGGGGCGGGGCCTGCGGGCCCGATCGTTTAAAAAAAAAAAAAAAAATAATTTTGTCCCCTGAAGGGGGGCTGTGTGGCCCCCCTTCCTTTTTCCTGTTTTTATGCCCTGGGGACCCCATCCCCCAGGGCCTTACCCCTTTTTTAAAATTTTTAATAAAAAAAAAAAACGGGAAGGGGGCCGCGTGGCCCCCCTTCCCTGGGCCTGTATTGGCCCCGGGGACCCCATCCCCCGGGGCATGGCCTCTATATTTATTATTTTGAGGGGGCAGCGTGGCCCCCTCCTCTGGCCATTTAAGGCCCCGGGGACCCCATCTCCCGGGGCCGGCCTTTACGTTGTTTTTTTCTTTTTTTTAAAATTTAATTTGTAGAGGAGGGGGGCCACGTGGCCCCCCTCCTGGGCCACTACTTGCCCCGGGGACCCCATCCCCCGGGGCTGGCCCTCTCCGTTGGGGACTGTGGGGGTCCCCAATCCCCCACAGTCCCGCCGGCTCCCCACGTCCCTTGGGAGCCGGCATTGCTGTTCCACATGGGGAGCAGCTGACATGCTGCTCCCCATGTGGAAAAGCAATCGCTTTGGATATTGGAAGAGAGAGCAGGTTTCCTGCTCTCTCTTCCAATATCCAAAGCAGTTTGCTATGGCAGGACGGGAGCCGCGAGGCTCCCGTCCTGCCATAGCAAACTACAGTGTCCCGGGGGTAGGCACCCCGGGACACTGCAGGAGCCGGCCCTGGGGGTGGTGGTCCCCAGGGCCATCAAGGGCTCCAGGAGGGGGCCGCGCGGCCCCCTCCCATTCAGTACACAGCCCCGGGGAGGTGGTTGTCCCCGGGGCTCTGGGGTCCGTAACGGACCCCCATATTAAAATGTTTAGTGCCCCGGGGAGGTGGCGGTCCCGGGCGTGTGGGGGCTGGAGCCCCCCACACTGGTTTTATTTTCAATTAAAAAAAAGCCCCGGGAGGTGGTGGTCCCGGGGCTGCGGGAGGGCTCAGAGCCCTCCCGCACCATTTTTAAAAAGCCCCGGGGGTGGCGGTCCCCTGGGCTTGGGGGCCCTTTGAGGCCCCCACACATTAAATTATCCCCCCACCATGCCCCCGGGACTTGGGCCACCCGGGGGCCAATTAACATCGAAGTGCGGGAGACCGCGCTTCGATTTTTTTTTTTTTCGGCAGGATTCGCGCACCCTGAGCGCATCCTGCCGATTTAAAAAAAAAAAATGCTTTTGCCCAGGGGGTCCTTGTGGGACCCCCTGAGCAGGCCTAGGGGTTAGGGTGTTTCTACCCTGCCTCCTTTGTGCGTTTTGCGCACTTGTTTCTTTTTTTTCTCGGCGGGATACGCGCACCCTAAGCGCATCCCGCCGAGTTTAAAAAAAAATCTTTTTCTGCCCAGGGGGTCCTTGTGGGACCCCTGAGCAGACCTAGGGAGTCAGGGTGTTTCTACCCTGCCCCCTTTTGCGCTTTGCGCACTTGTTTCTGTCCCTCGGTTCTACCGAGGGACAAAATGGCTGCCAACATTTCCTGAATCGGAATGTTGACAGCCAGCTGACAGCCAATTAACATGCAGCTCGTGATCGGGACGGTGCGCGCAGGGTGCGCTGAGGGTACGCGGATCCGACGCGCCCATAGATATATATGTGATTTTAATTGTGAATTTCTCAGGAACTACTGAACGGATTTACACCATTTTAGCAAAAGGCACCAGTCTGAACCAAGGGCTACCTCTTTGCCAAATTTGGGGTAATTCCGTTCAGCAGTTCGGGCTGTAGCTGCGACTAAAGGTTCCTATGGAAAAATGAATGGGGAAAACGCGTTTTGGGACCCCCTTTTTCTCGGCCCCCGCTTGACGTATCACCCCGAGACTTTCAGGGTAGGAGCGGACCGGAGCGCCCCAACAAGTTGGAAGCTTTCGCGAAGATTCGTCAACCGGCGCCAACGTTATTGCAAATAGAATGTCGCGGATTTCCTATGGATAATAGGTTTAACTATAACTATCTACTGGCGACCGCCAGTAGATAATATATATATATATATATATATATATAGATAGATATATATATCCAAAAGAAAGCCCCCGAGCTTCAAGGATGCAACTCCACCAAGGATCGGTTCCACTGAGCCTTTATTAATGAAAACGGTAAAAAACATCCCCAATCAGTGGTATTTCCCTGACACGTTTCGGTGCAGCTGCACCTTAATCATAGGGAGGGGAGAGATGAAAACCTGGCACGCACTTCAACATTTACGACCCTTCCGGCATTCACTCTCCAGTGAGTGGCATGCCGGGAGTGGAAGTGCCGATTCTTCCCCTTCGGTGGGGCCGTTTGTTTTTCAAATCCATTCTACTCCCAATCTATACAAAATAATGTTTCAAGCCCTCCGATGGACCTCAGGGCATGTTTGTCTGTTTCCCAATTGAAAGTCCTTGGTGCTGCAGATAGGCTGTCAACCATTTACAGCCACACAGTCCTGGTATGCCGGTGTGTCAGGCAGTGCAATCCTTCATGTCCGGAGCCGCCGTGCATTAACATATCCAAAAGAAAGCCCCCGAGCTTCAAGGATGCAACTCCACCAAGGATCGGTTCCACTGAGCCTTTATTAATGAAAACGGTAAAAAACATCCCCAATCAGTGGTATTTCCCTGACACGTTTCGGTGCAGCTGCACCTTAATCATAGGGAGGGGGGAGATGAAAACCTGGCACGCACTTCAACATTTACGACCCTTCCGGCATTCACTCTCCAGTGAGTGGCATGCCGGGAGTGGAAGTGCCAATTCTTCCCCTTCGGTGGGGCCGTTTGTTTTTCAAATCCATTCTACTCCCAATCTATACAAAATAATGTTTCAAGCCCTCCGGTGGACCTCAGGGCATGTTTGTCTGTTTCCCAATTGAAAGTCCTTGGTGCTACAGATAGGCTGTCAACCATTTACAGCCACACAGTCCTGGTATGCCGGTGTGTCAGGCAGTGCAATCCTTCATGGCCGGAGCCGCCGTGCATTAACATATCCAAAAGAAAGCCCCCGAGCTTCAAGGATGCAACTCCACCAAGGATCGGTTCCACTGAGCCTTTATTAATGAAAACGTTAAAAAACATCCCCAATCAGTGGTATTTCCCTGACGCGTTTCGGTGCAGCTGCACCTTAATCATAGGGGGGGGGAGAGATGAAAACCTGGCACGCACTTCAACATTTACGACCCTTCCGGCATTCACTCTCCAGTGAGTGGCATGCCGGGAGTTGAAGTGCCGATTCTTCCCCTTCGGTGGGGCCGTTTGTTTTTCAAATCCATTCTATTCACAATCTATACAAAGTAATGTTTCAAGCCCTCTGGTGGGCCTCAGGGCATGTTTGTCCGTTTCCCAATTGAAAGTCCTTGGTGCTGCAGATAGGCTGTCAACCATTTACAGCCACGCAGTCCTGGTATGCCGGTGTGTCAGGCGGTGCAATCTTTCACGGCCGGAGCCGCCGTGCATTAACATATCCAAAAGAAAGCCCCCGAGCTTCAAGGATGCAACTCCACCAAGGATCGGTTCCACTGAGCCTTTACTAATGAAAATGGTAAAAAAAACATCCCCAATCAGTGGTATTTCCCTGACGCGTTTCGGTGCAGCTGCACCTTAATCATAGGGGGGGAGAGATGAAAACCTGGCACACACTTCAACATTTACGATCCTTCCGGCATTCACTCTCCAGTGAGTGGCATGCCAGGAGTTGAAGTGCCGATTCTTCCCCTTCGGTGGGGCCGTGGTCTTGTGCTCAAGGCCCGAGGAGGGGCTGAAACGTGTCATGGCGACTTGCACCATTAAAGACTATTAAGCACCTTAAAACGTGGTCCGTATCCTTTTGTGGAGAAACACTCTGGGAAAAAGAACGGTACTGGTTTGATATATATATTATATATACATATATATATATATATATATTCACTGAAAAAACCATAGGTTTCAGGCACGTTATAGTTAGAAATTAGCATTTAAAAAACCTTAGAAATTCACTGAAAAAACCATAGGTTTTAGGGAAAGTTATAGTTAGTTGGACATTGCACTCGTACAAAACCCGTGAAATTCCACCGTTATAGTTAGTTCAGCTAACTATAAGTCGCGCCCAGCAATGCACTGCTGATGACGTCACATATTACATCACTCATGACATGGTCAGTGACATCACTGATGACATCTCAAATGACATCACTGATGACATCACTGATGACATCATCCAGTGACTGTGTGTTTCTGTAAAGTTTAAATATGTTTAATATATATAGGGAAAGGCGTATTGAAGAATGAGTAGGTGTATAAGTGTCTGAATGGATGATTTAGGAGGTGCGTGACTGACTCTATAAGTGAGTGATTAAACGTATCTTACTGATTGCATGGGTTAGTGACTAAACTGTGTGAATGTCTGTATCCGTCTGTCTGTTGGTGTGTAAGCGGCTGCATGGGTTTGTGAATAGCTACATGAGTGTCTATATGGGTTATTGATTGGTTGTCTGAGTATCTGTATGGGTGCCTGAGTGTTTCTGTGGGTGGGGTGTGTGTGACTCTGTGCATAGATGTGTGAGTGGGTGAGTCACTGGGTGCATGGTTTCAAGAGTGCATGTGTGATGGACTGTATGGGTGGGTGAGTGTGTGTATGGGTGTGTTAGTGAGTGAATGTATATCTCAGTGGTACATGTGTGAGTAACTACATATGTGAAAGGCAGTATATATGTGTGTTGGAGTATACAAATGGCTATAAGTGAGAGTGTGTGATTGTGAGAGGGGTTGTATGGATGAGTGTGTGCTTGTATCAGTGATTGTATAAGAGTGTAAGAATGTGGTAGTATTTGTATGAGTAAGTGAGCTGGTGTGTTTATAACTGTATCGGTGAGTAAATGGCTGTGTGATTAATTATTTGCATGATTGACTAGGTGTGTGAGTACCTCTATGGATGAGTGGCAGTGTGTTAGTTTCTATATAAGTGTATGAGTGCATATGATAGTCCTGTACTGAGTGACCATAAGTATGAGTGACTGTACGGGTGAGTGAGTGGATGTGTGTGTGTAGGCCTAAGAATCAGTGAGTGGGTATGTAGTTATTGGTATTGGAGTGTCTATGGTTTTGAGAATGGCAGTCTGTAATTTAGAGTGGGTGTATGAAAAGTTATATTAGGGTGTGAGAAGATGCATCAAATTATCACATGGATGATGTCATCAGTGATGTCATCAGTGATGTCATTTGAGATGTCATCAGTGATGTCCTCAGTGATGTCACTGACCATGTCATGAGTGATGTAATATGTGACGTCATCAGCAGTGCATTGTGGGGGCGCGAGTTATAGTTAGCTGAACTAACTATAACGGAGGAATTTCACGGGTTTTGTACGAGTGCAATGTCCAACTAACTATAACTTTCCCTAAAACCTATGGTTTTTTCAGTGAATTTCTAAGGTTTTTTAAATGCTAATTTCTAACTATAACGTGCCTGAAACCTATGGTTTTTTCAGTGAATTTCAAAGGTTTTTTAAATGCTAATTTCTAACTATAACATGCCTGAAACCTATGGTTTTTTCAGTGAATTTCAAAGGTTTTTCAAATGCTAGTTTCTAACTATGCCTACAGAGGTAGGACATGTGAAAAAAGAAGAAAAAATGCACAGAAAGAAGCAAAAGAAATGCAGAAAGAAGCAACAGAAGTCCGCAAAGACGAAGAAAAGTGCAGGAAGAAGCAAGACATGTGCAGAATGAACCAACAGAGGAGCAGAAAGAGGCCTTGTTCCAAAATCATCCTGTGCCCACAACTTTTTCAGACGGGTACTGGTGGTAACTGACTCTGACTAACCAGGCCTAGAGCCAGTGCTATGCTAAAAGACACTTAGAATACAGTGAAAACACCTACATACACTAGGGAACAGTATGCGTTGGGGTACCCCTGTGATTAGCATGACCTCCTCTGTAAGTCCCTAGTACATAATAGGGCAGGGGGATTAAAACTACTCTTAAAACACGCTATGGGGCGCGTTTGGACAGTGGTGAAGGGAGGGGGGGCCTGAGGTGACATGTGTGCAAACACGCCCTGTGGCCGTTTTAAGTTGGGAGATTAACTCCCCTTGAATCCTGCCGGTCCCTGGGGTCCAACTAGCCAACCAGGTACCTCCAGTAAGCGCCACGTGGCCCCCCTTCCGGGGCAAGGATTGTCCCCCCGGGGCATGGCCACTTTATTTTTTTTTTTAGAAAAAAATATTTACAAAGGAGGGGGGCTGCGTGGCTCCCCTCCTGAGGCTTCTTTTAGCCCCAGGGACCCCATCCCCCGGGGCTCTGCCTCGTTGTTTTTTTGGGGGGGGAGGGGGGCCACGTGGCCCCCCTCATCAGGCTAAATATGGCCCCTGGGACCCCATCCCCTGGGGCCTGGCCTCTCCATTTTTTTTTTTTAAACAGGGGAGGGGGGCCACGTGGCCCCCCTCCCGGGCCACTTCTGGCCCCGGGGACCCCATCCCCCGGGGCCGGCCCTGTCCGTTGGGGATCGTGGGGGGGTCCCCAATCCCCCCACCGTCCCACCGGCTCCCCGCGTCCTACGGGAGCCGGCATTGCTTTTCCACATGGGGAGCTGCTGACATGCAGCTCCCCGTGTGGAAAAGCAATCTGCTTTGCTTCATTGAAGCGAGAGCAGGTTTCCCTGCTCTCGCTTCAATGAAGCAAAGCAGTTTGCAATGACAGGGCGGGAGCCGCGCGGCTCCCGTCCTGTCATTGCAAACAGCAGTGTCCCGGGGGTGAGCACCCCGGGACACTGCAGGAGCTGTCCCTGGGGGGTGGCGGTCCCCAGGGCCATCACTGGTCCAGGAGGGGGGCCCGCGGCCTCCCTCCCACCATTTGCAAAGCCCCGGGCAGGACCCCCAAATTTGAATAATTAGAGCCCCGGGGAGGTGGCGGTCCCCGGGGCGTGTGGGGGGGCTCGAGCCCCCCCACACAGGTATTTCTTTAAAAAAAAAAGAAGCCCCGGGGGGTGGCGGTCCCCGGAGCTGCGGGGGGGCAGTGTACCCCTGCAAATAATTAATCAAAGCCCCGGGGGGTGGCGGTCCCCGGGGCTGCGGGGGGGCCGTGTGCCCCTGCAAATATTTATGCAAAGCCCCGGGGGGTGGCGGTCCCCGGGGCAGTGTGGGGGGGATTGGGACCCCCACACTTATTTTTTTCACTGCCCCCGGGACCTGGCCCACCCGGGGGCTAAATATTAACGAGGCGCGGAAGGCCGTGCTTCGTTTTCTTTTATTTTTGCGGCGTGATCCACGGATCCTCCGTGCATCTCGGCGTCTTTATAAAAAAAAATGCTTTTTTGGACCCTGGGGGTCCTTGTGGGACCCCCTGAGCAGGCCTAGGGGGTCAGGGTGTTTCTACCCTGCCCCCTTTTCTTGTTTTACGCGACTGTTTTTCTGTTTTCTTGTGACTACCGAGTCACAAGATGGCTGCCAACACTTCCTGGTTTGGAGTGTTGACAGCCAATTAGAATAAAGCTCGTGGTCGGGAGGGTCCGCGGATCCTCCGTGCCTCTAAATATCAAAACTTTTATTTTTGATTTTCTCAGCAACTACTGAACGGATTTACACCATTTTTAAAATGGGTGCTTTCTGAACCAAGCACTACCTTTTTGCCAAATTTGGTGTAATTCCGTTCAGCAGTTCGGACTGTAGCCGTGTCTAAAATTTCCTATGGGAATTAACATGGAGAAAACACGTTTTGGGACCCCCCTTTTTTCTCGGCCCCCGCTTGATGAATCACCCCGAAACTTTTAAGATAGGAGCGGACTGGAGCGGGCCATAAGTTTTGAAAATTTCGTGAAGATTCGTCAACCGGCGCCAAAGTTATTGGGAAAAGAATGTTACGAATTTCCTATGGATAATAGGTCCTAACTATAACTATCTACTGGCGACCGCCAGTAGATAATATATACATATATTACCTACTGGCAGTCGCTAGTAGGTAGTTAAAGTTAGCTCCTAGTTTCCCTAGGAAAAGGATTTTTTGACTTGCCTATAACTTTTGCATTGTTTGACCAATTTTCATGAAATTTTCCCCAAAAAGTGTCAAAGTAGGTTCTGTGTGTCATGGAAAGTTTGGAGGTGTTCTGTGCAGTGCAGACCGAGAAATAGAGGCACAAAAAAAGGGTGTGTTTGTAATGTTAATTCCCATACGAACACGTTGTCAAACCTACAGCCCAAACTGCTTGATGGAATTACACCAAATTTGGCAGAAAGGTAGATGTTGTTACGCAGATTGTGCTTTTTGTTTTTTGGTGTAAATCCGTTCAGTAGTTTTTGGGAAATTTAGGAAGAAAAAGATAGATATATCTCTGATCGCAAAGCCTTCGCGCAAAAAGATGAGCTTGTGCAGGGAAAAACACTGCTCTGATTGGCTTCCAACACTTCAACCAGAAAGTGTTGGCAGCCATCTTGGGATTTGGATTCACTGAGTCCCCCCCAAAAAGTAAAAATAAAGAAAAGGGGGCCGGGTAGGAATACCCTGACCCCTAAGCCATGGTGTTGGGGTCCACCTGGGACACCGCCATGGCATAAAAGCATTATTTTTTTTAATTGCTGCAAAATCACGATAATCACAACTTTGCGGCAACATTTTTTTAAAAAGCAGGTGCGGGCTCCCGTGCTTGCTTTACAATAACCCCTGGATGGGCCAGGTCTTTGGGGTATATGATGAATATTGAAGGGGGGCACATGGGGCCCCACTCCTTGGGCTTAACAAAGCCCCAGGGACTGCTACCTCCCCAGGGCACTTTTAAATATGAATGCGGGTGGGTCCACTGGGCCCGCCCACAGCCCCTGGGACAGCCACCCCCCCGGGGCTAATTAAAATATTGTGGGGGGCCTCGCGACCCCCCTGCCCCGGGGACTGCCACTTGTCATGGGGTACACTTTAAAAAAAAATAATGCGGGGGAGGTCGTAGGGCCTCCCCTGCTGCCCAGGGGACCACCATCTCCCTGGGGCACACACTTTATAATAAAAAAAAGTGGTGCGGCCCTATGGCCTCCCTGGTAGCCCCAGGGACCACCACCTCCCCAGGGCAAATGTGATCAAAGGAGGGGGGCCACACGGTCCCCCCTCCTGGAGCCCTACATGGCCCTGGGGCCTGCCACCACCCAAGGCCGGTTCCAGCAATGTCCCGTGGTGCCCACCCCCGGGATATTGCAGTTTGCTATTGCTTGGCGGGAGCACCGCTCCTGCCAAGCCATAGCAAACACTGCTCCGCTTCATGGAAGCGAGGGCATTCAAATGCTCTCCCTTCCACGAAGCAGAGCAGAATTGCTTTTGGACAGAGGGAGCTGCATGTTAACAGCTCCCTCTGTCCAAAAGCAATGGCGGCTCCTGCAGAGGCAGGGAGCCAGCAGCGACCATGGGGGACCTTAAGGCTCTCCCTGCTGTCTCCATCGGAGAGGCCAAGCCCTGGGGGATGGGGTCCTCAAGGCTGAAGTTGACCCAGGGAGGGGGGCTAGGCTGACCCCCCTCACCTTTTAAAAAAATTGATCTATAAAGACCTGGCCCGGGGTATGGGGTCCCCGGAGCAAAAATGGGCCTCTGGAGGGAGACCGTGCGGCAACACCCTCCCTTTTTAAAAAAATGTAAAAAACGGGCAAGTCCTGGGGGATGAAGCCCCCAGCAGTGCACCAGACGGTGCGATTGCAAAGTGGTGGAGAAAGGGGGTGTGGCCTCTGGCGACCTCTCAGCAATCCTGCTGTGTGGGTCTTACTGGAGTTAACAGGAGGGCTAGTTGGCCCTCAAGGACCCTCAAGAGCAATGGGGACTTCATCACCCAACTAGTAGTGCGTCAGGAGGCACGTTTACAGAGTGGTGGAGAAAAGGGGAATGGCCACGAAAAGCCTCTCAGCAAACCCACTGTGTGGGACTTGCTGCAGGTAACAGGAGGGGTAGTTGGCTCCCAAGGATCCTCAATAGCCAAGGGGACTTCATCCCCCTACTAGTAGTGCAAAAGGAGGCGTGTTTGCAGAGTGGTGGAGAAAGGGGGTGTGGCCTCCTTCTACCAGGTCTCAGTAATCTTGCTGTGTGGGACTTACTGGAGGTAACAGGAGGGGTAGTTGGCCCCCAAGGACGTCCTTGGGGGACAACTACCTCTCCTGTTACATCCAGTAAGTCCCACACAGTGGGATTGCTAAGAGGTCTTCGGAGGCCACTCACCCATTCTCCACCACTGTGCAAACGTGGCTCGTGGTGCACTACTGGTTGGGGGACAAAGTCCACTTTACTCCTGAGGGACCTTGGGGGCCAAGAAGCCCTCCTGGTACCCCCTGTAAGTCCTACACAGCGGGACTCCTGAGAGCTGGTTGGAGGCCTAGCCACCTTTCTCCACCACTCTATAAACGCGATTACTAGTTAAAAAAACATGGAAATTCACTGAAAAAAACAAAGGTTACAGGGATGTTATAGTTAAGAATTAGCTTTTAAAAAGCCTTAGAAATTTACTGAAAAAAACAAAGGTTACAGGGACGTTAAAGGTAGCAAATAGAATTAAAAAACCATAGCAATTCACTGAAAAATTTTGTAATATGTGAGGTCAGAAGCAGTGCATTGCAGGGGTATAAGTTATAGTTAGCTCAGTTAACTAGAACTCTATCATTTATAGCAGTGAAATCTGACCCTAACTATAACATCACTGTAACCTTTGTTTTTCAGTGAATATATATATATATATATATATATTCACTGAAAAACCATAGGTTTCAGGGACGTTATAGTTACAAATTAGCATTTAAAAAACCTTTGAAATTCACTGAAAAAACCATAGGTTTTAGGGACAGTTATAGTTAGTTGGACATTGCACTCGTACAAAACCCGTGAAATTCCCCTGTTATAGTTAGTCCAGCTAACTATAACTCGCGCCCGCAATGCACTGCTGATGACGTCACATATTACATCACTCATGACATGGTCAGTGACATCACTGATGACATCACTGATGACATCTCAAATGACATCACTGATGACATCACTGATGACATCATCCAGTGACTGTGTGTTTCTGTAAAGTTTAAATATTTTTAATATATATAGGAAAAGACGTATTGAAGAATGAATGGGTGTGTAAGTGTCTGTATGGATGATTTAGTAGGTGCGTGACTGACTGTATAAGTGAGTGATTTAAGGTATCTTACTGAATGCATGGGTTAGTGACTAAACAGGGTGAAAGTCTGTATCCGTCTGTCTGTTGCTGTGTAAGTGGCTGCATGTGTTTGTGATTAGCTACATGAGTGTCTATATGAGTTATTGAATGCTTGTGTGAGTATCTGTATGGGTGCCTGAGTGTTTGTGTGGGAGGGGTGTGTGCGACTCTGTGCATAGATGTGTGAGTGGGTGATTCACTGGGTGGATGGTTTCAAGAGTGCATCTGTGATAGACTGTATGGGTGGGTAAGTGTGTGTAAGAGTGTGTTAGTGAGTGAATGTATGTCCCAGTGGTACATGTGTGAGTAACTACATATGTGAAAGGCAGTATATATGTGTGTTGGAGTATATAAATAGCTATAAGCGAGAGTGAGTGATTGTGATAGTGGCTGTATGGATGAGTGTGTGCTTGTATCAGTGATTGTATAAGAGCGTAAGAATGTGCTAGTATTTGTATGAGTAAGTGAGCTGGTGTGTGTATAACTGTATAGGTGAGTAAATGGTAGTGTGTTAAATTATTTGCATGACTGACTAGGTGTGTGAGTACCTCTATGGATGAGTGGCGGTGTTTGAGTGTCTATATAGGAGTATGAGTGCATATGATAGTCCTGTACTGAGTGACCGTAAGTATGAGTGACTGTACGGGTGAGTGAGTGGATGTGTGCGTAGACCTAAGAATCAGTGAGTGGGTATGTAGTTATTGGTGTTGGAGTGTTTATGGTTTTGCGAATGGCAGTCTGTAATTTAGAGTGGGTGTATCAAAGGTTATATTAGGGTGTGAGAAGATGCATGAAATTATCACGTGGATGATGTCATCAGTGATGTCATTTGAGATGTCATCAGTGATGTCATCAGTGATGTCACTAACCATGTCATGAGTGATGTAATATGTGACGTCATCAGCAGTGCATTATGGGCGCGAGTTATAGTTAGCTGGACTAACTATAACGGGGAATTTCACGGGTTTTGTACGAGTGCAATGTCCAACTAACTATAACTGTCCCTAAAACCTATGGTTTTTTCAGTGAATTTCAAAGGTTTTTTAAATGCTAATTTGTAACTATAACGTCCCTGAAACCTATGGTTTTTTCAGTGAATTTCAAAGGTTTTTTAAATGCTAATTTGTAACTATAACATGTCTGAAACCTACGGTTTTTTCAGTGAATTTCAAAGGTTTTGTAAATGACAATTTTTAAATGTATTAATTGTTATATAGATTTTTTTCATACTGATTTACTACATTTTCAGAAACAATTATTTTTTACATATTTTATTTTTTAAATTACATTGTCATTACATTATACATTACATTACAAAAAATACTTTCTCAGAATGAATTACTTTAGTTTAAATACTTTGCACATAGGCAATAGACTTTTAAGTACAGTAGTTACAGTTGTTGCAATGGGCAACACATTTTCAAACACAATGCAACATTCAGCTCAATGTGAATTTCTAGTTAAATGCAATTAGTTACTTTATGGATTACTTTTCTAACCACAGGACTGGATCCTAGATTCAGTCCTGGAACATCTCCTGTAAACAGTTGAGTAAAAGCGTTTTGGTTACAGTCGTGATTTTTAAGGAATATTATTGTACTTTAAAAGTTGACACTTAGAAACTTTTTCTCATAGAATCACCAATGTTATCCTATGGAAGGAAATTCACTTAGAAGGTAAAAACTGTTATCGTTACATTTTCTTACTCAGTGTTGCATCCTGGATCCAGCACTGGTACATCTCCTGTAAACAGTTGAAAGAATGCGTTTAAGTCATACAGGCGATTTTTTAGGAATATTTGTAGTTTGTGAAAATCGACACTTTGAAACTTTTCTGCTGAAAACCACACAATGGATTCCTATGGAAGAAAATATAAGTTACTGGTAAGTACGGTTAAAATTACTTTTCAGGGTCAGTGCTGGGCTAAAAGATGCAGCACTGGGTTCTCTCCTGATAACAGGTGAGTAAATTGGAATTCGTACTTTGGTTGATTTTAGAGGAATATTATAAAGTTCCAAAACTCCACACTTAGAAGAATTTCCAAGTGAAACCAGTCAATGTTAGCCTATGAAGGAAATTCAAGTTACTGGTAAGTACGGTTAAAATTACTTTTCAGGATTAGTACTGGGCTGAAAGATGCAGCACTGAGGTCTCTCCTGATAACAGGTGAGTAAATCGGAATTCGTATTTCGGCTGATTTTAGAGGAATATTTTAAAGTTCCAAAACTCCACACTTAGAAGAATTTCCAATTGAAACCAGTCAATGTTAGCCTATGGAAGGAAATTCAAGTTACTGGTAAGTACGGTTAAAATTACTTTTAAGGACCAGTACTGGGCTGAAAGATACAGCACTGAGGTCTCTCCTTATAACAGGTGAATAAATCGGAATTCGTATTTCGGCTGATTTTAGAGGAATATTTGTATGTTTCAAAAATCAACACTTAGAAACTTTATCAACAAAAAGCAGGCAATGATATCCTATGGAAGGAAATTCAAGTTACTTGTAAGTACGGTTAAAATTACTTTTCAGGACCAGTACTGGGCTGAAAGATGCAGCACTGAGGTCTCTCCTTATAACAGGTGAGTAAATAGGAATTCGTATTTCGGATGATTTTAGAAGAATATTTGCACAATGGTGAAGGGAGGGGCGGGGCCTGAGGTGACATCTGTGCAAACGCGCCCGTGGCGCGTTTTAAGTTGGGTGATTAAGTCCCCTTGAATCCTGGGGGTCCCTAGGGGCCAACTAGCCCACCAGGAACCTCCAATATGCGCCAGGGGCTGCGTTGCAGAGACGTGTAGAGAGGCCACACCCTTTTACACCTCTCTGCAACGCAGCTCTGTGGCGCTTTTGGAGGTATATGGTGGGCTAGTTGGACTCCGGGGACCCTCAGGATTGAAGGGGATTTAATTCCCATCTTAAAACGCGCCACGGGGCCTGTTTGCACACATGTCACCTGAAGCCCCGCCCCTCCCTTCACCACTGTGCAAACGCGCCCCGTGGCGCGTTTTAAGTTGGGGAATTAAGTCCCCTTGAATCCTGAGGGTCCCCGGAGTCCAACTAGCCCACCATATACCTCCAAAAGCGCCACAGAGCTGCGTTGCAGAGAGGTGTAAAAGGGGTGTGGCCTCTGTACACCTCTCTGCAAGGCAGCCTCTGGCGCATACTGGAGGTTCCTGGTGGGCTAGTTGGACCCCAGGGACCCCCAGTATTCAAGGGGAATTCGTTCTCCTCTGCAAACGCGCCAGGGGCGCGTTTGCAGAGTGGTGAAGGAAGGGGCGGGGCCTGCGGGCCCGATCGTTTTTTTTTTTTTTTTCCCTGAAGGGGGCTGTGTGGCCCCCTTCCTTTTCCTTTTTTTAGGCCCTGGGGACCCCATCCCCCAGGGCCTTACCCCTTTTTTAAATTAAAATAAAAATAAAAACGGGAAGGGGGCCGCGTGCCCCCTTCCCTGGGCCTGTATTGGCCCCGGGGACCCCATCCCCCGGGCATGGCCTCTTTTTTTTATTTGGAGGGGGGCTGCGTGGCCCCCTCCTCAGGCCATTTAAGGCCCCGGGGACCCCATCCCCCGGGCCTGGCCTCTGTTGGGGACTGTGGGGGTCCCCAAACCCCCCACAGTCCCGCCGACTCCCCGTGTCCTACGGGAGCCGGCATTGCTTTACACATGGGGAGCAGCTAACATGCTGCTCCCCATGTGGAAAGAAATCAGCTTTGGATATTGGAAGAGAGAGCAGGTTTCCTGCTCTCTCTTCCAATATCCAAAGCAGTTTGCAATGACAGGACGGGAGCCGCGAGGCTCCCGTCCTGTCATTGCAAACAGCAGTGTCCCGGGGTAGGCACCCGGGACACTGCAGGAGCCGGCCCTGGGGGTTGGCGGTCCCCAGGGCCACCACAGGCTTCCAGGAGGGGGCCGCGCGGCCCCCTCCTTACATTTTGAAAGCCCCGGGAGGTGGTGGTCCACGGGGCTTGGGGGTCCAAAACGGACCCCCATTGTAATTTTTCTTAGTGCCCCGGGAGGTGGTGGTCTCGGGCGTGTGGGGGCTGGAGCCCCCCACACAGGTTTTTCAAAATAAAAAAAGAAGCCCCGGGGAGGTGGCGGTCCTCGGGCTGCGGGAGGGCTCAGAGCCCTCCCGCACCATTATACATAAAGCCCCGGGGGTGGTGGTCCCCGGGCTTGGGGGCCCTTAGAGGCCCCCACACATAAAATTAACCCCCCCCAGCATGCCCCCGGGACTTGGCCCACCCGGGGCCAATTAACATCGAAGCGCGGAGACCGCGCTTCGATTTTTGCCGGCAGGATCCGCGCACCCTGAGCGCATCCTGCCGATTTAAAAAAATTATTATTATTTTTTTTTGCCCAGGGGTCCTTGTGGGACCCCTGAGCAAACCTAGGGGTCAGGGTGTTTCTACCCTGCCCCTTTGTGCGCTTGCGCACTTGTTTCTGTCCCTCGGTTCTACCGAGGACAAAATGGCTGCCAACATTTCCTGAATCGGAATGTTGACAGCCAGCTGACAGCCAATTAACATGCAGCTCGTGATCGGGACAGTGCGCGCAGGGTGCGCTGAGGGTACGCGGACCCTACTCGGCCATAGATATCACTATCTTTTTACTTTTGATTTTCTCAGCAACTACTGAACGGATTTACACCATTTAACAAAAGGGTTCTTTCTGAACCAAGAACTACCTCTTTGCCAAATTTGGTGTAATTCCGTTCAGCAGCTCGGGCTGTAGCCGTGTCTAAAGTTTCCTATGGAAAATTGCATGGGAAAACGCGTTTTGGGACCCCTTTTTCTCGGCCCCGCTGACGTACCTCGAGACTTTCAGGGTAGGAGCGGACCGGAGCGCCCACAAAGTTTGAAAATTTTGCGAAGATACGTCAACCGGCAAGAGAGTTATTTCAAATAGAATGTCGCGGATTTCCTATGGATAATAGGTTGTAACTATAACTATCTACTGGCGACCGCCAGTAGATATATATATATATATATATATATATATATATATATATATATATATATTATCTACTGGCGGTCGCCAGTAGATAGTTATAGTTACAACCTATTATCCATAGGAAATCCGCGACATTCTATTTGAAATAACGTTGGCGCCGGTTGACGAATCTTCGTGAAAGTTTCCAACTTGTTGGGGCGCTCCGCTCCGCTCCTACCCTGAAAGTCTCGGGGTGATACGTGAAGCGGGGCCGAGAAAAAGGGGGGTCCCAAAACGCGTTTTCCCCATTCATTTTTCCATAGGAACCTTTAGTCGCAGCTACAGCCCGAACTGCTGAACGGAATTACACCAAATTTGGCAAAGAGGTAGCCCTTGGTTCAGACTGGTGCCTTTGCTTAAATGGTGTAAATCCGTTCAGTAGTTCCTGAGAAAATCAAAAGTAAAAGTACATATATATCTATGGGCGCGTCGGATACGCGTACCCTCAGCGCACCCTGCGCGCACCGTCCCGATCACGAGCTGCATGCTAATTGGTTGTCAGCTGGCTGTCAACATTCCGATTCAGGAAGTGTTGGCAGCCATTTTGTCCCTCGGTAGAACCGAGGGACAGAAACAAGTGCGCAAAGCGCAAAAGGGGGCAGGGTAGAAACACCCTAACCCCTAGGTGTGCTCAGGGGGTCCCACAAGGACCCCTGGGCAGAAAAAGATTTTTTTAAATCGGCGGGATGCGCTTAGGGTGCGCGTATCCCGCCGAGAAAAAAAGAAACAAGTGCGCAAAACGCACAAAGGGGGCAGGGTAGAAACACCCTAACCCCCTAGGCCTGCTCAGGGGTCCCACAAGGACTCCCTGGGCAAAAAAAGCATTTTTTTTTTTAAAAATCGGCAGGATGCGCTCAGGGTGCGCGAATCCTGCCGAAAATCGAAGCGCGGTCTCCGCGCTTCGATGTTACACTGGCCCCGGGTGGCCCAAGTCCCGGGGGCATGGTGGGGGGATAATTTAATGTGTGGGGGCCTCAAAGGGCCCCCAAGCCCCGGGGACCGCCACCCCCTGGGGCTTTTTTAGAAATGGTGCGGGAGGGCTCTGAGCCCTCCCGCAGCCCCGGGGACCACCACCTCCCCGGGGCTTTTTTTAAAATAATTTAATAACCTGTGTGGGGGACCGCCACCTCCCCGGGGCACTAACAAATTAAAATGGGGGTCCGTTTTGGACCCCCGAAGCCCCGGGGACCACCACCTCCCCGGGCTGTGCTGATGTAGGGAGGGGGCCGCGCGGCCCCCCTCCTGGAGCCCTTGATGGCCCTGGGGACCACCACCCCCAGGGCCGGCTCCTGCAGTGTCCCGGGTGCCTACCCCTGGGACACTGTAGTTTGCTATGGCAGGACGGGAGCCTCGCGGCTCCCGTCCTGCCATAGCAAACTGCTTTGGATATTGGAAGAGAGAGCAGGGAAACCTGCTCTCTCTTCCAATATTCAAAGCGATTGCTTTTCCACATGGGGAGCAGCATGTCAGCTGCTCCCCATGTGGAACAGCAATGCCGGCTCCCAAGGGACGTGGGGAGCCGGCGGGACTGTGGGGGGATTGGGGACCCCCCACAGTCCCCAACGGAGAGGGCCAGCCCCGGGGGATGGGGTCCCCGGGGCAAGTAGTGGCCCAGGAGGGGGCCACGCGGCCCCCTCCCCAAATATGAAAAATAAAAAAATAAAAAAAAAAGGAAAGGCCGGCCCCGGGGCCTTAAATGGCCATTGGAGGGGGGCCACGCAGCCCCCCTCCAAAGAATAAAAATTAAAAGGCCATGCCCCGGGGGATGGGGTCCCCGGGGCCAATACAGGCCCAGGGAAGGGGGCCACGCGGCCCCCTTCCCGTTTTTTTTAAAAATAAAAATTAAAAAAAGGGGTAAGGCCCTGGGGGATGGGGTCCCCAGGGCATAAAAACAGGAAAAAGGAAGGGGGGGCCACACAGCCCCCCTTCAGGGGACAAAATTATTATATTTTTTTTTTAAACGTTCGGGCCCGCAGGCCCCGCCCCCTTCCTTCACCACTCTGCAAACGCGCCCCCTGGCGCGTTTGCAGAGGGGGAACGAATTCACCTTGAATACTGGGGGTCCCTGGGGGCCAACTAGCCCACCTGGAACCTCCAATATGCGCCAGGGGGCTGCGTTGCAGAGACGTGTAGAGAGGCCACACCCGTTTTACACCTCTCTGCAACGCAGCTCTGTGGCGCTTTTGGAGGTATATGGTGGGCTAGTTGGACTCCGGGGACCCTCAGGATTCAAGGGGACTTAATCCCCCAACTTAAAACGCGCCACGGGGCGCATTTGCACAGTGGTGAAGGGAGGGGGCGGGGCTTCAGGTGACATGTGTGCAAACAGGCCCCGTGGCGCGTTTTAAGATGGGGAATTAAATCCCCTTCAATCCTGAGGGTCCCTGGGGGCCAACTAGCCCAACAGGTACATCCAGAAAGGATATCATTGCCTGCTTTTTGCTGAAAATGTTTCTAAGTGTTGATTTTTGAAACATACAAATATTCCTCTAAAATCAGCCGAAATCCAAATTCTGATTTACTCACCTGTTATCAGGAGAGACCTCAGTGCTGCATCTTTCAGCCCAGTACTGGTCCTGAAAAGTAATTTTAACCATACTTACCAATAACTTGAATTTCCTTCCATAGGCTAACATTGACTGGTTTCACTTGGAAATTCTTCTAAGTGTGGAGTTTTGGAACTTTAAAATATTCCTCTAAAATCAGCCGAAATACGAATTCCGATTTACTCACCTGTTATCAGGAGAGACCTCAGTGCTGCATCTTTCAGCCCAGTACTGGTCCTCAAAAGTAATTTTAACCGTACTTACCGGTAACTTGAATTTCCTTCATAGGCTAAGATTGACTGGTTTTCAGCAAAAAAGTTTCAAAGTGTTGATTTTCACAAACTACAAATATTCCTTAAAAATCGCCTGTATGACTTAAACGCATTCTTTCAACTGTTTACAGGAGATGCACCAGTGCTGGATCCAGGATCCAACACTGAGTAAGAAAAAGTAACGATAACAGTTTTTACCTACTAAGTGAATTTCCTTCCATAGGATAACATTGGTGATTCTATGAGAAAAAGTTTCTAAGTGTCAACTTTTAAAATACAATAATATTCCTTAAAAATCACGACTGTAACCAAAACGCTTTTACTCAACTGTTTACAGGAGATGTACCAGGACTGAATCTAGGATCCAGTCCTGTGGTTACAAAAGTAATCCATAAAGTAACTAATTGCATTTAACTAGAAATTCACATTGAGCTGAATGTTGCATTGTGTTTGAAAATGTGTTGCCCATTGCAACAACTGTAACTACTGTACTTAAAAGTCTATTGCCTATCTGCAAAGTATTTAAACTAAAGTAATTCATTCTGAGAAAGTATTTTTTGTAATGTAATGTATAATGTAATTACAATGTAATTTAAAAATAAAATATGTAAAAAAAAATTGTTTCTAAAAATGTAGTAAATCAGTATGAAAAAAATTAATATAACAATTAATACATTTAAAAATTGTCATTTACAAAACCTTTGAAATTCACTGAAAAAACCGTAGGTTTCAGGCACGTTATAGTTAGAAATTAGCATTTAAAAAACCTTTGAAATTCACTGAAAAAACCATAGGTTTCAGACACGTTATAGTTACAAATTAGCATTTAAAAAACCTTTGAAATTCACTGAAAAAACCATAGGTTTCAGACACGTTATAGTTACAAATTAGCATTTAAAAAACCTTTGAAATTCACTGAAAAAACCATAGGTTTTAGGGACAGTTTTAGTTACTTGGACATTGCACTCGTACAAAACCCGTGAAATTCCCACGTTATAGTTAGTTCAGCTAACTATAACTCGCGCCCCGCAATGCACTGCTGATGACGTCACATATTACATCACTCATGACATGGTCAGTGACATCACTGATGACATCACTGATGACATCTCAAATGACATCACTGATGACATCATCCACGTGATAATCTGATGCACCTCCTCACACCCTAATATAACCTTTGATACACCCACTCTAAATTACAGACTGCCATTCGCAAAACCATAGACACTCCAACACCAATAACTACATACCCACTCACTGATTCTTAGGTCTACACACACACATCCACTCACTCACCCGTATAGTCACTCATACTTACGGTCACTCAGTACAGGACTATCATATGCACTCTTACTCCTATATAGACACTCAAACAACGCCACTCATCCATAGAGATACTCACACACCTAGTCAGTCATGCAAATAATTAAACACACTGCCATTTAATCACCTATACAGTTATACACACACCAGCTCACTTACTCATACAAATAGTAGCACATTGTTACGCTCTTATACAATCACTGATACAAGCACACACTCATCCATACAGCCACTATCACAATCACTCACTCTTGCTTATAGCTATTTATATACTCCAACACACATATATACTGCCTTTCACATATGTAGTTACTCACACATGTACCACTGGGACATACATTCACTCACTAACACACTCTTACACACACTTACCCACCCATACAGTCTATCACAGATGCACTCTTGAAACCATCCACCCAGTGAATCACCCACTCACACATCTATGCACAGAGTTGCACACACCCCTCCCACACAAACACTCAAGGAACCCATACAGATACTCAGACAAGCATTCAATAACTCATATAGACACTCATTTAGCTATTCACAAACACATGCAGCCACTTACACAGCAACAGACAGACGGATACAGACATTCACCCAGTTTAGTCACTAACCCATGCATTCAGTAAGATACGTTAAATCACTCACTTATAGAGTCAGTCACGCACCTACTAAATCATCCATACAGACACTTACACACCCACTCATTCTTCAATACGTCTTTTCCTATATATATTAAAAATATTTAAACTTTACAGAAACACACAGTCACTGGATGATGTCATCAGTGATGTCATTTGAGATGTCATCAGTGATGTCATCAGTGATGTCACTGACCATGTCATGAGTGATGTAATATGTGACGTCATCAGCAGTGCATTGCGGGCGCGAGTTATAGTTAGCTGAACTAACTATAACGTGGGAATTTCACGGGTTTTGTACGAGTGCAATGTCCAAGTAACTAAAACTGTCCCTAAAACCTATGGTTTTTTCAGTGAATATATATATATATATATATATATATGTATATATATATGTATATGTATATATATATATATATATATATATATATATATATATATATATATATATATATATATATATTAGAAAAACAAATTGGCTCTCCAAACTTCCTTCCGGCGAGAAGAGAGACACACGAACTCCCGGGAGATATGGCAATGTTATTTATTCCTGACAAAAACCTCAGTTCTGACGCGTTTTGGACAACACTTGTCCTTGATCACATACAGAAACGCAGTTCGCCATGTTATTTAAATATGCTGTGCATAGCCCCCACGTGATGTATAAACATAGAAGAAATACTGGCACATAGTAATACTTGATTATTGGTTTTGTCTTTTAAATGTGCACATATTAGTTGAAAGCAGCCACAATTAACTTGAATAAATAAATAAATGCACTTTGTAAATACATGGTAAAAACATAGCGATAAATACTGTAATAAATATAGTAAGACATTGCATTATACCTATAAAATGAAGCGTTGTTAAAATTACCATAAAAGCATACCATTTACAGTACTAGAGGCCACAGATATAAGACCCCCTCCATCAAGACCATTTAGGAGCCCATAAATCGGACTGTGCAAATATTGCATAACACCATGTAAACAATGACACAAAAGTGCATTTCACTGCATCTAATAAGACCTTGCCACTGATACTCTGTCTGCATAAATGCTCAATTTGAGATGACACTACCTCTTGCGATAATATCGTCGCATTCATGATCATGAGCAAGTGCCCAGCTGCGCGAGCCATAATGTGTGTGCAAAATCTGCCAATAAATTTAAAAAAAGTGCTATGTGCCTACAAAGTGCTACCATGGGTCAAATTACCCTCTAAAGTGCTAATGCTAAGTGAAACAATCAATTGATACAAACTATACGCGTGGAAATGTTAAAAACCATTTTGTAAGATACATGTTACTATTACGGCGCGGCCTAATAAGTGTAATAACCAACTCTGTAATTCTGCCATCTATTCGTATTTGGAACTGTATGGTGGGACATCACTAAGACTTACATGCCCTATTGCAGTATAGTCACCAATCAAATAAATTAGTCCAATCATAGCCCTTACAGGAAATAATGTAGGTCCTCCGTGTTGTTAAGACCATTAGGAGACTTACTGTCCAGCTCAAGGATCATTTTCGATTCCAGCTGTCGCAACAGTCTTTCCCTATCCCCTCCTCTCCGAAGTTTGGGAATAGCAGCCACAACAAAGTATTTTAAACATTGGAGATCATTGTTGTGCTCTGACTTGAAATGACGTGCGACCGGATATGCGGCATCGTTGTTAACAATAGCACGCAAATGTTGCAGTATCTTGACGTGCACCTGTAACTTGGTGCTCCCCACATATCTCAAGCAACAGGTGCACGTCAGTACATATACCGCATATTCCGTCCTGCAATTGTAGCTCCCCTTAATGATATACTGGTAGGGGCTAAATGGAGTGGAGTAATGCGTGGTATTCACTCCAAACTTGCATGCTCTACAAGAAGAGCATCTGGAAAATCCTTGTTTTGGTTACAACCACATTTTGGTGCTGGCAAGCTCAGGGCTATTTTTGACGATCTGAGATCTCATAGACAGACCCTTCCTATAAGTAATAGTCGGTACTACAGGGAGTCTATGTGCAAGAACTCCATCGATGAGCACAATAGGCCAATTACGCTTAATAATTGACCTTAGCTTTCTTTCCTGTTGGTTGTATGTCGTTATCAGTCTGGGTGCATCCTCTCCTAAGTTAGATATCTCATCTACCTCATCTATGGGAAAAAGGGATTCCTGAGGTCGGTCACTGACTTTATTAACCGCCTTATTAAGAATAGCCTCACTGTACCCTCTCTTTTTGAATCTGATAAGTGCATCTTCGGTACATTGGTCTAAATCCTCGTGTGCTGCAAATTCTTTTGAGACGTAAGAGTTCCCCAAATGGAATGTTTTTGACTAGATGCTTTGGGTGCGCACTGCTGGCATGCAGCGTAGAATTTCCCGCAGTGGCTTTCCTATGCAGGGTGGTAGCTACTTTGCCATCTTTAATATACACCCTAACATCTAGGAACTCAATGCTCACTTTGCTAACCTGAGAAGTAAATTTGAGATTGGCAGTGTTGTTATTTATGTTATGAATAAAATCAGTAGCACTCTTCTCATCCCCTTTCCACACAATAAAAACATCAACAATATATCTTAACCAGTGTTGTACATGGCTAAAAAACATATTAGAGTGAGTGTGTTTGAGGACCTGTTCCTCCCACCAGCCAACATGCAAATATATATTTTAAAAAAATATAAAGGTGACGATGGCCTATAATAAATGCTGGCACATACCCAGTCTTCAGGGAATGAGTTGAAAAATACAAACAGTAAAGGGTGCTCAATGGAACAAATAACACTATGTCACCCCAATAGTGTAAAGCATATGAGAGACAAATCCCCAATATACAAAGAATATATATCGAATGTCCAGAGCACCACAAATAAGTAAACAGTCTGTTAGTTCAACAGGTCCATATTAGTGAAAACGCTCCAAAAGTTGTGAAGTTACTACACAAGACTGATGGTTCCATTCAATTTAATGAATCGTTCCGTTTCTTGTAGAATTTGATTTAAACAACAGCCGACACGTGTTTCATCGTACTCGACGACTTTTTCAAGGCGCTGATAAGATATCAAATGTACAAGTGGTTCTCGTAGTAACTTCACAACTTTTGGAGTGTTTTTCACTAATATGGACCTGTTGAACTAACGGACAGTTTACTTATTTGTGGTGCTCTGGACATTCGATATATATATATATATATATGTATGTATATATATATATGTATATATATATATATATACACATATATATCTTAGGTTATGAGTATATTACCCCTATCGAAATCTGGCTTCTATAAGTGCAAAACGTGCAAAGCTTGCAAATGGGGTGACAATAGAACTGCCTTTGATCTTATGGATGGATGCACCAAAAATATGAAGGAAAATATTCATTGTGAAATAACACATGTAGTGTATGTGCTGGAATGTGTTTGCAGTAAAAAATACATCAGAAGTACAATTAATAAATAACTATAACTTGTGGCACTAAGGTAATTATAACTTGTGCCCCTGCCATGCACAGTTTTCTCATCAATAATTTCACTGTAAATGCAGCAGTGATATTATCAATGATGCCATAAAAGATGTCATGAGTGATGTAGTATGTGGGGAAATTAGCAGCGGATGGCAAGGGCGTGAGTTATAGTTACCTTAGGGTATGAGTTATAGTTACTTGAGATAACTATAACTATAATTGCTGAATTTCTATGGTTTGTGTGTAAAATCTGAACCTAACTATAATGTCCCTGAAATCTTTGTTTTTTCAGTGAATTTCTACGGTTTTTTTAAATGTATTTCCTACTTATAACGTCCCTGTAACCCTTGCTCTTTTTCAGTGAATTTCTATGATTTTCTTAATGCTATTTCCTAACTATAACATCCCTGCAACCTGGATGTGTGAGGGTGTGTGTGAGTGTCTGTGTGGGTCTATGAGTGGGTGTGGGAGTGGCTGTGTAGGTGTGTGAGTAGATGTGTGTGGCTGTATGGGCTTGTGAGTGGTTTTGAGGGTCTGTGAGTGGGTGTGTGAGTGGATGCATAGGTGTGTGAGTAGATATGTGTGGTTGTGTGGGTACGTAAGTGGGTATGTGAGTGGGTCTGTGAGTGGGTGTGTGGGTAGTTTTGAGGGTCTGTGAGTTGGTGTGTAAGTGGCTGCATGAGTGTGTGTGTGGGTGTGTTAGTGGTTGTATTGGTATGTGAGTGGGTGTGTGAGTGCTTGTGTGGGTATGTAAGTGAGTGAGTGTGTGAATAGGTGTGTGGATCTGTGAGTGAGTGTATGTTTTTTTTTAATTGAGGTCTAAATCTGCCCAAATCCAGGAGGATCCAGGAATGATCCACGGCTCCTCGCCTGGTATAAAAAAAGGTTTTGGACAATTTCTTGCCCATGAGGACCCCTCCATTAGTCCCATGTGGTCACGTACTTCTACCCTGACCCCTTCTATCACTTTTTAACTTTTTTTCCCTGCTGATAACTGAGTCCCATTTAACAAAACGGTAACCCTGGCAGGTAACTCCGCTCCACCAGCAGAGTTTAAGGAGATTTGCCTACTCCGTGCTCCGTGGCGAACGCGGAGGTAGGCAAAACTTTTTAAAGCATTTGGGAGGGGGGACGGAGCGGGGAGGGAGCGGAGTGGAGCGATGCGTTGCTCCACAGAGTTTTTTTCAAACTCCGTGGAGCTATGATTAGAGGCACTACGCCAGCTCCGCCCACCCCTACAAAACGGACGACACAACCTTCCTCTCAGGTTGCAGCCAGCCAGTCATGGCATTGCTGTTGGCGCGTGGATTCACAAATACAAGGAGGATCCGGGAAGGATCCACGGAGGATCCCTGTCCCTAGATATACAAATTTGGATTTTAGTTAATATCTTGGAAACTACTAAACGGAATTACACCAAATCACAAAAAGTCGCTTTCTGGACCAAGATCTACCTTTCTACCAAATGTGCTGTAATTCCGTTAAGCGGTTCGGGCTCTAGCTGTGTCTAAAATTCCTATGAGAATTAACAATGGAAACACATATTTTTAACCCCCCCCCTTTTCCTCAGCCCCAGCTTGACAGATTATCCCGAAACTTTCTATGCACAACAAGACCAGGGCACTTTTTTCTCGAAAATTTCATAAAGATTCATCAAATGGTGCCAAAGATATAGGCAAGTCAAAAAAAGCTTTGTAGACTAGTTCCTATCTATAACTACCTACTGGCAACCGCCTGTAAATGTTATATATATATAAATAGTAGGTAGTTATAGTTAGGACCTTGTTTCTATTCAAAAAGCGTTTTTTCTTTTGCCAATATCTTTGGCGCCGTTTGACGAATCTTCGCGAAATTTTCAAAACTAATGACCAGCTTAGGTCAGCTCCTGTCTTTAAAGTTTCGGGGTGATTCGTCAAGCGGGGGCTGAAAAAAGAAGGGGGGTCCCAAAACGAGTTTTCCCAATGTTAATTTCCATAGGAATTTTGGATCAGGCTACAGCCGGAACTGCTGAACGGAATTACACCCAATGTGGCAAAAAGGTAGCTCTTGGATCAGAAAGCACTCTTTTTTTAAATGGTGTAAATCCGTTCAATAGTTCAAGAGAAATTTAAAAAATAAAAATATCGATATCTAAGCACCGAGGAGGATTCGCGAATCCTCCCGAGCACGAGCTTAATTCTCATTGGCTGCCAACACACCAAACCAGAATGTGTTACCGAGTCACAAGAAAACTGTAGAAAAAATATAAAAAAACAAGAAAAGGGGGCAGGGTAGAAACACCCTGACCCCCTAGGACTGCTCATGGGGTCTCACAAGGACCACCAGAGCCCCAAAAACTTTTTTTTTAATAATTTCGGCCGAATTTGCGCTGGGTGCGCGAATCCGGCCGAAATTATAAAAAAAACACCGAAGCGCGGTCTCTTGCGCTTTGTTTGTTTCAAGCCCCCGGGTGGGGCAGGTCCTGGGGGCAATTCTTAATTTTGGTGAGGGGGCCCTCACAGCCCCGGGGACCGCCACCTCCCTGAGGCTTTGTTTATATTATGCGGGGGCACACGGCCCCCCCGCAGCCCCGGGGACCGCCACCTCCCCGGGACATTTTGTTAAAAAATGCATGGGGGTGGGCTCCTGCCCCCCCCAAGCCCCGGGGACTGCCACCTCCCCGGGGCTTAAATTAATCCAGCTCCTGCCCCTCCCCACACTGCTCCGGGGACCACCACCTCCCCCTGACAATTTTAAATAAAGGGCGGGGGTCCGTTGCGGCCCCCCGGCCCCACCACCTCCCCGGGGCTTTAAAAATGCTGGGAGGGGGGCCACGTGCCCCCGTCCTGGAGCCCTCGATGGTCCTGAGGACTGCCACCCCCCAGGGCCGGCTCCTGCAATGTCCCGGGGTGCCCACCCTGGGATATTGCTACTTGCTATGACAGGGCGGGAGCACGGCTCCCGCCCTGTCATAGCAAACACTGCTTTGCTTCGTTGAAGCGAGAGCAACGAAGCAAAGCAGAATTGCTTTGGGCAAGGGGAGCTGCATGTTAGCAGCTCCCTTGCCCAAAGGAATGTCGGCTCCCGCGGGAGGCGGGGAGCCGGCAGGGACTGCGGGGGCATTGGGACTCCCCCGCAGTCCCCAACATGAGGGACAGCTCCGAGGGATGGGGTCCCCGGGGCCAGAAGTGACCCTGGAGGGGGGCCACGTGGCCCCCCTCCATTTAATGAAAAGAAAAGAATGTCCGGGCCCCGGGGGATGGGGTCCCCGGGGCAGAAATTGGCCTGGGGAGGGGGCCGCCCAGCCCCCCTCCTTATATTAAAATAATTTTCAAATGACCAAGCCCTGGGGGATGGGATCCCCGGGGCCAATAGTGGCCCAGGGAAGGGGGGCCACGTGACCCCCTCCTGTATAATTTATTTATTTTAAAACAAGGCCAGGCCCCGGGGGATGGGGTCCCTGGGGCCAAAAGTGGCCCAGGGAAGGGGGCCACATGGCCCCCCTTCCCTATAAGTATTAATAAAATAAAGGAGGCCATGCCCCGGGGGATGGGATCCCCGGGGCCAAAATTGGGCAAGGGAGGGGGCCGCCCAGCCCCCTTCCTGTTTTTTTTTTTTTAAATGGTGCAGGGCCTGGGGGATGGGGTCCCCATTGCCCCAAAAAATTAAAAGAAGGGGGCCACACAGCCCCCTTCTAGCAAAAAGACAAAAACAAAGCCGGCATCTCGCCGGAGGCCCTGCCCCTCCCTGCACCACTCTGCAAACGCGCCTCCTGGTGCGTTCTAAGTTGGGGGATTAAGTCCCCTTGAATCCTGAGGGTCCCTGGGGGTCAACTAGGCCACCAGGTACCTCCAGTACTCCCCACACAGTGGGATTGCTGAGAGATGGTCCGAGGCCATACCCCTTTTTACACCACTCTGCAAACGCACCTCTTGGTGCACTGCTGGTGTGGCGATGAGGTCCTCTTCTGTCCTGAGCAGCAGTGCACCAAGAGGCACGTTTGCAGAGTGGTTTAAAAAGGGGGCGTGGCCTCCGACCACTCTCAGCAATCCAGCTGTGTGGGGCTTACTGGAGGTTCCTGGTGGGCTAGTTGGCCCCAAGGGACCCTCAGGATTCCATGGGACTTAATCCCCAACCCAGAACGCGCCAGGAGGTGGGTTTGCAGAGTTGTGGAGAAAAGGGGCATGGCCTGCTACCACCTCTCAGCAATCCCACTGTGTGGGGCTTACTGGAGGTAACAGGTAGGCTAGTTGGCCCCTAAGGACCCCCAGCAGAGATGGGGACTTTAATCCCCATCCAAGAGCGCACCAGGAAGCGCGTTTGCAGAGTGGTGGGGAAAGGGAGCGTGGCCTGCTATGAGAACTTAGCAATGCTGCTGTGTGGGACTTACTGGAGGTAATAGGAGGGGTAGTTGGCCCCCAAGGTTGTCCTTAGGGGCCAACTACCCCTCCTGTTACCTCCACTAAGTCCAACACAGTGGGATTGCTAAGAGGTCTTCGGAGGCCACACCTCCCCTTTCTCCACCACTCTGTAAATCGCCTCCTGGCACAGTACTGGTTGGGGGATGAAGTCCATTTTACTCCTGAGGGACTTTGGGGGCCAAGAAGCCCTCCTGGTACCTCATCTCATGTAAGTCCCACGCAGCGGAATTCCTGACTGCTGGTTGGAGGCCCAGCCCCCTTTCTCCACCACTCTGCAAACGTGACTACCAGTTAAAGGAGTATTTGTAATTTAATAGGTCTCGCATTTGCAAGAGTTAGAGCGATTGGCGTTGTAAAAGTTTTTTACTAATGTTTTTTGGAGTGTAGTGGATGCACGTTGTGTATAGTGGAATTATGTGGTATCTTGTGCAGTGAAATTATGTGGATAGAAAGTATGTGGTATTTAGTGTATAGGAATTATGTAGAGTGAGATTATGTGTTATGGAGAGTAATTATGTGGTATGGTAGTCTGTGTTGTGGAGTGGTAACCTCAGGTTTAGTCTTCCTCGTTTCCATAGAAGCTAAACTATGAACTCAATGAAAAAAAAAAGGAAGGAATCACTGAGGAGCACTTTTGGACCTATTCAGAGGTATGAGCAGGGCCACTGGAATCATGCGACTGTTTGGCTGCATCAACTTTCGCACAATTATACATTTTCCGCATTAGCCACATAATCCATCATGTGCTGCCTAATCTGCAGATTTGAACAGAAAAAGCCTTGTTTCTAGTTCAAACGGCTCAAACATTACAGCATGGTGGAAGGTCCTTTGTAAACCTAGAATGGTCACCTGTTACTTATTGCTAAATGTGGGTGTTAAATTGGTACTGATGGTGTGCAAGCCACTCTTTCTTCTTTCCGCGCCTCTCTTGCCTCTGTCTGCATTTCTGTTGCTTCTTTCTGCACCTCTGTTACCTCTTTCTGCACCTCACTTGCTTCTTTGTGCACCCCTCTTGCCTCTTTGTGGACCTCTCTTGCCTCTTTCTGCACCCCTCTTCCCTCTTTCTGCACCCCTCCTGCTTCTGTCTGCACCTCTGTTCCTTCCTTCTGCACTTCTTTTGTTTCTTTCTGCACCCCTCTTGCTTCTTTCTGCACCCCTCTTGCCTCTTTCTCCACCCCTCTTCCCACTTTCTGCATGTCTGTTGCTTCTTTCTGCACTTTTCTTGCCTCTTTCTCCACCCCTCTTCCCTCTTTCTGCATCTTTGTTGCTTCTTCCTGCACTTATCTTGTGTCTTTCTGTACCTCTCTTGCTTCTTTCTGTACCCCTTGTGCCTCTTTCTGCACCCCTCTTCTCTTTCTGCACTCCTCTTGCCTCTTCCTGCACCACTGTTCCTTCTTTCTGCACTTCTTTAGTTACTTTCTGCACCTCTCTTGCTTCTTTCTGCACCCCTCTTGCCTCTTTCTCCATCCCTCTTCCCTCTTTCTGCACTTCTGTTGCTTCTTTCTGCACCTCTCTTGTCTCTTTCTCTACCCCTCTTCCCTCTTTCTGCACCTCTGTTGCTTCTTTCTCCACCTCTCTTGCTTCTTTGTGAACCCCTCGTGCCTCTTTCTGCACACCTCTTCCCTCTTTTTACACCCCTCTTGCCTCTTTCTGCACCTCTGTTGCATCCTTCTGCACTACTCTTGCTTCTTTCTGTACCTCTCTTGCTTCTTTCTGCACCACTCGTGCTTCTTTCTGTACCCCTCTTCTGTCTTTCTGCACCCTCTTGCCTCTTTTGCACCCCTGTTTCTTCTTTCTGCTTTTCTTTTGTTTCTTTCTTCACCTCTCTTGCTTCTTTATGCACCCTTCTTGCCACATTCTCCACCCCTGTTCCCCCTTTTTGCATCTCTGTTGCTTCTTTCTGCACTTCTCTTGCCTCTTTGTACACCTCTCATCCCTCTTTCTGCACTTCTGTTGCTTCTTTCTGCACTTCTCTTGCTTCTTTCTGCACCTCTGTGCCTTCTTTCTGCATCCCTTGTGCCTCTTTCTGCACCCTTCTTCCCTCTTTCTGCTCCCCTCTTGCCTCTTTCGGCACCTCTGTTCCTTCTTGCTGCACTTCTTTTGTTTCTTTCTGTACCTCTGTTGCTTCTTTCTGCACCTCTCTTGCCCCTTTCTTCACCCATCTTCCTGCACCTCTGTTGCTTCTTTCTGCACTTCTCTTGCTTCTTTCTGCACCCCTCGTGCCTCTTTCTGTACCCCTGTAGGAGGGTCCCGTTTTACCATCTAACAGAAACCCACACCCCATTCTGCAATACCCTTCAAACCTGGCATCCCTAGATAAGCCCCACCACTGAGGCCTAGATAAAGGGTCTTTAAGTTGTCCACGGTCCTTCACTTTCTTGCAAATCCACACATAGGCCCAAGTTCACCTTCTCACAGACCTACATACAAGACCAACCATACCTTTGTAAGAGATATGTATAGGCCCAATAACTTAAGAACTGGTCTCATAGACTTCACTAACCTGACAGCAGAGGCTTGCGCCATCCTCCGCGACAAACTCTCCCCCCTCCCCCTTGTAAATTTCCACAGTTACGAGAATTAGATTAGCCCACACACGTAGGACATTTTTGGTACATCTGGCGGTTTCACAAGTACATGTGCAATATTTTTTAGTTAAGAAACTTTCCGCGCTTGCTTAATCGAACCTGTGAAAGACGGGCTGCGTAACAAAGAATTAATGTATTAAAATGTTAACTCTGAGCTTTCTTATGGTAAAAATTATCCTTTGTTTACTTTTTGCGGTCAGGAGCACTGACCACCTGTCAAAAGCCCCTAATTTCACCATGATACCACTTCTCAGTCCCATGGGTGGAATTTTCCATAGTTACAAGAGGGCGGTCAAGGGCTGCGTCAGGACATACGTCAGAAAGGGTAAAACTTCTGCATTCAAGCATATATAACAGCTGCACCCAGGGTGTGGCATCGAATTCTCTTCAAACCAGCACCCAGGTGCTGTGTGAGGGTTCCCGACTGATCAATCGTTCTCCTGACTGGGCCCAGAGCTCCTATTGCCAAGGTGATAATGCTCCTACTTAATAATTCTGCCTATTGACTTTGTCAGTCTATCTGACTTAATAATTTTGCCTATTGGCTTTGTCAGATTTTGCCTATTGACTTTGTCAGTCTATCTGACTTAATAATTTTGCCTATTGGCTTTGTCAGATTTCGCCTATTGACTTTGTCAGTCTATCTGACTTAATAATTTTGCCTATTGGCTTTGTCAGATTTTGCCTATTGACTTTGTCAGTCTATCTGACTTAATAATTTTGCCTATTGCCTTTGTCAAATTCTGCCCATTGACTTTGTCAGACTATCTGACTCAATAATTCTGCCTTTTGGCTTTGTCAGATTATTTACTTCAGGTCATCTGTACCCAAGCAATTGCATTTATTTCAGTTTAAATGTGTAGACTTGAATATTGTTATTTTATCTCAACAAGAAGCTTGTCCTCTGAATGCTATCATTTGTATCACTCTTGAATTCAGGGCTGCCCCTTGATCGGCTGCTCATGGATTAATTGATAGATATACATTTCTGTTTGAATTGAACCAATTGATCTTTAACATTGTTGATGCAGTTATTTCTGATCTTACCCATATGTTGATGGGCACACTTTAATTGAAGTATTTTCTTTTATGCTTTTGAATTGTTTAATAAACTATGATATTTTAACAAATGGTTCTTTCTTGCCAAGTGACACAGAAGAGTGTGAAAGAGACTCTGAGAGGAGAGAGGTAAACAGAAGAGTGTGGCCAACCACAAACGTTCCCTCTAACACAGTGGCGACCACGAGCGGGGGTCTCGGTCGGCGAGTCATCCAACAGTGTGGTCTCGGGACACACGCACGGGTTTCCCCTCCAGGCTGCACCTCGGACGCTCCGCTGCCCCCGCCCGCCTGGGTAAGTCAGGGATGGTTTTGTTTTTCTTCCTTGAATTTGCCTCAGGTTGTGGCTTGTGGGGTGGTCCGTCCCGTGCTGTCGTGTCCTCTGGGGTTTCCCCTGTGTCTGCTCCCTTGTTCCCCTGTGGCTGGCTGTCTTGCCACGGCGTCCTCTGTGGCTGGTCACATTTTGTGAGGCATCTTTTGGTCCTTCCCTCTCTACTGTCCTATACTTCGCGTTTTGCTTTCGTTCTGCGTGGGGTCTCTTCACCTTTCTTGTTATTCTGTTGCCATATGTGTCGTGTATTTGCCTTTTTTCATGTATATTGTTATTTGAGGTATTTGCCGCATGATTTGTGTGTTTATTTTTTATTGTGTTTCTTTTTAATTATATATGGCTTGAGGTTTGAGTCCTGCGCCGAGTCTCTCCTATGTGACTGGCCGAATTCTGGCATGTATTTGCTGCGTGATACATGCATTTGAGATATTTACCGCATAATTTGTATGTTTGTTTTTTCTTTCGGTTTTGCCATTAGTGGTTGCTATTTGAGGTTTGAGTCCTGCGCCGAGTCTCTCCTGTGTGACTGGTCGAATTCTGGCATGTATTTGCTGCGTGATACATGCATTTGAGATATTTACCGCATAATTTGTTTGTTTGGTTTTTCTTTCGGTTTTGCCAGTTAGTGGTTGCTATTTGAGGTTTGAGTCCTGCGCCGAGTCTCTCCTATGTGACTGGTCGAATTCTGGCATGTATTTGCTGCGTGATACATGCATTTGAGATATTTACCGCATAATTTGTATGTTTGGTTTTTCTTTCGGTTTTGCCATTTGTGGTTGCTATTTGATGTTTGGGTCCTGTGCCAGCTCTCTTATGTGCCTGGCCGCATTTTGGCGTGTGTTTGCTGCTTAATGCCTGCATTTGAGGTCTTTACCGCATAATTTGTGTGTTTTTTTTTTTTTTCGATTTTGCCATCAGTGGTTGATATTTGGGGTTTGCGTCGTGTGCTTGTTTTATTTGGAGCGTTTCTCCGTGGCTGGCTGCCCACATTCTGGTATGCGGTGGTCACGCATTTGTGGTTCTGAGGTTCTTTGGTTTCAGTGACTGTTGTCCTGCCCTCGGGTCCTCTAGGGTCCCGCGTGCCTCTTGGGGTGTGCTCTGCCCACCATTGTGGGTGGTGTTCATGGGTGTATTCACACATTCATTCTTCACCCTCTCTGATTGGTTCCGTTCTGACTCTTTCCTGCACTGCTTGGGTACTCTTCTCTTTCTGTCTTTTAAGTTTTTTTCGGTCTCTGGTAGGCGCTTTTCTCCTTTGTTAGCTGCGCCACTCCGGATTGAGGAGCTTCCTGTTTCAGATCGTTTGTCACTTTCTGTCGTGCCTTCAGCCTTCTTCGGCTCTCTGCCAACGCGGATAGAGGAAGTCTCTGTCGAACGGTCGCTGCTGCCCTGCAGCTCCCCTAGCCCCGCCTTTTCTCTTTGTTTCCTCGCACTCTGTTCTTCCTCACTTTGATGGTTTTCGTTTTTCTTCAGAAATGCATTTCATTTATTTAATATTTGTTTATTTTTTGTTCGTTGTGTCTGTTTTTTGTGTCTCATCTTTTTGATGATAGTTCTGCCTGTTGTTCCACGCTAGGCCCCCCCCAGTTGTTGCCGTTCTGCCACCTTTGCCATCCATAGCCAAGGTGGCAGACTGCCAGTTACTTTGGTGCTCAGTTGCCCACACACACCTTCTTCGGTCCGGTTTAGCGGCGACTGCGCTAAGTAGCTGTTGTCTGGATTGCTTTGCCTTTTAATTTTAGCTGTGATCCCGCTAAGTAGTTGCATTATTTTTCGGCCCTCATTGCACGCACTTTGCGCCTTTTTTCTGTCTCTCACACATTTTGTCTGCCTCTTGCCTTGCGTCCAGTGGCAGCCAAAAGGAGGGGTGGTGGTGTATCCCCACTCCTCTTGTACTGTCCCCTTTTGATTACCCCCGTTATGTCCCTTGACCCCCACAGATCATAAGTCTTCTCATTCATTCAGTCCGTGGTACGGCCACCGCTGTCTATCACACCTCCCTGGACCGCTTTACCCCTCTTACACGCCATCAAAGTGACATTCTTGCAGCCGCATGGAATACTTTAGGAATCACCTTTACCCCCAGTACTGAGCTACGCCTTGCCCTTCTGTCTCTCGTAGACTATCCGCCCTCATTCAACGTCTCCTCCCAGTCACTGCCTCCACCAGATACCACCCGCCCGGATCTGCTGTGGCCTGGTCATTCCTCTAATTCCTCGTCATCCTCCCCACCCTCATTAAGTTCGTCTGTTTATTTTGTTAATTCTCCCCCGTCATTTACACAGACGACGAGTCTAACTCCGCACATTCTACAGCACTTTCTGAAGAAGCAACACTCCCTCGTCTTTCCGCTCCTGCATCTCCCACAGCATCAGCATCCAGTAGTGCTCACCCTCAACCATTGTCTTCAGCTGATGAGTCCCCACTCCTTGTGGCACTCCTGCAGGACTACTCAGTAGACCTACAGGACCCTGCACCTGACGTTCCCACTGCTCATCCCCCGACCTGTCCATCTCCGCACTTCCACTCATTATAGGGAATGAATGACCCATCCCCTGATACTACAGCCTCTCCCATCATCGTGTATTTAGTGAACAACAACGTGGTAGGTCTCTCCACTGGTCACCCATCGTCTTTTTGTTACGTCACACCTTTAGCAAACACTGTCCTTCTCACTATATTTCAAGCCCTAGGGATCGATTATACTCAAGCACAGCAAATAACGCTTTCGCTTGCACCAGCTTTTCCGCATCCTATCGTCACCAAGGTCAAAGAACAAAAACATTGCAAGCACTGACACTTTAGGAAACACTCTAGTCTCTTCAATTATTATTAGTCCCCATGAACAGAATCCTGAGTACCTCTGTTCATAAAACACCACATTATATTTGCATACGTATTCGTTTAATAGCACCAGGCTTAGAGATACCTACTACCTTAACCTCATCCTACCCCCGCAACCCACTGCAGAGCAAGATCATTGCATCTCTCTCTGACGACCAACTCCAATTTCCTGATTTTTCCCCCAACGGGATATACACCGGACCAGACGAACAGGACTTGAGGAAAGCACTGTGTCACTTTATTATTAGCGCCATAGGAGAGGAGCTAGTAGAAGACGTCCCTACCCCTACCCTTGACACTCACTCTCCTACAGCTGAATACTCACCTGACATCTAAGTGCATCCCTTTCCAACAAAAATTGACCTTCACCCTCAAACACATTGTATTTTTAAAACAACATTCATGAATGGCATTTTGAGCTCTACTGTGTATAAAACTTCTACCCACTTTCACATCTTCTTCATTATACGTCCCCATGGATCGCTATTGACTGCCATATTATCTAGCACATGGCCAAGGCACCCACTCCAGAGTTATATTGCTGAAGCCTGCTTCGACGGCCAGCTTCGCTTCCCCTTTATACTCCAGCACAAGAGCGGGACCTACAGGACGGGGTATATGATATTGTCATTCAGGCAGTACAGCAAGAACTCATCAGAGACATTGTCCCTAGCACCTGAGAAAACGCGCTCCTGTAATTTAGGCCTTGCCTAAAGCGCCTAGGATTACGCATATCCACATGGCGACTCCACTCCAACATGTTTCAAGAACATTCGGAGGCCAGGAACACCATATCTTAAAGCACTGCAGTGAGCTTCATAAGCATACGGCAAAAATGACTCATCCTTGGCCGTCAGAGGGAAGCTTTGACCCTATAATATTGGAGCATGCCACCACCTTTCTAGATACAAAGTACTCCGGTACTAAACTACAGAAGAGAAAGGCTACTCTAGACCTTTGGCGCATTTTTAAAGATAAGGTTAGAACACACTCTGACCCCACATCACCGGTTGTACCCAATGCTCCGCCCCCACCACCTTATCACTTTAGCGGTATGTATACCGAGCTCACTAACAAGGAGCAACTGGAACTACCAGTCACCACTAATAATTCCCCGGCTGCAGGTTTTCAGCCATTACTCACCGAGGCATCTTCCTCACCGCACCTCGGCCCAGAATTACACGTCACACAGGTTGAGGAATTTCAGGCTTCCCACACGTCACCTAGTCACCCGTACCACCACATGACCAGATCACTGACCCCACCCATGCCCCCCGGGCATGTATACCCTCACCTCACGGAACTGAGCAGCATGCACTTGCCTCTCCCTAACGACACAGTAAGGGACACAGCAGTATCTGGTATCCCAGGTCTTATAGATGCACAACTGTCACTAAAATTTACACCAACAGTCAATACTGCACACCCCCGCCCAGGTGGAGACGATGAGGAAGGCTCTGACTCTGTCTCTCAGACATCAACTCGTCACTCGCATGACTCCGTTTTTCAAGCCCTGCCCGGTCCCTCGCGCTCACCTGTTATTGTCACCTATGATCTCAGCACTAAACAATCCTCTAAATCAAACCCCTTCCGTGACACGGACACTAAACAACAACATGACCCCAACCCATTCCACGACACCGATACACACCTGGGTTCAAATTCGCACCCCCAATTGCAAAATAACATGCCCTTCATGGCTGCTGCCCCCCATGCTGAGGTACCAGGATCTGGCCTTATGACAGAGCAGCGACAGTCCATTGAGTTCCCCGACCCGCCACCACTGGACATACCAGACAGACAGTGTGTTCCTCTCACTGGTCTTCCATCCGCGTATGGCAATTATAGACAAAATGCAGACTTGAGCAAAAGCACCAGCCTGGAAAGTATTTCATCACAGCACCTTGAAGAAGAACAGTCACACATGCATCAATCACCTAGTCACGCAGATCAGGTGAACTCCATAAGACGCTTGTCATTCAAATTAGAGAACATGAACAAAAGCGTTGTGGACATGCTCCATAAGGTCAACACCCCAACATCACCCTCACCCACGCTGCACCGCCTCGTGAAACACCACCCAAAGACAAATATCAGTAGGAATGGGGAAGGGAGCAGACAATATCGCTTTAATGAGCACCCCTCCCACCGTGACGCTGCCGTCTCTGGAATGACACAAACATTCACTAACATACACCAAGACCTCCAATTCCCAACAGCATTAGGGCGGGAAAAGACACCTCCACGGGTGCTAGAAGGCCACAATCCAATGTTTGGTGACATCCCAATATATTGTGAACACCCGCAGGAACATGACCCAGTGGTAAGAAGAAAGGAAAGGACCACCGAGGCACAGAGACTTAAAGTCTTGGGGACACATGGACGCCCCGACGACATACTATATGACGTCTCGGGCTCTGCTTCCTTACGCACCATTAGGATGAAAAATAGACGTAACATGATGTATCTCAGTAGACCCCTTCCACCAAAAGCTAGTAATGACCTCACTCCCAATGAGATAGTGACATTGGGGGAAGGTTCAGATTATGCAGTTAACCCTTTTACAGACGATTTGGCAGGTTGGTCAGAGCCCTTGGCGCCACAAATGCGCCCTTGGCCAAGGGAAGGCTCTTTTGAACCTCAGGACATGGCAACAGCAGTTGAATGCATCCTCAAAGGATTAGGAGATCAGGATTGGGACTATGACTACATGAGGGAGAGCCTCAAAGTCTGGCAGAGATATGCTCGCCAGTATGATTCTACAGGACCCACAGCGCAACGCCCTGGGGTAACACGCCAGATGCCACTGATCTATAAAAACATCATTGATCCCCCCATCTATATCCCCTGGTCTACATTAGACAAAGAAAATGTCAAAAAGGCGCTCCCACCCCTCACAGAGGGTGCGGGAAAATGGATTGCAGCTTTTGAAAATTGCACCACGGGCAACAACATAGCAATAGGAGATGTAAAAAGCTTGCTGATCTCCCTCATTGGAGAAGATGCAGAAGATCTTTTCATACGTATTCATAAAAATCTTACCAAGACAAACACCAAACATGATGGTGTTTCCTTCAACGAGATTAGAACAGTAGCATGGGCTGAGTTGCGCAGGAAATTCCCTGATGTTCCTGACATTGGGGCTCTGTTGTCACAGACTATGCAACCAAATGAAGACCCTGCCAACTATCTTTCTAGAATGAAAGAAAAATGGTACCAGGAGTTAGGGCAACGATGGGACGCAAATGGAGGATATGGGAGACTATTTTACCACACAGTAAAGAAAGGTTTGCCAACTGAAGTACAGGAGAAATTAGATGGCATTGTAGCAATGGAATGCAAGCCATGGGCAGAGATACAAGATCACATTGTACATTACTGTAAAAAGAGACAGGAACAGGAGAAGAATAGACAGCTAGCAATAGAGAATGCCGCTGCCAAACTAGTACAGCAGAAACTCAATAAGAAAAAAGACAATGTTGACACAGTCATGCTCGCGGCACCCGTCACTCAAATGACAGCAGTAACATCCTTCCCTCAGGCTGCCATGAATGCTCTTGCAGGCAATGCCCAACTTGCACCTCAGCAGGTACAAGCACCACCTGCAGTACAGTACATACAAGCTCAACCCCAACAAGCCATACAGTATGTCCAGCAGCCACAACAGGCAATGACACAATACATGCCAGCACCACCTGCGTACAGCACCAACATACAGCCCTATTACAATAACAGACCAAACATGAACTGGAACACGGGTGGACAAGGAAGGGGGCGAGGGATGGGACAGCAAAGGTTTCCACAACAGCCAGGACAAGGGGCACCACCAATAATCTGTTACTATTGCCAGAAACAAGGCCATATCCAGAGAGACTGTAACAGTAAAAAGCGCGATATGGGTCAGCAATATATGCGTCCTGGCTACCAAGCACAGGCACCATTCCAACAACAACAGCGCACACAGCAACCCCCCAGCAGCCCCAAGTACTATACTCATATGTGCAACCAACACAGCAACAGCAAGTGCAGCTCCAAGCGCCCCCAATGCTTCAGGTTCAGCCAGCGGTCCAACAAATGCAGATTCCAATGCAACAATCACAGCCACAGCAACAGGCTACTTACCAGATGGTCCCCCAAACACAAAACAATGTACCTCTAGGAGGAACAATTGTTGCCTCCAGCAACCCCTTTACTCAGGGCACCATCCAGCAATATCAGCATGGAGAATACACTGGCTAGGACAGCCCACAGACAACTCTTGTGTGCCCAATTTTGTCATGCACAAGCAATACTGAAGAGGACCCTATTGCAAGTGTTATGATAAATAACAAAATATACAGTTTTCTTGTTGACACAGGTGCCACATACTCCTGCATTACAGGTGGCCCTCTGCCCATTTCAAACAAAACAGCGGACACACAGGGATTTTCTGGGGCAATAGCAAGGGTCCCCTTCACCAAGCCAGTTTCAATGGAGATAGGAGGCCATACAGTGGAGCAGCCTCTGCTCTATTCACCCAGCTCCCCAGTCAATCTTTTAGGACGCGACCTCATGGCCAAACTAAACATGACCATCCACTTTGATGACAATGGAACAATGATTTGCTCCATTCCAGGTACTCCACTAACTAGGATGATGGCAGTCACTGCACAGTCTTCCTTAGATAGCCAAGTCAGAGCACGCCCAGTGAATGAGCAGGCCTTCTCTGCAGCTGTTCACACAATTGTCGCCACCACTCCCGAATTACAAGGTCGCACAGTTCAGCTACCAAAAGAATTTCTCTTTAGACCCCAAGTTCCAGACTCCCCGGCGTTAGATAAAAACTTGATTTTTGACATCTGCGCCCTTGAAATAACACCCACCTATGGTGCTTTCCTGGCATGCGATGACAATGCTCACACATGGGCTTGTGTCATCTTCCTTGAACAGGAAGGATTGGTCAGACACATTTCAGATGCTCAGCTATTTGGATCCCCTGAGGAATATTCTAAAACCGAGATTATCTATGATAACAATGTGCCCGTCTCAGTGATAGTGGAAATTAGAACACCAACGATCACCCCTGACTATGATTCTGTGCGAGAAGCTGATTTGGCTCAGGTACCACCACATCTTTGGACAACAGGCCCAAATGATGTGGGCCTTATTAGATCTGCCAGGCCATTTAAGATAACACTCAAACAAGGTGCTATCCTGCCCAGAATAAAACAGTACCCCTTGTCTAAAGCAGCAGAGGAGGGCATAGCCCCCACTATACAGGCATTACTAGAACAGGGAGTAATTTATCCTTGTATCTCTCCGTGTAACACAGCCCTTTTTCCTGTGAGGAAGGGGAAGACAAATCAATGGCGTTTGATACACGATCTTCGCGCAATTAACAGCATAGTAGTACCAGAATTCCCTATTGTCCCAGACCCCTCTGTCATTCTCACCAATGTCCCCCGGATGCACAGTACTTTTCTGTCATCGACCTGAAAAATGCCTTTTTCAGCATTCCTTTGCACCCAGATAGTCAATACCTCCTGGCGTTCTCATTCAGAAATGTGCAATTTTCATACACAAGGTTAGCTCAAGGGTACTGTGAGTCCCCTAGTGTTTTTAACAGGGTCGTCAAAGAAGACTTGTCCAATTTCCAATGTGACAGCACCTTACTGCAATATGTCGATGACATACTGCTTTGCAGCCCCACCGAACAACAATGTAGGAAAGACACCATCCTCTTGCTCACCACGCTGGCACAAAGAGGATATAAAGTTGACAAACAAAAAGTACAGTATTGTCAGGAAGAGGTACACTACCTAGGACAGCTACTGTCTGCATCAGGCAGGCGAGTGACTCCAGGTCGAGTTGAGGCAATAAAAGGCACTCCTGAACCCCAGACAGTTAAAGACATGCAAAAATTCCTCGGCTTGGTTAATTATGTCCGCCAATGGGTTTTTGATTTCGCAACAATAACTGCCCCATTGCTGAAAGCTGTGAAAATGGGCAAAGACAGACATAATAAAATTGAATGGACACCTGAAATGAGAACAGCCTACACCCAGCTCAAAGATGAGATAACAAATGCACCAGTGTTAGGATCACCTGATTACACAAAAGAATTCTACCTCTTCACTCACTGTGATGGGTTAGTCATGACAGCAGTACTCACTCAAAAATACCCCATGGGCCATAAGCCAATTGCTTATTTCAGCGGAATGCTGGACTCTGTCATGAAAGGCCATTACCCTTGCGAACAGGCCCTTGCTGCCGCAGCATTTGCTGTTGAAAAAGTACCCCCATTGTAATGGGTTCCCCACTAACAATGTACACTGAACATGCTGTTTTTGCAATAATACAGAAAGCTAAAACAACACTGACAACGCAAAGAGTGTCAGGCTACGAAGTCATACTGTCATTACCTTCTCTGAAAATTGTCAAATGTCACACCGTAAACCCCGCCACATTTTTTGCCCATCCAATTGTCACCTCAGATGATGACAACCATGATTGTGCCACTTATTCACCAGATGAGTCAGGAGCAGCAAAAGAAGATCCCTTACCGAATAGTACTGTATACTTTGTTGATGGTTCCTCTACCATTGATCAAGAAACAGGCATAAGATACACAGGAGCAGCAGTAGTTAAAGCACAGCAAAATGACTCCTCTGATTCCTTAGACATCGTGCAGCAGCTTACACTCCCATCACATTATTCTGCCCAGGCAGCAGAACTGGTAGCACTCATAGCTGCCCTAAACATTGGAGCTGAGGACCGCGTTACAATTTATTCAGATTCTGCATATGTCACTACAACAACTCACTCCAGCATCCTCCGCTGGAGAAGGCGCGGCTTCCTTAAATCAGATGGTACACCTGTCATTCACAAAATGTTACTTGAAGAACTTATTGAGGCCCTTACACTACCAGCTGAAGTAGCCGTAGTAAAATGCACAGCGCACACTAATGGCCAAGATTTTGTCTCCAGAGGTAACGCTCTGGCTGATTGGGCAGCTAAAGCTGCAGCCAGAGGCCCCTCAGTAGCAGGCCCATCAATCCAAACAGCACCGGAAGTCCAACTTGCACCTATCTTTTTGTCCCAAACAGTACCTCCGACAGAGCACGACACCAGCAGTGAACACAGTTCAGACACACCATCCCAATTACCAACACCATTTGATATTGACAAAACGCGACAATACGATCATACTGCACAACTACACCTCAGAGAAATGCAAGAAAGTGCACCAGATCAAGAGAAAGAGTTATGGAAGAAGAGGGGAGTACAGCAGGACTCCGCCGACTTCGTATACAGACAAACAGTAACAGGGAAACCTGTGATGCCACAGGCTTTGTTACAAGTGGCATTAGATCAACTCCACCTTCCCACACATGTCACCCGAGACAATATGTCTGTCACCTTGCAAACAGACTGGTTCATCCCCAATGCCTATGAACAGATACAATTGTATGTTAATAAATGTCTCATTTGCCAACAATACTCCCCAGCCCCTACGCTCAAAACTGTTGTCTCTACAATTCCTAGACCATCAGGCCCCTTCAAAGAGTTACACATTGACTATGTCGATATGATCGATCGCTGCCAAAACTATCGCTATCTCATTGTGGTAGTATGTCCATTCTCACGCTGGATCGAAAGTGGACCTTGCGTCCACTGCGATGCCAAAGCAGCTGCCACATTTCTATTACGTGATGTCATTCCTCGCTGGGGCATCCCAGACTCCATCCGGACCGATAACGGCAGTCATTTTTCAAATGCCATCTTTTCCTTCCTGACCACAATGCTAGGCATCAAACACAAGCTGACCTCAGCTTACCACCCACAAAGCAACGGCATTTGTGAGCGCCTTAACGGCTTGCTCAAAAACAAAATAAGTAAAATAAGTGCCACAATAGGAAAGAAATGGCTTTATTGCCTGCCCATAGCACTGTTTGCATTAAGAAACTCCCCAAGTTCGGATCATCACCTCACACCCCACCAGCTTGTCACTGGACGATCCATAAATGTAACAGTTCCATCCACACGCCCCAAATCAGATAGTGAGTCATCATCTGAGATAGTTAAGGCAGAACTTTACCACTATCTGTGCCAACTAACCAGCGCAGCGCAGTTCCTTTCTATCCAGATATCCAAGAGAAAGGGGAAGGGCCCCACCGATCCTGAGCTCCCACCAATCTGTCCCGGGACGCAGATCTTCATCCGGAAAACGTCAGACGCTGGAGGGACCCTAAATTCGAGGGCCCATTCCAGGTGGTCGACTCGTCACCAACTGCAGTACGAATAGCTGAAAGAAAAGCATGGATCCATCGCAGTCACGTCCGCTTGGACCCCGCACCACCTCCGCCAATCGTCTAGAGGAGGGACAGGACATACCCTTGGTACAGCTCCACGAGGACAGCGGGTTTCCATCCTCCTTTGATGACGAAGATAATAACCGCCATGAGCATAATATCGAGGACCTGAGTGGGAATGCAAAGTTATGTATTTCACTTGTCTTAACATTTTGCCTTTTTTCCACTATAACGTTGGCCGCACTTAATTGGTACTTGTTTTATGTTGCAACTTTTAAGCCACATTTGTCTGCTAAAATTATTGTACCATTCTCAAAACAACCAGTTGTGCCAGAAAATACAACTGCACACAAACACTTCCCGCCCCACACTGAAGATTCATCACTTCCACAGCATACCACTGATAGTGCACACACTAGTACACACCCCACACGCATAGCTACTTTCACAGACCCAAGTATTACTACTACTCCGTGGGATAGGCTCCTAGAGATTACAGTAGGTCCCCCAGTGAACCGCAGTCCCAACTCCCGCAACATTCGCAGATTTAGAAGAGGTAGACCAAGGTTCTGGAGGAGTCATAGACCAACAAAAGATAATGACAAACAAGATTTGGCCACCGCTCTCCAGGACACTATGGTCCACGTTGCACGCCAACATCCCAGACCTGATTTCCACTCCATACGTCCTGACACACCTAATAACGAAAATGAAGCCCATAGTGCCCTGCTAGATAACATGTGGTACCGGCACATGTTTCAAATAGGGAAAAAGGTAACAAAAGAAGCATGCTTTGTGTGCTCACACATCCCGCATGCAGTTGGCGCAGACAAAATGGTGTTCCCACAAGAAATACCACCCCCAACGGCCAAATGCCTCCTCCATTTGTTTCTTTGCCGTATCTACGGCCAAATACAGCTTTTCTCAGCAGAGATAGACACTGTGTTTGTAAACACCACCGCGTGGGATTCTAACTATCTAACACACATGGTTGTCACTAATGCATTGCAATTCGAGACAGAAAATGAGAATTTGTATAGATGGGAATCACCTAGATGGGAGACACCGCTCATAACTCATGAGCATGAATTCAAAGCATCAGGGTTTTTTATGTTCACATCCCCCCGGCACTATGTAAGGAGACAATAAACAAACAACTCCATAACAAACCCCCGATACACGAAAATAACAGTTCACACGTTGCCAACTGTCCATGTCAATATAGGTCTGTGCTGCTCTTGCAGGCCCATGTGTATTTTGATAACAAATGGCATGGCCCAGACGCCCTGGTATGTAAGGCAGCTTCCTTGGGAGAACCCTTTGCAAAAACAGAATATCAACAGAATATTGATTGGGATGTTGAGACTCAGTGTGAGGAGGTGTGGGCAGAGGAAACTAGACGGTACACCTTTGGGAAGGGAACAGCTTACAAATGGAAGAGAGCATATAAACTAAAACATCCTCTTCTTTGCTTCCTAGGTAACGGTACTCGCCCTGTGGGCAGCAACACAAACTGTAACACAACAATTTTTAATTTGGACCTCCAAGACGGCACCGCCAGCCTCATGGACATCTTTTGGGCATGCGGAGAACGCATCTACCCCCAGTTGCCTCCTCGATGGAAGGGCCTATGCACCATGGTTACCATGCACGAGCTGCATCTCGTTGTCCCGGCATCCAACATCTCTCAAGTGTTTGAGCACCCCATGACAAATGACGTCACCCTGCTTCACCGGCACCGAAGGAAGGCTCAATACTTCGCTAACGATGCCTTCGCCGAAATTCCTGAAGAATTTCGCCTGTTCAATGGTGCCCAGGAATTCTTTGGAGGCCTGTGGCCCATTTGGCAAACATCAGCTAATGCCCGGTGGCTACAGGTCACCCGATACGAACTAATGACTCTGATAAATAACACCCGAGATGGGTTCAACGCCATACAGGAAGAGTTAAGGCCTTTAAGGCTTATGGTTCTAGAGCATAGATATGTTCTAGATCAACTCACAGCTATGCAGGGTGGTGTATGCAGTGCCCTTGGAAAGAGCTGCTGCACTTTCATACCGGCTAATGATGCCACAAACGGGTCGCTCGCTAAGGCCATTGAGGACTTGGGCAACCTGGGAAAAAAGATGCGTGACGAAAGCGGTGCCGCTGCAGATCCTATCACGGACTGGTTCAACTTGAACTGGATGCCTTCATGGCTATCTGCTATCTTGAAAATTGTGCTACCTATTTGTTGTGTTGTCCTGGTAATGTGTTGCGGTGCACAGCTAGTAATTAAATGTGTCAACAGATGCAGCACCAAAGCAGTAGGAATGAATTACGTTCACACTGGAATTAATAACAATGCACAGTATCAGGACATGGACCGTGCTCCCGGGGATGGGAATGGGCAGATCCATGTGCAACTCTTAGAACAACCTGCCCCTCATGCCTCTTCAAACACACCTACAGCTCCACCGGTACCACCACCTAGATACGCCTTAAGGGAGGAGCATGACATTAACGGGTATGATGAGTTAGCTCCCGAGGATGGGGGAGAATACGTTACTATAACACCCGAATTGTCACCACAGACAGCATGCATGTATATTAGTGACCCACTCGGTATGCACCAAGCCCCTGAGGGTCCAGCAAAGTACTGTGTCACAGAAGTGTTCAATAATGAACAAGAGAAGGGATGTGTAGGAGGGTCCCGTTTTACCATCTAACAGACACCCACACCCCATTCTGCAATACCCTTCAAACCTGGCATCCCTAGATAAGCCCCACCACTGAGGCCTAGATAAAGGGTCTTTAAGTTGTCCACGGTCCTTCACTTTCTTACAAATCCACACATAGGCCCAAGTTCACCTTCTCACAGACCTACATACAAGACCAACCATACCTTTGTAAGAGATATGTATAGGCCCAATAACTTAAGAACTGGTCTCATAGACTTCACTAACCTGACAGCAGAGGCTTGCGCCATCCTCCGCGACAAACTCTCCCCCCTCCCCCTTGTAAATTTCCACAGTTACGAGAATTAGATTAGCCCACACACGTAGGACATTTTTGGTACATCTGGCGGTTTCACAAGTACATGTGCAATATTTTTTAGTTAAGAAACTTTCCGCGCTTGCTTAATCGAACCTGTGAAAGACGGGCTGCGTAACAAAGAATTAATGTATTAAAATGTTAACTCTGAGCTTTCTTATGGTAAAAATTATCCTTTGTTTACTTTTTGCGGTCAGGAGCACTGACCACCTGTCAAAAGCCCCTAATTTCACCATGATACCACTTCTCAGTCCCATGGGTGGAATTTTCCATAGTTACAAGAGGGCGGTCAAGGGCTGCGTCAGGACATACGTCAGAAAGGGTAAAACTTCTGCATTCAAGCATATATAACAGCTGCACCCAGGGTGTGGCATCGAATTCTTTCAAACCAGCACCCAGGTGCTGTGTGAGGGTTCCCGACTGATCAATCGTTCTCCTGACTGGGCCCAGAGCTCCTATTGCCAAGGTGATAATGCTCCTACTTAATAATTCTGCCTATTGACTTTGTCAGTCTATCTGACTTAATAATTTTGCCTATTGGCTTTGTCAGATTTTGCCTATTGACTTTGTCAGTCTATCTGACTTAATAATTTTGCCTATTGGCTTTGTCAGATTTCGCCTATTGACTTTGTCAGTCTATCTGACTTAATAATTTTGCCTATTGGCTTTGTCAGATTTTGCCTATTGACTTTGTCAGTCTATCTGACTTAATAATTTTGCCTATTGCCTTTGTCAAATTCTGCCCATTGACTTTGTCAGACTATCTGACTCAATAATTCTGCCTTTTGGCTTTGTCAGATTATTTACTTCAGGTCATCTGTACCCAAGCAATTGCATTTATTTCAGTTTAAATGTGTAGACTTGAATATTGTTATTTTATCTCAACAAGAAGCTTGTCCTCTGAATGCTATCATTTGTATCACTCTTGAATTCAGGGCTGCCCCTTGATCGGCTGCTCATGGATTAATTGATAGATATACATTTCTGTTTGAATTGAACCAATTGATCTTTAACATTGTTGATGCAGTTATTTCTGATCTTACCCATATGTTGATGGGCACACTTTAATTGAAGTATTTTCTTTTATGCTTTTGAATTGTTTAATAAACTATGATATTTTAACAAATGGTTCTTTCTTGCCAAGTGACACAGAAGAGTGTGAAAGAGACTCTGAGAGGAGAGAGGTAAACAGAAGAGTGTGGCCAACCACAAACGTTCCCTCTAACACCCCTTTTCCCTCTTTCTGCACCTTTCTTGCCTCTCTCTGCACCTCTGTTCCTTCTTTCTGCACTTCTTTTGTTTCTTTCTATAGCTCTCTTGCTTCTTTCTACACCCCTTGCCTCTTTCTCCACCCCTCTTCCCTCTTTCTGCACCCCTGTTGCCTCTTTATGCACCCATGTTGCCTCTTTCTGCACCTCTGTTCCTTGTTTCTGCACTTCTTGTGTTTCTTTCTGCACATCTATTGCTTATTTCTGCACCCCTCGTGTCTCTTTCTGCACCCCTCTTTCCTCTTTTTGCACCTCTGGTCCTTCTTTCTGCACTTCTTTTGTTTCTTTCTGCACCCCTCCTCCCTTTTTTTCATCCCTCTTGCCTCTTTCTGCAGTTCTCTTGTCATTTTCTGCACCTCTCTTGCCGCTTTCTGCACCTCTCTTGCCTCAGTTTTACCTACCTGTTCCCTCTTTTTGCACCCCTTTGTCTGTTTCTGCAACTCTCTTGCCTCTTTCTGCAGTTCTCTTGCCTTCTTCTGCACCTCACTTGCCTCTTTTTGCACCTCTGTTGGTTCATTTGCACTGCTCTTGCTTCTTTCTGCACCTCTCTTGCAAATTTCTGCACCCCTCTTGCCTCTTTCTGCACCCCTCTTACCTGTTTCTGCACTTCTCTTGGTAGTTTCTGTACTGCTCTTGTTTCTTTCTGCACCTGTCTTGCAAATGTCTGTACCCCTCTTGCCTCTTTCTGCACCCCTCTTCCCTCTTTCTGCACCTCTCTTGCCTCTGTCTGCACCCTTCTTGCCTCTTTCTGCACCTCTGCTCCTTTCTGCACTTCTCTTGCTTCTTTCTGCACCCGTCTTGCCTCTTTCTGCACCTCTGTTGCTTCTTTCTGCACTTCTCTTGCTTCTTTCTGCACCTCTCTTGCAAATTTCAACACCCTCATGCCTCTGTGTGTACCTCTTGTGCCTCTTTCTGCTCCTCTCTTGCCTCTTTCTGCAACTCTCTTGCCTCTTTCGACACTTTTCTTGTCTCTTTCTGCCCCCTGCTGCCTCTTTCTGAAGTTCTCTTGCCTCTTTCTGCACCTCGGTTGCTTTTTTCTGAACTTCTCTTTCCTCTTTCTGCACCCCTCTTCCCTCTTTATGCACCTCTGTTGCTTCTTTCTGTACTTCTCTTGCTTCTTTCTGCACCTCTCTTTCTTCTTTCTGCACCTCCCTTGCCTCTTTCTGCACACATAGGGCTACTTTTAAACTGACATCAGGCTCAGCAGTGCACACATGCAAGTGCAGAAAAGGGCTGCTGGCCTCTAAACTGCCATCCCCTATTATATGCTAGGGACTTAGAGGTAGTTTTAATCCCCCTGCCCTATTATGTACTAGGGCCTTACAAGGGAGGTCATGCCAATCACAGGGGTATCCCAACCCATAGTGTACCCTAGTGTATGTAGGTGTTTTCACTGTATTCTAAGTGTCTTTCAGCATAGCACTGGCTCCGGGCCTGGTTAGGCACAGCCCAGGGTCAGTCAGAGTCAGTTACCACAAGTACCAGTCAGCAAAAAGTTGGGGGTGCCCAAGGCACAGGATGACTTTGCAACAAGGCCTCTTTCTGCACCTCTGTTGCTTCTTTCAACAATTCTTTTGCCTCTTTCTGCACTTCTCTTCCTTCTTTCTGGACCCCTCCTGCCTCTCTCTGTACCTCTCTTGCCTCTTTGTGTACCTCTCCTACCTTTTTCTGTACCCCACTTGCCTCTTTTGCACCTCTGTTGGTTCTTTATGCACTGCTCTTGCTTCTTTCTGCACCTCACTTGTCTCTTTCTGCACTTCTCTTGGTTCTTTCTACACCTCTGTTGCTTCATTCAGCAATTCTCTTGCCTCTTTCTGCACTTCTCTTGCTTCTTTTTACACCTCTCTTGCCTCTTTCTGCTCCTCTCTTGTCTCTTTGTGCATTTCTCTTGCCTGTTTCTGCACTTCCCTTGCCTCTTTCTGAACCTCTCTTGCCTCTTTCTGCACCTCTCTTGCCTCTTTCTGCACTTCTCTTTCTTCTTTCTGCACCTCTCTTGCTTCTTTCTGCACCCTTCTTCCCTTTTTGCATCCCTCTTGCCTCTTTCTGCTGTTCTCTTGCCATTTTCTGCACCTCTCTTGCCTCTTTCTCACCTCACTTGCCTCTTTCTGCACTTCTCTTGCTTCTTTCCACACCTCTGTTGCTTCTTTCAGCAATTCTCTTTTCTCTTTCTGCACTTCTTTTGCTTGTTTCTGCACCTCTATTGCATCTTTATGCACCTCTGTTGCCTCTTTCTGCAACCCTCTTTTCTCTTTCTGTACCTCTCTTGCCTCTTTCTACAACCCTTTTCTCTTCTGCACCTCTCCTGTCTGTTTCTGCACCTCTTTTGCCTCTTTCAGCACCTCTGTTGCTTCTTTCTGCACTTCTCTTTCTTCTTTCTGCACCCCTCCTGCCTCTTTCTGTACCTCTCTTGCCTCTTTCTGTACCTCTCCTACCTTTTTCTGCACCTCTGTTGGTTCTTTCTGCTTCTTTCTGCACCTCACTTGCCTCTTTTGCAGTTCTCTTGCTTCTTTCTACACCTCTGTTGCTTCTTTCAGCAATTCTCTTGCCTCTTTCTGTACTTCTCTTCCTTCTTTCTGTACCCCTCCTACCTCTTTCTGCACCTCTGTTGCCTTTTTGTGCACCTCTCTTGCCTCTTTCTGCACTTCACTTGCTTCTTTCTGCACCTCTCTTGCCTGTTTTGGCACCTCTGTTGCTTCTTTCTGCACTTCTCTTGCCTCTTTCTGCAACTCTGAATTAGAGGTAGTTTTAATCCCCTGCCCTATTATGTACTAGGGCCTTACAGGGAGGTCATACCAATCACAGGGATACCCCAACCCATAGTGTACCCTAGTGTATGTAGGTGTTTTCACTGTATTCTAAGTGTCTTTCAGCATAGCACTGGCTCCGGGCCTGGTTAGTCAGAGTCAGTTACCACCAGTACCAGTCAGCAAAAAGTTGGGGGCACAGGATGACTTTGCAACAAGGCCTCTTTCTGCACCTCTGTTGGTTCTTTCTGCATATCTCTTGCTTCTTTCTGCACCTTTCTTACTCTTTCTGGACTTCTGTTGCCTCTTTCTGCATTTCTCGTGCTTCTCTCTGTGCCTTTCTTCCTCTTTTCTGCGAATGTCCTACCTCTGTAGGCATAGTTAGAAATTAGCATTTAAAAACCTTAGAAATTCACTGAAAAAAACATAGGTTTCAGGGATGTTATAGTTAGAAATTAGCATTTAAAAAGCCTTTGAAATTCACTGAAAAAACCATAGGTCTCAGGGACGTTATAGTTAGAAATTAGCATTTAAAAAACCTTAGAAATTCACTGAAAATACCACAGGTTTCAGGGACGTTATAGTTAGTTGGACATTTCACTCGTACAAAACCAGAGAAAATTGGCTGTTATAGTTAGTTGAGCTAACTATAACTTGCGCCCCCGCAATGCACTGCTGATGACGTCACATATTACATCATTCATGACATGGTCAGTGACATCACTGATGACATCACTGATGACATCATCCACGTAATAGTCTAATGCACCTCCTCAAACCCTAATATAACCATTGATACACCCACTCTAAAATACAGACTACCATTTTCGAAACCATAGACACACCAATACCAGTTACTACATACCCACTCACTGATTCCTAGGTCTACACACACATCCACTCATTCACCCATACAGTCACTCATACATGCAGTCACTCATCAATACAGCACCTTCATTTGCAATCTTACACCTATACAGACACTCACACACCACCACTCATCCATAGAGTTATGCACACACCTAGTCAGTCATGCAAAGAATCAATCACACTCCCATTTACTCACCTATACAGTTATACACTCACCACCTCACTTATTCATTCAGATACTAACACATACTTACTCTCTTATACAATCACTGATACAAGCACACACTCATCCATACAGCCACTCTCACAATAACTCACTCTCACATATAGTCATTTATATACACCAACACTCACATATACTGCCTTTCACATATGTAGTTACTCACACATGTACCACTGAGACATCCATTCACTCACCAACACACCCATACACACACTCACCCACCCATACAGCCCTTCATATATGCACTCTTGAACCCATACACCCAGTGAATCACCCACTCACACATCTATGCACAGAGTCACACACCCCCACCTACCCACACAGACACTCAGGCACCCATACAGATACTCAGACAACCAATCAATAACCCATATAGACACTCATGTAGCTACTCACCAACCCATGCAGCCGCTTACACACCAACTGACAGAGTGATACATACTGATACAGACATTCACACAGTTTAGTCACTAACCCATGCATTCAGTAAGACATGTTTAATCACTCACTTATACAGTCAGTCACGCACCTACTAAGTCATCCATTCAGACACTTATACACTCACTCATTCTTCAATACACCATGGCATATATATATATATATATATATATATATATAAAACATATTTAAACTTTACAGAAACACACAGTCACTGGATGATGTCATCAGTGATGTCATTTGAGATGTCATCAGTGATGTCACTGACCATGTCATGAATGATGTAATATGTGATGTCATCAGCAGTGCATAGCGGGGCGCGAGTTATTGTTAGCTCAACTAACTATAACGGACGAATTTCTCTGGTTTTGTACGAGTGAAATGTCCAACTAACTATAACATCCCTGAAACCTGTGGTTTTTTCAGTGAATATATATGTATGTATATATATATATATATCCTCCATCAGTAGCGGCCCGTGGTGGGAGTGCTGCCGGACGCTGACGTGGGGCGGGAGAGGGGCAGGGTGGGGGGTAGTAAACTACGGATTACGGCCGATTAGTGGTAAGTAAACATATAAATAAATAAAACAAATTTCGTTGCGCGCACTGCATCGCCTTTGGCGACAAAGACAGCAAAGCCATGTTTAAAATGAAAACAGGCGATTTAAATAAAGTTTTACTGAAGTATATTTTTTGGGCATTTGCAGAATCTTAAAACATGAACAAATAGCACGTTTTCTCTGGGAAAGGTGGTAACCCTACTTACGTAGCACTGAAACATAAGCCTATGAACACATTTGTTCTTGTTTATCCTGTCTGCTTGCTTGCTATTGCTGCTCTCTGCATGGACAAGGTGACGGACACGCAGTACCATATAAGATTTCCTAATAATAAATATATCAGCAATCCACTGTGATGTGTGAGCCGCTGTGATTATCTGTGGACCCGCCAGTAATGTTTGGTGCTATTCCGTGGTCAACTCTCTGAGTACATGCATTATTTCTACCATCAATTAGAGAATACAATATTTGTAGATGTGTTTAACACCAGGAAATCCTCTCTATAACACATACCATGCAGGAATAATTTCCTCTCAGGGTTGGGCAGCCAGAGCCTGCACAGAAGAGAGGCAATATTATTTTTTGCTCTACAGTGAGTGAGGCTGGAATCATTCTTGTTCTTAATGGTGTTTGGGGTACAGAATATCAAATACAAAGTGTTCTTTAATGAAACAACCGGGTTCTCTTGCTGGTTCACCTTATCCTATCTTCTGCAAGGTCTCCTTTGGTGAATAATATTGTAACAATTTCTCATTTGACTCGAAGATATTAAGATAGACGTAACATTAAAAAAGCAGAAAAACAAAAAGGAAAGGGGATTCTAAGGCAAACTAAAGAATGAGAAACCAAGAGAAAAAAGAAGAGCATTCAAAAATTCATAGAGGCTTTGAAACGTTTTCCTCTAATCTGTCGGGGTTAATTATTTCATATTGTGACTATTTTTGCCATAAAATATGTTTAATTATCGTGTTATTGTTTAGTATTACACCTAATGCTTATTAATGGTGTTCATTGTTCAGATATTTCATGTTCAATTACTGTGTGTCTTATCTACTCTTAATATACCATTTAAAACAAGCATTTGCAATGCAATAGGTCTCGCATTTGCGAGAGTTAGAGCTATTGGCGTTGTAAATGACAATGTCTTTTACCCATGTGTTTTGGTTTGGAGTGTACTGGTCGCATAAAAATAAAGAAGGCTGTTGCCTAACCTGAGCCTGGAAACAACATGAATTTAGGATCTTTAAGAAGATCCTGGTGGGCAAAATACAACACCAGGCAAAACCATATTTTACGTCTTTACAGTTGTAACTCGCTGGTGGAGTGGCGTGCACACGTGAAATTGAGTCACAGTACCATAAAGCGCGTTTTGGCTTAACAGCCAGTCGAGCAGATGCTTTATATGACCTGAAGCTTTCTTGCATTTCAATAATTATCGAGAGTAAATATATCTTTGTTTACCAAACATTCTAAAATATCACCGAGACCTACAGCTCTTCATAAAAACAGCAAGATTAGAAAACATTGTTAAATCTGACAAAAGTATCAACTCCACAAGCGTTATGTGGGGTTGGGGGCTAAATGATGAGCCATTAGAACACTTGTGGACTCAGGAGATCCCACTGTAACGCATTGGACCATACCTCTCAACTTATTGCCTTGTGAATGAGCATGAAGCCGATATTTAATGTGGTGGTTCTATGTAAGTAGATAAAGGATAATAATTTTAAGAGGGCTATACTGGATGGAAGAGGGTGACCCTCCCAAACTCTAAGGAAGCATGTTGCTATAAGATGAGCGAATTTTATTGACAAGATGTACTCCTTCAAGTGAATGTGTAATGACAGGTATGAAAAGTTACCCCTGGCCATGATGAGATAACTCTCTGCATGTTCTTTTTACTGCCCCTAGGTGGGAGTGCCCTGTGTACACACAGAAGAGCTGCAAATTAGCATTACCTGATGACTCTCTGAGTGGTTGTAAGCGAAGTCACCATGCACACAGAGCAACTCTCTCCATGGGCAGCGGCACGGCTTCTGTCACATGAGACGACTTTTCAATGACCTAGGGCCAAGCGTTCGAAGCACTGGCTTGCGCATGCGCGTAGCTGCCCACATAAGGTCAAGTTTATTTGAAAAGTATGGCTACGCCGATCTGTGATGACACAATAGGGAGTTGCAATCGGCACTAGTTGGGAAAGTGAAAACAAATAGGCTAGTGCGCTGCTCGCGAGACTGTGACATCTGCAGTCGGTGACAAGTAATGCATCGTACGGCTCGCAGTGAAACTTCAACAGACCATGCATATCGACAGTGCATAATCGCACCCTCGCCAAGTCTTAGGAACAACTGCAAATGTATTAAGTAGAGAATGTAAATCAAGCTGAACCGTGTGTGACTGTGGAGAAACTTGGGGAATGAGGCCTACAGTTTGCAGTGAATTGTGGGCAAATCACTTAATCTCCCTTTGCCTAAAAAATGAATGTATTAATGAGAGAGTGAATTACTTTGTGTAATGTAACTGGCGGTTGCTCATGTAAAGCGCTATAATACCTTCGGGTTGAGTTTGTGCTACATATAAATGCAACAACAACAAAAAAATAGAACTGGAGGAAAAGTAAGTGGCCCGCACAGGAATCAATGAAAAGCCAGGAAAGAGAGGGGGTGGGATGTAAACCCTTTGTAGGCCATACCTAAAAAACAAGCCCAATCCCCCTTAAAAGGAAGCCCAAATACAAGCAACGGAGCAGGAGGCATGGTGGGGAGGCAGCGGTAACACAACTGTGGCATTAAGAGGAGGTGGGAAGAAGAATGCTATATTTGAATGGAAGTAGCTAGGGCACTGAAGTTAAACACAGACAAACGGTAACAGAGCAGGAAAGCAAGAAAAAAATAGTCCCCCAAAGAACAGATAAAGAACCATAGGGGCATAATTCCCTGCTCTGTGAGAGGAACAGAGGAGAGAAAGGAGGGACAAAGAGGCAGGACTGACCACTAGCAAGGAAGGATTTTTTAAGGACACTGACATAGAAATAAATAGCGATGGCAAGAAAGAGGATGGGCTTGAAGCCCACAGACTGATTACAGCAGGTCTCAAAGAGACAGCGCATGCACTGTCTAGCTCGACCTAAAAACAATGTTAAAAAAACAATTAATAGTTATAAAGGCTAGGGTTCACTACCAAAAGATGAAGAGTAAAGTGGAAGGAAACGAAACATACTAATAGGCTCAATCTGTTGGTAAAGTCTCGCTCACCTGGGGGAAGGAAAAGTGTTCCTCTGACTCTCCCTTCTCTGATCTGTATCCGCTGCACCCCAGGGGCCACATACCATCTCTCCACTGTCTGACTGGCTACTGGTATAACATCAGGATTTGACACCAACTGCAACGAATCAAATACATCAAGTGTTATTTTGAAAGGGCTCCCAAAGGCATCTCGCTTTGCCAACCTGAGGAAGGGCTTCTCGGGCCTCAAGGCCCAGAACAGGCCCATTGGGAGCCTCCCTTGAAAACTTCCCCCTGTGGCTTCTGCTCGCTCCAGATCAATTTCTCCAGCAGCATCAGCATGATAGAAAGCTCTCGAATGGAAGAAGAAACCTTTCTCATCTACAAGTGATGCCCGAATGGTCACAAGTCGATTAGGCTCCACATCAGAGACTCTTATTTTCACAGGTTCGTCTGTGAGCGAGACCAGAGGCGTCACAGAAAGGTAGACCATGGTTGAAGGCTGCTCTCTGTTTGTAAATTGACAGATAGAAAAAAAACAAAAGAGAACAGCAAATCAGAATAAAAATGTGCTTGTGGTTTAAAGATATACATTTGAGAAGTTTCATCAACATCTCAGCAACCAAATAAGTACTCCTACCTAACCACTGACTGCCATAATTATAAATAGGTCAAAGGACAATAATAATAAGTGACAATACAAAAGAGTAGTCATTTAAATCATCTTGGAAGAGGCAGAGGTTTACAAATTGCTGTACATACAGACATTCATGCCTAATAAAGGGAGTTACTATCTGAATCAGGATTCTTGAAAGTGTGGTTATTTCATGTGTGGTATTACTTCACCCGCTGAGTTTTCTGGAAGAAATAGTTGCCAGATATAACCTTGCAGAAACTATTTATAGGAAGCAATTAATGTGCAGAAGCAACTGTAAATCTCCATTCCATAAAGGATAACTTGTAATGGTGCAGTAGTTTCATGTACAGGAATTACTGATCTCAAAAGCATTAGTAATTTTTGGTTCAATATTACTAATACAGTATTACTGCAAAACTCAGATTAACCCATTAAAATGTGCCAACATGCACTTCTAAGATTACATTCTGTCAGTATGAACTAACATCCAAATGATATCATAAACGTATACTACTTTAAGGTGTCTGGTTGTGTCCCCATATAGCTGAATCCTGAAATATGATAGTATCAATAAACTATGTTTTTTAGGTCAAAAGAGGCGTTAAGCATTATGAAATCAAATACAAGACACCTTATTGTCTCTATAGTCTCCCAGTTTCTAGTGTCTGTGAGGAGAGTCAGACAGAAACTGAGTATCTCTCTAGGAAAACAAGGTAGTGATGCACAGTAAATACTGTACCATGTATTATACAACTGCTATTGATCCCAACATATTAATGAGAAACAATACATATTGTATTCTTTATAGGTCTGTCATGAAACTACTCAAATTTTTTAAACTGTTTGTAATGACATGGAAATATTTATAAACTAATTGCATGGATTTTATCCTTATATTTTGACGGTATATTGATATACACATTTTATGTATTGATGTGATGTTTATATGCGCTTTTATGACTATATAGTCGAAATAAAGATTTTGACTACTTTGCAGGACACAGAGCATTGGGAGATACTATCCACACAGATGCATCAGAAGAAGTGTATTTTCTGGGCTGTGAGTTTTGACAGTCTTTTTGGGTTCCATTCAACAGAGCTCTCTTCTAGATCTAGCCCCTAGCCTCATTAAAGGATATGAGAATGACCAGATATTGAGCAAACTAATGTGTTTCATCCCACCTCTACTTCCAGGAGTTAGCCTCGACTGCTTGCAATTGCTACTCTTGGAGAGTCAACTGTACAAAGGGAATACCTTATTTACCGAATTAGATTCAAATAGCATATTATGTCCTGTAGCACCAATAGTGTTGTTATCCATCAAGCATACACCCCAATTATTACATACTGACCCAGGAACCTGAAAAAAGTCCTCCCAATCTACTTCTATATTCTAATATGCCTTTCCAGTAATAGAACAGTAGGACATTTGCAAACTGTAATCAGTAAACATGGTTTGCAATCCTGGACACGCCATGTGACCACATGTTTTACTTTATTCAAAACTATTTGAACTAATTTATCTGCTCTGGGTTCTTTCCAAGAATTGGAACAGTTAGAATTAGGGTAAATGGTGGTAGCAAGTGTGAGTGTGATGAGGAAACTGGCCTGGAACCCAATGCTCAAAGTCGGAGGCCAGTTGTTAAGAAGAGTTTGCTTGGGCGTCTGTTTTCTATTTTTTTTTTAAACATATTTTTATTGAGTTTCAATAACATAGAATCCAGTAATCAATGACAATATAGTACTTATATCATGCCTGCAAAAAAGAACCCCTTCATTAAACTATTTCCCTCCCCCACCCCCCCTGCAGTCCCAATGTCATTTGCCATTCATAGCTTTGTTCATTTGCCAGCATTACAATAAACCTTTTCTCATTACGACTCCGTCACAGCCCATACATTGTTACATCGTGGATTGTACGTACATTTCCCCTTTCTCCTTTGCACCGTGCTTATAAAGGCTACTAGCAAACAAGTATCCCAGGGTCTACCCTGCCTGCGTATCTATGGTCATAAAGTCTTCTAGTATCATATTCCATTCTAGCGAGATAGGTTTCTTACGCAGTCCTCTTAGTTCCTCTCTTTTATTTTCTGCCCCTTCTGCTCTCCCCCATCTAATTACTTCATTATACCAATCTGGTACTGCCGGCGGTTTAGCAGACTTCCACTTCATAGTAATATTTCTTTTAGCGAGGATCAGGGCCAGATTCAGAAACCTACCAGTTGGGTTACCTTTCTTGCCCTTCAGTCCCAGTCCCAGCAAGCAACACCCCAATGTATCAATAGACCTCCTGGTGCAATCTGACCTAGTGTCTTATGTATTGTGGACCAGTATTGAGACAATCTCGGGCACTCCCACAGCATGTGCAGCAGGGCTGCATTCGGGGACTGGCAACGTGGACACACATCCGCTGTATTTGGAAACATTAAACTCAGTTTATGCGGGGTCAAGTATGCGCGGTGTAGGATCATGAGTTGTATTAGCTTAAATTTGGGATTCCTGGAGACTTTCTTTGGATATTCCAATAGCGCTCCCCATTCTTTGTCAGTTAGTACCCGCCCTAAATCTCCAGTCCATTTGTCTCGTGTGGTCTGCAGCGATATTGTCACATGTGTTCGGATCCCTTTGTATAACCATTTTGTCAGGTGGCTCCCTTTTCCCATTAAATATTGCATGTGTGTGAGCTCGTGCGTTGTTGGTTCCACCCCCTCCGGGGCCCAGACAGCATGGATGTAGTGAGTAAAGTGCGCATGGAGTAGGAATAATGTGTCCGGGACTCCGTTAGCTCTTACAAAACCTTCGTGGTTCATCAGCATACCATCTGTGAAGAAATCCCCCACCGAATGCACCCCCGCATCCAACCAAGTAGCTATGTGTCTCAACGATACTTTCCCTGTCGGGATTGGGATCCCGAGCAGGGGAATATTGGGGGCATAAGGAGTAAGTGCTTTTGTGTAATGCAGTGTTCTCTTCCAGTACCCCAGCGCAGTCCGCAGCAACGGTGCCACCGACGAGGGAGCCCTGCTGTTTGGTAACATTAGTGTATGTAGTTCTCCCCGCTCCCATGCCTGACGCGACATAGGAATCTCATGGAAGTTACGGCCCGCCAGCCAGTAGGCCAGCCACTGCAGTTGGGCTGCACAACAATAAGCTCGCATGTCCGGTACTCCCAGCCCCCCATGTTTTGTGTCTAATTAGAGTTTGGCGAGTCCTATCCGCCTCCGGCCCGCACCCCATATTAATTCCACCAATAGTGTGTCCAGTAGTTTGAACATTCGTGCTGGGAGAAGTATAGGTATGTTAGTGAAGTAATACAGCATTCTGGGAAGCACTACCATCTTGGCAATGGCCACTCTCCCTGGCACTGACAGTGGCAGAGACGTCCAAAATTTAATTTGTGACCTCAGAACTGCAATAGTTCTGTTTAAATTGCCCTCTAATATATCTTCTGCCTCCCTGTATACATGGATCCCTAAATACTTAAAGGTATCCGCTGCTATCTGAAATGTCCAGCGTCCGAAGCGCCACAAAGGATCTCGTGTTGTAGCAGTAAAGAAGAATACATATGATTTTGCCTCATTAATGGATAGCCCTGAGATGTCCTGGAAGTCCGCGAAGATGGATGGCATAGGCTCACAATCTCTATCCAGGCTATTAATGTATAATATTAACTCATCCGCATATGCGGAGACGATGTGTGTCTCTGTGCCTATTCGTATCCCTTTATGGGCCGCCGTCGCACGAAGCTTAAGCAGCAAAGGTTCCAACGCCAGAACAAACAGTAACGGCGAAAGTGGGCATCCTTGCCTAGTACCCCTCTCTATGTTATATTGCTGCGATATATGGGCCCCTGTGCGCGCTCTAGCTGTGGGGTGTGTGTTTAGCAGTTTTACCCATTGCACAAATTCCTCCGGGATTCCAAACCTAGTTAGTGTGTGTAGCATATATTGCCATTGCAAGGAATCAAATGCCTGGCGTAGGTCCAATGATATACATCCCCGTGGTGTATCAGCCTCTGATGTGCATGTCATTATCTGATGTAATCTCCTGATATTAAGAGCCGTGTTCGTCCCGGCACAAATCCACACTGGTCAGCGTGGATCAGCCGTGGAGTGAACTGCATGAGTCTGAGTGCTAATATCTTACTCAAAATTTTATAGTCCGTGTTGAGAAGCGAAAGGGGTCTGTAGCCCGTTATGTCGGTACTATCTCTACCTGGTTTCGGGAGCGAAACCACTGTTGCCTGTAATGTAGTGTTCAGAAGTGAGCCCGCGTCTAAGGAGGCTTGGTATAATCCTTGTAAGTGGGGAACCAATAGATCAGAGTACATTGCGTAAAACTCTATGGGTAGACCATCATTACCTGGCGCTTTATTTCTAGGGAGAGCCTTTATTGCCATTTTTATTTCCGTGCTGGTTATGGGACCCTGTAGGACTAATTTGTGTTCATCTAACATCTGAGGGAACTGCAGTCCGTTGAAAAAGGAATCTAAGGCCTGCCCTTCAACCTCTAGTGGTGCCGCATATAGCTGTTCGTAATACGTCCTAAAAGCAGTGTTGATTTCCAATTGGGTTTGCAGCGTTACGCCTCCTGTGGTGTTAATTTCTAGTATGGGGGTTGCTGAGGGTGCATCCTTTATAATTCTCGCTAGTAATGGACCCGCCCTGTCTGCCGCGGCATGCTGTTTCTGCGTATATAAGCGGTAGTCTATCACACGGAGTTCTTCCAATAGTTCCGCATGTGTTATGTGTGCCTCTTGTAATGCCTATTTTTGTGTGGTCCGGGATACCCCTTCCCTTTCCAACTGTCCGATTGTATTTTCAGTCTCCTTGATCTTTTCCAGTAACCTGGTCCTCACCCCCACCCGTGTGCCAATTGCCACTCCCCGTATTACGGTTTTGAAGGCATCCCATTCAATCTGTCGTGAACTGGCAGTACCCTCATTATCCCTAAAGTAATTACCTATTGCCTTGGACAGAGTATCCCGAAATACTAAGTCATCCAGTAACTGGGTTTGCAACCTCCAAGTTGGGATGGGTGTCGGGATTTTCCCCCATGATAGTGTAGCTTCCACCGGGTTGTGATCGGAGAAAGTTTTACCTAAGTGGGTGACCTCCCTAACATTGGCTAGTACTGACTGTGAGCATAAGATCCGATCTATTCGGGTGTGTAGCCCATGCAGTGGGGAGAAAAAGGTATATTCCCTGTCATTGGGGTGTAATGCACGCCATACATCACTCATTGTCCACCCTTCCATCGTTTAAGAGCTTCTGCTTGTTTCCTACACCCCACTCCCTGTAGTGGGGGATGTGATCTATCCAGTTTGACATCTGTTACTGCATTAAAATCACCTCCCAACACCCAAGAGTATTCCTCCCAGCCCACCAATACTGTACTCAAGGTGTCGAGGAACTTGTCCTGCTCCACGTTCGGGGCATATACACTACCCAACACCACGTGTTCTCCATCCAGCAGGCGGTGTACCAGTACATATCTGCCATTTGAATCTATTCTATGCTCCAGGAGTGTGAACGGGATACCGTTCCTAATCCAGATTGCCGCTCCCCGGGCGAAAGCCGAGTAGGACGTATAGAATAGTTGACCTTTCCATTTCTTCTGGAGCTTAGTAGCTTCCGCTAGCGTTAGGTGGGATTCTTGCAAAAACACTATGTGTGCCTTCCTGCGGTTCAATTGTGCTAGTATTCTGTGCCTTTTGTATATAGAACCTAGGCCCCTAATATTCCATGAGATGTACGTATATGCATTAGTCTGTACCATGGGTTGTGACGTCCAACACTTGTTCCTGCAACCATCTACTTGTATGCTGACTGCATAGTGTATCTGACCCTGCTGAGACTGCAACCCTTTGAAACATTCCCAATACTAGGTTCCCCCTGGGCGTCTGTTTTCTAATACTGTGTATTGTGTTGGAAGTTTAATATTTTCACACTTCTTAATTACTCTTCCCATATATGAATTTAAATTTCATGCCACTGGTGCAATTTCTGCACCATCTGCCATCGCTTTAGAGGAAGGTTAAATCAAATGCACCAATTTCATTTTATGACAACAGTACACCCACTGTGGCACTGAAAAGCAGTGTTAGTGTGCACAGAGTGCTAATACCAGTCAAGAGCTGGACCATGCAGAAAAGTGGATTTCCTCCACAATGCAACTATTATAATTACAACAACTACTGTAATTTGTTTTTTTCTCAAAACTGTTAATCTTTGTTGCAGGCATTGTCTCCGAGCATCTCTAATTCACTTATTTGTAAGTTGACATTTGTGTCTCTCAATGTATTGACACTACCGTGACATAGAAGACGCTTTTTGTATAAGCTGCTCCGGTATGCAGTGTAGGCCTGATTCACAGACGTAAAGTTACACTTTTAGGTAAGTTTACAATTGTTTGCTATTCACAAAGGTATTTTATGAGTAGTATCTTTACAGCTGTGGAGATTCCACACATAAAATGATAGAACAGTTCTGTCTTTTTATGTGCGGAGACTCCGCAGTCATGCAGATACTACTCGTAAAATACGCTTGTGAAAAGCAAACAATTGTAAACTTACACAAAAGTGTAGGTTCCTCATTGTGAATAAGGCAAGTAACTGTATGCACAGGCGCTAATAAATGTGATGTTATTGCTGAGCTTCCGAAACATCTCCTTGTTGTATTATAACAATTTGAAAACTAAATATAAAATATTTTTTTAAAACAGAACTATTGTGAAAATAGTCAAATAAGATGTTATAAATTGAATCTGTAAGCCAAACTAACTTTGAAAAACAGTACATGCATGACAATAATCTAAACCCTCTGTAGCTGTCAGAAAGTTTAATGTAACCTTATTCTGATTTAAAGGCTTTTAAGGAGTTTCTAGCTGTTTAAAAATTAGCAAGACAACTCAAAAATCATACGTGGCCATCTAAATGTAAACTCATTGTTCTCCAAATGTAAAAATCTAAAATGGATAATACTCACTTTAACATTTCCTTTGCTTAAAAGCCTAGGCTGTACCATACAGTTTTTTGGCTACTCCTATGCTTCTCCAGGGCCTCCTCTCTGATGAATTTTACATTCCTAATTATTAGCATTTCCAAATGAAAAGATGTTCCTAAAGTTGTAAATTAATGGAACGGGTGCTGTTCCAAAGTTTGGCAGGACACACGCGGCGCTGTAACATCTCCCTCCCATCCATACTGCGATAAAAAATACTGGCCCGACAGGCCCCTTAGTACATCAAAAGTTGACAGCATGCTGGACACAAATTGCACCCTGAACGTCTTTTGTGTCAGTCCAGGCATCCCAATATTTGCCCATGAGCCAAATGAGAAATTAGTGATTCTCAACAGATTAATGTGGGTGTGAGCTTCATAAGCTTGCCTCATCTTCTTCAGTCACAAAAGCAGGACATTTGGGCTCCATCACCAGATGAGTGTCTGATATGAGTCAGACAATAGAAATGAGGATCAAACCTGCAAAAAGTGAGATGGTTGATGACCATAATTGTGGATAGCCTCGCCTTTAACTAGTAGTAACTTTACTGTAGTATTTGAGGTTCTTAATGACTCCATATTCTATTTCAGGAGATGAGGACATTTAAGTCTACACATAAACAAGGAGGGATCAGGGGCAATAAAGGTCTAGCACACGAGCCCCAAGATATGAACTGTAAACCACGAGGTGTGCTCTTCCTAACAGAGGAAAAAAGGGAGGGATAGCTCCTATAAGGAGCAAGGGCCCTCACATACCCCGGGGGTGTCATGCTTCATCATAGGGCAGCTCCTTGTTGGGCCGGCGCTGCAATGCCCAACGGGCCCCCAGGGGGACTCTTTGCTGGAGATCTTTTACCTGTGATCTTGGCTGTTGACGAAGCTGGTGTGTGTGGGATGTGTGGTGTATATACAAAAGTGAGTAGAGTGTGGGGAATGTGTACATTTTAAAAATAAGTATGGGAACCAGCTGAACCAACTTTAATTAGCGGGTTCCATGTCATGATTAAAAACCTATAGTACTTGCACAAAGAGTTTCTATGAGTCTCGTCAAGCGTTTAAGTGAGGATAACGGTCGACATGTTTCATGCCCTTTAGTGTCTTAGAGATCGTGGCATTTCTTCAGGACCTAGAAATCCTACATAGGGGGGGTGGTTCACATCTATGTGTAAGAATTGATAACCATACCCTCATCAAATACACCAACTGCAACAAGGTTCCTCTGGAGTAGGGACCGGTAGTGCAGGGGGGATTGAGCCAAAGGCTCCGGAGCCATGGGATGCTCAATGGCGTCGCGTCCGACTCATCCATCGGGTACATAATACGTGACCGACCTACCCTCCGCGGATTCCGGAGGACATTTAAGTCTACATCTTTGAGCAACTTTACACTCATAAATGGTGAATATCTAAAAGTAGTGGAGTTAACCAAAACTGTAAGAGTAAATTTACACATGCATATTTAAAGATGTAATGTTACCTTTGTGAATAGTTGCCAATATGTTTTACAATGTTTTTAAGCCTCTTCTATATATCAAAAGGGTGAGTCTTTTCAGCTTTGCATGCATACCCCTTTTCACCACCTGGTAAGCATACCCCTTTTCACCACCTGGTATGAGTTAACATTGGTTTAGAATATTAGATTTTTAAAATGAACCTGCTGATCCTCCTACTTCCAATAATTGGCAATTAATTCAACTATCAATTTGTTCCTAGACTTATAAGCTAATAAGAATGATTTATCGCATGGTTAGTTGAAATTCACGCAAGTTCTCCTAGGCACCTTAAGATATATGTCCTGTGCAATGCTTTTTACATAAAAGATAATCAAAGGTCATGGGGAAAATCAGTCAACTAGCCCTTTGTTAACACAGCAAAGAAGTATGATGGTATGCTCTCCTCCTGTGCTCAAAAACAAATACCACAACACAATGTAAAGAGGGGGACCGGGAGCTAATTGAAAAGGAAGGTCCAGTACCAGTGCTCCCAAAGAATCACGTAGTAATCACTAGGGGGTAACTGTTCCTAATGGAGAGAGACAGGGAGCAGCCTATTCTGGTTGCTGAAGTAAAGATTCAAGAGTGTGGTCTTGTTTGTGGTAAAGGTTGGATATCGATGAAGGTGGGGGAATTTCTCCTATTAGAAAAAATGCCCTCACACACCCATGTGGGTGTCATGCTTCATCATCGGGCGTGTGCTCCTCGTGGGGGTGGCGCTGCTGTCCCCCATGGGCCCTGCGAGAGGGCTCTTTGCCGGAGATCTTTTAGGAGAGGCGCCGCAGTTGTGCGTGTGGGTGTGTGGGTCTAAAAGCTGTGTGAGTGAATTAAAATTATCCCCGCGGTAGTCAGAAACAGAATTTTATTCAGGGGTCCGGGTGGTAAGATTAAAAACAAGGGATAAGGAGAACCTCTTTCAAACAAATATAGTAGAGGAGTGAGTATTATCTTGCTGCTCTCTTATCCGTGAGTGTGAGTGTTGGTGAAGGTGAGATTCAGGTCGACATGTTTAGCGCTAAGACTTGGTCCCTAATGGATCCCGTTGCGCTTCTTCAGGACCGTAATGTGAAAAGAGAAAATAAAAAAATAGGAATCAGAGAAGACGACACTCTATATTCCTATGGTACCTAGAGTTAGGTGTGTGGACATCTATGCGCCTATTTGTACGTCCGATTGGCGTTCCTGTTTCCAACCTGGTGGGAAGAAAAAAGAGACAGACAAGTGGTAATGAGGTGAATAGACTCTTTCACTTGGTATGGAAAGCAATAAACATTAATGCATTTCCATTGACGGATGTTTGCGTAGAGGCGTGCTTATTCAGAAGTGCCCCTTTCATCATCATTCAACACATTTGTGCGTGGCAAACTCGCTGCACTCGTGTAGCCTGTGCAGAGTCAAATATCACAGGTGGTGTGGCACCTCGACATGGCAAAGAAACGCCGGAGTTGACTAGTATTATGCATGCAATACCTTTCTAGTGGACCCCATGGCGTTAATGGGATGTCAATAACGTGTGTTAAGTTAAGGCATCTCTGCCATTGTGAATGTGGCAGTCCGTTACCTTTAGTAAGTTAAAGTTATGCTCTCAAGAGTGTCATGCGAGTGCACAAAATGCGGTCAAAACGGTTAAAAAGGCACAACGGAACACATACAACATATACAACAATCGGTTGTTTCGTACCCCTCAAATTGTAAAGATTGGCCTCCTCGGCTTAACCGTGCGGTAGTGGAGAGGTTAACCTGCGGATCATATAATCAAAATCAGCTCGGAATGCAGTGGAATACGCTGGCAAATACCTGTGTCCGTGAGCGAGTCAGCCAGAGAATACTCACTTAACTTCTCCTTAGTTGCAGCCCATTACCTGCCCCGCCACTATCTGGTTCGCTGGTAACAGTGAACCCGGCAGCCGGCCATAGATGTACCCCGGATCTGTTCTAGAGCGAAAGTGACGTAGAGGGGGAGGGAGCTGTACGTGACAGTAGTCACGGGGGCGTTGGTTTAGTAAGTAATGAGCGCCCAATGCGGCGGCCATGTTGAAAGGGGGTAAACGAAGTGCAAAGGTGCAGGCCAAATTGTTATGTTAAAGAGTCCAGATATATTGTGTAATGGTAATATTATAAAATTTGTTGTTTCTTGTGGCAACAAGTGGGAGACCCCTGTAAGTGTGGCTGGGGACCATATAGTTCATTTTGATCATCGATTGAGTGATGATATTGTATAAGGTCATGAGCTGTAGTTAAAACTCGTTATAAGTGCATTATGAAGGCTATGAATATGCCGCATGAGCCACGGGGACAGGTGTATATGTCTTGTGATCTAATACGGTGTAGGTCATATTAGGAGGGTGTGTCTGCACAAGAGGTCACACTATTCTCGTGCATGTCAGTGTTCGCTTTTGGCTCAAAATTATGTGTACATTCAAAACCCCGTCAGTTCTTTCGGAAGGTTAGGCTGAGACCCTTCTTCCAAGATAAACCAGAGACCCCCACCACCGGCACTGGTCTCAAGAAGAAGTCAAGGTTTACGCCAACAGCGGCCATGACACCCAACGAAGTCCTAACTTTCGAACAAGCCATCTTGAAAGACGTCGCAGGCCTTACCAGCAAGCGCCCTTTCAATAACATGTCCAATGACGAAAGGACCCTACTGAAGGCCCTTACTGAAGACACCACAATCATCCTGAAACCAGCCGATAAAGGCGGTGTCATATTGATCCAGGATGTGGGCACGTATGATGCGGAATGTCGTCGCCAACTGACCGACACCAAATATTAACTCCCCATAGAGGAAGATCCTACTGCCCGCCTGACCACCAAGATCAAGTGCCTAGTCACCCGAAGCAGAGACTGAAGGGTGGATCTCATCGCCAGAAGCAGCTTTTCTCATCAATGATCAACCACGGACCCCCTACTTTTACACACTACCAAAAATACACAAAGGGATCAACCCCCCACCAGGGCGACCCATTGTATCTGGGATCAATTCGTTGCTCGAACCACTAAGCAAATTTTGTGACTTCTATCTCCGCCCCATAGTCATGAAAACACCGACCTATCTTAGAGACACGACTGAAGTCCTCAACTTGATTGAACATTTCCCTGAACCTGAGACGATCAACCTCCTAGTGACCCTGGATGTGGAGGCCCTTTACACCAGTATCCCCCAGGATGCCACCTTAGAGGTCTTAGAAACCATCCTACAGAATATCGATCCCTGGCCCTATGAGACCCCTGTCCCGTTCATCCTGGAATGTGCTTCCCTAGCCTTAAAAGAGAATTGTTTCGCCTTCCACACACAGCTCTACCATCAAATCCAAGGGACCAGCATGGGGAGCACTTTTGCCACGAGCCTAGCCTGTCTATATATGGCCACATTTGAAGAGAAGTACATCCTACGTGAGAACAATCCCTACCGGGATAACATATTAATATGGCGGCACTATATTGATGATATTCTCCTCTTCTGGAAGGGAGAGGAAGAACAATGTGTATCTTTCTGTGAGTGGGTCAACACCTTAGACCCATAACTAAAATTTTCTGGCACCAGGTCACGAGAAAGCATCATTTTCCTCGATCTCTTGATCTCCCTACACGAAGGGGCTTTATTCACGATGAACTACAAAAAGCCCACAGACAGGAACACCCTCCTTATGTACGACAGCCATCATCCCAAAGCTCTGAGGAACAACCTCCCAGTAGGACAGTTCCTACGCCTCCGCCGTAATTATAACACCTTGAGAGAGTTGGAAAGACAAGCAAAAATCCTGTCAGACAATCTGACGGTACGACATTACCCAAGAAGAGTGATACGGCAGGCACAAAAGCGGGCAAAAAACAATCACAGAGAAGCCCTTTTGGAGAGTAGAGCGAAAACTAGCACCGAGGCTCTCACATGCATGACCACGTTCACAACCAATTCTAACAAGATTCAGAAAGTAATTAAGAGACACTGGGGGATCTTAGAGACGGGTGGTTTTACTCCAAGGCCAGTTTCCCTATTTGCGTTCAAACGTACCCAGAATCTGAAGGACCTATTGGTCCATACACGTCCAAAATCCACAATCACAAGACAACCTACCCTATGGGCACTACCCCCGGTAGAGGGCCCCTATCCTTGCGGATCATGCTCTGTATGTCCCCTCACGGGAGCAACTAAGCACATAGTTCTAGGTCTGGCCAGACCGTGGTATCAGAAAAGACACACAAACTGCAATACTAAGAATTGCATATACCTTATAACATGTCCTTGAGACCAACGATATGTAGGTATGACAACCAGACCCATCAAAATTCGAATAGGGGAGCATAGGAGTACAATACGCTGTAAAAAAACGAATACCAAATTATTGAGTCACTTCCTTGAACAGAACCACACCCCTGACAGTCTCAAATGGACCATAATTGAATCTAACCCCAGCTGGACAACCAGTACACTGTTCAAACAAGAACAACGTTGGGTGTTTCGTCTAAAGAGTAACTCAAGGGGCCTCAATGATGAGATACCATGGGCAGAACTAATGACCTAGAACTGTTGACCTAGCGACACTACACCTACTGTGGATCCCACCAGGTTCGCTCATCTCTATTATATGAGTAGTAACAAGGCACACTATATCCCCATATTCAAACACAATGCCTCTTCTGCACCACTAACCTAAAACGATGGTTATAGGGCAGGAGTAGTTATAAGACTAAATACTACGGAGACACCACGTTCCTCTACGGGACTCTGACATCCCTAAAAAGGTTTTATGATGGACATCCACTAGCCAATTGTCAAATGACAGAAGCCCACGGGGTTTTGAATGTACACATCATTTTGAGCCAAAAGCGAACACTGACATGCACAAGAATAGTGTGACCTCTTGTGCAGACACACCCTCCTAATATGACCTACACCGTATTAGATCCCAGGACATATACACCTTTCCCTGTGGCTCATGCGGCATATTCATAGCCTTCATAATGCATTTATAACGAGTTTTAACTACAGCTCATGACCTTATACAATATCATCACTCAATCGGTGATCAAAATGAACTATATGGTCCCCAGCCACACTTACAGGAGCTCTCCCACTTGTTGCCACAAGAAACAACTGATTTTACAATATTACCATTACACGATACATCTGGACTCTTTAACATAACAATTTTGCCTGCCCCTGCACCTTTGCACTTCGTTTACCCCCTTTCAACATGGCTGCCGCATTGGGCGCTCATTACTTTCTACACCAACGCCCCCGTGACTACTGTCACGTACAGCTCCCTCCCCCTCCACGTCACTTTCGTTCTAGAACAGATCCGGGGTACATCTATGGCCGGCTGCCGGGTTCACTGATACCGGCGAACCAGACAGCGGCGGGGCAGGTAATGGGCTGCAACTAAGGAGAAGTTAAGTGAGTATTCTCTGGCTGACTCACTCACGGACACAGGTATTTACCAGCGTATTCCGCTGCATTCCGAGATGATTTTGATTATATGATCCGCAGGTTAACCTCTCCACTACCACACGGTTAAGCCGAGGAGGCCAATCTTTACAATTTGAGGGGTACGAAACAACCGATTGTTGTAAATGTTGTATGTGTTCCGTTGTGCCTTTTTAACCGCTTTGACCGCATTTTGTGCACTCGCACGACACTCTTGAGAGCATAACTTTAACTTACTAAAGGTAATGGACTGCCACATTCACCATGGCAGAGACTTAACTTAACATACGTTATTGACATCCCATTAACGTCATGGGGTCCACTAGAAAGGTATTGCATGCATAATACTAGTCACCTCCGGCGTTTCTTTGCCATGTCGAGGTGCCACACCGCCTGTGATATTTGACTCTGCACAGGCTACATGAGTGCAGCAAGTTTGCTACGCACAAATGTGTTGAATGATGATGAAAGGGGCACGTCTGAATAAGCATGCCTCTACGCAAACATCCGTCAATGGAAATGCAAATAATGTTTATTGCTTTCCATACCAAGTGAAAGAGTGTATTCACCTCATTACCACTTGTCTGTCTCTTTTTTCTTCCCACCAGGTTGGAATCAGGAACGCCAAACGGACGTTCAAATAGGCACATAGACGCCCGCACACCTAACTCTAGGTACCATAGGAATATAGAGTGTCGTTTTCTCTGATTCCTAATTTTATTTTCTCATTTCACATTACAGTCCTGAAGAAGCGCAACGGAATCCATTACGGACCAAGTCTTAGCACGAAACATGTCGACCTGAATCTCACCTTCACCAACACTCACACTCACGGATAAGAGAGAAGCAAGATAATACTCACTCCTCTACTATATTTGTTTGAAATAGGTTCTCCTTATCCCTTGTTTTTAATCTTACCACCCGGACCCCTGAATAAAATTCTGTTTCTGGGTACCGTGGGGGTAATTTTAATTCACTCACACAGCTTTTAGACCCACACACCCACACGCACAACTGCGGCGTTTCTCCAAAAAGATCTCCGACAAAGAGCCCTCTCGCGGGGCCCATGGGGGACAGCAGCGCCACCCCACGAGGAGCACACGCCCGATGAAGAAGCATGACACCCGCATGGGTGTGTGAGGACACTTTTTCTAATAGGAGAAATTCCCCCACCTTCATCGATGTCCAACCTTTACCACAAACAAGACCACACTCTTGAATCTTTACTTCAGCAACCAGAATAGGCTGCTCCGTGTCTCTCTCCATTAGGAACAGTTACCCCCTAGTGATTACTACTCAAAAACAAATACACAGCATTAAATACCAAAAACGTATTTTATTTTTGTGGATCCAACTAAGGAAGAGAAAATTGAGTTACATTGTATTGAACTATTCATAGGTATATATGAATAGATTAGCTGTATATGTACTAACTCTATGCCCTCTAGTGGCTGTGTGGTGCCAAAGGTAGTTATGACAGTGAGCTGACCGTGACTCCAGCATCAATAGCACAGCACCTGTTTTGAAAAAAGAAGGGAACCTAAAGTTAGAGAGAATGGATATCCACTAAATATTGGCAAATGCTCTTTTACCACCATCCTATAAATGAGTCAATTAATGTAACCCCTGAGAGTATGGATCCCTGCTCCTGTTTTAGTAGAGCAATCATCTTGAGAAGAAGCTGGGGAGTTCAAGGGATGGTGTCTTGTGAGCCTCAGAAAGTTTGTCACCTAAGAAAGTACAAGACGACGTGAAGTTGATTAAATAGTCCAAATCAAGAAGACAAGAGATAGTCAAATCTGGATGATGAGCAAAGATGGTAGGATTGTGGTTGCTGTTTACATATATGATGAGAAGAATGCATCTGGACTGGAAAAGGGCCAATGCTGCATTTAGAGCAGTGGTGAAACACTGAGGGGCAGAAGGCAAATCAAAAAGCACTAAGCCAAACAGTCACATCTGGCCTTGCCACTGTAACTTCGGAAAGGGTTAGTGGGATTCAAAATGGAAATGAAGAAGTAGGAGTCTTTCTAGTCTAGTCTGACCAGACAGTCACATCGAAAAGTATATTCCTTAAAAGATAAATGACCTTCATCTTAAGGTGGTGGTGCACTATCAATGATTTGAAGAACTGCTGTGCGTGTTCTTCTAGTTGTAAATACATAACCCCTAACCACAAGCCCATGATGAATGCGTTTTGGAAAGGTATTGAACGTGTAGTGGGAGAGTCAAGCTTTTTCCTCCCCCACTTGTAGATGTGCCAAAGTCTGGCTCGCTGGAGCCAATGCATACTTTTTATTATCTTTTGCAAATTAAAAGCATTGTGAAGGATGCCAAATATCGTTAGCTGTTTCACTATTTTTACATTATATTGACTTGAATATTTTGGTCGAAAGTGACAGCGAGGTCGCACCACAGGCTGGGGTGTCTCCCGTCTGTCTGCCTCTATCACTTGGTGTTCCCTAATCTTAGTAAGTACATTTTCTGACCCTCTTCCAGGTCAGAAGTCTGATTGCCAGTCGCCCCAGAAATACTCCTACTTTATGAGCGCACAACACCACTGCAACATTTTCGATGACTTTAACTAACCTATTCAGTTAATAGGTTGTTCTTAATAGTTTCTAGGTGTAAGCAACAATTCGCTTTAGAAGAATGTATTATAAATTAATTAGCTTTCTAGATGATTACTTTAGGATGCATGAGGGAATATCTGCAGGGTACAGGTTTTGTGTTTCAAATCAACATTTTACTTCTCTACTATTGTTGGTCTTACATTCATGGCATAGGAGGCATCATCTTTCCAGAAACACCTTCGCTTCAGTTAAGTTACGCTTGCCTCTGCTTCATTTTACCTTAAAGTCTTTGGGATTGAACAAAACCAGTCCATGACTTCCTTCTTTTGCCATGTCACTCTGCACACTAATGCTTCCTTGTGGATTCTCTCTGATTCATATTACGCTCTACTTTTCATTTTTAATACCCTCTCTGCCCTTTCCAATTTTGCCTTTGCATCTACCTTTTTCAATTATCAGTTGGTCCTTTTCCCTCACTTATCCATTATATGCCGTTTATTGTATCCAACTCCCCCACCACCTTAGCACGGTCAAAGAATTTCAATTATTTGGAGCCTTTTGTGCTGGTTTCATCCCTGCACTTTCAGCATCTTTGAAATTGTTCTTCCTCCTTGCTCTGTGCCCTGGGCGAATCTTAGTTACTTCTTGGTGTTTTCGATCAGCCTACATGTGCTTTCCTGCCCCGCACCCCTGTACTGTTTACTAGAGACCACTGCTTCAGGGTCACATACAGCTCTGCCGTCAGCCATGTCTCCTCTGCCCTTTATTTCCTCCCAAAGATCACATTTCTAAGCAATATGATGGCATCACAACTTGTAGCAGTCTTGGTTGATTCAATGCTGACTTATATTCTTTACTACCATGTTTTAAATTTTGCCTTGTGATGGAGCGGGTTTTCTATATCTCAATCTTTGATTGTAATCATTAAATAACACCCGCCAATGGCTGTCTGGATCTTTGTTCTTTGACAAGGAGAAATGAAAAGGAGCAACCATCTACATCAATTCAATGACATGAAAAATCATTAATGACAGGCGAGAAAGTGGATTTGCATGAGTTAAAGGATTTTATTTCTGAATTCTTTTAAGCATTTAATCATTTATTCAGTAAAAAATTTCTCTTAAGCATCAGCATTAAAAAATAATGATAATAATTGAATAATTGATGTTTAGCAATGTTACAATGGCTGATATTACAAACAGTGACAGATAGTATTGAAACCTGTTAACACTCGCCCAAAATTCAAACTCTAATTTGATCTACTCATTATCTCTGTAGTTAGGGAGAAATGTAATGACCAAAAAGTTCAATTGTTACTTACACCTTCTCAGACGACAAGCATTTCTGGGAGAGGGAGAAGTAGCTGTAGTGGTCGGCGCAATTCTAGGTTTATGCTGGGATTATTGCAATGACCATCCACAGTAGTGGCTGCGACGCTTTTGAGTTCTTTGTAATCTGGGCATAATTTCCAAAGCACACCGCCCATAAAGCACTGCTGTCTGAGCCGCATATGGGTGTCAGGGTAGAAAATCTACCGGACCAAAGTAGACGGCGCCGGGATCCAGGAGCTCAGTCAGAAGTTAAACACTCATGAAATGGGGAGTTTAAGGCCATGAGATACCTTGGCATACAACGTCAGTGTGCGGTCATTTGGTGTTAATGTATGTTTGTTTCATAGAGCACCTGGCCCTGCTTGGTTTTCTAATCCCTGTAATGTAGAATTGAACAGATGCTAAATCTTACAATGATCAACTGTGCAGAAGGAATTGTGTGGGTGCCAGACAAAGGTAATGTGAAACTCCGTAGCACTGCAATTATATTCACCGTTTTGGACTCACTCACTACAGTGACTCATCAGCACCTTTCGACTATTTACTTTATTGTGTTTTTGCCGGAGAATCACCAATAGGCCACACGGGCTATGCATTTGGCATCTAGGGAAAAATTGGGATACAACTACTGAGTTTGCCAAAACCCAAAAGCACCTTACAAAGCACTGATGTCATTTTGACAGTGAATGGAACAACTGTGTGTCCTGATGTGTCTACTTCCTCATCATATGGTTCCCTCCACGCCCTTGCCCACTGTGCACCTTACAAGTTACAGTAATAATTATCAGCTGCATCAGAAATCTCGGTCAGCACACAATGAAGTATTTTCCAAACCTGAGCCTCTGTCGTTATCCCACTTTCCGGCGTTCCGTCGGTTGAAGCTCCCCAGTATCTTCTCAGGTGCGCATGTGTCCGATAACACGTATGCGCACTAAAATATCTCGTAAAACCTGTATTTCTCGCTCCCCATTCGCACTGGGTGAGAATCGTTAGGCTTGTGAACAACTTCAGTATCGGTCTCCTGTTGTAGTGTGTTTTGATGCTAGAAAACACATTTTAATGCTAAGAAGCAGAGCGGACAGACAAATAAAGAAAATTAAAGATTAAATGAAGAAGAAAAGAAATGTACTGAGGATAAAGACTGAGGAAGGAAAATACGAAAGAATGATAAAACAGTGAAATAAACAAAAATAAACACAAGATTCAGCGAATGAATGAAGTCTATATTGGAGAGGAAAGGGATAGAACGTTTTCGAACCTTCTTTAAGAGACAGCTATAGCCCTGGCCACTAGAATTATGTGGAATGGGAGCACCAAATTGTAAAGATTGAGGTCCACTCGTATGACTTCAGATTCAGGAACAAGTCTATTAGAAATATGACCTCGACACAAAGCCTGCGGGAGGACAGCACAAACACATTGGGAGGGAGGGGGGCAAGCCAAACCGAGACCAAATTTGTGTGTGTAAAAGGCCGCTTTATTGAAACAGGTGCATATCACAATAAAAAACACTGGCAACTGCCTTACAAAACTAAAACCTCACTATACATAAAATAACTGATCCCCTGTTTCCCACCCCGCCCCTACGTACCCCGCATCAAATCCCCCACCCTGCCGATAACATAATAACATTACATAACAACCACATTACACAGTATTGCAGTTACAAATCCTGCCTTCCAATGAAACATAAACCCCTACCTGCCTTTCTGTAACTGTAACTACCAAACATCTACTCTAAACTTAGCCTACCTGCCTACCCTTTCCCTGCCCCTGCTCACAAACTTCCAACACTTAACTAAAAACTTCTGCCAATCATGGCCAACTTTTAACAACCCCGCTAGCACCTGTTCCAAGCGACAAGTATACAATTAGCATACCCCTATGCACCTGTCTCGACAAACCTAGCCCTAAAATTAAGCCAGTAACCCCAACTGGAAAACCCCATAGAGCCAATTTATAGGGTGGGAGGGAGGGCCAAAAAACGCTAACTACCCACAACGCCCCCAGCCACCAGGTCACCTAACCTAAAATGGTGGCTGGGAGCGCCCCAAGCCCGAAATTATAAACCCTTGGGCTACAATTGGGCTATACACAAAAATAGCCCAATTTGCAAAATGGCTGCTAATCGGCCTGCCCCTTCTCCCTCCCAATCTGCCCGGGGGGCAGACCTCAACGGGTTTGGCCGCCCCCCAAACCCCCCTCCTGCCCTGTAGGCTTCCTCAGCATTCCCAACATTCTAGAATCTTAGAGCCACATGTAGGTAGCTTTTTCTCGGTTGCAAACCTGTGAGCTACTAGTAAAAAGCCTTTTCCTATGTACCAAACCCTATTTTGCAATTCTGTAACCTATACCGAATTGCAAAAAAGGTTAGTGATTCGGTATTAGGAAGAGGCGTGTTAAGGGTGTCCTTTCCTATTTGCGACTCCCTGTGGTATGTGTGAATCTTTTGCGACAGAAAAGCGGTCACAAAACATTCACTTTTTACCACCAAATTCAATTTGGTGGTTACACATTGCCAAACCGGAAGAGGTCCCCAAGGAACCCCTTCCCCATTGTGAAAGTGTGCAAAAACATTTTTTAAGAGCAGGCAGTGGTCCCACGGACCACTGCTTACTCTTAAAGGGTGAAAAGAAAACTTTTCATCTTACTTTTTGAAACACATCTTGTTTTCCTTTGAAGCAAACGGGCTGCTTTAAAAAAAAAATAAGTTGCTTTAATTCAAAAGCAAACACAGAGATGGTGGTCTGCTGTCCCCAGCAGGCTACCATCCCTGTGTTTTTAGTGATTTCCAATGGGTTGCAAATTGTGACCTACCTCATGAACATTAATGAGGTCGTTCAATTGTGACCCACTGAAAATAACAGACAGTGTAAAACACAATGCTGTACATAGTTGCTTTGCGATTTCCTAATAGTGAATCACAAACATTCGCTATTAGGAAATGTTGGTACATGTGGTCTTATATACCCTCTAGATTCCATCTGCTGATGCACTGTCATCACAGTATGGTGCCCCTAATGGAACACCTCTAGAAAGTGACATTTCAACACAAACACACCTCCCTTCCTTTAATAAACAAACCTAAGCTGCCTTGTCCTAGTTGTAGTCCAAATAATTAATATATATCTATATATATATATGTATATATATATATATCTGTACACACATATATATATATATAAATAAAATAAACTATATGGTAAAGTATAGGGATGCTACACAGTTTTGTGGTACAAAATGTATAACGTTCAATATCCATTTATATCTTGTTATCAGTACACTATGCTGTTAATATAGCGACCCTTGACCTTGCCAGGTAGGTCGCTCCCCCGCCACACAGCTCCGCCTGTGGTGTCCTGCCCGCTGCTGCTGCTGGTAAGCTCGCCCCTCTGCTTGTGGCCTCGGTGCCCGTTTTCCTTCTGTTCCCCTCGCTGCCCCCATTTTTCCTGTGTCCATTTTTTCTTCTGTTCCCCTCGCTGAACCCATTGAACCGTGTCCATTTTCCTTCTGTTTCCCCTCGCTGCCCCCATTGAACTGTGTCCTTTTTTCCTTCTGTTCCCCTTGCTGCCCCCATTGAACTGTGTCCATTTTCCTTCTGTTTCCCCTCGCTGCCCCCATTGAACTGTGTCCTTTTTTCCTTCTGTTTCCCCTCGCTGCCCCCATTGAACTGTGTCCATTTTTCCTTCTGTTTCCCCTCGCTGCCCCCATTTTCCCTGTGTCCATTTTTCCTTCTGTTTCACCTCGCTGCCCCCATTTTCCCTGTGTCCATTTTTCCTTCTGTTTCCCCTCGCTGCCCCCATTGAACTGTGTCCTTTTTTCCTTCTGTTCCCCTAGCTGCCCCCATTGAACTGTGTCCATTTTCCTTCTGTTTCCCCTCGCTGCCCCCATTGAACTGTGTCCATTTTTCCTTCGGTTTCCCCTCGCTGCCCCCATTTTCCCTGTGTCCATTTTTCCTTCTGTTTCCTCGCTGCCCCCATTGAACTGTGTCCTTTTTCCTTCTGTTCCCCTCGCTGCCCCCATTGAACTGTGTCCTTTTTTCCTTCTGTTCCCCTCGCTGCCCCCATTGAACTGTGTCCATTTTCCTTCTGTTTCCCTCGCTGCCCCATTGAACTGTGTCCTTTTTTCCTTCTGTTTCCCCTCGCTGCCCCCATTGAACTGTGTCCATTTTTCCTTCTGTTTCCCCTCGCAGCCCCCATTTTCCCTGTGTCCTTTTTTCCTTCTGTTTCCCCTCGCTGCCCCCATTGAACTGTGTCCATCTTTCCTTCTGTTTCCCCTCGCTGCCCCCATTTTCCCTGTGTCCTTTTTCCTTCTGTTCCCCTCGCTGCCCCCATTGAACTGTGTCCATTTTCCTTCTGTTTCCCCTCGCTGCCCCCATTGAACTGTGTCCATTTTTCCTTCGGTTTCCCCTCGCTGCCCCCATTTTCCCTGTGTCCATTTTTCCTTCTGTTTCCCCTCGCTGCCCCCATTGAACTGTGTCCTTTTTTCCTTCTGTTCCCCTCGCTGCCCCCATTTTCCCTGTGTCCATTTTTCCTTCTGTTCCCCTCGTTGCCCCATTGAACTGTGCCCATTTTGCCTTCTGTACCCCTCGTTGCCTCTCTCCACTCCCGCCACTGCGTCCCCTGCGGCCCCGCCCCCCTGACTGCCCATTCGCTGCCCCTGCCTCCCGCCTCCCAGCTGCTCCTCCCTCCCACCTCCCCATATATGGCGGCCGCTGTGCCCGTCTGCGCCTGGACCGCGCCCAGCGCCAGAACCCCTGGGCCGTGCGCCCCCCGCACCAGCCTCGAGGCCCGACGCCGATACGATGCCACCACACTCCACGCTCTCAACCCCGGACGGACGCACAACTGCTTCAAGGCCGCCCCGAAACGCACCCATGGTCCCTTCACCTGCCGGAACTGCAGCTACACCAGCCTCAGAGCCACTGAGGCGCCCGCCAAGAAGGACCTCAACCACCTCCGATGCATCCTACTGAACACCCGCTCCGCACGCAAACACGCCGTCGAGCTCTGGGACCTGCTCGACACATCATCACCAGACGTCGCCTTCCTGACAGAGACCTGGATGAACGACTCCTCCGCCTCCGACATCGCCATAGCCATCCCAGACGGCTATAAGATCACCCGCAGAGACTGCGTCAACGCAGTAGGAGGAGGAATCGCCATCGTCCACAAGAACACCATCAGGGTCTCGACCAGCACCGACGACACTCTCAGCACCGCCGAACACATGCACTTCCAGATCCACACGGACCCCAACACCACCCCTTAGAGGCACCCTTGTCTACAGACCCCCTGGGCCCCGACCCCAGTTCAGCGACTCCATCGCCGACTTCATCAGCACGCACGCCCCCTGACCTCTACCGACTACATCCTCCTCGGAGACCTGAACTTTCACCTGGAGAACAACAACGACAGCAACTCCACCACCCTGATCGACAACCTCGGTCTGAGCCAGCTCGTCACAACACCGACCCATTCCGCCGGCCACACGCTTGACCCCATCTTCTCCTCAAGCTCCCACGTCTCCTTCAGCCACACCACGGAACTCCTCTGGACCGACCACCGCTGCATCCATTTCACCTTCCAGAAACTCACCACACACCACCGCACCCAACAGATCCCACGCCGCTGCTGGAGCAAAGTCACCGAAGACCAACTACGGGCAACCCTCGTTCTCAGCCCTCCCTCCGACCCATCCAACACCGACGACGCTGCCTGCAACCTCAGACGATGGATGGACGACTGTGCCAACACCCTCGCCCCGCTGAAAAAACTCACCTACAGTGACACCACCAAAAGAGCCAGCTGGTTCACCTCGAAACTCCTAACTTCCAAGCGTACCTGCCGGAAACTAGAGAAGAAATGGCACAGTGATAAGACACCGGACAGCCACGCAGCCCACAAAGACGCCATCCGTAACCACCACCACCTCATCAAGTCCGCCAAGAGAATCTCCTTCAAAGACCGCCTCGACAACAACGCACACAACAGCAAGGAGCTTTTCAACATCGTGAAGGAACTCTCCAACCCCAGCTCCAACACCAACGACATCCCGCCGTCGCAAGCCCCTGTGCGATTCCTCGCCACCTTCTTCCACCGCAAGATCGCCGACATCCACGACAGCTTCAACACCCAGACAGCCCCAACTAAGATCGATGCACCAGACCCGCTGCACACCATCGACCACGACCCCCTGCCAGCCTGGGCCAGCGTGAACATCGAGGACACCATCAAGACCATGAGCACAATACACTCCGGCTCCCCGTCAGACCCTTTCCCGCACCACATCTTCAACAAAGCCAGCAGCTCCATCGCACCCCACCTGTGCAACATCATCAATCTCTCTCTTCGAGACCGCGACCTTCCCAGAGAGCTGGAAACACGCAGAGATCAACGCCCTACTCAAAAACCCAAGGCAGACCCGAGAGACCTCAAGAACTTCCGGCCCATCTCCCTGCTTCCGTTCCCAGCCAAGGTCATCGAGAAGATCGTCAACAAACAGCTAACCCGATACCTCGAAGAAAACAGCATCCTGGACCCATCCCAATCGGGGTTCCGCAGCAACCACAGCACTGAGACTGCCCTCATCGCCGCCACCGACGACATCAGGATCCTGCTGGACAACGGTGAGACCGCAGCCCTCATCCTGCTGGACCTCTCCGCCGCCTTCGACACTGTCTGCCACCGCACTCTACGCGCACGCCTCCACGACGCAGGGATCCGAGACAAGGCCCTGGAATGGGCCACCTCCTTCCTCGCCGGCAGAACCCAGAGAGTCCGCCTCCCACCATTCCGATTCGAAGCCTCCGAGATCATCTGCGGCGTGCCCCAGGGATCGTCCTCAGCCCAACACTGTTCAACATCTACATGGCCCCGCTCGCACGCATCGCCAGACAGCACGACCTCAACATAATCTCCTACGCCGACGACACTCAACTGATCCTCTCCCTCACCAAGGACCCCCTCGCTGCCAAATCCAACCTCCATGAAGGAATGAAGCCCGTCGCCGATTGGATGAAGATCAGCCGACTAAAACTGAACACAGAGAAGACAGAGGTCCTCATCCTCGGCTCCAACCCTCAGCCTGGGACTGACTCCTGGTGGCCAACGACGCTGGGAGCAGCCCCGACACCCACCGACCACGCACGCAACCTGGGAGTCATCCTCGACTCAACGCTCTCCATGGCCAAGCAAGTCAACGCAGTCTCATCCTCCTGCTTCAACACCCTCCGCATGCTTCGCAAGATCTACAGGTGGATCCCGACAGATACAAGAAGAACAGTCACCCAGGCCCTCGTCAGTAGCAGACTTGACTAAGGGAACACCTCTACGCTGGAGCCCCGGCCAAGCTCATCAAGCGACTGCAACGCATACAAAACGCCTCCGCACGCCTGATCCTTGATGTACCACGCCACAGCCACATCACCCCCACCTGAGGAACCTGCACTGGCTCCCCGTCGACAGGAGAATCTCCTTCAAACTCCTCATCCACGCACACAAGGCACTCCACAAGACTGGCCCAGCCTACCTCAACAGACGACTCCTCTTCTACGTCCCCAACCGCCAACTCCGCTCCGCCGACCTCTCCCTCGCCACCATCCCTCGCATTCGAAGAACTACCACCGGCGGCAGATCCTTCTCCCACCTCGCCGCCAAGACCTGGAACACCCTTCCACTAAGCCTACGACAGACCCAAGACCTGCTGACCTTCAGAAGGCTACTCAAGACCTGGTTGTTCGACCAGTAGCAGCACCCCCCCCTTTTTCTTTCTCCCCAGCGCCTTGAGACCCTCGCGGGTAAGTAGTGCGCTTTACAAATTCTGTGATTGATTGATTGAATATGTTTAATATTATCCATATTATAGCTAATATGCAATTCTACTACATGAAAAAACATTAATACGTAAAATTTTATACCACATATATTACACTTTATACCCTAAATGATGACATACTGCAATTGCTGAAATTATTCTAATCACAAATGTAATCATGCAGTTATTTCGGTCTGACCACAACTCGACCAAAATTACTCACTTAGTTGTCTACATCTGTTCTCTCTACTTGTACATTTTCTTTGCCTGGAGAATCATTTGTTGCTATCTCACCTGTGGATCCTTCTTTGCCTGATTCCAACCCAGCCGGGTAACCAATCAAATATTCTCTTCGAATAACCTGGCATATCAATAGGAGTGGTGGCGGTGGCGGCTCCTCGGTAATGGCGGAAGAGAGTAGCACCACTGCCTGGCTCAGAGCCAGCAAATGTAAAATAAAACAATGTTCTTGCATCGTTTTATTTTACATTTGCCGGCTCTTAGCCAGCGGTGTTGGGAGGGGCGTGGCCGAGGCATGAGAGGGGAGAGGAGGAGTGCTAGTGCACTCCACTTCCTAAGTGCTCATGTGTGTTTGGCTGGCAGTCTCAGGCCGACCAAAACACACATGCGCACTTAGGTTTTCTCCAGCCCAGCTGCTCAATGCAGCTGGGCTGGAGAAACCTCACAGACTCCCTGGTCTGAGAAGGGTGTCTTTCCTGCCTGCTCAGACCAATCCCTGTGCTGCTCTGCAGCGCAGGGATCAGGTATTGGATAGGGAGTCTGTCCCAGAGGCTGGGACCAACAGGCAGGAAGAGGAGAGGCGGCATGATGATCAGCGATGCTGGCGGTGGCCTGCGGCAAGAGGTGCGTTTTTTAAATTATTGTCCCCACCGCGCGACACTTCCCACGCGGCCCAACCCGCTCCACTACCCTTTGTTTATGGCGGCCACCGCTGAGTGGTGGTTGTATTCTTCCGACTGTCATACAACTTGCCCTGCCCTTTACACAAAGAAACAGAAGAACAATGCCAAACTTTCCCATCACTTAATAGTACAGAGTTAATACAAAGAATGTTTTCTGCAATTAATGGATAGGAAAATCTACTTTGATCTTCTTTCCCCATTCCTTTTTACGCTCACTCTATCACCCACTGCAATATGCACAGGCATGCACTTATGCTTAGTGTCATAATACTTCTTGCATACATTTTGCTCCTGTTTCAGTTTTTGCTTGACACCCTCTGGTGACTAGTCAAATTTTCTAGCTGTCAACATCCACCCTACATTGTCCTTAGTAATGGGTGACTTCCCCTCATTAACTCAAAAGGGCAACCACACACACCCTGTTTTGTCACACGGAGCAATTCTGTAAGCCCAAATTGTTAGAAGCAACTCCTTTCTCTAATCTTAGTTATTATTGCTGACTAGTTGGATAATTTCTTTAATTGCTTGGTTAAATCTCTCCACTGCACCAATACCAGCAGGATGGTAACCTGAAGTAGTATTATGTATGATACCCTTCCTGTGTAAAACATTCTTAAAGTTTTTTTATTTAAATATGGGACCATTATCACTTTTGATGCATTTGGGTAACCCTTCTTTCAAGAACACTTTGTCTAAAAACAAAACAATGTTACTTACATCAGCTCTGTGCACAATCTCAATTCCAGGCTACTTAGAGAAATGGTCTACAACCACAACCAGGTATTTCTGTTCACTCTTTTCCCAAACAGGACCTTCGCTATCAATACCTATTCTCTCCCAAGGCATGCTGGAGCTACTTACGGGATGTAACAGTGGTCTTAGTGTGGTCTGAGATTTATCAGCATTTGCACATTAAATGCAATTTCTAACTTTCCTTTCAACTTCTAGGTCTAGACCTGGCCACCAATACAATTTGTTGACTCGCCCCTTAGTTTTAACTACACTTAATGTTGTTTGTGGCAAATTCCCAAGATTTTGGGTCTTAAACTTTCAGGAGTGACTTTTCTCCCATTTCTCATGACTAACCCTCCGTCAAAGGACAACTTGTGCCTTAATTCCCAAAAAGGCAGTGAATTTTTCTTTACTTGTTTTTTTCTGGTCACCCTACAGTAATACTATTACAAACTTCTACAAGAGTTTTGTCCAGATTTTGTGCATTCATCCAATCATCCTCAGTAATAGCGGGAATTTGGCTGCTTCAGGCTTCAACACAATCTTCTGTTGAAAACCTTTGAGTTTTCTTATTTTACCTGAAAATATCTTATGATTTTTTTTTATATATTCTGACTAAATTCTTCCTCTGGTTGTAGTAGCAAAGCCGGTTCAGGACTATTGGGATTAAGAGTTATGCCAAGTTTTCCCTGATACATCCAACCAAGTACTGATTGCCCAGTAAAACAAACATATCATTTTCCATATGTTTCTCTGACCTTAAATTTAAATAACAGGTTCATGTACCCCACCATGTCAATGGGCTCTCCAGTGAATGTTTTAGGTAAAATATCAAATTATTCTAAATCTTCTCCAAATACTGGTGCAAACCTGTGTTCCAGACTTCCTTGTTCACTATTGGGTATTATGAACCTGATTCTGCCACAATAGAAATATGCACACCACCAATAGACATTTCACACATAGGTTTCTTTTTCTTTCCATTCACAGTCAAACTATCCACATCTATGTTCAACACACATATGTTTAGATCTGATTCATCAGAAGAACAGGAGTGAGATCCATTATCAGGATCCACTATTTTAACAGAACTTTCTACTTTCTTCTGGCAAACTTTGTAAAATGACCAATGATTTCACATTTTTAGCATTTCTGACTGCATGCCGGACATTCGTTATCATTAGCCAAATGTTTACTACCTCCACATCTGCAGCATTTTCTACCTGTTGCAGGTGGAATATTTTTCTTCTCTTTGTCCGACTTATCTGAATACTTCCTACCAAAGGATCCACGATAAGTTCTTTTAGCCTTCTATATTTTAGCAATCACTGAATTATCCCCTTTGTCTTTTCCTTTAGATAGAACATCTTCGGCACATCTACCAGTCAGTTACGCCATCTTGACAATGTCTATCACATCTTGAATAGCGGACTCTCCCTTAGGCCAGAGATTATCCTGTGAACTATAGTTAGCTGCATGCATCACAATTTGGTCACGGATGAGTTCATCATGAAGATTTCCAAAACGACAAGTGATTGCTAGATTTTTTAAGGCTGACACAAAATCTTCTATGGACTCTTCCTTCCCTTGCTTACTGTGGAAAAATGTATAACGGTCTACTGCAACGCACACAGTGGGTTTAAAGTAAGTATCAAAGTCTTCTAATGCATTGGAAAGTACATCTCCTTGGCCTTCAGGTCTTTGTTTTTTACCAATGTGATTATATATCTTTAAGCTACAAGGACCTAGACAATGCAGCAGTGTTTTCTCTTTCCTTGCTTTCGTAAGATCCTCATCCTCCTCAGAAGTAGAGATATAATTCACAAAGTTCTCTCGCCTTTCTTCCCATTTTAAAATCGATTCTCCATTAGCTGCTAGAAATGGTTGAGGAGGGGAACAATTATACACATTTTCTGAAGCCATAATACCTAATGGTGAAGTCTATTTATCAATAGAATTTGCCGTTGAATGAATAATCAGATAGATCCTGTAAAGTTTAGAATTACAATGTGGACAAGGGAAATTGTTCCAAAAATACTTTTCCTTTAAATATATGTGCCACACATGTATGTAGAAAATAATGGAATGTGGGTGGGTATGCAGTTCCTATAGTGGAAGGAAACAGAGGGTGCTCGGAGTTCGAATGGGTCAGCAAAGGTGAAGCCCAAGGTGTAATTCCCTTTTTGGAATAGAGGCCCTCACACTCAAAAGAGTGTCATGCTTCATCATAGGGCTTTTGCTCCTCGTCGAGCCGGCACTGCAATGTTCGAAGGACACCCTCGAGGGGGCTCTTTGGCAGAGATCTTTTTCCAAAAAAGCTGTATGTGAAGTGTCTGTGTAGAGCCCTAAGTGTAGATGTGTAGGTGTAGATGTGTAGGGTTAGTGTACTATTTATTCGGTGAGTGCACCTGTCCTGTTGAAAACAATGTGTGCCACCATTAGAGGTAATGATCTCAGGTAGCTAAAACATCAAGGGGTCAACTTGTTTCTTGCCTCAAATTGTCAATGAATGATCTGGCCAATTCTTCAGGACCGGGGGGGATTGAATTCTATCTACACAATGCTTGGAACTATTAATATGCAGCATGTGATCCAAGCAGTTGGGTGTTTATACAAAATGCACCGTAGAAAAACCTGATTAGGCTGGCCTTTTTGGACCTAAGAAGGTATACCTATTAGAGTGGAGGGAGAGCAAAGGGATAAATATAGTTGGAAGAACGTTACTAGGTCGGCCTTCTCTTGCTCTCTCTCTGTGAAGTAAGCACCCAGTTGGCTGCCTGCGGGGAGTTGGACAGCCAGGCCCTGTGGCTAACCCCTAGTGTGACGAAAGGCCGTGAGCAGCATGAGGATGGCTGCCTGTTGGCAAAACCCTGCTGTGGGGTTTGCTGCAGGGCCTACCCGCAGGCCATGTACAGCGGGAGGTTGGCTTTACATGTGGTAATGCAATATTACTTTATATTAAAAAAAAACCTAGAAATTAATTGAAAAAAACAAGGGCTACATAATATTATAGTTAGGTGTTTTTTTTTTTTTTAAACTAAGAACTTCACTGAAAAAACAAGAGTTAAAGTAACGTAATAGTTATGTGAATGGCAGTAACAACATTAAAGTTTTGAACAAAAAAACACAGAAATTCACCAGTTATAGTTAGCAACTTTAAATTTTTAAATGGAGTGACATGATATTGCATTGTTTTTTTATTATATGTTATGTATTGCTATCATTGATTTTATGCTCTATGTGTGTGTGTGTTTATATATATAACTGGTAAAAGACTTTGTCCCTTTCTATCTCGGCGTGGATGGCACTGTGCCAATCCTGTGCTTAAAGACTTTGATAGAAAACCAAACATTTGAGGTGAGCAAATTTAGTGTCGCTGGTGTTGAGGGAGCTCTATACAGGAGCTGCTTTCCACCTAAACTTGAGAACTACCCAGAGTTCTCTGCTTCTTTTTTGCATAATTTCTGCATCCCTCTATGCCTGAAAGGGTTTTGTTTTGACTTATACTGGGTGCTCCCTTGTGTCTGGACAAAGCTATACCTCTCTGAAGAGCTCTAATGAGAGCAAAACATGTGTCCTCGCCAACGCCTGCAACTCCAAGCAACTCTTCAGCATCATCCGGGAATTCACCAAGCCCCCCAGCGAAACCACGGACATCACCCCTTCCCAGGACCTCTGCAACAAGCTCGGATCCTACTTCCATCTAAAAATCAAGGGACTCTACGACAACTTCAACGACCAGACACCCAACTCCGAAACCACTTCCTTCTCCATCAACGCCATCCAGCCCACCATCTCCTCCTGGACCCCAGTCACCACCGAATACACCACTTCGACCATGAAAGGCATCCACTCAGGAGCCCCCAAGGACCCCTGCCCTGCACATTTTCCACAGAGCCGCCACCACCATCGCTCCCGAACTACGACGCACCATCAACGCCACCTTCAAGACCGGCATCTATCCCAACAACTGGAAACGCGCAGAAGTCAGACCCCTGCTCAAGAAGCCCTCAGCAGACCCCACTGACCTCAAGAACTACCGACCCATCTCCCTCCTCCCCTTCGCAGCCAAAGTCACTGAGAAGACCGTCAATGCACAACTAACCAAATTCATCCAAGAAAACTCCATCCTCGACCCCTCCCAATCCAGATTCCGCAGCAACCATAGCACCGAGACCACTCTACTCGCCGCCACAGACGACATCCGCACCCTCCTCGACCAAGGACACACCGCGGCCCTGATCCTACTCGACCTCTCTGCAGCGTTCGACATCGTCTCCCACCGCACACTTACCGCCAGACTCCACGACGCCGGCATACAAGGAACCGCCGTCGACTGGATCCGCTCAGTCCTCACCGGCAGAACCCAAAGAATCAGACTGCCACCTTTCCTCTCCGAACCCACGGAACTCAACTGCAGAGTGCCCCAAGGATCATCGCTCAGCCCCATGCTCTTCAACATCTACATGGCCCCCCTTGCCACCATCGTCAGACAGCACGGACTCAGCATAGTATCCTACGCCGACGACACCCAGCTCATCCTCTCACTCACCAAGGACCCAATCACCACCAGACTCAACTTCCAGGAAGAAATGAAGGACGTTGCATCCTGGATGAGCAGAAACTGCCTGAAGCTCAACTCGGAGAAGACAGAAGTCCTTGTCCTCGGACCCTCCCCCTCGGCATGGGACAACACCTGGTGGCGCACCGTCCTCGGCAGCCCCCCCACCCCCAGGAACCACACCCGAAACCTCGGCATTGTACTCGACTCCTCCCTCTCCATAACCCGACAGGTCAACGCCATCACCTCCAGCCGCTTCAACACCCTCTGAATCCTCCGAAAGTCCTTTAAGTGGATCCCCCCGAATCAAGGAAAGCCGTCACCCACGCACTCATAACCAGCAGACTGGACTACGGAAACGCCCTCTATGCCGGGATCAACAAGTCTCTGCTCCGCAAGCTCCAGACCCTACAGAACACCGCAGCCAGACTCGTCCTCGGCATTCCTCGACACAAACACACCACCCAACACCTACGGAACCTCCACTGGCTCCCCGTTGAGAAGAGAGTCACTTTCAAGATACTTGCCCACGCCTACAAATGCCTCCACAACACCGGACCCCAATACCTCAACGAGAGAATCTCCTTCCACGTACCCAAGAGAAACTTCTGATCCGCCGACCTCGCCCTCGCCGAAACCCCGGGCATTCGCAGATCCAGAACAGGTGGAAGAACCTTCTCCTACATTGCGGCCAAGACCTGGAACGAGCTCCCGATCGACATCAGACCCGCCGCCTCCCTGAACATCTTCAGGAAGACGCTCAAGACCTGGCTCTTAGACTGAACGGAGCTGCTTACCCCCTTCCCCTCCCCAGCGCCTTGAGACCCTCACGGGTGATTAGCGTGCTTACAATTCCCCTGATGGATTGATTGACTGATTGAGGGGTTGCTTTTATTCATTTCAGGCTGACTTGGATGGTATTTTACCAATCCAAAGCTGTAATACTGTGCCTGGAGTGCTAAAAGGCTTTGGCCATTTTACAGCTCTGCATGGATAGCACTGTGCTAATCCCTTGCTTAAAGACTTTGCTGTAGAAATTTCAAAAGATTTTGTCCCTTTCTATCTCAGCGTGGATGACACTGTGCTAATCCTATGCTTAAAGACTTTGATAGAAAAGCAGACATTTGAGGTGAGCAAATTTAGAGTGTCGTTGGTGTTGAGGGTGCTCTATACAGGAGCTGCTTTCCACCTAAACTTGAAAACTACCCATGTTCTCTGCTTCTTTTTTGCATATCTATCTATCTATCTATCTATTTATCTATCTATCTATCTATATATATATATATATATATATATATATATATATATTTATGTAATTTTTAAAATATAAAATGTTTATTTTTAAAGTTTTTTAAAAATTCAATCAAAAATGTTGTTATTTTATTTAAAATTGAATAGTACAAAAATAGATTATTATTAATAAATAAATACACTGCTTAGATGTTTATAGGTTTGTTTGTAGGGTGTTTTTGTTGTATACTTTTGTTTAGAGTAGGTTCTTGCTATTGAGTTGAGGTATGGTATGTCCTGGTTGTTAGCAAAGATTTGGACTATGCCTTGCAACATGTTGTGCATTTTTTTGGCTTATTTTGAGACTTTAGGGTTTCATTTGGTTTGGGATTATTCCATTCTTAGTTATTGATAGCTCTGTTCCTTTTTTTAAATTTCTAAAAACTGGTACAATGTAGGGTGGCTTTATAAAGTTCCTTGAAAGCATATTGTGCCACCCTCACTCTGCATTGTTGACTTTTGCCTGTTTTGCAGCGGTACTTTCAAAAACACTGCACCATGGTATGTGGTATTTGGGTTGGTAGCAGAGTCCAGACAGTGCAGTTTACTAACCCCAGTATCTTCAAAGTAGCCCATTAGGGAAGGCAATTTTTGTTTATGTCTTTGATAGTAACATGTTTCTGTTAATAGGGTGTAATGTTTTGCTACTTCAATTACAGGGACATATGCTAGGTGTTGGAAAGTGGTTCATTAGTAGAGATAAGTTGGGACCTACCACTAGTAATAAGGCCACAAACAATAAAATGTCTAGTCAAGGTCTCAAAAAATTATTCCCTAGCTCAACCCTTGGTAGCTGCAATGAGCAGGCAGGCTTAGCTTAGAAAACAGGTGTGTAAAGCATTTAAAAACAACAATACATTAAATAAGACACAATACACAATAGAAATCCAACACAAATGTATAAACATAGGTTATATTTTCATGCTCAAGCAGACAACAAAACGACAAAATTCCAATGTAGGTAACTGGAGATATGATTTTTTAAAAAGAATTTACACTTTCAAGTGCTTAAAAAACAATAGTGGCAATTGAGGACATCTGGTTGTGCTTAACCGGGACAAAGTCAAAGTTTTGGGCAGATGGCAATGAAGCCCTGGTGGAATACACTAAGTGGGAGGCCTCAGTCAAAATTTTACCTTTGCACTAAGGGCCTAATTACGAGTTTGGCAGTCCTCCCAGGGAACGCCATGCCAGCGCTCCTCGGAAGGACCGCCAAACCTGTAGTCAGACCACCCGCCAGATTCCAATCGGAATCCAGGTTGGGCGGACGGTGCTGCGGCGGTCCCACAGCAGTGCCTTTTTAAGGCTCAAATGAGTGCCTTAGGGGCTTTATTGCGAGTCTGGAGGTCCACGGACCACCAGACTTGTGGGGTGCAGTGGTGGAGGTCTGCCCTGGAACCACTGCAACTGCCAGGGATCATAGATCCTTGGTGGTGGCCCGGTGGTATTGAGGCCAGAATATGCTTGGCAGTGCCGCTGCAGGCCTGCCAAGCATACTAAGAGTTTCCTCACGCCACACTTTTCATGGCAGTGTGCCCACCATGAAAAGTGTGGTGGTGAGGAAACAAAGGGAGCCCTACAGGGCCCCTTATGCCTCATGCCATGTGGATGCACACAGGAGGGAACACCATGCCCCACCCCCTCTGTGCATGCACACCAGTACCTGCACTGCATTGACTGGAGCAGTCCATGCCATGCAGGTACTGCCTTTGAAGTTTCCATGGAGATGCCTATTTTGTATGCACCGCCATGGGAGCGCCAAAGAACCCCCCTCCAGAAAGGAGAAACCTTCTGATCTGGAGGGCGGTTTGTACATGGGTTTGGCAGTGCAGGAGCAGGTGGTCCTGCTCCCACACGGCCAAACTCATAATAAGGCCCTTAGAAAGGCACAGCCGAGGGACCGCCGCAGCACGTTCCTGAACAGGAAGAAATGCACCATATCGTGCATTTCTTCCTGTGAAGGAACTGGCTGTGCAAAATACAGGAGGGCACAATATGTGCCCCTCCCGGATGCGCCCCCATGTACAGAGGCAACTTGCTTTTCTGCCACTCTTTCCATGGCAGGCTCACCACCATGGAAAGGATGGCGGGAGGCAAGTCGTAATATGCTTAGCCTCTGACCACTGTGCCACCGCCGCCGGATCATGGATCCCTAGCATTTGCAGCAGTCCTGTAGTGTTCCGACCGCCACACTCGTAATGTGGCACACGATGCTGCAGTGTGGCATGGCAGGACCGCCGGCACGGTTACGCCGGTCTTCTGGACCACCGTAGGCGTAATTAAGCCCTTAGAAACTTTTCTGGAGTTTTTTCTCTCAACGTCGAGCAAGGCAGCTCTTCAGGATGGATCCCAGTCGATGACTTGGCTCAGGGCATCGTCCTGGTCAACTCCTGGAAGTCTTCAGCTCCAAAGCTTTCAGCTGGATGAACTTCAAATTCAGACTGAGTCGTGGTTCGATGTTCCTGACTTGACTCGTCTTGATGTCAAATGGGTCACCTTACAGAGATTTTTCCAAAAGTCGCTCCAAACTTCTGGAACTTCTTCCTGAAGTTCCTCTTGTGGGTTCAAAGTGTCCAAAACACCAATCCAAAGGTCTAGAAGCTCCAAAATTGTCCTTGGAAGTTTGGAAGTACAATTCTTACAGTGCACCTGGCCCAATCCTCTAAACTCCACGGGACACACTCCAGGATGGGCACTTCTTGGTGGAGGTGATGCAGGTGGGCTCTGTTAACTTGTAGCTTGCAGGGAGTCCACTCCTTAATCCTTGTGAAGCCAGGCAAAGTCCCTAGGGCTGTAGGACCAGCTTGTCCAGCAGAGTCCTTCTTCTCCTTGTTGTTTCAGGCAGTGAAATTGAGTTGCTTGGCAACTCTTCATATTTATGGAAGGTTCCTGGGCATCAAGCAGGAGGGCATCCCTGACTAATGGGATGCAGGGTGTCACCCAGGTGTATGATCACTTCCTCCAAAGTGTGGCATATTCTTGTCCCATAAAGCACTATTCTTCAAAAATCCAAAATGGAGAAAGTCTCTTCTGAAGAGTTAGATGTGGCTAAACCAACCCACTGTAGTGGCTAAGATTGTCTAACACTAACACACAAAGAAGTTGTGTTTTTCTTTGTAGTTGTGCTTTTCTTGTGGTGTGATTCAGAAATCCAGCAGCATTCTGGCTTCTTGAATGTTTTTGTGACATTTTTATACTGTTTGTAATTACTATGGAGTTGTAATTGGTTAACTGTTTTCAAATGTAGTGTTATTGGTTGTTTTCTTTGCTGTTTGATTTTTTATCTACCTTATTTCTTGAACACTAATTAGTGTTAGTTTCAGTGTTTTCATATTTATTTTTCATACTAAAGTTTTAAATGTATTAAGTTTTCATATTTTACTGTTACATAATGTACAGACACACACACACATATTCAAAACCAAAGGTTAAAGGAGCGTTATAGTTAGGTGAAAATGTGAGTTAAAACATACCATTTTAAATGAACATAACCCTTGCAATTCACCAGTTCTAGTTATCTTAAGTAACTATAACTTATACCCTAAGGTAACTAGAACACATGCCCCCTGCAAGCACTGAGTTGTCATCAATGATGTCATTTCAGATGTTACAGTGATTACATCACTGATGTCATACAACATGTCATGAGTCATGTAATATGTGAAGTAGTTAGCATGGCACGGAGATGGCGCGAGTTATAGTTAGTTGAGATAACTCTAACTGGTGAATTTCAGTGGTTTTGTTAGTTTAAAATGAAATGTTTCACCTGATATTTTCACCTAACTATAATGTCAGTTGACTGGTGGTGAGTGCTTGCAATGTTCAACACTCCGTCCATCATCCCCTTTGGTTTTGCTATAATGTCCCTTTAGCCTTTATTTTTTTCAATGAATTTCTCAGGATTTTACTATAAGATAAAATATTACAATTCCTACCTATTATGTCACTTGAACCTTTGATTTTTTCACTGAATCAAGGATTTTCTTTGGTTTTGTTTTTTTAACATGCAGGAATCTGTACCTCCCGACGCCTGAGGACTTAAAGAATCCTGCCAAGGAGAAGAAGAGTTAATGTGTGCTTAGTCCTTCGGGCATGTAGACTATTTAGATTGCCCTCCTGCATCTAGTGTAACCGAAAACTCAAATATGTCACTTTACAATATGAATCCCTTTCTATTGCACCTTTCCATCAGTAATTACGGAAACTATGATGATCAGGTTCTATTCTGTAGGAACCTGGCACTCACAGCCAGTCAGGGAGGTTGCTTAGTGAGCCTTTTACTCAAGTTAAGTGGTCAAAAGTCGGAGCCAGCACTCTAAGCATGGTTAGTTGTTTATCGGCAGTGTGGCTTGAAGGCTGAGAGTGCGAGGTGCACTATAGATGAAAATATGCATCTAGCTGAAAGGACCAGCATCCAGACAGATGAAACAAGTGGTAGGCTGTTCCTGGGTCACACGTCTGTTCCCCCATGGTTGCAAAGCCAGCCAGGGGTCTCAATAATGGACCAACCATGCTGCTTTCATTCTCTATTCCCCCTATGGTCAGGTCAGTGAGAGTGTGCCCAAGTGGAGATTGCTACCATATGCTTCCAACATATCATTTGTCAAGCACGATAAAGGTGCAGGTAATGTGCCATCAAATTCAGTTACTTAGAGTTGGGTGGTGATAATCAAAGCTCTCAGTGTCTCCCAAGTCTGTTCATACGCCCGCTGGTCCTCCACCATACATTATCCCAGGTTTTATTTCCTTTCTTGCCAGCTGGGACCCACCAAATAGTACTGCCCGTCCTCAGTCTCCGGACTGATCTGGGCACGACCTGTGTGCTTCATCCCGACCTGGCCTATCTGCTACTCCGGGGCCTGGCTTTCGACCCTCCCTGACCTCTGTTCTCATCCGCTCTCCCTGGTCCCATCTTTAATTGTTTTGCTATTGCCAAGGCTGCCCAGGGGGGCCACGTAGGGGACCCTCCAACAGGGCGGCCGCCTTAGTGCCACAGGAAGGCACAGAAGTCTGCTGACTAGGCTCCCTGGGCTAGGGACCAGGGGGTCTGCTGGCCGCGTCACTTCCGGCTGTGGGAGGGGGACAGGGGTACAAAAGCCTTCCCCCGCCCACTGTACGGTCTCTTGACTGCTACCCGTCTCGCTGTTTGGTTGTCCTCGTGTCCCGTCGCACTCCTTGCCCTGTGATCCCTCGGACCTGAGAGGCGGTGAGTGCATGCCCCTGGCCCCCCCCTCCCCATTATGTCTGTGGCGGCTTCTCCAAGGCTCGGCCACTGCCGAGGGCTGCCGCTATGGAAGGGGGGCTGGTCCGCTCCAGGGATTCAGGGCGGTCGCGTTGACACCCACCCCCCCGTCGTGGCCGGCTTCCGCTGGGTATGACACGGGGGATGCCCGGCGGGGGTGCATTGCACCGGGGAGCGAGTGGGGCATTTTCAAGGTTGGGGCCGTGGGTTCGAGCCCCGACCGGGTAGAATTGTAACTCACCAGGTCGGGCAGCGGGGAACTATGGCCGCCTGTTCGTGCCTCCCTGTGGCTGGTTTACCGCAAACAAACACTGTGTCATGGCACGGGCTCGCGGGCGTCCGCACACATCACAGATTTGAGATGAAAACGTCGCCCTGGCGGCGAGTTTTCACGGTCAATGGAGCCGGGTCCGAGCCTCTGCTTCCTGTGTTCCGGGGCGGGTCTCTGTCTCCCCTTGCCTACCAGGAACTGGCGTGGCGTGGAGGGTGCTCAGCCAGTGCTCATTATCTATGAACCGCGCTGAGCCGCTGACGCCTGTTACCAGGTTTCAGCACTAGGGGTTCGAACCTTGGCCGATACTTCGCGTGCGAAGGGTAGAGTGTGAATAGCTACGGGCCAGTTTGCAGTTCGGTGGTCACGGCTCACCAGCCTCTCTGGGGCCCTGTGGTCGAAGGTGCAGTTGTTCCTAATGCGCCGCATATGACCCACACGGATCCGGCCCGAATATCTCTGATGGGGGATCGCACGTGACTTCACGCAATTCGCACCCGTGGCTTGCGGGTGCGGCCGTGTGGGCACGGTGCGTGCCCAAGTCCGGGCTGTGGAGTTCGGGCTGCGCCCCCTGCCATTCTGCCGTTTCGGGTCCCCGGGCCTCCAGACAGCCTGTAACACTGCTAGCAGTACACACGCTTGTAGAAGCACGTGCAGTATAAATATAAATCAATACATACGTGCGCTGTGTATTTATGGGGACGTTTGCTAATTACTTTAGTCTGCAGCCTTTGTATTTAGGATTGCGCTGGGGGCGGGAGGGTCGGCTGGGGGGACTTGGCTCTGCGCGGGGGTGGCCCCCCCGCTGTTGGCCGCGATTCTTGGTGCGGTGTCGGTGGCCCCCGGCCCGGGCACGCATCCGGTTGCAGGGGAGGGGGCAGCGAGCGGGGTAACAACCTATGTGTTAATTTACCGGTCATGTGCTCAACGGGGAGGTGGGATTCTAAATTAACGGTAGCCATTGATGTTTATATGCCTATGTATAATGTTTTGAAAACTCCTAGTGTTACCATATTATTCTATAATCATAAACATCAATATCTCAGTTATCCAGACAAAATAAAACACATATCAAAGAATAATAATAATACACATGCGACACAATTGCTGCCTATTTCTCGCTTTATATAAATTAAATCATTCATATATATGAATGATTTAATTTATATAAAACGAGGAAATAGACAGCAATTTGTGTCGCTGTGTTATTATTATTATTCTTTGATATGTGTTTTATTTTGTCTGGATAACTGAGATATTGATGTTTATGATTATAGAATAATATGGTAACACTAGGCGTTTTCAGAAGAAATAATTAGGTAAACCCAACAGAACCATTGTTTTTGTTAGCTTATCCATACCCAGGTTCTGAGGGACACAGGGTCGCCCCATTATTGTTTAACTTTATGTATAATGTTTGGCTCAGCTCAGTCACGGTTGTCGGGAGGCTCAGCACGTTGTCGACCATCTTAAAATGTAAGCGCCTTGCTGGGGCGGAGATAGTTAATTTATTCCATAAAGGACGCAACAATTTGCACCAAGCCTCTGTTCGGGTATAGGAGATGAAAATAGCACGCAAGCTGGACACCGCACCTACAGCCTGCTCTTTCCAGCGAGAATTCGCTTGGCACTCGCGTTTTCATACTAAGAGGCAGGTTTTGGTATCCCTGATCAAAGAAAGATGCCAGTGTTTAAATAAATAGATTATTGGGATCGACGGTGATGCTTTTTTCTCGGATCCTCTGTTAAGGCAGAACTAGCCTGGTGGAAGGCCTCGAAATGGCATTATAGATCTAGCTGACACTGACCTATTAAATTTTCTTTCTGCTGTTTTACTACATTTTACTGCAAACCACCGAACATCAATCAGGCTTGCATTGACGGTGCTGGTAGGAGTGTGTTTGTGGGCTAGAGAGGCCGGGTCAGGGGCTGTGTGGCTTTGGCTGGGCGTCTGCTGAGGGAACTTTTCCCCTGTTATTTTGTGTGTTGGATGCAGCCAAGGGGGCTCCCGCGGGACCAGTCATCTGCAGCCCCGACTCATGGTGTCGCCGTGACTCATTGTGGAGAGGTCGATTGGTTGTATTTCGTGGCGCAGCAAGGGACGGGAGCCGGTTTTGGGGCCTTAGTTTGCAATGTTTTCTCCCATTGGCAACTGAGGCAGAGTGGACATGGCTCGTCCTTATTTGATGGTTTTGAGCACCAGACATGGCGGCTCGGCATTTGTGTCACGGGTCAGTGTACACGGTTTGCAGGAATATACGGGCAGCAAGAAACCCAAGCATATGCTATTCATCTATCCTCAGGGGGTGTTTTAGGGCGCGGGCGCCTAGTTATCACAGCGCTGGGTTTTTATAATGTACAGCCTTGTGCAGTGGGACTCGCTGGGGACTTAAGCATTTACATGCACGCGCCAGCGCGGAGGCCGGTACTGTACAAAATAAGAGACACCACGGAAGTAATGCGTAGTGGATGCGATTTTCACATCGCAGAGGGCTCAACACCAGGACTTTAAGCGGGCAGGGTGCTGAGGCGGGTCCTCATCGGGCTCTCCAATTAACAACGTTTTCAACGCTGCAGCAGTACCACTACCTGCAGCAAATTTCTCTCTGCTCTGAGGGAACCTGAAGGAGACTCGTTTTAGTTCTTTCAGTCTCATCTTTTCAGAACTAAGCACTTGCAATATTATGTACAAGCCATAGTTGATTCCTACCAACCATTGAATGCCAATGGTCCTGACTTATGGTAGGTGTAATGTTATTGATTGTATATCTGGATGCAATGACAGAAGCAGCAAAGTGTCGGGCGGCACACGATGCCAAGCACCGATTTTAGCATACGTATAGCCCTTGCCCCCACATGAAAATGTGTAGTTGTCCATATGTAGTTTCTTACAGGGAGTCTAGTTCCATTGCAGAACCCATGTCCACACGGTTTGTAAGCGTTCCCCAGTATGCAGCATGGTTTAAGAAACATACACGGGAGAGCCAACGGGTTTGGGTCGTGCACAACAGTGCATAGATATACCAGCTATTTAGCGTCAGGCTCCACGAGGTGTCGTGGGCTCTAAACCTGGTTATGTCTGGAAATTATATCTCTACGTCAGTTGGCTCCTTGCATCTTGCAGCAAGGACAAGATTGCAATCACAGAGGGTAGCACATGTCAGCCCCAGTGCTGCGATAACAAAGAAAGGTCTGAAGCACCCGATATACACACTCAGGGCGGCAGTGAGCAGCCTGTTAGGATTGTGAGCTAGACATCACAGCATTATAATAGGGCGGGATGGGGAGTTCTCTTGTAACTGCCTTGTGGTAAATTAGGGACCTTGTAGAGCGAGCTCAGCCTAATCTGACTATAGAGTTCCATCCCCAGCACAAAGGTTAAGGGCTGCAACCAGCAGGCACAGTGTGGGCGGTGGGGTGGGGATGCTCTACAATCGCAGATCCCGCTCCATAGTAGCTGGCAGAGTGTAACTAAGTTTCCCCATGTCCTTTACGCCATGGCCAATTCTCTGGGCCGGCGGGTGACTTGACGTACGTTCTTCTTATAAACAAGCAGGTACTCTGGGCCAGAGTACCTGCACTACTAAATTTCCTTTGTCGCACGGGGGATACCGGATTATTCTGGTGGAGCATGGCCGAGTGCCATTGCATACCGGACAGTTCAGGTACGATTATACTACCCATATGTGCCATGCTCCACCTTCACCGTACTCCTGACGGATAGGGCAGTCAATTGGACCCGAATTGACATTACTTGGTGGCAACCTGCCCACAGCCATCCTAGCAGCTTTGCACATGCACACATGAGGGTCCTCTTTGGGTCAGTTAATTTAAGGCCCAGGGCTAGGTGCACTGGTAATCTTTTGTTCCCTGATACAGTATTTATTTAGTGGTTAAACAGGTACTAAGGGGGGGATACCGTTGGCAGTATTTCCAGGCCTGAACGTACGTAGTGATGAAGGAAAAGTGTCCCAAGCTGCGCAACATGATATACTTTTGTATAGGGAGCTTCTTGTCTGGGTTATGCAGGAGGATCTGCTAAAACAGCAGGCTTTGTGTCCCTGCACACCCATAAGTCTTTCAGCTGGGGACGCACCACACATTTGCAGGTAAGAGGAGCAGGTAGTACCGGTGCATCTAAGCTCAAGTTATTAAAAGGGGCTTTCAACTCTGTATTTGATTTGCTGCGCTTCTACGACAGGGGTTTGAAGGTGAGGCGAGGTCACCGGATAAGTCCTGCTTGCTTTTAGTTTTAACAATGGGATTGGAGTTCCAATCTCTGGACATTTTGCAGTCCGGGAAAGAAAAGAAAATGTAAAGAAGTGGGTACGAGACCATGACACAACATTGGCAAGCCGTTTTATCAATTTATGGTGAGGTGCTTACTTAGTGGCTCTTGGATAATTAAGGGCAGGCTAGTTGTGCGTATTTTCTCCAGGGTCCCACTAGCCAAAGCTTGGCCCCTTTTGACACACCAGGATCCCTCTAACAACCGCTGGCTTATGGGCTACATCGCTAGTTTTAACAGTCAGCCTGGCTGGTTGCGCTAGTGTGTCATTCTTAAGAAGCAGAACACGGGGGTCAGGTACGATGCCATGGCTCAAAGCCAAAGCGGTTGTGGTATCTTTCAAAGGGGCACATCGGGTTGGGCAGTACATAAAGTTTTAAGTGCAACTGGGGATCCCCTCATTTATGTCAGATCCTGCTCATTTGTTCCCGCAGAGTTTGGGGCAGAGTAACGGGCCGCACCTTGTCTCTGTGGGTTTGATGCGTGGCCGGGTCGTTTGACCGAGTAGAGGCAATAGAGGCATTATCGCTTGGTATTCTGGGCATGAAGGAATGCCAGGCAAGAATCTAGCGAAGGCAAGTAACGGTACTTTTTGAGGCATTTGTTGTATTGTCTCGCTGGCAGACCGCCATGCTAGGGGACTGTCTTAGGTCACGCACATCAGGCAGAGGTGCCCAGTGGAAGCACATGAGGGGGACTGCACAGAACAGGACACTGCACAGGTTAGATGCCGGCGAATGGTGGCTACACTACTGCACAGGGCAAAGTAAACCTGGACTGAGTCTCATGCGGGGAGTGGTGGTGGTGGTGGTTGCTACCTCAGTACACAGGATCACTCCCTGTTGGGTCTATCGATCATCTCAATGGGCATTAAATTTACAGCCTCTCTAGTCTCTGCCATACTGTGAGTAGGTTAGCCATGGACTTTAATAAAGTGCTGCGATGGCCATCTATTACTATAGTACAGCATCTAGTTACCGGTGCTTACTGGACCATCGTTAGCACCAGCAGCGTCTCACACGGGCAGCGGTATAGCTTCCTTTTATTTCGCCTGGGTTTGGGGCTGGCAGGGTCATCATACTTTGCAGACAGAAACAGAATAGGCAAAGATAGGCATACCTGGGATTGTACAACGTGCACTCAGCAGTAGGTTTCAGCATAATCCTGGTATACCGTTGGTATAAAAAAAATTAAAAAAAATGTAAGGTTATGGGCTACACACGAATAGGCACTTTCTGTCAGCTGGGGCGTGAGTGTGCCATTCCCAAGAGGGTGCGGGTTGCCTTGATAGTATTGATATGGAGGGGATGGAGCACTAATACGGACAACTATGAGAGCACATTCTGCAGTCATAGTTATGGTTAAATTGATTGCATGTTACCAGTTGCTCCAGTTAAGCATTTTTCCTTGGGGGTTGTCAGCAAACATTCGGACTGCAATTTTGGTGGTTAGCCGGTTGGCAGGCCTTTTAGATGTGTGTTTCTAGCTCAGGCATGCCCAAGTATGGGTCAAGGTGCTTGAAGTCTGCCCTGGGAGACAAGTTCACAGGCATGTGGAGCGGTAGAACTGAAAGGGGCTTGGGTTCGACCTCTGGTCACAGGTTCAGATCCTGGTAGGTTCACTTAGCATTTCATCCTTCTTAGGTCGATATATCGAGTACCACTGAGTGGAGTAACAATAAACTTGTGCAAATTCTCCCGCCCTTTAGCCTTGGCTGACAGCCATGCAGGTTGTGGAAGTTGTCATCCAACAAGTGTGCTCTGGTCCAACGGGTCTCCGGTTACAAAGTTTCAAGTAGACCACATCATGCAGGCATGCTTGCAATTGTCAGGACAGACAGGGGGAGACAAGAGTTCAGCAGCCACTCCTTCAGGATTGGGGCGGCAACCACAGCCTTCATATCAGGGATGCCGCCAGAGTGAATTAAGCAGGTAGGGCGCTGGGAGTCGCAATGCTACAAACGATATTAAGGCCTTGAGCTGAAGGATATGGCGAGAGGACTCTTAGGTACTATGTTGCAACCGACAGTCAGGTGCCTAAAGGTGTACGGTTTGGGCCCAGATTGACTAATGATGTCGCAGTGATGTGGTTTTGTTGTGCAATTGTAGATTATTAGAATATAAACGTTACAATAAGTATGGTTTTCAAACACAACATCTCTTTATTTACCAGGAACCAAGGTCTGGGTAATTGGCCATTCAAGTATCGTTAGAGTGGCACAGTGGGCTGAGATAAGAAAGTGGTGACATGGCTTCTCCGCCACAGAGATAACGTGGCTAGGTTACCCGGGTATGCGCTGGAACGAGCTGATGAGGAAGCTGCAGCAGAGACTTGGGGGAGGGATCGGTCCACCTCCTATTCTGGTCATACACTTGGGAGGGAATGACCTGACGACTCTGGGGAGGAGAGTACTGCTCCAAGACATGAGGGCATCATGTGTCAGTTGAGTAATCAGCTTGGGGCATGTGAACTGTGGTGGTCTGAAATTTAACCTCGCCCAGTTTGGCAAGGAGCCCGATCTAGAGACGCCATTGAGATATCACGTAGGAGAGTGAGCAGCGCCAGGCGTAAATTCATGGAGCAAAGGGGATTTGGCTTCATCAGGCATGGTTTTCTGCATGCCAAGTCTACTGGATGCTGGGAAGTGGATGGGATTCACCTCTCAAGGGTAGGCATGGACTTATTTTTGCTGGGCCTTGGGGAGGACTTGGAAGCAACAGGCTGTAGGTCGGAATATCTGCCTTGGTGGGGGGGCCCTGGTGGTGACGGTGGCCACCCCCAGAGCTGTGGAGGAGTTACAGGGCGATCCAGAGTCTGCAAGGTACAGAAGGGTACTATATTGCAGCAGCACAACAAGGGTGCTAAACCAAGGATACCCAGGGATGTCTTAGCGTGTCCCCTGGAAGAACTACGGCGCCCCGTTAGTCCTACGGGCGGTTGTGGGTCTGAGCAACCGGGGCTGCCTGGAACGCTCCGCCCACCTGTTGGGGGCGTGAGTAAGGGAGTGGACTGGCGGTCCACTGATGGGAGAGGTGGCCTCTCCCAATAATTGGTAACCACCGATTGGCGACGGCCACGGTGCAAGTTGGCTCATCAGACGGGCAGGCGGCAAAGGGGCTGGCCTGCCCTGGGATCGCCCGTAAGATAACCCACCATGTTGGCATATTGGTTATGCAAATAAACCTGCAGCAAAATTCTCCACTAAAAAGGTGTCGTGTGGTTTATTTATGTATGTTGCTGTATGAGAACTGAGTGTTGCCGATATTGGCACTATGCCAAGGCTGCCCAGGGGGGCCACGCAGGGGACCCTCCAACCGGGCGGCCGCCTTAGTGCCACAGGAAGGCACAGAAGTCTGCTGACTAGGCTCCCTGGGCTAGGGACCAGGGGGTCTGCTGGCCGCGTCACTTCTGGCCGTGGGAGGGGGACAGGGGTACAAAAGCCTTCCCCCGCCCACTGTACGGACTCTTGACCGCTACCCGTCTCGCTGTTTCCCACCCTACCGCTTACCCTGCGGACGGCCAAAGGGTAGTACGGGGAGGGGAAGAATCTAACTTATTGTTTTGTGTTGCAGGAGGAGTTACAGGGTGATCCAGAGTCTGCAAGGTACAGAAGGGTACTATATTGCAGCAGCACAACAAGGGTGCTAAGCCAAGGATACCCAGGGATGTCTTAGCGTGTCCCCTGGAAGAACTACGGCGCCCCGTAAGATAACCCACCATGTTGGCATATTGGTTATGCAAATAAACCTGCAGCAAAATTCTCCACTAAAAAGGTGTCGTGTGGTTTATTTATGTATGTTGCTGTATGAGAACTGAGTGTTGCCGATATTGGCACTATACCTAGGGCCCTGACATCTACGCACTCCATTAAATCGCACTGTCCTTTTACTTTGTTAGCAGCACATTAGACACTGAGCTTCCCCCGTCTCCCTTTACTTCTTAAGTGATTTATATACCATCCTATTACAGCTTTGGAGCGGGTAAGAAGCCATTTAAATATAAAAACAGTGTCTATATGTCTGGAGAGATGTACGCACTGACTTAACCTGTGTTATTACGATCCCCAGTAGCAGAGCTCTTCAACATAAAAAGTTAGTCTAGGCCCTAGGATCCTAAACCTCTGCAGCTATAGGTGATGAGTTTGGCACGTAATAAGCACCAGATTCTACCTGCACACAAATCGCTTGCAAAACAGTTAATGCAAATTAATCAACAATAATTTAAGCTGCACCGAGTGACAAAAGATGTGCATGATATTATAGGCATACATTAGGATCTGCAGCTTACAGTAAGTGTTACCCAGGTATGCAAGGAGTTATTTCACGGGTGGAAGGTCTATATTTTTAATTTTGGATTGCTTAATTTGGTGTTTTTGCCCGGCATGGTCGAAGCTAGAGCGTGTCTGTTCTCCGGTGACTAAGTGCAAGACTGCTGCTTCTCCCTTGATTTCGAGGTGATATCCATTGATGAAGTGCAGTTTCTGGGGCGCTGGTTTGTCGTCTTTGAAGTTTACTCTGCACTCTTTACCCTGCCATGGTCTCGGGCTGCCGGATGCCTTTGTAAACCAGAATACGACATATTCAATCTGTGACTGGGGGTGAATATGACGGGGTTAAACCACATTGCTCTCTTTTCTGCTAGGAATAAACCAACCCTTGACTTCTTGCAAAGACAGAGAGCCCATACACTACAGATGCCTCCCTCAAGCTCGTCCCATGATACTTTCCATTTGTCTTGGGTTTTTTTCCAGCCTCCACCATCTTTCCTCCTGCCGGTCACGTCCTCCTTAGTGTCTCAACTCTGTTCTACAATCCTGTCCACTCCTCTTTCCAGCACGCTCTTTGCATTCTTTCTTGCATTTCTGCACACTTCTTCATCACTGAAAATGCCCACACAGGTCCCACACATTAGTTAATTTGTAAAAAAGAAAAAGAAAAAGTGCTGGGGCTCTCGTCAGGAGGCAGCTTGCACCAGGCCATTTCTCTCTGTTGGGGCCTCCTAAAACAGAAACAACTAACTATTGACCACGAAAGTGCGGAGAGGATGTGGCGCAATGGCCAGAGTTGCCGACTTCGGAGCAGGGGAACCAGGTTTGAGTCTCTGCATCGGCTCAACATCCTGTGATTCTGGGCAAATCACTTAATCTCCCCATAAATGAATATGTCCTTAACTGGTGCTCATGAACAGCGCCAGTGTTGATTATCAAGTGCCTGTGCTAAGCACCGGAATCCACTGCCTCAAATTAAGCACTGGTCCCACATGGTAACACACTGTGGAACCACTACAACTCCATCTGTCTCTGTTCTCCCAGCCAATAAACCAGTTTCTCTTTCACTAGATGCTCATGACCAGCAATTACTTAGAATTTGCTTTCACCACAGTGCTTTGTATAGCACTTCTGTTGTATATAAGCACTATCGACCTCTGAGGATGGGAGGCCATGTGCCTTACCATCATTTGAACTCGTGGAACACAGATGACACAAGTTGTCCATGCGGAGGAAAAATCCACTTGCTTTCCTGCCGGTATGAACATTCTCCCTTTTCTCTTTTCAAGCTGCCTTTGTGAGCTACAAGCAAGGACTCTCGTATCTCCCTTTGTGCCCTAGTCTAGTCACCTGCTCTCTCTGTCCTGTTGTTGTCTTACCTTCCTCACTGTGTCTTTTTTTTTTGCTTGGCAGCTTGGTTTCTCCCACTTTCTCCAGGATTTCTTCCCAGGCCCTTAACACTTTGTCAGAACCCCCGTTCAGAGGGCCACAGGGCAAACAAGAGCTACTGGGCCCAATCGTAGGTTTTGAGGGCTTTTACTCCTTGACTCCCAGTGCCCAACCTGCTATGCATCCTGAGCAACTGGGCCACGTAACCTTTCAGCACTTGACTCTCAGCGATAGCGTGGATCAAGCAGTCCAAGGTTTCTCGGGGAGGGTGGGAGGCAGACACAGGTGAGTGAACACAGGCTCACAACTCAAAATACATGCAGCAGCAGCAATAAATGATTGTCCAGTCAAATACTTGCTTTTATGAAAAAAGAAGTATTTTTATACAACCACAAAGTAAAATACAACATTCACAAACAATACACTCAGTCCCCTGAGCTCTACTGTTTCATATCTGGGTCCCTGAGTACTACTCCCCTCATGCTAGCGGTAGTGGTTATTCCCTGTTCACTATAATATACAATACAATATCCTATTGTTTGATAAATAAAAACTGTAACACATGTGCATTCATTAATCGAATATTTATTAAAACCCATAATTCTTGATATAAATTGAGACTCCCCATACCATAAAACTGTACATTATGTCTTTTTCATCTTCTCAGTATAATCGAGTATCATGACTACATCTTAAAATTGTCATTTACAGTAATAACTGTTCATTCATACTGGACTATGGTTTCAAGAGCCAGTTCGTGAAGTTTGAGATACTTTAACAATTTATAGTTCAATTGGGGATCTGTCAGTAAGTCCGTTATTATATAGCGCAGCTACTCACCCTTACGGGTCTCAAGGCGCTGGGGCCCGTCGTGGAAATTATGTGAGCTATTGCCCAGAGTCACATGGTGCTGAGCTGAGCTGCCGCCGGAGCCGGGGATCGAACCGTGAACCTTGTGCTCCGAAGTCAGCTGCCCAAAAATTTGTATGATAGCTGCCCTGCATGTCCTGCTCTCTCTAGCAATAAAATCTTTCCTTAACAAAGTGAGACTTGCTGTATATAAATAAGGGCATATACAAATCAAATGAATAAATCATCTTTTTTTCTGCCTCAAAGTCTGTATGCTGTGGCACCGTTTTGCTTCCAACTCGGTTGATCCACTGTTGTCGGTAGCTGTCCAAAACAAAGTGCCATCAGTCGAACTTTACATTTGCCAGAAATGTGAGACTTAAGAAGGGTGTTGATTTCAAGTTCTTGTACTTTTTAAGCACCATCTAGGCATGTGATCATTGGCTAAAGCTGTTTTTATGAAGTAACAAGGAATGGAGTTTTGCAACTTTCTTTATGATTTGTTTAAAAGTTATAAAAGATACATTCATGTTCCATAACGCAACTGTACCAGTGGAGGTTAAGGCTTTAAAGAGATATTGATTGTGGGCCCGATTCACAGAACTAACTTAAGACAAAATCCTAAACTTACCACCATTTTGGTATTCACAGAAGGCACTTACTCATTTTGGTATTCACAGAAGGCACTTACTCATTTTGGTATTCACAGAAGGCACTTACTCATTTTGGTATTCACAGAAGGCACTTACTCATTGATGAGTAAGTGCCTTCTGTGAATACCAAAATGAGTAAGTGCCTTCTGTGAATACCAAAATGGTAGTAAGTTTAGGATTTTGTCTTAAGTTAGTTCTATGAATCGGGCCCAGTATGTAGATTTTATGTCACTTTCAACCTTAGACCACAGAGCTTTGCTGAATGGAGAATTTTATTTTATCTTGTACCAGCTTTTTATGATTTTGTACATTCTTCCTACGGTTTCATTTAGTAGCCCAAATTCCAAACACACCAGTGTCGGCGATGCATTTTGAGAGAGTCGAAAGTAGTTGCCTGCATCTTATTCAAAAGTATCGCATCTTTCCCATGCAAGGCAATGCTGACGTAAGATACTGTTGGGAGCCTTTTTTCGGCAATTATGGACAACAGTGGTTTAAAGGAAGGGCCTTCCAATTTTTTGGGCTAATGTACAAAATGCAAATACCAGGGCGTTGGACTTTTTTGCCATGCAGTTTTTCTGTTCGTTGTGGTTGAATCTGCTAACTATGTATAGTCCCAAGTACTTATAGCTGGTTACTTTTTCCAACTGCTTTCTATCCAACCAGATTTTATATGCAGGGCCAGGGCGGTTATTAATCAACATGGTTTTGGTTTTTACTGTATTAATTTCCAATACATTTATGATGGCAAATTTTTGCATTTTATTCAATGAGCTCTGAAGGCGAACTTTGGTTAAACTCATTAATACCACGTCATCTGCATAGTAAAGGTGAGACAGCGTTAATTTACCCAGGCGTGGTGGATGAGAGTTGGTTTGATCAAGCTGTGGTGCTGGATCTGACATAAACAAGTTAAAGAGATATGGGGCCAGCACGCACCCCTGCTTCAAGCCCTTGTTTGAGGCGATCTTTCTTGAAATCCTGGTGCCATCGCCCAACTTGACTCTTATCAACGTGTGATTATATAGTTGCATTATTCCTTGCAATATTCTTTTAGGGATATTCCATTCTTTTAATTTCCTCCTCAAAATGTGAGAATCTACACAATCAAATGCCGCTTTTAAGTCTCTAAAGCAGAGATGTAGTCTTTGCTTTTTCCACTTACATTTGTCAGCTATTCACAAGACTGCTAAAATATTTGTGGTAGTACCAGTCCCTTTCCTAAAATCGTTCTGATTGATCGGGATCAGAGTATGCTTAACAGACCACTTGATGAGGTCCTCTAAGATCAGTGAAGCGTAATAATCTGCTTCTACATTGAGGAGGGCTACACCCTGTAGTTTGCTGGGTTCAATCGGTCTCAACCTTTATAGATTGGCTTTATAAGAGCCTTGCCAGCTGATTGGAATACTGACAACTAATGCCACTTCTTTGAATAAGGTGGATAAATGATTACCCCAAAATGCTGAGTCCCATGTAAAAATGGCCTATGGAATACCGTTTGGTCTTGGCGCTCCGTCTCTTCTACCTTTGCTTATTGCGTTTGTAACTTCTTCTAGTGAATACATCAACAGAGTTAATTTGTCTACAGGGGAGGTGCTTTTTCTTGAGTCACTTATGTCGGATTTTTACCTTTGTTTTGTTCCCCTCACATTTTTCTTGATTAGAGGTGCGTACTGGTTGTAGTGTTGCCGGTGTTTCCAGCATAATGCTTCCCTCTAGCCTTCTGGCCAGGTGATCGACCTAGTCTTGCTCCTGGACATTCTAGTTTTTTATTACTTTCACAGGCCTACTCAGGCTGTTTACTGTTTCCCAAAGGTCCTTGAGTTAGTTTGTTTTGCACTAAAAATTAATTTTTTTCCCAAACGTCTCATTCCTGTTTCTCTTTTCTTACCATGTCTGCCTTTTGTATTCTTTCCTCGAGTGACATGCATTTTCCCATTCGGCTTCGTCAGTGTCTGTTGTTTTAGTTTTCCTAACTGCTTTTCTTAGTTCTCTTTTCAGACATTTAATTTTACCTAAGGAACCACTGTGGCCCTTTCCCGGCAATTGCCTAGGGCCGTCCGGAAAAAGTGAGGTCAGTTTTGTTGTTAAGTCTGTCCAGAAATCTATTAGATTACTTTTTCTGTTACTACTGGTCATTGCTAGTTCTTTTACAGTGCTATGCAGGCCATTTAATCTGGCATTTGTTCACCTCAATCGCTTTAGGTTTGTGGACTTTAAGTGCCCGATCACTGCTGGGGAAATGCTGTGCTTTGGAGGGCGTATACTGAAGTGTATACGTTGATCGGAGTGATCACTCAGTGTAGTAAATTCAATTGAATACTGTAGTAAAAACAGCATTCATTAAAGAGAAACAAATCTAGTAGGGATTGTGCATTAGCTCTGTAATAGGTACATTTTGGGGGTGCCTCTCCTGTTGTTCTACCGTTGATTAACCTAATTCCCAGATATTCTAGAGCATTTACTAACGATTGACCTATACTCTCTGGACGGTTTGTTCATAAGTGATACTGTGGTTGCACATTCCAATGAATGTTTTCTATTGTTAGATTTTCCTCTTCATCGATGTATAGTTTAAATTGGCGTTAAAGTCTCCTGTTAAGATTACATCCCAGGATGGATGAGCAAGTCTTATGTCTGAGACAGTTCCCATGAAAATAGATGTTGATCAACAAGACTGGGTTTAGTTCATAAGTCCTCCATTGGGTAAATTTGATTAGTTGAAAACCAGGATTAGGGGAAGTTAACTGTTTGAATTTGATATTTAATGCAGTGGAGACGTAAACTGCAAGTCTGCCTTTTGGACTCTCATACCTCTAATTTTTTTCTGCCCCCACACAGTAGTGGATAAAACCCTTCAGAGGCAAAGTATTCAATGCCCATGTCTTCTGGAGGCCTCCGATGTCATATGTATCCCAGTCCTGTGGAGGTGTTCCATCTTTGAGCAGTTTTTTGGCCCCTGCCGTTCACTATAAGGGACATTCAGGTTAAGTCCCACTAGCAGCCTGAGTCTCAGGAGTTCCACTCTAACTCCGTATTAAAGTCAAAAGTGTTCTTGAACTGAAGCTCTACCTGGCAAGCAAGTGTTCATAGGATCGCCTGGCCCAGAAATCAGTCCTACCCACACCAGCAGGATTGGAGCAAATGGAGTCTCTGATCGTGCCCACTCCACTGGAACTGAAGCTACAATGGCTGTTTCCAGTAAGTTTTTCACAGATGGTCTAAGCAGGCTTTGGTCAGCTGTCCTCGAGTCCCTCCACATGCGGTCCTGCAGTGGGAGTGGCCGAGAAGTTCTCGATGCTCCTCCGATGCTGGGTAAGTTCTTCGGTTCCTCCCACAGGTAGTCGGGGGTGCTACAATCCTGGTAGTGGTCCTCAGTCAAGGATCAGGCCTGCTATGCTCACCACATCAGCCTCTCTTCTCTACCTACTGTCCCGATCAGATCACGCTTCTTGCTTGGTCGCAGTGGAAAACTGGCAAATGGGGTCATGTTACTCTTTTGTGCATGGGCCACGGCTCAATCGGCACAGCAGCTATCTTCACGGTGGCCCTACCTTGCATATGGGCTCGCTGGCTTGATACCACTCATGGGCTACAGCCCAATCGGCATGGCAGCAATCTTCACCTCAGCCCCATCTGGCATGCGGGGTCACTAGATTGATACTGCACATGAGCTACGGTTCAACAGCAACCACATGACGGCCCCTCCTTTCATATGGGGTTGCCAACTTGATACTGCACACAGGTAATGATCCGTTCGGTGCAGCAATGGTCACAGCTAACTTCAAAGTGGCCCTCCTCTGGTATACGAGGGTCACCGACATCTCCCTGCTCACAGGCATTGACCCAATCAATACACCAGGAATCTCCTCACACCTTGCCCAGGATTCTGTAACTGGACCGCGATCCCTTCAGAGATTTCCTCCCCCTAACAGGACACACTGGTCTTAGCAAGCAGGAATGCTATTGTGCTCCAGTCTCCAAAGGCAGGTGGTATTGGATTCCATGGGTGATGTCCCCTCACCCACATCGGAGACAAGCAGGCCTTGGTCCACAGTCCTGGTCCCAGGCAGAAGTCTTGCAGAGCTTCTCCTCACACTACCTGACTGGCTGCTTAACAGTTGACAAGTTTGGGGGTCTCAAGCTCCCCTTCTTATAGTCCATTTCCAGACACAAAATGTGAAAAAGAGTCTGAGTATTTTGAAGTTTATGTTGACGGTCTGCTTTTGTTTGTAGTGCCCTCTCATCTGCTCTCCCTTCATCCCAAAAGCAGTCTGTCACAACATGAGCGACTCCATATCAGATAGCCCCACAACACAGGCCAAGGGAGTGACTAGAGGTTCACAGCTGGATGTCATTCACAGTGATAGGCGAACCAAAAGGTTACCCTAGGGCCTCCACTCTTCTCTTTATGATTCTTTTATCAGGCCCATCTACTTCCTGTGATATGACAGGCTCCTTTCCAGTGACCTCTCTCTGAGTCACAGAGCACCTTTTGAAGTGTACTGGAGAGCCTGGCTCTCCCTTACTACAGTGTGTTCCACCCAGCTTACAGGGATGCAGCAATACACAAATCTATCAATGGAGATTCCTCTACCTCCTCTCCTCGTGTTCCTCCAGTCAGATCTGGGCCTCCCAAAATGTAACTCAGAGTCTTCCATACATTGTACCATTCACAGGCACACAAAAACCCAGCATATGTATAAAACATACACGCACTGTACAGCACTACATCCTTTATATATTGTACTATTCACAGGCATGCATACTCCCTAAACATTGATACCATACATACACTGTGTAGCACCCCACCCAAACCAATGTAGGCCAAGGTCGAGTTGAGCACATAGCAGCAGAACTTTAAATGATGAGCCTGTTGGCCTCACTCCAGTGACACAGGTAAAAAGGACCTGTTCACTCCTACTGATCACTACACTGTATGCTGGCACCACCCACACTCGCACTTCTCATCCTCTTTTTTTTCTGCCCCTGCTTTCAATGCTGCATTTTCCTTCTCACTGAGGTTTCCCGTTTAATTCTTATGTCTGTGTCCTAGTCCTATGCCAGACACCGCATTCCTCAAGACATCCTTCAATGTAGTCATAGGATGTCCTGGCAAGTCTTTCAAACTTTCCCTATGCCCCTATCATGCCTGCCCTTCATTCTGCTTGCTGGTCCTCACTTTCACCAATGCACATATGGTACTTCCTTCCTCTCTGCCTTTATCTTGCTCAACACATTCAGGTCCGCTTGATTTTCAGATGTTTGCCCATGGCCATCCCCTCACTGATGCAGCTAATAAGTTGCTGGATTAGTCACTCTCGTCCCTTGTATAGTCAGTGTGGTCATATTTACTTTATCTTACATGATCATGTATCTTGTGCTGCTTTTTGCAATTGGCCTGGTCCCTTTGCTGCTAACTTCGGGCTACTTCTGAACGACCCCTATACGCTTTTGTCACCTGACTTTCACCTGGTTGGTTTGTCACAGTTGGAAGACAAAAAGGAAAGTGGGCTGGGAAAGGGGTTATGGGCTGCTGACAGCCTTTCTAAGCACAAATCACAAAGAGGCTAAAGAAATGCAGGTAGCCTATGGTGAAAGAGTAGAGAGCAAGAGATCTAGAGACTTTACCAGGATGACAAGTGAACAATTTATGTTTAAGATGAGATATTCAAATGGAGGAACCTGTAGTAAGAGCTTGGATAAAGGGGCATAAAATCTGTAGAAAGAGGGAGGCAAAGGGGACAAGAATGAAACCTTTATTGTGTGTTGTAGATGAAGAGGCATGGAGTATGTTGTAAGAGAATAGAGGGGAAAACATATTCAGTCTGTAATGAGAGCATGGGTGAGAAAACTAGCAAAGGACAGTGGAATCCATGGCGAGTCAGTGAAAGGGGTATGGAGCATGATACTTGAGAGGAAAGGAAACCAATTTAGCATCAATGGTGAGTGGAATTTGGAAATGAATAGGTTGCTGTAGGAGTTTGCACAGGTTGCTTACTACTGAAGGGCAGAAGCAGAGGGCAAGTTTAATTAAGAGGCTGCAGTTGACCAGTAGGGTGCCTGTGCTGTCTCAGATAAATGATTTAGGTAGTAGATGGGACAACTGGATCTGTTTACAAGACAAGAAGCTCTTTGTAGCACTATGTCCATTGGACAAGTACATTTGTTTCAAACATTCCACACCCCTAAACGTAAAGTAAGATGTCCATCGCCATGCACAGCATGGGGTTGGGCATTGAACACCCCCAGTGCACATTGCTGACTATGTGGTGTAACATTATAAAGGGTATTTTAAGTAAGGCAGACCTACTGACTTTCTGGAAAAGTCAGAACAACAACATATAAAAAGCAGGCATATTGGCTTATCAAGGGGTCTGCAGATCAACGTTTATAAAGCAGCCCTACTGCCTTTGTCAAAAAGTCACAAATAACTATAATCATATACACATTTTAAAAATTCACACATTGCAATATTTTGTAAAAGTGAGTGTCCTAAAATATTTTGATTAAAGGCTTTTTACAAAAACATCGACATGTCTTTATCCTTTTTTTAAACATTTTTCAGACTACAAAATGTAAACATAGAACTAACCACAAAGGGTCCTTTCACACAAGCTGAGTAGCATATATCTCGAACTTGGAGTGCTTTAAAAAAAATAAGATAAGCTCTCCTGGAGTCATGAATTCAAAAACCCAGGATCTTACTGTGGATTTTTTGTGCTGCTGGGGGGTTGGTGCACTCCTTGCAGCTGTCAACAACATTAAAAAAAAGCTTGGTGGTGCTCTGGCCATTTCTAGGGGCACCACCAGCACTAAAAACATTTAAAAAAGCCCTTGAAGGGCAGTATGGTGAGCTCCCCAGTTGGGAAAGTAAATGTGAAATGAGCGACTACTCTACTCATTTCACATTCACTGTTTATTTTTAATTTGCGAGTGGGAGTGCAGAACCCTACCCGAGCTTTCTGAAGGCCTCAGGACCCCATCCACGGGGTCAATCAGTTCTTTAAATGGGAGGAAATGTAGCCCCCCTTGCCCAAGCCACAGAAGGGCCCCAGACACCTCCTCCCTTGGGCCTGACATTTACATTTTGTGGGGGGGAGGCATGGGGCTCCCTCCCCTAGCCACTTAAAGGCCGAAGGGCCTCATCTCCCGGGCATGAATATGTTTTTGTGAAGAGAGGGTGTAGGCCCCCTTCTCCGAGCCATCCACTATCCCAGAGGACAAGGGATGCACAAATTTCCAACCACCCAGCATTCCCACATATCTTCAGTTTAAAAGGGAATCCAATTTGTGTGAGTGGGACTAGCATCCATGATAGGAAAGTGTTCAAAACACAACTTGGACAAAGTTTTCCTCACTCACACAGTTATTTGTAATGTGGGTACCTGTGGATTTTGAGCCCATGACCAAATGCCCAGGGAAACCTACCAAATCCACACATTTCTGCAAACTAAATACCCGGGGGAGCCCCAGGTGGTGTGCCTCGCATGCATTTTCTTAGTCTATGTGAGGAACCCCATTGACCTTGGTTTGATCAGTTCTTGTTGCAGGCACTAGTCCCAGCCACACAAGTGGGGCAGCATTATTATTGGGATAAGGATAATGTTGGGTGGTTGTCATTTTCTGGATTTTTGTTCAGTCCGTAAGTTTCCCTCACAGAAATGTATGGAAAATGTGTGTTTTTAGCCAAAGTTTGAGGTTAAAAACTATCATGGGATCAGCACAGGGCACACCACCCTGGAATGACCTGATTGTCTAGTTTTCAAAAATGTCTTTGGTTGGTAGAGTTCGAAGAGTGGTCAAGCCCGGCCACAAAGGCTTCAGCTACCCCTATCACTGATTTCTCCACTTAATGTTGAGGGCCTTTTGTGTTGGGGGTCTTCTGGCCCACTCACACAAGTAGGGTACTGTTTTATTGAGAGACGTGTGGAAATGCTGGGTGGTAGGAAATGTGTGGATTCGTACAGATTCTGGATCTTTCCTGCACAGACATGGATAAAAAATGTGTGTTTTTAGCCAAAGTTTGTGGGTTACAAGGGCTTTTGAGTTAAAAAACCTAATGCGATCCACGCAAGATCCGCCACCTTGCACTCCATGTCTGGTTGTCTGTTTAATTTTTCTAAGTCCAAAGGCAAGCACTGACCTGGCCTAATTCAGTTTTTCTATCCAAACCGTGCTCCACCGTGGTTGGCCTTAACTTTTGATTTTGACCCTGTCTTTCGCGACTATGGGGTCGATTACAATGCGGTCGTCAAAGGCTCCGACCCATGGTCGGAGCCTTTATGACTGCATTGTAATATGCCTGTTGGATTCCTTTCTGAACGTCTCATTACAATGGAGGCAGTCGGAAAAGAATCCGACCGGTCATTCCGGCTGGCTTCCAGAGAGCCCGTCGGCAAGTCTGAATTTGGCCTGTAATCTCAAGGGCGGCTCTTTCTGCCCTTGAGATTACGATGTCGGGTTTCGGCAGCCTTTCCGTGCCAGCCTTTCTGACACAGAAAGGCTGTCGGAACTCGCATTTGGGGGCCTCCAGCAGGGTCCCCTAGGGTGCCCAGCCACCGGATTGAGGCCGAGGTGGTACCTAGGGCGCCCCCTGTTAATCTCTGCACCCTGTGGCAGGCACCTTGAGGTGCCTGCCACGGGGTTCAGGGATGAATTGCACCTCCCATTTCACAATGGGAGCATGCATTCCAGCCGGTTTATGGCCGAAATGCATGCTCCCATTGTAAAAGGTAGGAATGCGACCGACGGTCACATCCCAATAGGCCAGTCGTGACCGCCGACAGGGTGTCAGTCGGTCCCATGACTGAGACGATGTCGGGCGGAGGCAACTCCGCCCAACATCGTAATCAGCCCCTATATGTCCACGGTTGGCGCTTTGATCTTGAAGGAGCTATTTTGAACCTCAAACTTTAAAAATTCATAACTTTGGCTCTACTAATAGGATTTTTGGTTTCAGAAATTTTACTAAAATGTACTCTATGTTTCTAAATTGGTGTGGGATTTTTCTGGTGTGGTGTTTATACTTTATTACTGTTAGTGGGCTGCATAAATACTTTACACATTGACTCTAAGTTAAGCCTGACTGCTTTTTGTGCCAAGCTACCCAGGGTTAAGCACAGGCTAATTTAGTGACTTTTTGTGGTTTACCCTGCAAGGGATTGTCGCTGTTGCTTGATCAGGACTCACTCAACCACCAACCCAATTTCTCAGCTTGTTATACAGTGGTGTGGATTAGGACTTGAGTTTGTGCAGTACCATACAGTAATTTGTGTTATGAAAAAATCCCAGATAAATAATTTGAGTGATCCGTTTTTAAATTCTTCCTTAGTTGTTTTCAATTGGCTATTTTCTCCCCTCTCTAAATTTAAGTGCCCTAACTTCCTTTTGGCACACAATGGAGATGGAGCCATTTAACATTGATACCATCAGCAGTGTTGAGCTGCTGAAACTCTGCAAACAGAAGGGACTGAAAGTAGACAAGAGGGCTACCAAGCTGGATCTCCAGGTAGCTCTCAGGGCCTTTGAGGAAGTGCAGTTGTGAGAGACCGCCTCAAGAGGATGAGGTGAATAACAATGAGGAGAAGGGAGCACATACAGAGGATGAGGAGAAAGAGGACACAGTCCTAGGTCTTGATCTGCCAGGAGAGCCCAACACGACCCCAGCAGATGGACAGGATGCCACGGATGCCCAGGATGAAGCAGTGTATCTTCCAGGGCCCTAACCCCAGAGGAACTGGAAGACAGGAGGGAGGAGAAGAAGCTCAAGCTCGAGCTGGCCAAGCTAAGGATGGAGGAAAAAATGAAGGCCCTTGAACTCAAACTCAAGGAGTTTAACATAAATGTCAAGCAAGTAAAGTCCAGCAGTACTGGTGGCAGTATACTGGCAGTGCCCAATGGAGAGGTGAAGGCCTACATACCCAAGGGCCTTGTGCCCAGCTATGTGGTGTGAAATGATATAGATACGTGGTTCTCAGCCTATGAGGTAACTCTGAGGCTACACAATGCCCCAGAGGAGTACTGGGGGTGTAGCTTGTGGAGGCACATGCCCACGGGGGGGAGGGACACTCTCCTGACACTTGAGGTAGAGGACCAGACCAAGTGTACCCCTATGAAGACCTTTTTGTCTGACAGGGGCACCAACTTCATGACTGCATACATCAAGTCATTGTGAAAGGAGTGTGGAGTTACTTACAAGTTTTTCACACCCACAAACAAATGGGCTTGTTGAAAGGTTCTACAAGATACTGAAGGGCATGATTATGGTCTTACCTGAGCCCATGATGCAGAAGTGGGATGTCCTCTTACCATGCTGGTTCTTTTCCTACCTAAGGTACCACAGAAGGGGGTTGGCTTCAGCCCTTTTGAACGTCTGTATGGTCACCTTGTTTGGGGACCTCTCAGTCTGGTTAAGGAGGGATGGGAGCATGCTCCCAAGAACCCCCCTCCCTCCGGAGGTGGTTAGATGCAGGCATGTAGGCTAGCATGTAGGTGGTTAACTACATGCTAGCCCTCAGAAACCAGATGGCCAAGTTTTGGAAGAAGACTTCTGAGAAGTTGGAGGCTAGCCAGAAGGTTATGAAGCAGTGGTATGACCAGACGGCTACCCCTATGGAATTTCAGACTGGGCAGAAAGTGTGGGTTATGGAGCCTGTGAAGCCCAGGGCCCTCCAAGACCGTTGGACTGGGCCTTATGAGATAGCTGACAGGAAGGGGGAGACCACCTACCTGGTGGACCTCAAGATCCCCAGACACCTCTTAAGGGTCCTTCATATCAACCGTCTCAAGCCACACTATTAGAGGTATGAGGTCACCATGCTGTTGGTGACAGATGATGGGGAGGAAGAGGAAAGTGAACCTCTCCCTGAACTCCTGTCAACAAAGGAAAAGGATGGGTCAGTGAGAGGTGTCAACCTCTCCCCTATCCTGACCCCAGAACAGCAGAGGGACTGTCAGCAGTTAGTGGGACAGTTTGCCTCTCTGTTTTCCCTCACTTTTAGGCTTCCATATCTGTGTACCCATGACATTGATACAGGAGACAGCCCCCCTCTCAAAACCAAAATATACAGACTGTCTGATAAAGTGAGGGCCAGCATCAAGGAGGAGGTCTCTATGATGTTGGAGCAAGGGCTGATTGAGCACTCCAGTAGCCCCTGGCCCAGCCCAGTGGTGCTAGTACCAAAGGCTGCCCCACCAGGTGCTGCCCCAGAACTCTGGTTCTGTGTGGACTACAGGGGGCTCAACTCGGTTACTAAAACTGATGCTCAACCCATCCCAAGAACTGATGAGCTCATCGATAGGTTATGAGCTCCCAAGTTCCTGGGTACCTTTGACTTAAATTCAGGGTACTTGCATATTGCTGTAACTGAAGGGACTAAAGACAAGTCAGCCTTTCCCACACCAGATCACTACTTTCAGTATAAGATGATGCCCAATGGCCTGCAAAATGTCCCTGCCACCTTCTAGAGGCTGGGGAACCAGGTCCTGGCTGAAATGGAGGCCTCCAGCGCTGCCTACTTGAGTGACATAGCTGTTTTCAGTAGCAGCTGGAAGGACCATATCTTTCACCTGCAGAAAGTGCTTCAGGTCCTGCATAACACAGACCTGACTATCAAGGCCAGTAAGTGCCTGATAGGGCAGGGTTTTGTGGTGTACTTGGGACACCTTGTGGGTGGGGGTAAGATGCAGCACCTCTAGACCAAGATAGAGGCAATTCTGGCCTGGGAGCCTCCAAAAACTCAAACTGAGGAGAGGATCTTCCTGGGCCTTACAGGATATTACAGGAGGTTTGTCAAGGTGTATGACACCATTGTTGCCACCTTGACTAAGATGACTTCCAATAAGCAGCCAAGGAAGGTGATCTGGATAGAGGCTTGCCAGAAACACTTTGACTCCCTCAAACAGGCCATGTGCATAGCACCTGTACTCAAGGCACCTGACTTTTCCAATGAATTTATATTTCAAACAGATGCCGCAGAGCATGGCATAGGGGCATTCTTATCACAGTTCTGTGATTAGGGCCTAGACCAATCTGTAGCTTTCATCTCTAGGAGGTTACTTCCCAGGGAACAGAGGTGGAGTGCTATTGAAAGAAAAGCCTTTTTCTGTGGTCTGAGCACTGAAGAAGTTGAGATCATACTTGTTTGGAACTCACTTCCGGGTTCAGACTGACCACAGGCCCCTTAGGTAGCTAATGCAAATGAGGAGTGAGAATCCAAAATAGTTGAAGTGATCCATCTCCCTACAGGGAATGAATTTAACAGTAGAACACAGACCTGGGTCAGACCACTTCAAAACTGACAGTTTCTCCAGCTTCTTCTGATGAGAACTCCCAGGAGGTTGGTTAATTCTCCCCTCTTTCAGCTCGGGGGGCGTGTTGGACCTGTTAGCCTTAGGGTGGTCTTCTGCCAAGTTGTTTGTCTACTTACTGTTGTGGGGTTCAACAGGACCCATGAACAAAAGCTTCCATTTTAGAATAAACGTTTAACCTTGACATCTTTTTAGACTGTGACTTTTTCCATGCTTTGAACGTACATGATAATGTATTTAGAAAGTCCTGCGTGCAGCACATTTCTTCGCAGGCATTTTATCATGACATTTGTACACTATGTTCAAATCTAAGGAATACTGATCAAACTGCCTTTGCTTTTTGTATTCCAGTTGGAGACAGCTCTGAATCAGAAAGACAAACAATCACATCAGCATTGCACCTCTGACACAGTGTGAATGTAATAAGGCTTTGATTGTATAAACTGCCTCTGAGCTAAGTTCCTCAGAGGAGCACTTTTATGGATTATCCTGGGATGCTTTGCCTGTGACTGAGATGCAGCCCTGCTGATTCCAATCTCTCTCCTGCAAAGGACAGTGGCCTTTTCTACACCAGACTGGCTTTCTGATACAGCATGCATAGGTATGGGTAGTTGGGTTGTCGCAAGAGATCTGGCGAGGGTACTCTCACTATGCCCTCAAAAGTATAGGTAGGATTAGGATAGGAGTATTCATATATGCATTATCATATAACCATTTAGTTGGCATCTACCTAATTGGCATATTTAATTTAATTATAAGTCCCCTGTAGAGTGGTATACCATATACCAGGGCCTGTAAATTAAATGCAACCAGTGGGCCTGGTAGCAATTATTGTGCCATCCACATAAGTAGCCATGTCCCATGCCTGCCATTGCAGCCTGAATGCATTGTAACAATGCTATGCCGACTTGGCATTTAAACCCCCTTGCCAAGCCTTACACTCCCCTTTTATTTCATATAAGTCACCCCTAAGGTAAACCCTAGGTAGCCCATAGTGTAGGGTGCTGTGTAATTAAGAGGTTGGACATGTACTATTAATTTGTACATATCCTGCAAGCGAAAATCAAAAATTCGTTTTTCACTACTGTGAGGCCTACCCCTCCAATAGAAGATAAGATTGGGGATTCCTTATTACATTTAATCAGATGTAATTCCTAATTGGGAGCAGGTAGATATCATGTACGATTTTGAAAATGGCACTTTTGAAAAAGTTGACATATTCCTGGCCTTAGCCCATTTGTGCCTGTAGCCTGACCTGGGTCACATGACTGGGTATAACTGACAGCTGAACTTTGTGAATTCCTCCCAGACAGTCACACAATAGAGGAATTAGGTGCGCCTGAATGGGACATCTTCTGGTCGGATGGGGGGTGGAGCTGAGCACAGCCCCACTTACACCTGAATAGCCTGTGCTCAGCCTTCACAAAAAAGACTTAATAACCCTATATTGACACTTCAGCTAGCTTGAAGCCTGAGCAGGGGAGTCAGAGAATTCCATGCACTTCAAAGAACCTTTCCAGAAGCTTCTCCCACCTTCCAGAAGAAGGGCACCATGGTATAAAAATAGGACCTTCAGACCCACTCTACAATTAACTACCAGACCTGCGGAAGGACTCATAGAGGACTGCCTGGTGCTGTGACCTGCTGTGCACTCTGTCAGACTGCTGCTGCACCCGGATGGGCTGCTTTGCTTCCTGGAGCCTCCTTTGAACCCTCAGAGGCCAGCCCTGTATCTTCACCTGCACCGAGGGCTACCAGAAATGACTCTAAGGGCTAGTTTGCTGGCCTCCTGTTCAGTGACACAGGGACATAAAAGGCTCCAACCATCTTGAACCTGCACCTGGACCCAGCCTGAGTGAGTCCGGAACCCCCAAGAGGTGTCCCATCAGTCCTTGGCCCTTGGGTGTGGTGCTAAATGTGTCCAGATGGCCAAATTCCAAAACAGAGGTCTTGGACACAATTTGCCCAAAAAGTGTTCTGAGAACCAGGAGGTGACCAGGACCAACCTGCTCACCTTTCTGCCCGAAGTGCATTGTCAATGGGAGTGACTTTGTGACTTCTCGTGCTACATTCTTCTCTGCAGCAGAAAATCCGTTCCAGCGGTTCTTCGCTAAAAGGGTATCTGACTTATGAAACTGTCTTCGGCTACAGCCTTCTGCTTCATCCTGCTGGAGTTTTTCGACTTCTATTTCGGGGATTAAGTCCAAATTTGAAAATCTTCACCGCGGCTTCGACCCTAGGCCATCTGCCGATAAAGCTTGGCATCCCATCTTGTCTTTTGGCCCAGTCTCACGTGACTGCATGTCCATGGATGACGCTGTTATCTTTTAGGCACTTTTTTGAACCTTAAACTTTAAAAATTCATAACTTCGGTTCTAGGAATTGGATGTTTGACATTCCGGTGGCAAATAATTCCTTAAAATGTACTCTATTTTTCTAAATTGGGTTGGGATTTTTCTTGCATGGGTTTATCACTTTCTTACTGTTTGTGTGCTTCATAAATACTTTATACATTCCCTCTAAGTTAAGCCTGACTGCTTTTTGTGCCAAGCTACACAGAGTTAAGCACAGGTTAATTTAGTGACTTTTGTGGTTCACACTGCAAGGGATTGTGCCTGTTGCTTGGTTAGGGCTCACACACCAGTCAACCAACAATCCAATTTCTCACACTCAGAAACCAGAGTAAAGATTGGAGGGTCTAAGAGGGTAGAGTGAGAAAAGGTGACAGGCGTATCTGCCCATAACCCAAGTATTTCACTTTACGTTTCTGTTTAGTACCGACTTTTATTGAGCAAAAAGTACTCACTTTGTATGAAGATAAGCACTGGGCTGGACAATCACATTATTGTGCTGTTAAATATCTGGAGAGAATGAGCCTTTTTTACTCCCGCACTAACCTCCCTGAGAGGCCTGTGACTGCTACCCATTCCTACCCTCAGAGTCAATGCTGAAGGGGTTGTACTTGGTCCAGTTTTCAGAGCCAAGTATCGTCTCACAGCTTCACTCCGGTATTTACTTTTTGACCCACGAAAACCTATTTCAAAGAAAACATTTTGAACAAAAGAGTAGAAGAGTGATTTAGTCTTCAGCCGACCATCCACCGGTCGCCAGCTCTGCAGAGACCTTCACCTCGGTTCCCTGGTAGAGGATGTCCTACCATATTTTGAAATCCGTGTCTACCTGGGAGAGATCGCCATGGTGAAGGAAGTGTCCCTTAGGGGCCACCCGGGTTATTTACAACCACCTGCTAGGCCTTCCCAAGTAATGAAGAGTCGGTCAGACAGTAGAGAATACAAGCATATATTTTATTAGCAATACTCTGCAGAGGAGTCCAATCTGGCCTGCACCCTAAGATGTCTGCCGAGGGACTAACTCCCCAAGAGTCTGCAGTGAGTAATCATTCTTCCCAAGATGCCCCCAACCACGCCCACAGTGGAAAGTTACCAGCCTGAGCCGAACATGAACAAAGAAGACACAGTAGGATGGGCTACCACCTGCCAGATGGGTACATGCTATCTACATTTCGAGGTCACCGCGCTTAGTCTCAGCGTCTCCTAACGTGGGAGCAGAACTACACACTCAGATAGGTATGCGAGGGCAGAATGGCCTATTCATTAGTAAGTCGGAAAACAGCCTTGAACAGAGAGAAAATAATAACGAAATACAGTGTTCTGCTGAGGCAAGCAATACGAATGATGAGGCCTAGTTCAGACACGGCCTAAGCAGCCTAATAGGGATTACGAAATACAAAATGGAGTCACACTGGCTAACTACAGGAAAGCTTGCACGGATAACTCAGTGGGTTGCATAACGTGAATACAAATGGCCTATATTTAGCCACACACTGCTAACCTAATATGGCATAAAACGAGTGCGTTGCAGGAATGGGATTTTCAAACCTAACAGACCCTCCTTTTAGCATGGGGGGCTAAATGCTTTATTAGGCTATCCGGTAGGGTCTTTACAATTCTAAGTGGGAAGAAGGAAAATGCATAGTCACTCAAGTCGCAAGGGAGAATAAGGCAGCACAAGCACATGAGTATAAAAATCTACTTAGTATTCAAAAATACCCTCATCAATAAGCATTAAGTTCTGTATATCCTGCATCATCACAGTAGAGACTTTATTATCACGTCCTGGCAATTTAGGGGTAGGGATGAGTTTGCTCACACAATAGGTGCAACAGGCTGGAAGACAATTGATACATAAGCAACATGTAAAGATGACACCTGCGATAGCTACTAAGATAAGTAGTATTTTCCAACCCCACGATGTCAGCAGACCCCAGAACCACCCTGTCAAGGACCATGACCCATTATCTTGGTGAATGTCAGATGCAAGCTTGTGGAGCTTCTGTATAGCAGAATATACATTGGGGGCATGATCAGGGATGTAGACACAGCAGCTGCTACCGATGACGCGACAAGCTCCACCCCTATCTGCGAGAATGACGTTTAGGAACAGGCATATTAGTAATAGCAGCTATGCGTTCAGGTGTTAGTCTGTGTCCCTCCTTCGACAGTAGGTGACCTAAATAGGTGACCTCCTGTCGACAATATTGAAATTTTGAGAGTGACACCTTGTGTCCTTGGTGTGCCAAATGTAACAGTAATTTAACCGTAGCCTCTTTACAACCATCCTCAGTGTCCGAAGCCACAAGGAGGTCATCAACGTACTGCAACAGCACATTACCAGGGGGAAGTTCCAAAGGATCCAATAGACTTTTCAAAGCTTGGCTATAGATACTAGGACTTTCTGTATAGCCTTGTGGAGCACAGCAGAATCTAAAGCTCCTTCTGGCTATTGAAAATCCAAACAGATATCTGCTATCTGTATGGATTGGAATGCTGAAGAAAGCATTCTTTAAATCAATCACAGAGAAGAATTTTGCAGACGGGGGAATCATTGTCAATATCATGGTAATGTCTGGGACTACAGGATACTGGGGAACCACTATTTTGTTAACCTCTCTAAGGTCAATGACAAAGCGATAAACATCAGGGTGGGCATAAGAAGAATCCAAAGGTGTCTTTTTAAGTATAGGAAGGATAGGGCTATTACACACATTCGCTACTGTCTCTTCAACCACACTAGACTTAATCAAATCCTGTATTATTTGCAATAAAGCCTTTTCTCCTGCCTGGGATATCTTGTACTGGGGAATACGCGGCAATTTAGCATTGTCTTTGATCTGCATAGAGACTGGTGGGATCTGGAGCAACCCCACATCCGTGTCTCCTGTAGCCCACAATGTGCGCGGCACGTCGTTAAACTCAGCGGGGAGGGGGGCAACCTTAGCGAAGCATTGTTTAGCGCGGGCCACTTGTGGTCCAATAGTCATGTAAACGCCATCTGGAGAACAAAAAATTGTTGCATGCAACCTTTTTAACAAGTCCAATCCTAACAAATTCTCCCCACAATTTGACGTTAATAGGAATGGTGAATCAACCGTGATTGGGCCAATAGTCAAAGAAAGAGGTTTGGAAATGGGGCTGACAACCGGCACGCCTGAGAAACCCACCGAAACATTATTTTGGCCAGACAGAGCCACCCCCGGGACCAGTGAACAGGAATCAGAGCTATTCATAGCCCCTGTATCAACTAGGAATTTCTCGGTCGTACCGTGTAAATCTGCAGTGACATAGGGTCTGCGCTGATCTACAGGCACCGGAACTGGTCCCTTGCCCTGTCCCTGGCTATCCTAGCTGTGAGACATCCCCATCACTTCGTCCATGTCATAGTCATCATGATAGTACTGCCTCCCTCGGGGGTCATCAAAATAGTTCCCGCTCTGTCTATTAGATGATGCATTCTCTGACTGCATCTCCCCCCGGCCTCCTCCTCCTCGTCCACGTCCTCCAAACCCCGACCTCTCGGGCCTCACCTTTCTGCAATAACTCCGGGCACTCATTCCGCCAATGTCCCTCCCACTTGCAATATGCACATTGATTGAGCCCAAGAGGTGCACTCGAAGTACCACCCCTGCTAGACTGGGGCAGCCGCTGGGTCGAACCTGAACCTCTTCCTCTTCCGCTTCCCCTCGCAACTTGCTGCATCAACACCCTCATCTTCAAATCCTTTTACTTTTTCTCCACCTTTTCTTTGTCCTCATTCTCTCTATGCTCGTAGTACTGTGCCATACTCAAAATCACTGATGGGGAAGAGGTGCTCCAAGTGCTTTCTGAAGCCTGCAACCTAGTCGCAATCTCAGAAAGCAGGTTAGTAACAAACCTGCTGACAAACAACCGGACACGACCTTCCAACGACAGGTCCTGCCCACGAAAGTCGAGAAACACTCCTTTAGATCAGACACACTCTCGTCCTTCTTCTGACGACATGCAGTCAACTTGTCCCAATCCACCCATCTCGGCGGGATAAGGGAATGCATATACGTGATAATGCGACCCGGTAAAGCCAATAACTCCGACTTCGGCTTGTCGCCGGGCTTGCGTTCCTTATCCCATGCCCTGATCTGATCCCACGTACCTCCCAATTCCACTACATGATCTTGTATATGTACTTGCCTCCATATATCCACCGGCACCAACAGGCCAAGGAATAACTCAATATCAGCTAACGTCATCACCGTGGAGGAGGCCGCTTCCGTCAATTCTTTGTAATATGCAGTCGGGTTTTTCCGAGGGTCCGGCAACTGAGCTTTAAGGGATATTACCTCACTCCTCTTCCATGGAGTGTAGATCCACTGTTCCTGAAACCGAGCGTCGACTCGTGGCCTAATTACAGTATTTGTAGAGTCGCGGAGTTCTGGTATTTCAGGATGGTAAATGGGATGGACCTCCCTCATGGGGCACTGGGTCACCATCGTCGGAACCTTCTGGAGCAATCTGCCCCGATAACCCACCAATGTCGTTACATTGCTAAAAACCTCTTTAGTAGCCATACCTGCAGCATATACCCTGCCCCGTATGTCATAGATGATCTGCGGTGCAACACCCTGGAAACACTGCTCCCACAGCCCTATTAGCGTGGCCGACATGTGCTTAAGGGCATGCTGCTGTATAAAAGGCTCATAATCTTTCATTACACTCCACACATCTTCCACATTATAGATCGGGCTCCGAGCCCACTGAGCCGCCTGGTTCGCCACCATTTGCTTCTCCTCATCACCCACCGCAGAACGCACCAACACTTTGTCCATACGGTCTCGTGCTGCCGCCCAATTCCCTTCATGTATCTCACGTACAGGGGTATCGCCATTCAGCAGTGCTTGGGGTGTCATACACGAGGGAGAAAAAGCAGATGAGGAGACAGGTATCATCATGAAAGGAGACAGTGTTGTAGGAGTGAAAGGGGGTGTAGCAGTAGATACAGAGTCAGTATACGGAACGGGAGAGGTAACGGCTCCCGCCCCTGTTACTGGTGTGAGCAGAGAGGGAGGAGGCGGGGCCGGGGCCGAAGCAGTTTGACTAGAGGCAGAAATACTAGGAAGAGCTGCACCAGAGGCCGGGGGCAGGGATGTTGGAACCCTTGGGTATATCCGCTCAGGAGCATAAGGTGGAGGAGAGCGAGAATCCAACAGCTCTTCAACGAAAACATCACCTTCCTCCCTAGTAACATAGCATTAATCTGTCTGCAATTGAAACTTTCTATCTGCACATTCTATGCCTTTCTCTATCTTTTCCCTTTCATAGGCCACTGCTTTCTGCGTTAGAGTTTGCGTCTGTCTTTTCCGGGCCTCTTTCTCTGCTCTCATACGCCGCTGCTTTGCTTCCTTCTGCCATACTCTTAAAGAATCAAACATCGACTGCCTGCTCTTTTTGGCGAACAATTTGTCTTGCAAGAAATTCAATTTTTGCTCATCAAACGAGCCAGTAAGTGGCCATTGTAACTCAGCATTGTCCTTCGTATATTTATTCCACAACGTGCTAAACATAATAGGGCCAATACCGTGCTTGACGTATACATCAAAATTTGGGGTACCCTCCGGAGGCGCAGGCTGGCTCTCTTCCAATCGAGCCTCAGTAGAACAACACCGACATCCAAAACACCCCAGTTTACTTAGACAAGGCATCTTAATATAAGACACACGCGCTGTTCCCAATGGACAAATACACCACCAGCAAAATAATAAAAGAAAAAAATAAAGAATACAAATATTGTTCAAGAGTCGCACAAGAATAGTCTGAAGACCGCTCCCTACAGTCCGGAGACTGTACCAAGTTCAAGAAGACAGGCTCTAGCCCCAGACCTTTTCAAGTATTGACCAAATTACCAGTTGGCCTGGCAGATTGTTCGCAAACAGTCCCAGACCTTTTCAGTTGGCCTGGTAGGCTGTTCACAAACACTCTGTGTCTTTTTTAAAAGGGTCCGCAAACCCACCAAGTTCAAATCAAAAACGGCCCGAAGACCGTACCAAGACACAGCCCGTCGACTCATGCCGTTCAAGCAAGACATTCTGAAAACTGCTCCAAGACAGTCCGGAGACTGTACCAAGACACAGCCCGTAGGCTCGTGCCGTTCAAGAATGGCGCCATTTTTCCAAACATCAAATCACTCACCTGGTGCACACAGGTCGAGTCAAGTTATTCTCCACTGCCGACTCTTCGGACCAAATGGTCAACTCCAAGGTTTCGCCTCCTCAGGACCCCAGCCGGTGACCACTAGACGAGGAGTCTCCCGATCAGACGGGCGGGGCAGCTGCGAGAACCAAGCTCGATCGTGTGGGGTACCCCGATCCGCCCGACCGACCAGACGCCACCCCGACCCTGCAAACCGATTACGGGTGAGTCGGATCACCTTGCGGGGCCCCTGTTCGGGCGCCAACTGAAGGAAGTGGCCCTTAGGGGCCACCAGGGTTATTTACAACCACCTGCTAGGCCTTACCAAGTAATGAAGAGTCGGTCAGACAGTAGGGAATACAAGCATACATTTTATTAGCAATACTCTGCAGAGGAGTCCAATCTGACCTGCAACCTAAGATGTCTGCCGAGGGACTAACTCCCCAACAGTCTGCAGTGAGTAATCATTCTTTCCAAAAAGCCCCCAACCACGCCCACAGTGGAAAGTTACCGGCCTGAGCTGAACATGAACAAAGAAGACACAGGAGGATGGGCTACCACCTGCCAGATGGGTACATGCTATCTACAATTCGAGGTCACTGCGCTGAGTCTCAGCGTCTCCTAACGTGGGAGCAGAACTACACACTTAGATAGGTATGCGAGGGCAGAATGGCCTATTCATTAGTAAGTCGGAAAACAGCCTTGAACAGAGAGAAAATAATAATGAAATACAGTGTTCTGCTGAGGCAAGCAATACGAATGATGAGGCCTAGTTCAGACCCGGCTTAAGCAGCCTAATAGGGATTACGAAATACAAAATGGAGTCACACTGGCTAACTACAGGAAGGCTTGCAGGAAAAGCTTGCACGTTGCAGGGATAACTCAGTGGGCTGCATAACGTGAATACAAATGGCGTATATTTAGCCACACACTGCTAACCTAATATGGCATAAAACGAGTGCGTTGCAGGAATGGGATTTTCAAACCTAACAATGGCTACAATTCATCCGCCAGTGAAGTGGACACTTTTTAGGCACAGCTGAATTACATGATTTATTGGCTAACTTGCCATTCTTTTTTCCCTCAAACAAACTCCCAAATCAGGAATTTGTTTAAGAAAAAGGAAAAATCAATAGCCCTGAAGCACTCAGAATTACCTCTGTGTCAAGGCCAATGTTTGTTTTTCCTTTTCCCAGATAGTGCATGTCCTGCATGATGGACACAGGTAGTGAAAATCAATGTTGGTAGTCCTGAACATTTTTAGTGGTAACCCTGTGGTTGATGGGAACTGGGTCAAGGATTTCCATAGCATAGCAGAGCCATCTATGGTTTCACCATCTGAAACCCTGTGATTCTCTCACCTCTAAATAGGGCAAGGGAAAACCAAGGTCACAAGGTCAGGAGCCACACAAATCTGTGGGAAGCTCTTGTCTACACTCCAAGTCACTCCCTCTAATATGGGTTAGGTTGAAAATCAATGAAATCATGTATATAGTTCCTGGATAAGTCAATACCTTCAATACTATCTAGTAGGATTTTTGCTATCCTGCCTTAAAGTAAGTCCACCGAGACATTCCATTGCCTTTGAAGCATACATTGAATTGTATTAAAACTGTGGCTGTGGTATTGAAATATATAGATGTCATTCAGAATTTGCATCAGAAGTACCACACACTTGGTTGTACTACACCACTCTGTTAGTGCAGCATCTGGTATCTGGGACTTGACACAGCTTAAAGAGGCTATTTGCGAGGATTCAAATCCTACTTCATCAATATTTATGAGAGATGATGTATTCACTGAATCATTTACAAACAAATTCAGAGATTAAGGCCTTTAATAGATACAGACCTCCATTTCTGCATTTGTTTTGGCAGTGTGCTGGCATTTCGATCAATATCCCTTACCTGGATAGGGGTCTCAATTTGAAAAAGAATTCGCACTGCAAAGACATGCCAATGTTTAGGGGCATGGCCGAATCTTTGACTTTATGACCTGCACTTTACATGGAGGGCATGTGTGCATGTTTCCATGACAGTGTCCAAAGATGAAGACTTTTAGTGCGTAATGCTTGTTTCTCCATATGGACTTGAACAAATAGTTTACGATGAAATGGCCATATGTAAGTAAAGATGATAAACTCCATAATTCAAGAATGACTAATAAATCAGCTAATGGCTGACTAGCTAATGAATCTCAGCTGATCAATGTGTGAATACTCCTCAACTTTACAACCAATGGGTGAGAGAGGAGTGTTTTTTTTCCATCTCAATGCAGATGGTAAAAGCTTCAGCGAAAGCTGAGATAAGCCAGACCCCATATGAGACATTCATCAATTCCTATTAATGGCAATGTCGGAAATATTCCATACTAAACACTCTTAAGAAAGTTGAACCGCTTCAGGATAAAAGAACAAAACAAATACAATCCTAAGCACAGAGCTCTTAAATGCATAAAACTTCACATTTCAGAGAGGCTCGACCTCAAGGTATATCTGTTTCAGAAAATACTCCTGTGCAAACTTCAGATTATACAGAACAAGGTAGCCCTGCTCCTAGTATGGATCCCTAGACATCAGTCTGCCACATAAGCCCTTGCCAGCTTTATTGGCTTCCCATTAGGAAGCAGATTGAATTCAAAGCTTTCTGCATCACCTTCAGGGCCGTGCGTGACTCCAACCCTTACTATCTGAAACACAGGTTCCTTTGGTGTGCCCCTCCCCCAGAATTCTGCGCTCTTCCACAGCTAATCTCGTATAAGTCCCAAGATTTAGATTAGCTAATTGGGGTGGCAGAAGCTTCATCATCTATACTTCCAAACTCTGGAACACTCTTCCTTCTCACCTAAAAAACTCCACAGGACTGCTCCATTTCATGCAGGCATTTAAAACCTGGCTTTTTAGCCAATAGGCTCTCACCCCTCAAAATCTTAGACTCTACCTATTCTCTTTTCCTTCACCAAGCTCTTCTTTCAATTGGTTTTAGCGCCTAGACGCCTTTGGGCATTAGCTTGCACTTTTCAAATTAAAAAATCAAATCAAATCAGATGGTCTTCAATCCCAAAGCATTCAGATTTTATAAAGAAGTACAAAAATACACATTGACATAAAAATTTGGGAATAGTTACATTGGGGTGGTCAATGAAGTAAAACTCTGCTACAAATTGGTGTATTTAAGGACGCATAAATTATGATTATGTAGAACACAACAAAAGGTAAGTTTAGTAGTCCGCCTAGTTGACATCAAGCCTATCATTAGAGGATGGTTTGGTAATAAAGTTAAACAAACTAATTCCTCCTCAGAGTGCAAGAAACATATTGCTTAAAAAGCACATGAAAGGCATTTGGGGGCAAACGCAGGGTATGTGTAGGCTTTTGGTGGCCACAGATGGATAAAACATTGATTTCATGGTCTGTGAATGCATAATCTGCTCCAGGAGTGACAAGGTTCTATGGTCATCCAACCCTCCATAAACACCTATTGCTCTACCTTCAGGGCGCTGTGTAAAACTGGGCATTGATCTCTTGGGACCGTTTATTTGCTACCTTATTTTTCTCGTGTTGCCCTTGTTCTGGTTGACTGCTTTTCAAAATGGCCATAGGTAAAAAATTTCGGAGAACCAGACTCCAAAGCCATATAAGATTTTCTCAAAGACGTGTTCATGAGGGAGGGTTTCCTAAATTGATAGTCTCTGATTATGGAATTCAATTTGTGTCGTCTGAGAAAGAGAACTGTCTTCAAGAGAGTGGCATTACCCATCACAAAAGTTCGCTCTATCACCCAGAAACTAATGGACTAGTTGAACACCTCAACAGGGTGGTAGGGGAATGCGCACATTGGACTTTACTCCACAAGTCAATGTACTGGTGGCTGTGAAGATCATGCTTTGGTTCTAAAGAATAACACCTCATTCCTCAACTAATGTTTCACCTTTCGAATTGTTCAGAGGTAGGAAACCTTCAACTGAATTTAAACCAGCTTGGATGTCTAAATGACTCAAATAGAATGTTTCATTGTCTGATATGGATTATGTTGCACGAAACAATGTTGAAGATGCTCAAACTAAACTAAAGAGTTTTTATGATAAAAAGAAGTATGTCTACAAAACACTTTGTGACGGGAGATGTTGTCCGTTTTAAAAAAAATGACTTGTGAAGAAAGGAGAATCAAAATATTCTAGTCCTGTAAGAATTGATGCGCTTTGTAGCAGTGCAGTCGTGTGAATGGGCAGAATTGGTGGAATGTGTCTAAAATAATGAAAGTGGATTCCAAGTTGCTTTCTGATGATATTCAGACTTTTGGAAGAAAGAATGACAAAATTGTTAGAAAAGAAGTTTCTAAAAGTTATGAAACTGACAAAGATAATGTAATTCTCCATTCTCCTCAAGCGGTTCGAAGAAGTATTTGACAGATTAATGTACCTCTAAGGTAGAGATAATCTGCTACAGTTCATGAGCTTCTGATGATATTAAATTTGGTGATTATATTGGTGAATTTGTCTGATCATAGCAAGTTTTTTTCTGTTTTTGTCATGTAATAAGAGATAATTTGGTTCGTTTTAAAGTTTTAAAGTTTTTTTTTGTTTTCTGTTGTATCGTATTTATGTCTGTAGGACATTCACTTGATTTAAGACTGTAATGCTGATGCATGTTCATTGAAGGTAGAAACGTGTTGATATTTAAATCTATGTATAATGTTGTCAGTTTTGTATAAAGAAAAGAGAATTGTAGTAGTCTGCCTCGTGCTGGTAGTTGGAATTGCGTGGAGCTTTGGGTTGGCATGGTTACGCCTCGAGGCTCCATGCAATGCATGTTCTAGTATTCGTGGCAACTGCCAGTTGGAAAGTCAGTTACAGGGCTACTGAAGAGTTGCTGTCAGTGGGGTGATTAACGTCATATACACCATAAAATAAACGCATCTAAAAGAAATACTTCGTCAGTCTCGTGGATTACTACAGTAAGGCTTTGGTTGCCATCAAATAAAAGTAGAGTCATGCCATTGCCACTAAACAGAAACATAAATGCAACTGGGACCATGGGTTATTAGTGGTGATTATCCAAGAGTTGTTTACCAAATTGATAAGGAAAGAAGTCGATTACAAGGTTTTAGATGCAATATGTCTTTGTTTGCTTTTGGGTGGCTGTGTGAAAGCGAGGGAGGTGTTTGGTGGGAGTACGCTGGGTGGTACAATGTGAAGAATTAATAAGATATCGCTGAGAGAGGTGTGAATGAGTATAGTAGTGATGGTGGGGGTAGGAAAATGTGTGCTGGAGGAGCAAATGCGAAAGGATAGTATAGGAGAGAACATGTTGGACAGAACATCTGTGAAAGGGGAAAGTGGTGGTGTGTTTCGCACATAAGATGGATGGAAAGGGAGAGGCATGGAAGTAACTGGGTGTAAGAGAGTTATATGGAGGAAGTGAGGTGTCAGATATAGGTGTGGATATGAATACTGGTGAAAGGGATGGTTGAATATAGGACGGCAAAAGAGCGCTCCTATATGTTATTTGCCATAGACCAGTTATTGTGATAACAACAATGGAGCAGAAGTTTTGTAATATTCAGCAATACAAAAAGAATTGTAACGTAAACTTCAAAATGGGTACTGTGCCCATATTTGTAGCTCCACAAAGTAGTATGCTCCCATTTTGAACACCCTTACTCTCGACCTTTGAACTGTTGTCTAAACTGCCTTGTACCATGGCACCAATTTTTCAGAGGCGTCTTTCCCTAGTCAGAGTTACCTAAACACAGTGCAGACAACCTAAGTGACACACTGCAATCATGGCACAGGGAAGGCACCTTCTTTCATATTGCTTGAGTTAAGAAGGTAGAGAAGTGCCAGCATTCATTGCAGGGCTACGTATCACATGCGACTCAGAAATGGATCTGAAGTACCTTACATCTGTTTCTGTAGTCAATGCAAAAGAACCCTCACCCTTCTGGTCTCCCACTATGACTTACGACCCAGTAGGGGAATCAAGGATAGCAAGGAGAGAGATTAGTTATCTGCACATGGAGCATGGAGTGGAAGCTGCAGACTGGTATGTTTGGATTCTGAGTTATATTCATATAAAGCATGAAGTGAAAGTAATAGATTGCCAAGCATAGGCTAGTGAGTTATTTGAATATGAAGCATAAAGTGCAAGTTGTAGGTTGGCATGCATTGGCTAGTGGTTTAAATGTAAAGGGAATATGGAGTGGAAGCTGTAGGTTGGCATGCATTGTCTAGTGAAGTAAGTCCACAGGGAGCACAGAGTGGAAGTGGCATATTGACATGCATTGGCTAGTAAGTTAAATGCAGAGGGGGCATGGATTGAAAGTTGCTGATCGGCATGCTTTGGTTAGTGAGTTATATGTAAAATGGGCATGGAATGGAGGGCAGTACCACACATGTCTCCTTTCCATGAAATGTTGAAAGTTAATTATTAGAAGCAAAGGGTGCTCTTTAGCAAAACAATCATTGCCTTGGAGAAATGAGCCAAATAAAATAGCTGTGGTAAAGGTTAGCTGGACAAGAGGCAAAAACCAGTCCTAGGATGCTTGTTTCCGGTCCAGGGAAGACATGGCTTGGCAGTTCGGGCTGGACTGTTCCCATGAGGCACAGGGTCAGACTGATTTGCATATGGCCATGTCTGAACTGGGGTGGTGGAGTGAGCTAAAGAATGATGATGGATTAAACCCAGATCAGTTGACTGGGGGTGAGTGTTTGATTGGCTCAAACGTTCCGTCCATCATCCCCTTTTGTATCGCTTTGGTCGCCCTAAGTTGGCGGGGGTATGCCCAGACGTGGGTCCCTTGCTCACTTTGCCACTGGATTCAAGCAAGCCTGGCTGATGACGGCTGAAATGCCAGAAACCAGTCCTAATATGCTTGTTTCCGGTCCAGGGAAGACATGGCTTGGCAGTTCGGGCTGGACTGTTCCCATGAGGCACAGGGTCAGACTGATTTGCATATGGCCATGTCTGAACTGGGGTGGTGGAGTGAGCTAAAGAATGATGATGGATTAAACCCAGATCAGTTGACTGGGGGTGAGTGTTTGATTGGCTCAAACGTTCCGTCCATCATCCCCTTTTGTATCGCTTTGGTCGCCCTAAGTTGGCGGGGGTATGCCCAGACGTGGGTCCCTTGCTCACTTTGCCACTGGATTCAAGCAAGCCTGGCTGATGACGGCTGAAATGCCAGAAACCAGTCCTAGGATGCTTGTTTCCGGTCCAGGGAAGACATGGCTTGGCAGTTCGGGCTGGACTGTTCCCATGAGACACAGGGTCAGACTGATTTGCATATGGCCATGTCTGAACTGGGGTGGTGGAGTGAGCTAAAGAATGATGATGGATTAAACCCAGATCAGTTGACTGGGGGTGAGTGTTTGATTGGCTCAAGCGTTCCGTCCATCATCCCCTTTTGTATCGCTTTGGTCGCCCTAAGTTGGCGGGGGTATGCCCAGACGTGGGTCCCTTGCTCACTTTGCCACTGGATTCAAGCAAGCCTGGCTGATGACGGCTGAAATGCCAGAAACCAGTCCTAGGATGCTTGTTTCCGGTCCAGGGAAGACATGGCTTGGCAGTTCGGGCTGGACTGTTCCCATGAGGCACAGGGTCAGACTGATTTGCATATGGCCATGTCTGAACTGGGGTGGTGGAGTGAGCTAAAGAATGATGATGGATTAAACCCAGATCAGTTGACTGGGGGTGAGTGTTTGATTGGCTCAAGCGTTCCGTCCATCATCCCCTTTTGTATCGCTTTGGTCGCCCTAAGTTGGCGGGGGTATGCCCAGACGTGGGTCCCTTGCTCACTTTGCCACTGGATTCAAGCAAGCCTGGCTGATGACGGCTGAAATGCCAGAAACCAGTCCTAATATGCTTGTTTCCGGTCCAGGGAAGACATGGCTTGGCAGTTCGGGCTGGACTGTTCCCATGAGGCACAGGGTCAGACTGATTTGCATATGGCCATGTCTGAACTGGGGTGGTGGAGTGAGCTAAAGAATGATGATGGATTAAACCCAGATCAGTTGACTGGGGGTGAGTGTTTGATTGGCTCAAACGTTCCGGTCCATCATCCCCTTTTGTATCGCTTTGGTCACCCTAAGTTGGCGGGGGTATGCCCAGACGTGGGTCCCTTGCTCACTTTGCCACTGGATTCAAGCAAGCCTGGCTGATGACGGCTGAAATGCCAGAAACCAGTCCTAGGATGCTTGTTTCCGGTCCAGGGAAGACATGGCTTGGCAGTTCGGGCTGGACTGTTCCCATGAGGCACAGGGTCAGACTGATTTGCATATGGCCATGTCTGAACTGGGGTGGTGGAGTGAGCTAAAGAATGATGATGGATTAAACCCAGATCAGTTGACTGGGGGTGAGTGTTTGATTGGCTCAAACGTTCCGTCCATCATCCCCTTTTGTTTCGCAAGAGGCAATACCCTGCATCCAGAAAAGGAAAAGTCAGTTTAGACAGTGAAAAATGTTCAGAATAGATAAACTTGCATTTGAAAAAAGGGGCAGCCCTGAGGTATGTTTGAGGGAGCTTCATGTTTATGTCTACCCCGGGATTGATTTTGTTTTAGCCATTAATCTGTTTTTAAAGCGGCAGTCTCCGAGCATGCAGGCTTTCTCTGGTCTAGGGTATTCAGGTCTACAGCTGTGGTGAGGGGTAATACAGCATCTGCGTGGCACGTGGACGTACAGGCATAAGAGGTAAAGGGATGTGGGCCAGTTCAACAATCGTGGGGAGTGAACACAGAAGCCCCTGTGAATGAGGGTTTCAGGTATGCAGCACCTCTGACGACGTGAGCACATTCAGACACGGAGCAGGCCTGGGATATGGAGATGGACAGGGATGAACCAGATAAATGAATTCCCACTCATGCAAGTATAATAGGGGTGTTCATGCATAGTGTTTCCTTATGTTACACACTTGGAGATCTTAGTGTAGGCATAAGTTCAGGGGCTTTTCGGATAAACAGAGACCCTGGAGATTAATGCATACTACACTCCTGTGAGTGTTCAGGCATGCAACAACCATGGAGGAGTTTGGGCATGTAGCAGTCAGGAGTTACTATTTATTGTTAAAGAATTAAATTTAAGCAGCCTCTAAAAGGTGCATGGAATAATCACCTAACATTAAAAGTTATTGTGAGAATCTGGGTGTATTATATGATATGGCTAGTCAGCCTTTTTGTGGAATACACTCGCAAAATCTTTATTGGATCCAGTAAAGCTCGTTTGAACAACCTTAAGCTCAACCCTGGGTAGCTATGGCAGTAAGGCATGAACGAAGGAACCCAGGGGAAGATTTATGAGAATTAGGAGCAGGGCAGAGCAGCACGTCACCTTGCTGCGCTGCCCTGTGTAAAGGGAATGGTCAGGAATGCACCATATCTATGGCACATTCCTGTCCTTTCCCCCTACACTGGCACTGTTTCGGCAGCCTAGTGCCAAAGCACCATGGTGCAAGGGTGTCTGCTGTTGCATGCAGGATTGTTTTTGTGCAGGAAGGGACACTTTTCCGCACAAAACCATCCTACAAGGCTTTTTACTTTTTCTATGTGTGTTGCAGAATGCAGCACATATAGAAAGAGGAAAAAATGAGGAGAAATAGTGATGTTTCTTCTTGTTGCACCTCCCCTAGGGAGGCGTAATGTTTTGGCGCATCCCCTGGTTGACAAGGTTTTGTAAATCTGGACATCCGTCAAAATCCATGGGTGTTGCGTGGAAACACCCACCACAATTCAAGACATGCCTCCCTAGTGCAGAGTAAGGCAATGCAGAAATGTGCGCTGCCTTGGCTAACTCAATATTTATGAGGCCATTCAAAATCACGCAAAGTGGCTTTGCATGGCTTCATAAACATACTTTAGTGGTTTGCGCCGTCGTTGCATCCCAAAAAGTGACACAATGGCGGCACAAGGGTCTTGTAAATATGGGCCTTAGTGTAAAGCTTTTAACTACCAAACAAGGAAAGAAGAAAGTCACACAACACAAAAGAACCACAACATGAATTTATAAACATAGTATATTATAATTAATTTTTAGAGTCCTTGATGAACAATATCGACCAAACGGTTCTGGAGTTAAGATTTTTCAAATATTTTATCACTTTTAATTTTGACTGCAACATGCATTGGTCAACAAAATGTTTGTAAACTTTTCAAAAGTTTGTAAGAGTTAGTTTGACTACTCCGGTCTGACTTGGGTGATCAAATCCAACAGGATGAAGGTCTAGGGGGCCATTCAGGCTACTTTGGACAGTTACCTGGCTGCATTTTCCAGTCCAGTTCCATCCTTTACAGCATGACCGCCATAGACTTAAATGGAGTGGCCCTGATGATGGGGATGCAGAATGAAAAGATGCTCACAGATGCTCTGTTTGTGTTGCCGTCGACAGGGGTGCCTTTGTGGTGGTTCCTCGGTCTACAGGTAATGTGGGGTGACTTGTCCACAGCGGTTGGTGTCCCGCGAAGTCCTCTTTCGGGGGTAGATGTACAGCAGCAGCTGTGCTTTGAACCTCCAAATACAGCAGTTTGAGGCAAATCCTTTAGTGGGGGCTAGTATCCCTCTTGGGCAACCAATCCAGACTCTAATGGCTCTCCTGGGTCTGGCTGACTTGGGAGTAACTTTTGGCCACCAAGGAAGGATTGCTCACTTCGGACATCCAGCGACAGCTAGCAGTGAATCTTCTCTGGTGGATAGCAACTTGCAGGTTTGGGCTTCTTCATCTCTTTTATTCCTGGAGCTGGTCCCAGGAAATCTGCAAACTGATCCTTTTAGTCACTTCTCAGGTCTGGGGCTGGGGATCAGCTTTTCCCTGATATAAGAGCCACAGGCCTAATCCAAACTTTACTAGCCTGAAGTGCAGCAGGTACAGTCCAGCAGATGGTGCAGCATCACTTTGCGCAGTTGCAAGGGTAGCATGGCAGCCCTTCTTTGGTCCTCTTTCCAAAGCCAGGGTGATCTAACGTTCCAGGGTGCCAGGGGTGCCCTGTTTATCCCATTAAAGTGCCCCAGGAAAAGCATGTGGTTACTAGCAAATGGGCTACCAGGTTCCCTCCCTCATGGTGACAACTTTCCAGTTATGTGTGGCATCTGGCAATCTGAGAGACCACCATTCTGGCCACTCTCAAGATGTAGGGACACTACCTTGGATGTTAGGAGCTCAGTAGCGCACCCAAAAGGTGTAGCTTCCTGGGAGCTTCTTGCCCCTGGGAAAACCGGTCTGGGGAAGTGTTTTCCCTCTCTGGCCCTGTCTCCAGCTAGTCTATGGGAAGAAAAGGAAGCCTCTCAGGAGTGCAGTCACCATTTGCCCATCAAAGGTGGCTTCTACTTTGAAGCTTGCCTTTTGGGTTAACACCTTGAATGGCTTCCTGCAGGGGGGAGATAACAGCTCACCCTGTGGCAGGCATCTGGTCGTGTTTAAGCCATGATTATTTTGATACATAGTAAGTAAGTAAGTAATGTATTTATAGAGCGCAACTCATTGCCGAGGCATCTTGGTGCTGAACTGTAACGAGTCATGGAACTGTTGCAGAATGACAGGATTAAATTCGCTTAGTAGGAAACAACCAGATTTTAAGCATTCTCCTGAACAGGAGTCTGTTTGCTTGTAGCCTAATTGCGACCGGCAGCAAATTCCTGAGTTTAGCTGCCCTATAAGAGAGGCTTCTTCCCCCCCATCTGGCTCTTCGGACTTTTGGGACCTGTACTAGTCCTTTATTGGCAGATCTAAGGTCTCGCCGCGGGATGTGCCAAAGAAAAAGTTGGTGTAAGTCCAACAAACCACCTCAATATAGCGCTTTGTGCACCAGACATAGAGCTTTAAATTCAATATGTTGCTTAAGTGGAAGCCAGTGAAGCTCCCTAATACTGTTAGAAATGGGATGGTATTTCGAGATATTGAGTAGCACCCGAGCTGCAGCATTCTGCAGAGATTGGAGTTTTAGTAATTGGCGTTTGTCAGTTCCTAGAAAAAGCGCATTGCAGTAATCGATTCTCGAAAGAATCAGTGAAACTACCACAGCTTTGCAAAGGTCTTGGGGAATGAATGGAAGAATTTTGCACAGAACCTTTAGGAGGAAGAAACACGAGGAAGTCTAGAGATTGCACTGGCCTGCAAAGTTCAGCTGATCGTCAAACATGACTCGTAAGTTCCTAGCCTTCCTGGTAGGTTCAGGACACTGCCCAGCCTCCGCTGGCCACCACGACTGATTCCATATTGATGGTCCCTTTCCGAACTCCACTATCACTGTTTTATCAGTATTTATTTTAAGATAATTCAGATGCATCCACCCAATAATGTCTTTCAGACAGTTGTGAAACCTCCCTGCCACTGTTTCTACACTCAAGGATATAGATATTACTATCTGAGTGTCGTCGTCATACGAGATCAACGAGAAGACGTGTGCTTTGATCAGTCTAGCCAGAGGAGTGACCTATATGTTAAACAGGGTCGGTGATAGAACTGATCCTTGCGGGACTCCACAGGGGAGGGAGGACGCCTCAGATGTCAGGTTACCACAGCACAACCTCTGTTCCCTAGAAGTAAGAAACGAGGTGAGTAGGGTTAGAGCCATCCAATTAATTCCTATCTCCCTCAGTCTCTGTCTTAATACTTGGTGGTTCACAGTATCAAATGCTCCTGAAAGGTCCAATAGGATGAGGATGGCTCTCCCTCCACTGTCCAACTGTTTGCGAATCTCCTCTGTGGCTATGGCCAGAGCTGATTCTGTGGAGTGACGTGGTCTGAAACCATATTGGGCGGAATCTAAGAGGCCGTTGGATTCTAGGTAACCAGTTAACTCCTGATTGATGGATTTTTCTAGAATTTTAGCTGCCAGAGGTAGGCAGGATATGGGCCAGTAGTTGTTTACTTCAATGGGGTCTAATGAGGGTTTCTTCAAAATGGGCCTGATACAGGCTTTCTTCCACAAGGAGGGGAATGTGCCTGACGTACAGACGTTGTTCAGGAGTGGTGCCAAGTAGGTGCTAACCCTGTCCAAGGCCAAATGAAGCATGGTGGGGGGACAGGGATCCACCGGGGAGCCAGATTTAGTACCTTGTAGCAGTTTACTTACTGTCTCCTGAGTTAGCGGTGGGAAACCTGACAGCTGGCATGAGGAGGGATTATCAAGGATTGTGATCTCAGTTAACCTCCTATTAGCTGTGTCAGGGGTTTTTACTGCAAGCTCGTTGTAGACCATTTGAACTTTAGCGTGGAAGAATTTAGCCATCTTATTGCAGAAGGCTTCATCTGGAGAAAATTGATTCGCCCGGTGCAGTTTGGACAGAGAGGTAATAGTTTTAAAAAGTTCACTCGTTGAGCTTTTTGCCGCCTCTATTTTAGTGGTAAAATAATTTTTGGGGGCACTAATGATTTCTTCTTTGTATTGCGCTAAGGCTAGTTTGTGATCCAGTTTGCCCTGCTTGTTGTAATCTGATTTCCAGATACGTTCTAAGCCCCTACATTTGGATTTAATGATTTTGAGTTCTGAACTGTACCATGGTGCTGAGGGTTGAATTCTTCGTTGTGTGCTTGATTTTTCTGGGGCCCGTAGGTCAATTGCTGATCTGATCCAGTTATCGGAATTGTCAGCAGCCTTACTGTTGTCTGGAGCTAAACTGGGGGGGGGTGTCTATCAAGGGCTTCCTCCAGATCCTCTTTGCTGATTTTATGCCAGGGTTGAGTCTTAACCGGTGGCACTCTACTTTGGGATGGCACTTTCCTCTCCGGGCAAAGGAGTTTAAAGAAAACCACCTTATGGTCTGTCCATGTTATGGGTAGAATTTTATCCAAGCTAATATTGGGGTTGTTCGTAAAGATGCCATCTAGTGTATGGCCGGCATTATGAGTGGACTCTGTGACAATCTGGGTCAGCCCGAAACCCTCCATATTGTCTAACCGAATGGACGTGTCTGCACTGTTCCCACACTCAAGGTGAAAATTAAAATCACTGAGTGATGTGAGGGTAGGTGGCTCTAAACAGGATTCCATAAGTGTTTACAATGATTATATAAAAGGGGCTCTAGGCCCCGGTGGCCAGTAGAGGAGTAGAACAGGGAAGGCCAGGGTGTTACCAATTTTAATGTTAAACATCATAGCTTCTGCTCCAAGAAGCTGAATGGGGTCACAAGTGGCCTTGAAGCACGAGCGGTAAATGATTGCTATGCCGCCTTCTCTATTACTTTCCCTAATAATGCTAGCCAGCTCATAGCCTACTGGCAGCGCCTCATTCCAGTCGGGCTACGACGTTTCCTTGGCCCAGGTAGCTTTTAGGAAAACCAAGTCAGGGTTAGAAGTCTGAATCAGGTACTCAAACTCATATTTGTGATTGATCAGAGATCTAGTATTCAGCAACATACCGATTAGTGGCTTTCCCCCAGGCTCATGGGTGTTATTTTCCCTCAGAGCGGAATAGAGTTGGTGCTCTGACGTGGGGATGGCTGCAGCAGCACTATCTAAGTGGTTATTTTCCCTTTTAGTAGGTCCAGGACAGGGCCCACCGTGAGAGTCGCTGCTGTGTCCCTAATCGAAAATGAAAATTCACATCCGTTACAGTGATAGGCATCATTATCCTTCTTCCCATTCCATAATGGGGGATTGCAGCCTTTACCGTAGTTAAGTGCAAGTAGCTGATCACTTGTGTAGACGTGGGGGGAAAATGAACAGGGGTCCTGGCGCATGGTGCATTCCGGGCGCTGACGGGCGCAGACAGGCTTGCCTTTGGCACGCTGGCGGCGTGCCCGCTGCACACACCCGCTGCGCGGATGCTTCAGCATGCTCTTTTATCCCCACATGCCCCAAGAACTAGAGCGCTGACCTTGTGAAAGTGGGCCCGCTCTTACATACGGGCACCGCAGGTCAATTTAAACAGCGCAACGGCGAACCAGAGGTGCAATTCTACACTTAAAACAATGCTCGGTGACAGATTCAAAAACAGTTAAATCGATTGTGGAGGCAGGTCAATTTCAAATTGATATAACAACTTTGCTCAGTTTTTAGCGTAAGCAAATTCAAAAGTATCAGCCCACCAGTTACACCAACTACGTTACATGTACCAAGTTAGGTAGCCCCATTTAGAAGTTAGCCATGCTGTGGGCCAGCCGGTAACCTTGTGTTAGCCAATGGGGCTACTAACTTTTCCACAGCAAACAACAATTTGAGGGGTATTACTGCAGGGCATATATAAGCAAACATGTCCCACTTAATAATATATAGCTCCCTTACATGCCCTTGGTACCCTGGGTGCCATATCCTAGAGACTTATAAGTAAGTCAGTACTTGCCACTTGAAATAGCAAATTCGACATACACTTTGTAAAGGGTTAGAACACTGGCACGGAAGTCTTGTTGGCAGGCCTCAGTGTACTCTCAGAGTTGAAAAACCAGCAGCATCAGACCAAAAATGTGGGTGTGAACATGCAAAAAGAGGCATTGCCTTACAGTATAGAAAAGACTTACCTCTTCATGCATTTCTTTCTGATAGATATTGTGGTGAGGAATGCATGCCCGCCTTCACAAAGATGAGAAGAGTCAACATTGCTGCTTATCCTCAAATGATGCCCTGTGACAAAATGCTAAGCACAGCGCAAGGAGAACTCGGGAAGAAGTTACATTGGGATACAAAGGAGAGGTAGCAATATGGAGAAGAATGAAGGAAGATAGTGAATGGGAGGAACTGAAGGGACAAAAGAATTGTTGGGAGGAAAAAGCAGGAAAAGGTTGTACAGAGGCAAGTAGCATGATGGCACATGACTGGGTAATTGAACATAGAAGGGAAGAGGGGTAGGTGGTATGGACCTGGGACCCAGGTAGAGAGTGGAGTGAGGAAGAAAAGTGGTGCAGTTGGTAGGTGAATAAAGTGTAAGAAAAGAGTAAAGTGAGCATTAGATACAGACAAAAAGGGGTTACCACCTGGGAGGGGAATTTATCTACAGAAAAACAGGGAATATCTTTGGATGAGAAGTTTCAATTCTTTCTTGAAGGTCACTGTTGTAATTTACTGTTTAGTATAATGCATCCTCCCTATTGATGTTCATTGATATTCTCTTCTCTGCTGCTTAGCCAGTAGTCTGTAACTTAGTTAAATAAACCTAAATCTATAACCTACAAGGATCTATCTTATTTGTAACACTGGTGACGACTGAAGAAAGAATCTACATGCGGAAGAAATAGAATCCATAGAAGAAAAAAAAGAGGAAGACTAAAAGAAAAAGAAATTGAAGCTGGAAGGAAACAGAGCCACTCTGGTAGCCCCGCTAGTGACCTTTTCACCAGACAACCCACATTCAAGAGAAGTTCTGGCCGTTTATCTGTTATTTAAGCGGTCTGGCAGCATTTAAAAGAATTGGCAGTGTTCAATTGGAATGAACTTGCAGCGTTCAATTAGAGTGGGCTTGCTTTAAGAACTGGCAGCACGGGAAAGTGACAAACTAAAGGCATTGTGATAACTAAAGGGAAAAGTGAATAGAGATTGAAGCCTGAAATCAACTGAAATTGGAGGGCGTGTGATTTATTTGACTTCAAGGCAAGTCATTTAATCTACAAAGTCTGCAGTTGGATTTTGCTCATGTGTGCAAAACGTTTTGGTGGAGAGCATACTGGCAGCAAGTGAGTATTGTACTCGCGATATGTGTACTGACTGAAGCCGCTGGATTATTTGTCCTAAAGGGGCACTAATGAGCCTGAGAAGGGTGAAGTAAAGTGTATTCCCATACCGTTGTCAAGGAAGTATACTTTTGAAATTGGCTTGGGCGCACTGCCTTTGGTTGCACGTCAGTGCCCATTTTCCCCATGAAGTGCGCGTGCTCATGGATTGTTGCCGTGGCGGTGCGTGAATGTTCTCAACGTGCTATGGAGATAAGCCCGTGTCACCGGCTTACAGTCAAGGCTCTCGTTGGTCTGTGGGTTAGGTGCGAGACTGAGGTATTCTGGTCCTGTTGCAGCATTGGGTCACTTGAAAGGGAGCTTGCACTGTGATGTTCTTCCAGAAAAGCCTCCTCTCATTGGCTGAAGGGATCTGGCAGCTCATTGGACAAATCGGTAGGTGTTCTTTCGAGGAACAAGGAAGCAGTTCACGTTTTCCTCAGAGAGGCTGCGTCATGTGTGTCAACTGCATTATTTGAGCACCACGGAGTCTCATTCTGCCTAAAAGCATCGTCAGGTGGTGCGGTGTGAGAAACAGGAGCCACATTGATGTTTGAATGCTGATTTCACAATGCCATGTTAAATGTTGGGTACCGGAATATTTGCATGTGTATAGTGTGCTGAACATTTCAAAGACAGGTTACATTTTTGTGAAATGTTTTTTTTATGTGTTTGTATGCTGCAGTGGTATATGCAGTTGTGACATGTTAGTGTCATTATCAGTATTTACTCTGTTTTTATGTTACCCCCATGTCCTGTATGGATGTGGTAGTGGAGGAGAAGTATGCGTCTTTGGTCCTGTAGTGATAACGTGTGTTGAGAGACATGTTGGTGTTGTGTTAAGTATCCTTCCTGGTCCTTTTCTGTATGCAGAAGGCAGAGAGACTGAATTATCCTGGTCCTGAAGTGAGACCATGATTGACCATCCTTCTAAGGGGTTAAGGATGTAGGGGCAGTGTGTTAAGACCAATGTTTTAGTGGGTACGTGGTTACACCCCAATGCAGTAGAGAGTAGGTGAAGCCCTGGTCCTGCTTAAGTGAATTGTGAAGGGGGTACGTGGGTTACACCCCAATGCAATAGAGGGTAGGTGAAGCCCTGGTCCTGCTTAAGAGAATAGTGAAGGGGATATGTGGGTTACACCCCCATGCAGTAGAGGGTAGGTGAAGCCCCGGTCCTACTCAAGTGAATGGTGAAGGGGGTACCTGGTTACACCCCAGTGCAGTAGAGGGTAAAAGAAGCCCTGATCCTGGTTAGGTGTATTGTGTTGTGCAGGGGAACGGGTAGTTAGTTTTCCCTAACAGAAGAGTAAACTTGTATTGTTAAATTTGAAATGTGTTGTGGAGGGGAACGGGTAGTTAGTTTTCCCTGATGGTTGAGCAGAGAAGTTTTGGTGTTTTTGTAAACTTGTATTTGTAAATTTGTGGGACGTATTGCTTGTGGATTTTACCATCTTACATTCCATTGTATTTTCTATTGTCTCTATAAGGGGGGTAGATGTGTTGTAATCTACTGTTTATTAGAACATTGGTATGTGGAGCACTCCATTGTATTCAATGGAGTGCTCCGTGCTTCTACGGGACGGTAAAAGCATTTCAATGTTGCTTTTGTTCACAGCTGTTGCTGTGAACAAAGGCCTTTTGGAGCCCGAGGGGATTTAAACCCCCTCGGGCTCCGAGAGGCCTTTGTTTTATTTGTTAGAACATTCTGTACTCTAGTGGCAGAATGTTCTAATAGCCTTTCGTAGCTGGGCTATATGGCAATTAAAGTCCCGCTCCCTTGTTAAAGGGCCTCGCCTTCAGCTCGGGCCTTTAACGCTGGAGCGGGCCTTTAATGGCCGGTATAGCCCGCTACGGTGGGCTATAAGGCTATAATATAATGCATCCTCACCATTGATACTTTTTGATGTTCTATTCCCTGCTGCTCAGCCAACGTGTGAAGTCATTAGAATGTTGAAAGTGTTTGTGTTTGGATGCAGTCATTTGAAGTGGATGGGCTGAGAAGAAGGATGCTGCTCCTGTTGGGGCGTTACCTGTAACCTGCAACTAAGTTAAATAAATCTACATCTATAACCTACAAAGATCCATCTTATTTGTAACAGTCACCAGCAAGGATGTGGTGCATAGATTCAGTACAAGAGAATTAAAAACTCTTTTCACACTCCCAGAAAAAAAATGTTCATTCCTTTTTGAAGGCAGGAGGTCCCAAGACATGTGTTCCTGTACTCTGAATAGATCTAAGACCACCTAACATATAAGATGGTTGATGCATCTTGATGGTGACACAATGGTCATCTTACACAATCAATTGCCTTGAGAGAAACTATTTACCCCACCACCAGTACAAAATGCCTAAAGCACCAACAAAACAACATTTAAATACATTTTTTGCACTAACACTATTTATTTAACTTCCACACTGCCTGCCAGCACAAACAGCAAAAATGGAGCAAAAATAATTTTCAAATCATCTCAGACTCAGTCTATAAAAGAAAAAAAAGTATAATTCATGCACTTATGTTGTCCCATCAAAAACGTGGTAGACAGCAGAGTAAGTCACTCCCGGAAGGGGGCTAATCTCACTAAACTAAGCAAGTTTATGGCAAAAGGTGACTGACCCAAAACCCGTTTTATATGCTATATGTTGCCAGTAGCGTCCGGCATGGCTCGCGGGGGGGGGGCGAAGGTTGGGGGAGTCACGCCTAGCTTTCCGCCGGGTCTCGCGTCTTCTCTGCTCCTGCTCTCCTGCTCTCCTGCAGCCGACAGGAACAGGAAGCAGGCAGCCAGGCTCCCTCCCCTAAGCCAATCACAACGCTGCATGCAGCCTTGTGATTGGTCTGGAGCACCATGAGACGGCGCTCAGCCAGGGGCTAGAGGGGTGGGCAGGTTCTCCATGCAGGCTGCAATACAGCCTGCATGGAGAAGGGCAAAGTGCACATGACTGGTCTGGGCAGCCTGAGAGGGCCGACCAAACAGTCTTTGCACACTCAGGAGTGGGCAAACCACTCTTCCCCTACCCTGCTCAGAGAGCAGAGCAACCTCGCCCACCCGTCCACCTGCAAAGCAAACATAAAATGGTAATAAGTAAAAGTTATTACCATTTTATGTTTTGGCTTCTCGCACTGCGAAAAAGCAGTGGGCCGACGCTCCCCGCCATACCGGAGGAGCCGCCCCTGTATGTTGCTTGTTATGTTGACAGCAAGCTGTGAAGCCAGATATAAAAATAATCTATTCAGAAAATTAGAAACAAATCTGCCCTGGATCAGTAAAACCTCACAGGCAGGATGTTATTAAATATAAAGCATTCAAATTAGGCTGTAGAAACGACATGAGTTAATTTGACACAAATATTCCAGCTGATTTGCCTGGTTGCTGCTCTGCTTCTCCTAAGCCCTGGAATATTTGTAAAAGGTTAGACTTGACTTGTCTTGTTGTACTTATGCATGAAAGCCCAGCGTTTGCAAGCTACTTGCTTTCATCAGCTTAAAGCACCGCAGTGGCTGAGCAACGCTGAAGCTGCTACTGAAAGCACATTTGGACTCTGCACTCCAGCGCTGCCTTTGCTGTGTCTACTGCAGATTTTCATCATAGTGCAACATATTTCTGGAAATATTGTGCTTATTACCTACTGTTTTTATATCCTACAGGCTCTTCTACAGAATATTAACTTTTAAATGTAATATCCCCAGGAAAACGTAGACATATTTTATTAATTGAAGACAATACTACCGTTATGAAACCAATGCTTGCAGTACTGATCTCCAATACCGTTGAAGTTGTAAAATATACTTTACCACCACACCGAGTGCCGTAGATTTCCTCAGACACTTTTCACATACTACAGTTTATACTAGAACATAGGTGCAGCTGGCATGTAAGAAATGCACATATAGTACACTATGCTCTCCTATAATTTGTACGAAATTGCAACTACAAATTGCAGTAAATATCACACACAACAGTAAAAATACGTCTTTTATGTGAGTACACTATTAATTCTGCTCATGCTGCCTTGCCCCTCCCCACCTCAGTGCTACTTACTCAGGACCTGCTCTGTCGCTGTGCACCCAGCAGTGTGGCAATCACCTTTGTCGGAGTTCAGAGATAAAAGTAGATTACCTCATCAGGGTTATGCAAAGAAGGAAGCCCAAACAGATAGAGAAAGCAGCCTAAAACAAGCCACTTCAATAAACAATTTAGAGGGGATAAGAAAGTGCAAGCTAGCAGTGAAATAAGTACTAAATCAATTATGATAATTATAGTGGTAATAAATACAAAGAAATACATAGCAATAGTAGTACTTGTAGTGATCTGCTGATCACTGGTCTAGTTGTTTTGTCACCAGCCACTCCCTGAGGGCTGGCTTACACCCCACCCCACACCCATCCAGCACAGGCGTCACTGGACATGTGACCCTGACAATAAAAGGGGCCGGGCGCACGTGCCCTGGGCCAGTTCTACCATCCCAAGTACTGTGTCTGTGTGTATTCATTATGCGTGCATGAGGGCCTAGGGCCCTGCACCATTACATTGGCGACGAGCAGGACTTAACCGCATGTGCAGCCGCCTTGTTGGTGGTTGAAGGGGAGAATGCTGCCTGTGTCCAGTGCACCCCCTGCAGCAGGCGAAGGAAGCGCCCAAGCACCCGCAGGCGTGTGAAGAGACCGGTGGTGAAGGGGAAGGGGCGGGAGCCCACCCGCATCTGGAGAGCCTGCTGCCCATCCATCTGGCATGATGTCAAGCCCCGTGATGGCAGAAGAAAATGCGAGCGAGGCTAGACTGCTGAGATGCCGGCCGCCGCCGCAGACTGCCACGAGGTGTAGCGAAGCCTTATCAGACATCGGGCGGAAGGTGAGCCCTGAGTGCGGGACGTCGGGGGCAGCGAAGAGAGCAGGTTCAGGGAAGGACGGAGAGTGGAGCAGCTGCAAATTTCCACACCCCGCGAAGAAGAACACTGCCCCGGAACCATGCCCCGCAGTCTCCGTGAGCAGCTACTGTCCCCACCCCCGCGCAGTGTGTGAACTGAGAGGCTGCTGCGGTGGGGTGGAGTAGAGAGGAGACAGCGTCCGGCCTGCGGCCGATCGGAACGGCAATAGAAAAGTGCCCAAAAGGGGGGAAGAGGTAACCGCCTGAAGCACGTGTGGCAGCTGAAGGTGGAATGAGCCCCATCGGAGTGAGCAAACATGGGGTGGAGTGCCGCGTGTGTGGCTGGAAAGCAAAAGTGAGCGGAAGTGCCGCTGTGCAGCAAAAGCAGTAAAGCGAGGCCATCGGGGCACAAGGTAAATGACCGCAAAGACAGTGAGACTGCTGGAGCCCTGGTGTTTCACCCTCCCTCCCTACACCGACTGAACTTGGGAAAGAAACTTACCGGGAGAGGGGAGGAGGTGCTGCTGGCTGACGAGAGAGCCTCCGGCAGTGCGTGTGTTGGGAGCAGCCTTCGGCGTCAGTGCCCCGCCCGCAGGAAGAACGCACGCGTGGCCGGCAGGCACAAATAGACTAGGCCGCACCAGCATGCTGAGGGGTCCCAGCGCAGCCCGGTGAAATGAGAGACTGACAGCACAAGACAGGCTGCTGCGGCCGGAAGGCAAAAGGGACTGAATGACTGCATGCAATGGAGGAGCAGCCCTGACGCAGCGTGTTTTCCCTGTGTCCAAGTGAAGCTCCCACATGGCAGTAGCGTCCAACGGGACTGCCTACTCCGTACTCAAAGGAGGATGCCAAATCATAAGCAAAAAAATAAATAAAACGAAAGTACCGGGGAGAAGTAGAGCAGTTTGCAGTAAGAAAAGAGGTAAAGCACCTACCTTGCTGTGAGTGCCTGTGCCGTGTGAGTGAAGTGACTAGGAGCACCCGAGGTCACGAGAGAATCCTGATACCGGCACACCGAGAGAAGAGTGAAGCAAGCGAGAGGCATCGGTTTCAGAAAAACAGCCTGGGCCCACGTTTGAAGTGAGGAGAAATCTCAACAAATGGAAAGAAGATGAGAGGAGTGTGTGATCTGCCAACTCGCACACCAGAAGGCAAAGGTGACAAGTGCAAGAACATCTGACATGGAGCACAGTACCTGGAGAGCACCCGTGGCATTTGGAGAAACTACCAAACTACCTATCCATGAGTCTTTGGATTACATGGTGATCGCAGATGCGAGCAGGCTGGACCATTCGTGACATCCACCTTTGGGGTCGCACGGGAGGCTGGACGTGAAACTGCTCGGACGCCCTGAAGAAGAGGATCCGACCACTCCACACCAGACCATGGCGACCCAGGGGCAAAGGCCTCAGGGACGCCGGTGAGAGCGGATCACACCACGAGAGATGAGTCTACAGCCGCTCTTCCGTAGGTCCCAGGATGACGAAGATCTCATGCTAAGTGGCAGGAGCCAACAACTACCCTTCAGGTGGAGCTAAGGACGTGAAGGTGGGACTCATAGCACTTCCTCCACACATCCCAAGGGTTGCGTTGGAGCGACACAGCGAAGTGCACCCAGTCCAGTGGAAGCCTGGTGAAGAGGGCCTCTGGGACATCACGTGAGAGGGGAACACCTGCGAGAGGGGCATCCTAGTGAGAGGGATGTCTTGCAACTACTCCACCATTTTTAGAGAGAAGCAATGCTGCCCGTGTGGGACCGCCACAACAACCAGGATTGATTGGTGGAAAGTAACATCCATCTGATCCACCAGCACTCTACCTGCTCCGTCACCACAAGAGCTATGCCAAGAAAGACAGTGATGTCAACTTTCATGCACAGAGTCGAAAGAAGACCGGACCCACCGGGCACCAATGAACTGTGCCAAATAGAACTGGTGGTCCCAGCTACTGTGGTACCATCGACTTTGATTTGCAAGCAGCTAAAGAGACTCAGCAGAAGTTTCTGTTATCTTGTTTTATTTTCGTTATATTCTCTACCACAGGTTGAACTTTATTGTTTCCAGTTTGAATAAAGTTTGGGAGGGATGTAGTGATCTGCTGATCACTGGTCTAGTTGTTTTGTCACCAGCCACTCCCCGAGGGCTGACTTACACCCCACCCCACACCCATCCAGCACAGGCGTCACTGGACATGTGGCCCTGACAATAAAAGGGGCCGGGCACACGTGGCCTGGGCCAGTTCTACCATCCAAGTACTGTGTCTGTGTGTATTCATTATGCGTGCATGAGGGCCTAGGGCCCTGCACCATTACAGTACTAACACTAATTACTAATACTGGCAATATTAACACTAACAATAGTGAAAATATGTCATATTAATATTAATATTAAACAGAAGATCTTCGACCACTTATTGTCTGTGTTAGCCCTCAGAATCTGGAACACTCTCCCTCCAGAGACACATGAAAACCCTTCAACCTCAGCCTTCAAGAAAGAAGTTATACTGATCCTATTGAAAAGATTTCTTCTATAAGACCTACTAACCAGAGTCTTCCCTGATCTTTCCAACACTGGAGACCCAGGAACGGTCTGAATCAGGGAGCCCTCGCGCTATATCTATACTTCTATTTTACAGTTAATCGTCATCTCCTCACCCAGGATGGCCTTGGACGTTGTACACATTAGTTTCCTTTGAATATATCTTCTGTGTTGATTTATGTTATGCAACCGGATTGGGGTTCTTTCTGTACAGTGCTCTTATGCCGTTGGGTCTTGTTCGCACTTTAAGCAACTCTCTAAATAAATATAATAATTAATTAATGCTAATATTGATACTAATGCCATTTTAAAGTGCACTTCAAATCCTGAATTGTTTCTAAGAACCCGAGTAATAGGAGATCATGCCATACAGGATTCAATTGGATAGATGATTAAAAGTTAATTGTCTGCTAATCACCATATTGAAAATTAAATTTAAATTTAAATCCATTGCATTTTCAAGATGTTGTGGGTATTTTCTTAGGGCCTGATTCACAGAACTAACTTACATCAAAAACGTAAATTTACTACCATTTTGGTATTCACAGAATGCACTTACTCATTTTGGTATTCACAGAAGGCACTTACTCATTTTGGTATTCACAGAAGGCACTTACTTACTCATTTTGTGTAACTTACTCATTTTGTGTAACTCATTTTGTGTAACTTACTCATTTTGATTAACTCATTTTGTGTAACTTACTCATTTTGTGTAACTTACTCATTTTGTGTAACTTACTCATTTTGTGTAACTCATTTTGTGTAACTTACTCATTTTGTGTAACTCATTTTGTGTAACTTACTCATTTTGTGTAACTTACTCATTTTGTGTAACTTACTCATTTTGTGTAACTCATTTTGTGTAACTTACTCATTTTGTGTAAATTACTCATTTTGGTATTCACAGAAGGCACTTACTCATCAATGAGTAAGTGCCTTCTGTGAATACCAAAATGAGTAAGTTACACAAAATGAGTAAGTTACACAAAATGAGTAAGTTACTCAGAATGAGTAAGTAAGTGCCTTCTGTGAATACCAAAATGAGTAAGTGCATTCTGTGAATACCAAAATGGTAGTAAGTTTACGTTTTTGACGTAAGTTAGTTCTGTGAATCAGGCCCTATGATCTTAACATAAACCGGTTATATATAATTTAAAGCACTTTGTATTTTGCCTCTTTAAAGACATTATGCTGAAAGGTATTTGTTATCATGGGAAGATAATGTTAATGTGGTAGGAATGGTTTATCTGGTTGGCAAGGGTATGTACTTAAGCCAGGCAGAACCCACCACTCTAGTCAGGGCAAGTCAGTTGCACAACAAAGATAACCCGTGACACCCTCAGGTCGCTTGGCGCAGAGCAGTCAGGCTTATCATCAGAGGCAATGTGGAAAGCGTTTGCGCAACACAATAACACAATGAATACACCACAAAAGAGACTTCACACAGGATTATATAAAAATATAGCATATATTGTACATATAACATAGACCAAAAGAGATAAATCATAAATACTGTGCATACTATGCACATACGGAGAGAGTACTTGGTATCCTGGCCAATGCAAGAATCAAAACGACATATATCATACAATCAGTAAATACTTTGCAAGTTATGCAGGTTCTGTTTAGGAACACTCAGCTATGTTGCCGTAAGACAAAGTGAAGAAATAAATACTGTGGGAATTGTGCAATAGTCAACATTGCATGCATATCACTTTAAATGTAAGTAACCCCCAAAGACTTCCCCAGGAGAGACACTTTTAACGCAGAATATTAGAGGTATCCACAAAACATGGTCCATAGGAGCACCTGCGATCCTTTTAGGTCTTCTGCAGTACTTTTTGTGAGACCAGAATCAATCCGAGGACTTACCCCAAGCCGGGGCAGAGCAAGAACAATGCCTTCTTAGGTATGTACCAAACAAAAGGGGGGGAGATAGACCCTTACGATAGAATCTTATGGGGAGACCTCATTGGGTCTCCCGCACTCAGCGTGCCCAACTACAGCTGCCCGCAAGCGCCCGGTGCTGCTGCCCAAAACCCTGTGCAGCCCCTCTCGGTCCAGGTGCCTCTGATGCCTCCTCTGACCTGGGTGCTGTCCACAACATGGAGGGCTCCTCTGGAAGGTGCAGGTCCTAAAAGAAGGGCTTGTGATGCCCAAACCCTGCTTCCTCTGGCGAGTGAATCCTGGCAATGCTGGTGCCACAAGGCTTCTCCCTGTTGCCTCAGCAATGTCCCTTCAGGGGAAAGTGGCTCTGCGTGTGCAGCTCATGCAGCCCAAGCACCGCATAGGTCAGCTGGTCGACGAGGCAGTGTCTTGCAACCATATGTAGATCCTTGCCTCCCTTCGTGTTGAACGGGGATCAGCCAAGCGCTGATCGGGGGTTGAAATTGAATGAGGAGCAAGCATGTGCCGTAAGTAGGAATCCAGCACTCACCGCGCACTCAGTTGCAGCAACCTTCAAAGAGTGTACTGTACTTTAGATTGGCCCAGAATGAAGCATTCCCATGCACTCTCTGGGAATGGAGCACTCCCCATGCTCTAATTACAGACCCAGGAGCCTTTAATCACAAGGTGCTCAAAACGCAATCTTTGACGTCCCTGTGATGGTGAAAAACAGGGGTGACCAAGCCAAGAAGCACCTGGAGAGTACTAGCAGGGCACCAGAGCAGAGAGCAGGCAGTAGGCAGCAGGCCAGCACAAAAAGGCAGTTTGCAAAGTAGCAGTCTCTGCAGCAGCCTTGCAGGCAGGCAGGCAGGCCAGCACAACCAAGCTAGTAGTCCCAATGGCGGTTCCTCCTGGAAGCACAGCAGTCCTCTGGCAATGTGCAGATTGTAGAGCCAGCAGCGTCTGGTTACAAATTCCACACAGTGTCTAAAAACATGGGGTCAGAGCCCCTGTACTTATACTCAGAAATGTATTTGATCAGGGGGTGACTTTAAAGGAACCTTTAGATGTGTGCAGCAATCCCTTTAAGCTCAGCCCTGGCCCCAGATGATTAGAAGGGGGTAAATCAGCCCTATGTGTGAGGGCATGACACAAACCTATACAAATGTAAAGTGTGAATGACCTCTCCCTCTCCCAGCCCAGGAAGACCATCAGCATGAAGACAAAAGCAGATTTAACCCCTGTCACACCTAGTCTTTCATGTGTTGTGGCTGTCTGGAAAGTATGCACCCAGTGTAGCTGTCACCCAACCCTAGACATTTATTAGAGTCAGGCTGCAAAGCACAAAGAGTCATATGCACAGAGAAATGCCCACTTTCTAAAAGTATATATTTCTCTTATTCCCATAGAGCCATGCCCCTATGCATATGAGGGAATGCCCCCATGAGATATCACTATTGCTATATGTTTGCCAGTGCTACCTGTATAACAGAAGGCATGAACCAGCATCTGTAGCCCCTTTTGTAATAGTAAAGTGCCCTGATGGTGTAGAAAATAGTCACACACGCCTGTTTCACTCCTGGGGCACTACACATAATAAGATCCCAGGTTGTGGGAATGTCCTCTCATAGGTGGACTGTGTTATGGACTTTTCAGTGGTCTTCAACCTGGTGGACAGCAAAGCGCTACGAGGGAAGGTGCTTTCTTGTAATGTCCGATCTGGACCTTTTTTTGATGTGATCCAGTTATTACCTATGAATAACATGGCAAAGGTGGAGTTGTCCAGGAGTGTTAGCCTAACCAAAAGACTTGTGGGGCAAAATGACCTGAAAAAAGGCTCTTTGTAACCCAGCATTATTTTATTTTTGACTGACTTAAACAACATGATACAAACCTCTTTGTTCTTTTCCTTGAAAATTGGGACTAGTATTTTGGGAGCCTACCGGGCTTCACCATATCCATCCCCTATGGCTCCAAAGAAAACTAAAAGCGCTACAGTACATTTGCGATTTGTAGAAACATAAGGTCAACATTGGTAAAACTAAACTACTTTGTTTTGGAAGCAGGAGGGTTAAATCTATGTGGTGGCTGTTACAGAAATGTTAGAGGTAGTCGAACATTAGAGATAATTAGAAATTACCTCTGCCCGATCCACCTCAAGAAGCATGTGATCCAGCGATCAGGGATCGATAAGTTTTCATATACATAGGCCCATTTACATTACCCAACTAATCCCTTCACGCTGGGGTTCAGTGTGATGCAAGTTTACTCCTAATTTACTAAATACACTTTAGAACCAGCATTTCTCCTAACAACTAAGGGGCATATTCACAAGGAGCGATCTCCGAGTTAACGGCACTTTATCGCAGCCAAAGTCGAGATAAATTTATCGCTCCATTCACAAGCTGGTGCTAACAGCCGATAACACCAGTTTACCTGCGAAAGCATCCTCAAAAAACATCGCCACAGATGACCCCTGCAACTATCGCTAATGAGATGCAGAGTAGGCGTTCCCGAGCAAAAATCTGCGACAACACCACACCTCAACATTCTCAAGGACCAGCCCGATCAGCGATAAGACCACAAAACAGGTGATAAGGCGCGTTAGCAGCAGGAATCTAACACCTGCTCTGACCTGGTGTAAAGTCGGACGACAACCTACACCATGGAGCCCAGCCCACAGCCACACATGAAGAACAACAGATGCCATGGAACTACTCACCATGCATCCCGGAGCCCCGAGAGGGCAACAACACCCACCGCCACCCCCCACCCCCCCGGACACCCACCGCCCCTTCCCGGACCAACACTGAGGCAGCGCAGACAAAGACAGCGACCCTCCGAAAATGCACCAACCCCACAGACCCAACACCAGAGAATGTCATTGCCCACTATATGCCCAAAGGGACAACCCTCCTCGCATCCTGACCACCATAGCCCACAGACTGACGGTACCAACACAGCGGACAACCAACATCCCACCGTTGACAAAGCTGCTGGCCGTGCTGCACGTGTTGGCCTCTGGTACCCTCCAAACAACCTCCGCCTGAGACGGAGGAGTCACACAGCCTGGCCAATCCAAGTCCCCCACAACGGTCATGGATGACACCATCAGCTTGGTACCCCACTATCCATACCTCACACACACTGCGCAGGAACAGCCGGAGACCAAGCAAGGCGTGTACGCCACAGCTGGCTTTCCGCACGTGTCAGGGGGCAAGTGACTGCACACATGTCCTACTAGTGGCCCCTGGCGACACTGCACACAATAAGCACAACAGAAAGCGCACGGATCCCACCAATGTGCAGGCAATAGTGGACCACTGTGGAATCTCCGCCAACGACGTCGCCAACCATCCAGGCAGTGTGCATGATACCTGCACCTCCCGACAGTCCATCATCAACCTGCGCCACCAGGATGGCACCCACGGAAATGCACTGCTCGTTGGCCAATACCAAATGCACAAACCACACACCTCAACTCCACAATCATGCAACACACAACACAGGAAATGCACACGTCACAAGCTCACATACAACATGCACACCCACCAGACACGACAGCACAACTCAGTGTGGGAACCTGGGCCAGCCATGTACATGAGCCATCAACGGCATGGCACCTCGGACACACAATAGCAGAATGTCGGAAGAGGTGGGGACCAGGCATGTGCGAAGGAGGCAAGGGACCGATGAATGAGAATGTACACAATGCCAAGTGTGGCGTGGATGTGCTGGCCAGACTGCAGTATGCAGACCACACACATATCCATATCGACACACACCACTGGTGTTTGGAGTGTAGTGGACAGTGGACGCAACCATGTCACCCCAGCCAGTGGGGAAGTCGCGGAAATGTAGCTTGTGACGTCCCCCCGTAAGCGTGAGCGGAGTGGGCTGGCCCGGCGTATGCCAGGCCAGCGTAGGGGTGTGAATAAAAGGCACGTAACCCTGGGCGTGGTCCTCTTCCAGAATGCCCAACGTCTCTGCCAGTGCGGCGCCCTTCACCCCGCCACGAGGCCGACGCCATGAGCGGTGTTGCCAGCGATCCTGTGCGCCTGCTGCACCCCGGGACGCTGGTCCCCGAATCAGTCCTGCCCTCCCCTGCACACCCAGGCCTCAATGCCCACCTTCCGACACCGGCGTGTGTCGATGAGGGCCCACCACGTGCCGGTGAAATCTCCAAGCCCGAGGCCTGCGACCTTGGTAGCCTCCTCAGACCATCACGGCCTCCGCAACACAGGCCCGCAGTATTCCTTTCACGTTGACGTACTCCACCGGCATGCACAGCGGACAAGTAGGTCACACATTTGGAACTGAGTCTTGATTACACCATGGCAGAGCACATAAATCATAGCTGAGTGTATGTCACTATATACACCCTTCGATGTGGTGCCAACAGGTCTTAGTGTTACATCACAGCCGCAAGATTCTGTGGGCCCACGCGGACTACTGCTCTTGGCCTACGCTGCGCTCGAGTAGGTCACAGAATTGGAACTGAACATCGATTATTCAAAGGCAGAGTAGGAATCATTGCACGCAAGGAGAGGCATAAGAGGATGACGCGTTGCATTTGGGAGGAAAAAAGGATCATCATTACGGAGGTGATCGAATACTACCGACAACTGCCTTGATGTCACTAACTCTGTGCATCGCGAGCCTACGACACGTGGCTGTGGCCCACTGCTGACCACTGCCTCCGGCCTACACTGCTGTCCAGTAGGTCACAGAGTCTTGAATCATCAATGCCGGAGTTCATATCAGTGTACCGGCATCATCGCAGACTGCATCCCCTCTCATCCCCGGTGCCACTAAGTCTGTTCCCCGACATTCATGGACACTCTCTGGTCGTACATTGGTGGCGTTTGAGTCTATGGACTAGGGGTAGTTTTCATCCTCATGCAGCTGATACCAAATTGGTGGTGGCAACGAGGCAGTCGCTTTCCACTCCTCCATTTGATGCTTCCGGATTGCTTTTGCCCTCTGCATCATGCCCTGGAAGAACACCTTCCACTGTCCCCCGAAACACTCCGTGACATTCACCTCCGACATCGACGAGGACCCGCTCAGTCTGCGTGGACCTACCTCATTGGACCGCAAGTCACTGTCCCGTGGTGGTGTGCCTGCCACTGTGCACCCGGGGCCACTAACTCTGTGCAGCTCAAGTCAGGGACCCTGTCTGTATGAATATTGGATGACCTCTGTGATGGTGGTCTTGGGGTCATCGACACCATGTGCATGTGGCCCTGCGCTGTCCGCTGCCTCCGGCCTCAACTGCGGACCACCAGGGCTCACATATCAAATCGAGTCCTGACCGGCCGGACGTTGCATCACCGCAGGAGGCACTCGCCGCCAAGGCCAGCTCCAACCACCATATGCCAGAGTCGAGACAGTGGTACTGGCAGTCTGACGGAGTTGCTCAGACCTGTCGTGGATGCCATCATCTGCCTGATACCCTGCTCAGCTCTCCAGGTGCCACTGACTCAGTGCACCACAACCAATGGACCGTTACTGATTGAGTTTTGTGATGTGGAGATGTTGCGCAGCAATGTCACCTCAGGCAGTGTGGGAGACCTGGGACGTTGATGAGGAAGTTGCTGCAGGTCTAACACACCCCACTGCATCTGCATCAGGAATATCCCGAATGGACACAATCCAAGTTATTTTCATCCATGAGCGCGCACAGGTCTAGTGCCCCAACCTCAGTGCACTGCAACTCACGGACACTTCTGTTTGTATGTTGGGTGACCTCTGTACTTGCTCCGGCTCCCTCCATGTTGCTCAGCAGTTGACTCTGTTATGCATGTGTTTTCTGTTTCCATTGCACTGGTGTCCACTGTTCAAGTTGTTGCCAGCACCGAGCACTCCGTGCGGGCTGGCTTATGCTCACCCCACACACATCCAGCACAGGCGTCACTGTACATGTGGCCCTGCCAATAAAGGGGCCGGGCGCACGTGCCCGTAGCCAGTTCAACATAATATCTGCGTGTGTCTCTATGGCAGTGTGGGTCTCCTTTGTGGGGTGTAGGTGGTCCCTGAAGGGTAATTGACACCCACGTATGTGATCTAGTTCGCTTTTTATGGGTTCGGACCACACCCTCGCACCTGTTCGGCCACCTCCTTTTGGCATTCTGACACCTGGCATTGGGGTGCCATGTGTGGGTCGGTGAAGTGTTGTGGGCCAGCCGTGCTTGCGTGTGCTTCATGCTGTGTGGTCTGTTGCAGGGGCTGGATTCTCCTCTAAGTAGCTTGTCTGCCCTGGTCCTGGTGGTGGGTTGCGTGGGATGTCCATGGGCTGTTGTAGGGCGTCGGTGTCGAAGGTGTGTTGGTCGTGTCCTGCATCACTGATGGGTTGTCTGGTCTGACCTGCTGGAGGTGTTGTTTGTCCCTCTGCAATGTGACGGGGAGATGCATGTTGACATTGTGTTGACATTTATTTTGGCGCATTGTTTTTGTAGACATGCAGACTGTGTGACAATGTACATTGTGACTGTTTGGGCGGTGCTGGCAATTTGAGGGGGGACAGTGGACATTTGGACTACATGACTGTTGTGAGGTTGTACCCGTATATATGCATCTCACAGTTCCCTGCTCTGTCAAATGTGATTGGCCTGTTTCTGCGCATAGGCGGACCCAGTTGTGTCCCCTGTTCTGCAGTGTTGGTGTTGCACTTTGTGCCACATTGTCATGGGATGTGCTGTGATTGCCATGTGTGTGTCCTGCAGTGTGCCACGGGGATGGGGGACATGACTCTGGGTTATTGTGGGTGTGCAGTGTGCTACAGGTCGTTGTGCATGTGTGCCATTGTGCCCATCTCCCCCCGTCCCCCCAGGACCTGTTCGTTACTCACCCTGTTGTTGTTGTGTCAGGTCCTCTCAAGCTATGTCCGCACTCCCACCTCCTTGCACCGTCTCCACACTGATGGCTGGCCTCCATTTCCTCCAGCTCCTCCTGTGACGCAGGACTCCCACCTCCTGTTGCCGTAGCAGCCTTCCTGTTGGCAGCGGCTTTGGGCCTGGTTTAGGTTTTCACGTCATGCCAGCGCCTCTTGACCTCCTCCATTGGCCTCCTCGGCACTCCAGCTGCATTCAAGGTGGTCTGAATGTGGGTCAGTTGCTGGTAGTGTTCTGTCACATCCGTGACGCTGGTCTTGTTTTCCTACGGACTGCACCCCATCTTCCTCTCCCTCTTCTCCTTGGCCTTCCCCGACCCCGTTGGTCCTTGCTGGTGGTCTGTGGGGCTTGTGGTGTTCACGTTGGCCTCTGCGCTGGGTCAGGGTGCATCCATGTTGCTACGCACTTTGTATTGTTTCTGGTGTGTTGTTTTTGTTGCTTCTATGGTGCATTTTCCCGCCAGACGCGTGGGATTTACAGGCCTGCCGCTGGTTTTCGCTGCTTTTTGTATCGCGATCGGACTCATCGCTTTTTTGGCGTTCGTGTTTCGCATTTTTGCGGCATGGCGTTGATTTTAACGCGGTCAGTTGATGCGTTATCTGGAGACTATCGCATGGTACCGCCGTGTTGTAAATACTTGGTTAACACGGCGTAAATGTCCCGCGATAGACTGCGATGTTGAGGGTTGCGTTAAGTCACTTTTGCGATGGTTATCACATGTTCTTGAGAATATGCCCCTAAATGTGTCGATGAACCTAAAGTTGAGTAGTTGATGATAATAATATGTACTTATCTATGCTACTAAATAATAACCGACTCAATGAGAAGTTTTATGTTGTTTATCGTAAAATAATGTGAGATAAATGCTCCTCAAGTACAGTTACATGAATGCAAATCATGGATTATCACAGAGAGAAAACATTGGCAATGTATAAATTCAAACTCATGTCAAATAAACAATGCATTGAAGGAGTGGATAGGCGAAGAGAGAAAAGTTTCAGAGACAAAAACATTTGCAAATGAAATGCAATTTGAGAAGATTATCTATACTAACCTAAATAGGAAACAGGGAAAACTACCCCACTGGCCAGTTAGGGCAGCAAAGCCACTCAAGTAGAGATGAATGGCAAAGATTAAGTCAGGAAACAGGTAGGCCTCTATCTGGAACAGCAAACCGACGACAGCGACGATCTCCCGCCAGCTAAACACCAGCCGACCCACACCACACCCCCCAGGGACCTTCAGTTATACCCTAAAACCTAAATGTCCATCCCACATTTGTTTCATTTTTAACCGAACTCTGTCCCTCATTGGCTAATAATGGGGGTGTTCTATCACACCACTGTCAGCGTGTTCATTTTATTCACTAACTTATTGTTTAGTTTTTCTAACATGATGACAGATCCTTTTCAAGAAACATTTTTTAACACAATCATATTACATATTCATCATGTTGCGAATCTCTACGTCTCCTTGTTCGCCTCTGCCATCTCACGAGGAAGTTGTACTCTTCTACTTGTTTATCAGTAACCTCCTTTCCGCAACCTTGGCAGACAGTCAGTTCATCACGAAGGACACTCTTCATGCTCTTGCGTTCTCTTCTCATTCAAAGCCCTTTTAAAATCATTTTATTTCTTTCAGCGAGAATTAACTCAAAACTGGCATGCAGGAAAGTAGGCCCATACTTGTATTTCTACGAGAACAGAACACAAACATTTATTATTTTCACGAAATGTAATTTCATTTTGCGCACCATCCCAGCATTTGCACTAACCCATGCAAAACCCGTATTATTCCTAGCAGAATATTATTAACGTACACAAAAGCAGCATTAGCTTTATTATCGAAGCAATTTTTGCGGCCTAGTCTCATGCATTAGTACACGCACTAGTTTTACGCATGGCATAAGCATTTCCCCATGTTTTAGCATTTATTAATAAAAAATCTTCACTGCACACTGTTAATATATGTTACTGAGGGTTTAATCCGAGCAGGTTTTATTTACGCAAAACCCTGCTCCATCAATCCCCCTTTGATGGCGTTTAGAGCCATCATAAAAATACCCATCACAAACAAGTTGCCACTTAATTAAAATACTGTACTTCTTTCTCGTTTTATTCTTCCATCCAAGTCTTTCATAATCTCATAATAATTTCCTCTCATATCCTCTAATTCTATCTCTTCTCTTTTTCTCATCCTAACTCTACGTTTAAGTTCTGATGTCTCTTTCTTTCTACACTTGCATTTACAACATTTGTAAGTCAAAATTATCATTAATATCACTACAACTACTGAAGTAATCGGTATTAATATTTTTCCTAATAGGCTACTCCCAAAAGTAGAAAACCAATTTCCCACTGAGGAAAAACTCTTACCAAGTTTCTCCCATGCACCGTCAACCTTTAGTTCAGTCAAATCTTCATGAAGTTCAGTAATATTTTTAATATACCCCTCAAGATTTTTACTTTTGTCAGGGATATAAGTACAGCATTGTTGTATTTTCAACATGCTACAGACGCCACCCTCTTTTGCTAATAATATATCAAGGGCAAGTCAATTTTGCAAAACCATTGATCTAATTGCAATCATTTCAGTATTAATCATCAAGAACCCACCAGCAGTATCTGTTGACAAACGAACAACCACTGTGGACAATTTTCTTATTTTATTTGAATTCAGAATAACTCCAACTGAAGGTATCAGTGCTCCAAAAATATCCCCAATTATTTCAGAATAACTCGCTCCTCTCTTATTACGTGTTAGTCCTTGTTTTATTTCATTAACTCTATTATTCTTGTCTACATGGTAAATCTTCGGGAATACTATGCCTAAATAACAACATCCATACCAACCTGTAGGTAACCTATATTAAGCATTCTTACCACACACATAATAAATTCCTGGGAAAACAGGATCAGTCCCTTCTTTCAGTCCCCAACTTCCTTTAATCAAGAAAGTATGCTCACATTCACTAGAACCAATAAAGTAACTATTAAGTGTAGTCTTTTCTCTAATCACACAAAGCTTTCCTCTATGTTGAAAATCTAGAGTCATGGCAGCGTAAGTCTCACCCTTTTTATATTCACCCTCTCTGAAAGCCCATGGAGGTACATGAGACTTTTGCTCAGCAGCTTTCTTTTTAAAGTCTCATCTTCTATCTTCTAGTAGATTCATAAATTCAATCTCTTCATGCCGTAATTTACAGGTTAGATTGTTTCTATGTGGCTCTATTGTATCTATTGGTTTATTACTAATGAAAAAATCTCCCATATAAGCTGCATAAATAGGACCATAAACAACTTTTAAATCTCTTCTAACAGGAATTTCTGTCAAAATTAAATCAAAATTAGAGTAGTAGCACTCCAAACCTTCCCTCTCATAAAACATACTTGTTAAGACACTACAAGACACACCATAGGTTAAAGGTATGTGATGATAAGTCACCCCCTCTGAGACAGATGATGCTAATTGCATGCACACATAACAATCTCTCGCATTCATTGTATTAACATACTCATAAAGCAACTTAGTAAAAACATTTAACGAAAAATCATTAATTGATTTATCATGATGATAAATACTATCATCATCTATCTTTTCTATATTAGTATTTATACTTTCTTTAGTAACAGTATCTATTCTCTCACTTCCCACATTATTAGTATTATTTTTATGATTAGTCACCATTAAGACAGGGACAACAACAATCAGTGTTAACCATATCAATGTTAGTAGTAAGACACTACATAAGCAAGCATTAATACATCTACGTTTAAAACTATGATTTTGATATCCAGTCTCTGTTATCTTTTCCATTTTTAGATACTATATAAAAAAATTAAAAATCTAAGAAAAAACCTAAATATCTTTAAAAACTTTTGAAAAAACTTATCCAAAAAACCATCTAGAGTAGTGTATCCTTACACTTTAGGCCTTTCTTCTTTATACCCCTCTTTTTCTTTTTTCTTCTTTTTTTTATCTTCTTTTTCTTCAAATCTTTTGAACTTTCTGAATATTCTTCATTGAAATTGTTGCACCTTTATTTTCACAGTTCTTTTTAAGGTGGTTTCAGTTTGCTTTGGTCACTTTGATCAGTACCAGCTTCTTCTTCTTTATGATCTGTGTTTTCAATTTCTTCCAACACCACATATGTCCATTCCGGAGCTGTGTATTTCTTACTTGGTATTCTTATTCTCCTTATTCTTCGTACTGATTCTTCTTCTGAATCACTTTGTCCAGTTTGACTTGATATCTCATTTATTTGATCTGGCCTTTTCTTTTCTAGAGTGTATTTCAGTCTTTTCACTCCCTTTGGCCACTTATCTACTTTTCTTGCTTTCTTAACTTGAACTGCTTCTTCACCTTCGTTGTCAAGTTCGCAAGTTCTTTTATTCAGTTCTTTTCTTTGTTGTACTTGCTCTTGATTTTCATCAGTCACTTTCTCTTTATCTTTCTCAACAGCAGTCTCCTGAGACCCAGTAGCTGGTGCCCACTTTATTCGACTTGTACTTGGTTCTTCCTCAGCTTTTTCAGAATCTGTAACACTAGATTCTATAGCTTCATGCTCCTCAGCTCCTGGTTCTTTTCTTTATTAGTTGCTGCTCTTCTTCCAGTCTTTCAAGTGGACTTGGGACTCTTCTTGTATGACTTGCATGAATCCAGTTTGGCAAGCCACCACACTTCACTGCTGTCGTTGTCACCAAAATGATCTGATAGTGTCCGTTCCACCTGGGTTCTAAACACGACTTCCTTACGTGTTTCTTGACAAGAACCCACTCTCCTGGACTCAAATCATGTGCTTGATCCGGCTGTGTTGCGGTTGCAATTTCTCCAACCTGATGAGACACAGAACGCACCAGATCAGCCAATCCTTTGCAATAATCAAGCACTAGATCATCAGTAATATTCATCAGTTTGTTTGCTGGTACAATTGCTTGTCTCATGGCTCTTCCCATCAAAATCTCATGAGGACTCAATCCAGTCATTTTATCAGGAATGCTTCTAAGACTCATCAATACCAGGGGTAAAGCGTCTGGCCATTTCAGTGTTGTAGAGGCACACACTTTTCAATCAATCAATCAATCACAGAATTTGTAGAGCGCACTACTTACCCGCGAGGGTCTCAAGGCGAAGGGGGAGGGAAGGGGGTGCTGCTACTGGTCGAACAGCCAGGTCTTGAGTAGCCTCCTGAAGGTCAGCAGGTCTTGGGTCTGTCGTAGGCTTAGTGGAAGGGTGTTCCAGGTCTTGGCGGCGAGGTGTGAGAAGGATCTGCCGCCGGTGGTTGTTCTTCGAATGCGAGGGACGGTGGCGAGGGAGAGGTCGGCGGAGCGGAGCTGGCGGTTGGGGACGTAGAAGAAGAGTCGTCTGTTGAGGTAGGCTGGGCCAGTTTTGTGGAGTGCCTTGTGTGCGTGGATGAGGAGTTTGAAGGTGATCCTCCTGTCGACGGGGAGCCAGTGCAGGTTCCTCAAGTGGGGGTGATGTGGCTGTGGCGTGGTACGTCGAGGATCAGGCGTGCGGAGGCGTTTTGTATGCGTTGCAGTCGCTTGATGAGCTTGGCTGGGGCTCCCGCGTAGAGGGCGTTTCCATAGTCAAGTCTGCTACTGACGAGGGCCTGGGTGACTGTTCTTCTTGTGTCTGTCGGGATCCACCTGTAGATCTTGCGAAGCATGCGGAGGGTGTTGAAGCAGGAGGAGGAGACTGCGTTGACTTGCTTGGCCATGGAGAGCGTTGAGTCGAGGATGACTCCCAGGTTGCATGCGTGGTCGGTGGGTGTCGGGGCTGCTCCCAGGTTCTGCCGTCGAGGAAGGAGGTGGTCCATTCCAGGGCCTTGTCTCGGATCCCTGCGTCGTGGAGGCGTGCGTGTAGAGTGCGGTGGCAGACAGTGTCGAAGGCGGCGGAGAGGTCCAGCAGGATGAGGGCTGCGGTCTCACCATTGTCCAGCAGGATCCTGATGTCGTCGGTGGCGGCGATGAGGGCAGTCTAGATTTAATAGTGCCGTTAATTTGCTCGACCACACCTGATGCTTCTGGTCGATAGGCGCAATGCAGCTTTTGCTCAATTTCTAATGCTGCGCAAATCATCCGAATTATTTCATTATTAAAATGAGTTCCTCTATCCGTTTCTAAAGAGACTGGAAATCCAAACCTAGGAATTATCTCTCTTAAAAGTAGTTTAGCAACGGTTAAGCTATCATTCCTTCTTGTTGGATAAGCCTCTACCCAACGAGAAAACAAACAAACAACAACCAACACATATTTTAGTCCATTACAAGGGGGAAGTTCTATGAAGTCAAGCTGTAGTCGGGTAAATGGTCCTGCTGCTTTTCCAATTCGACCCCAACTAACAACTATCTTTCTACCTGGATTTTGCTGCTGGCACACTACGCATCTCTGGCAAAGACTCTCTGCAATGACCCTAAACTTTGGGTTGAACCATGACTGCTTGAAGAGCCTAATCATAGCATCTCTTCCAACATGAGCAATTCCATGGTACATCCTTGCCATTTGAGACAGTAGACTATCTGGCATAACTGGCCTTCCATCAACATACACCCATACTTCATCTTCTGCTCTTTTTTCACAACCTGATTTTATCCAAATTTGTTTTTCTTCCTCACTTGCTCCTGAAGCTGTCTAATTTCTTCCCATGTTTCCAAAGAAGAAAACATCAACTGGCAATTTGTATGTTTTTTCTCCACCCCTCTGTTTATTGTAATTGAATTTTGTGCACAGAAACGCGCCACTTGGTCTGCGTATCTGTTTCCTTTTGTCACATAGTCATCTCCTGACTTATGTGCTGAACATTTTACCACAGCAATCTTTTTGGGCAATTGTAATGCATTCAATAGATCCTCCACATTTTTACTGTTTACGGATCGGTGATCCTGAAGAAGTCAGAAATCCTCTTTGCATCCACAACTGACCAAAATCATGCACCATCCCGAAACCATATTGACTATCAGTGAATATGGTTACTCTCAGATTTTTGCCAATTATACATGCTCTAGTCAGAGCTATCAGCTCAGAAATTTGAGCAGAATTTATCCCTTTTAGACAGGATGCTTCAAGAACCATAGACACTGTACATACTGCATAAGCAGCACTCAATGCACCCATTTCATCTCTCAGACAAGATCCATCCACGAACATCACACTATCTGACTCTTCTAGTGGAGTATCTTTAATGTCAGGTCTTGGTTTCGTGCACAATTCTGTCACATCCAAACAATCATGATCTGCTTCATCTTTCACTTCTTCACAATTTAAACTCGGCAACAAAGTTGCTGGGTTCAGTATTGTACATCTTGTCACTGTCACATTTTCAGCACCCAAAATTACTCTTTCATACCTAGTCAGCCGACTTTACGTCATATGCTGAGTCCAACTCCTTGTTAATAGGATCTCAACAGAGTGTGGCATATATACCTTCACTGGATGTCCCATAACAATTGTTTCGCTTTGCTCAAGACTCACACAAGTAGCAGCCACTGCTTTAAACAACCTGGTAACGCTGCTGCCACCGAATCCAAAGTAGCAGAAAAATATGCCACTGGACGACGTGCCATTCCATGTTTTTGTGTTAAGACTGATAGTGCACACCCATCTCTTTCACAACAGAACAATGCAAAGTCTTTTGTGTAATCTGGCATTCCTAATGCAGGTGCTCGACAGAGACTATCTCGCAATTCAATTAAAGCTTTCATACACTCTTCATCCAATTCAATCGGATCAAACACATCTTTGTGAGTCAACCTCTGTAGAGGTTTTGCAATCAGTGAAAACCCACTGATCCACTGTCTACAGTATCCAACCATTCCCAAAAATATTCGAATTTCTTTTTGAGTTTTTGGAGGACCCATCTGTAAAATCACATTGATTCGTTCTTGCGTTACCTTTCTAACTCCTTTCTCAATTTTGTGTCCCAAATACTGAACTTTTTTTTACAGAACTGTAATTTTGCTGGTGACACTTTATGCCCACCTTCTGCCAAATGATTCAGTAAGGCAATTGTATCTGTCACACAGGCCTCTCTCGTTTTTGATGCCACAAGAAGGTCATCAATGTATTGGACTAACACTGAATTTTCTGGCATGATCAATGACTCCAAACATTTTTTCAAAATCTGATTGAAAATTGAAGGACTCTCTGTATACCCTTGAGGAACTCGGCACCATGCCAAAACACGGTTTCCGAACCGGAAAGCAAATAAATATTGGCTATCCGGATGCAAAGGTATTGAGAAAAATGCTTGACACAGATCAATTACTGTGTACCATTCTGCGTCACAAGGAATTTGATAAAGAGTCACTGCTGTATTTGGTACTATTGGACAGCAAGGTACTACAATCTTATTAATTTTGCGCACATTTTGAACTATTCTATATTTTCCGCTTGGTTTCTTAATCCCCATAATAGGTGAATTACAAGGACTACTTAGTATCTCTTTTAGAATACCTTGCTCAATCATTTTATCAATTACAGGAATTACTCCTGCTGTTATTTCAGTACTCATCTTGTACTGAGGTGTGTTTGGATATATTGCACCTGGTGTGACTGTAACCTGAATAGGGTACACACCTTTCATCAACCCAATGTCTTTTCCTGTAAAATCCCATACATCAGGTCTTACTGCATTTCTCAACTCTGCAGGTAAATCTTCTTCTGTTAGCAATGAATATAAATCATTCACTTCTGTTCCTTGCTTCGCTAGCATCATTTTAAAAGCAACATCCTCATCTGGTGTTTGAAAAGCAATACCATCTGGCGTACAATAAATGGTTCAGTTCATCTTACAGAGCAAGTCCCTACCTAAAAGGTTCACCGGACTTGTATCACATACAAAAAACCGATGCATGTCTCTGAATCTTCCAATATGAACTTCTATTGGTCTTGTTATTGGAGTCTTAATATATTTATTTGAAACTCCCACAACTTGGATAGTTTCTCCCGAGAGGGGTAGGTTTGGAATTTCTGCTGCTCTCACAGTAGAACGGGTAGCACCAGTGTCCACTAGGAATGTAATATCATTACCTTCCACTTTTCCATCAACAAAATGACCTGACTGATCTACCTCTAGAGATGCGCCAAGCACGCACTCTTCCTCCCCCCTCAGGCACCGTCATTGAGATGAGTCTGAGTCATTCTCTGAACATTGCAACAAATATTGTGAAACCACTTGCACATTTTGATTCTTACCAACTTGTTCACCTGTGTGAAATCCAGTACTCTCACTGTATCTCTGTACTTGAGCATTCACATTATTTGGCATAGGAGCTTGAGGCACCTGTACTTGTTGTGTTTGTGGTGTAACTACCTGCTGCTGCTGTTGCTGTTGTTGATTCACAACCACTTCATTCTGCATCTGCGAATTGAAATTTTGATTCATTCCATTATTTTTCAATACAGATCTACACTCATTCCTCCAATGTCCAAACTTTCCGCACGCATGACAAGGATATTTCTTTTTCATCTCATCTCTATTCATTTAACCTCTAACTCTACCTCCATTTTGTATTTGACCATTTTGATTTTGTCCTTTCATTTGAAAATCTGTTTGAGAACCATTGTTTCCATCTTTCTGCTCTGCCACTTTCACCTGTGCCCACATCATTTTCTCTTTCAACTTTTTATGCCTTGATTCGATATCATCACTACAATATTTAGCATATCTCAGAATCTCATCAACTGGTTTACTCTGCCAACAAATCAAATGTTGCTGAATCATTTTACTAATTTCAGGTTTTAATCCAAAAACAAACCTATATACAAAATGTCCCATATCTTTGTCACCTATACTTTCAAAACCACTATACTGTTTGAACACCTGTAACAACCGTTCATGATAGGCATGTACTGATTCTTTAGGTTCCTGGGTTGTCCTGTCAATATTAGCCCAATCTGTTTCTTTTGGAGAAATTTTACTATTCAAGTAAGAAATTACTTGATTATATTTTTTCATCACTTCATCTGAAGGTGCTCCTGTTTTCACATCTCTAGGATATTCTTCTTTAGGCCAATCAACAGTAATCTTACACTCAGTCCATAAGTCAGCTGGAACTACAATCTCGAATAAACCATCTAAATCTTTTAGCAAAACCTTTGAAACCTTTACAAACCTCTCTACCTGTTTGTACCATTCAACAGGTTTCTCTCTCAACCTGGGAAAATCATTCGTAAAGGATAATATATCATGCCTTGTCCAAGGAATGTGAACATATCCACCACCTGGAACTTCTCTCATTGGACGTACCATTTCTGCCTGTCCTGTTTCTCCTAATGGAAATAAAGACGCATTTTTACTTTCAAGCATTTCTTCCTTCTTTTTCACCCATCTACCTTTCCATCGATCTAAATCTCCCCATTTTTTCAAAATATTCATCAGTTCTTTTATTTGCAATCGTTTACCAGACGTATTCAAACTCTCGAAAATTCTTATCAGTAAAATCCAGTCTGTATGTTTTTTGCAAAACTTTAGACTTTTTTATGTCTACTCCATATTCTTGTGCAGCTTCTGCCAACCTCTCATGTAGATTCCTTGCTTTCTATGTAATATTCTTACACAAAAATAACAACTCCTCATCTCGGTACTTACTCAATCTCTCTGGACTTATTGTACCAATAATCATTTCTTCCAGATCCACTCTCAATCTAGCTACATCAATACTCGATTGTGACTTATTCTTCTCCATTCCTCTTATACAGTCATCTAACTCCTCTGGCGAAGGACCCACTGAACTCCCTGATACTGGAGTTGTTCCACTGACATTCTGCACTATTTTCCTAGGATCCATCTGTACACTTCTCTTTGGTGTTTCAGTTACATTTTCACTCACTGGAAGATCAATCAATGAAGTACTCATATCAACTTGTTCTGATCCACTAGCATTCCTGGCATTATTCACGGGAATTGTCAATGCATGTACTCTTGATATATTCTGACTCTCACTATACAATGGAACTATAGGACCAATCGTTACTGGTACTGATAATGCTTCTGCATTCAGACTCATCTGACTAATTCTTTGAGTTAACTCTTCTCTCGCCTTATTCAACATGCCAATCTCATTCTCCTGTAACACTCGAGTGTGTGAAGCTACCAAAAAACTAAAACTGATCCAGCAATCAGGGATCGATAATTTTTCATATACATAGGCCCATTTACATTACCCAACTAATCCCTTCACGCTTCGGTTCAGTGTGATGCAAGTTTACTCCTAATTTACTAAATACACTTTAGAACCTGCATTTCTCCTAACAACTTAGGGGCATATTCTCAAAGAGCCATCGCCGAGTTAACGGCACTTTATCGCAGCCAAAGTTGCGATAAATTTATCGCCCCATTCACAAGCTGGTGTTAACAGCCCATAACACCAGTTCACCCGCGATAGCAGCCGCAATTAACATCGCCACAGATGACACCCGCAACTATCGCTAATGAGATGCAGAGTAGGGGTTCCCTTGCAAAAAGCAGCAAAAACACCACTCCGCAACATTCTCAACAACCAGCCAGATCGGCGATAAGACCACAAAACAGGCGATAAGGCGCGTTAGCAGCAGGAAATTAACACCTGCTCTGACCTGGTGCAAAGTCGGACCACAGCCTGCACCACAAAATGGAGCCCAGCCCAGAGCCACACCTGAAAGGCAACAGATGCCATGGAGCCACTGATCATGCAGCTCGGAGCCCCAACAGGGCCACAACACCCACCGCCACCACCCCCAGGACCAGAGTCCAGATACATGAATGGCAAAGTACATACAATTGCACAAGACATCATCGCCTGTCTGCCCCTGTGCACCCAGGCAGATGTACCCCAGCCCCTCCCGCCGCCCACGGTGCATGCCCGCCCCTGCGCACCCAGGCCTCACTGCTCACCTTCCGCCCTTGGCGTGTAGCAATGAGGGCCCACCACGTGCCGCTGCAAGCCACATGCCTGGGGCCCGCAGACATGGCACCCTCCACATCATGCAGCCCCACTCCGCAGGCCACCAGGTCTCACATATGATTCTGGGTCTTGATTTCGCCATGGCAGAGGACACACCAGTGCACCCGGCATCATTGCAGGCTGCACACCCGCTCAGCCCTTGAGGTGCCACTAACTCTGTGATCCGGGATGCGACGTCACGTGGCGGTAGGCCCGCGCTGCCCGCTGGCTCTGGCCTACACTGCGGTCCAGCAGGGCACACAAATCCTGAGCAGTCCGGACAGCCGGGACGGGGCATCAGCGCAGGCTGCACACCCGCTCAGCACTTAAGGTGCCCCTACCTCAGTGCACCCAAAGTCACCGTCCCATGGCAGTGTGCCTGTGCCGGCCGCAATGTATCCGGTGCCACCCAAGTCTGTGTCCCAAAGTCATGGACCCTGTATGATTGGGTATCGTGTTGCGGACGCCATCATGTCACCTCCGGTCCTGGGGAATGTGATGTTGCAGGGCCCGAGGCCCTCATGCCTACATTAACACCACACGGAAGCACCCAGATAGAGAGTGTGGAAATGGCATCCAGCACGTGCGCCCAGCCCTTTTTATTGGCAGGGTCACATTTCCTGTGACGCGTGTGCTGGATGGGTGTGGTGTGAGTGTACACCAGCCGTGAGGGAGTGGCTGTGGCATGCTGACAACTAGACCTGTGAGCAGCAGATCACTACAGGAAAGACATGGGACATGTAGCGTTGCCGTCCCCCCCTGTGAGCGTAAGCGGAGTGGGCTGGCCTGGCGTATGCCAGTCCAGCGTAAGGGTTTGTAAATGACCCCGGGGTCCTGGGCGTGGTTCCGTACTGGGCTGGACAAGGAAGTAACTCATGCGTGTGTCCCTGTTGTTGTGTCAGCGCCACCCGGACCTCATTGGGCAATGTGTCACCCTGTGACCCCTGTTCTACGACATGAGCCACATGGATGTAAGAGGAGTCCAGTGAGCCTACATTCATCCATACTTCCACACTTGAAAGACCATAGACATGACACATCTGTGTGAATATGAATGTTTAATGCACATTCAGTGGAGTGTTGCATCTGGAGCAGTACAGGGCCATGCAAACCCCACATGACGATGTTGTCCCGTGGAGGGCCAGCCAGGGTCCTTCAGGGAATGACAAGTCCAAAGGAAGAGGAAGAGTTCAGTCCGCAGTCTGATTGCTGTGTCAATGGCGATCAAACAGCATGTGGCAGTCCATGTCGAGGTCCAAGGTGAGTGTCGCAGAGTGCATCGGGGGACAGTGGAAGGTGATGATGCAGAGGGCAGTACCAAGCTGAAGCCGGACCTATGGATGAGATGCATGCTGCTGCGTCCTCCTTACCACGAGGGCAGAATCATCCGCATTTTCGTTCTCTGCTGATTCATGTGCCTCACGTGTGGGTGGTGGTGTCCTGTCTCCAGCGCTGTGTGGCAGTGACACATCAGTGGCCGGAGGTGGAAGGTCTGCCGCACTGTGTGGCACTGACACTTCACGGGGCGGAGATGTGGATGGAGTGGTGGCAGCAGCATGCATCCGCGCCAGGCCTTGTGGCAGCAATGCCATGAGGATGGTCCTGAGGTCATTGAGGAACCCAGCTACCTCTCACTGGTGTGCAGCCGTGGCAGCCGCTCCTTCCGCATTCGCCTGCTCCATGGTCTCCATTAACCTCCGCATGTTTCCCAACTCCCGTGTGACATTGCTGGAGCCACTCTGACTGGACAGTTGTACTATTCTCTGAGTCAGGGCTCCAGCAATGTCAGCTATGGTCCGTTGGAGAGTATGGAGCGGACTGTGGGTGTCCGTTAGGGACCGTGAGTGGTCCCTGTGGGACTTAGACACCCACGTATGGCATCTAGTTTGTCTGCCATGCGGTCGAAGCCCACCCGCACCTGTTCAGCCAGATTCTCCTGGCACCCCATAACACGGCGTTGGAAGGCCATGTGTTTTTTGTGGGGGTCCTGGGAGGCAGCAGTGGTGGTGGGGACTGCCTGCTGTGTGGCCTGTGCAGGGGGTGGGGTCTCCTCGTAGCAGCTGGGCTGCCCAGCTCCTGGAAGTGGGCTGCGTAGGCTGTCCACGAGCAGTTGGAGGGCATCAGAGTCGAAGCTGTGGTGATCCTCTTCGTCTCCAGAGAAGAGAGGGTCGGGCTGCTCTGCAGGAGGTGTTGATTCTCCCTCTGCAATGTGAAGGGGAGATGCAGTTTAACAATGTGTCCACATGTATGTTGTCGCATTGTACATGTTTTTCATACAGACAGCATGACTGGGTACATTGTGGCTGTTTGGGAGGAGCTGCCTATTTGATGGGGGACAGTGGACATTTCGACAACAGACGTGTGTGTGTTTGTACTTGTACATTATCAACGCACATTTCCCTGCAATGCCAAATGTGATTGGCCAGTGTCTGCACCCAAGCGGCACCAGTTGTGTCTTGTGTTCTGTTGTAGGTGTTTTGCGGATTGTGTCACATCGTTGTCAATGTAGATGTGCTCTGCATGTGATGTGTGTGCTGCATTTTGGGGAGTCGCCCTTGCAGCTCAGATTTTGCTGCCCCTTATCCCTTTCATGAGGTGTGCCTTTGACTTCTGTGCTTGTACAGTGCTGACATGTTGCATACTTGGGTACATTGGTCTCTTGGTGGGAGTTGGTGGTCTGGGGTATGGTTTGTCCGCAGATGTGCTCAACTTAATTGTGCATGTGTGCCATTGTGCCCATCTCCCCCGTCCCCCAGGCCCTGGTGCGTTACTCACCCTGTTGCTGTTGTGTCGGGTCCTGTTGAGCAGTGTCCGGGCCCCCAACTCCTGCCACCGTTTCCCCACTGATGACTGTGGACACCATTTCCTCCATGTCGTCCAGCTCCTCCTGTGGCGCTGGGCTCCCACCTCCAGTCTGCATTGCTGCCTTCAGGTTGTTGGCGAGTTTCAGCTTGGTTTTGCGCTTGACATCATTCCAGCGCCTCTTGACCTCGTCCATTGTCCTCTTCAGCACTCCGACTGCATTCACCTTGTCCACGATGGACTGCCATAGTCCATTTTTTGTTGCCAATGACACAGTGGAGGTGACGAACAGTTGTTGATGGTGTTCTGTCACCTCCGTTATCAGCATCCTGTTTTCCTGCGGACTGAACCGCTTCTTCCTACTCTTCTTGTCCTTGCCCTTCCCTGACCCCGAAGTCCCAGGATGGTCCTCCGGGGGGCTTGTGGGGTTCTGGTTCTCCTCCGTACTTGCTCCGGCAACGTCCATTGTGCTTCGCTGTTGTTTGGCATTTGTTTGTCTGTTTTTTTTCTACTTTTATGGTGATTGTTCCCGCCTGACGCGTGTGAATTGCAGGCCTGTAGCTGGGTTTCGCTGATTTTCGTATCGCGATTGGCCTCATCGCAGCTTTTTTTGCGTTCGTGTTTCGCATTTTTGCAGCGTGGCGTTGATTTTAACGCGGTCCGTTGACGCGTTATCTGGAGACTATCGCATGGTACCGCCGTGTTGTGAATACTTGGTTAACATGGCGTAAATTTCCCGTGATAGACTGCGATGTTGAAGGTTGCGTTAAGTTACTTTTGTGATGGTTATCACACGTTCTTGAGAATATGCCCCATAATGTGTCGATGAACCTAAAGTTGAGTAGTTGATGATAATAATATGTACTTATCTATGCATCTATGCTACTAAATAATAACAGACTCAATGAGAAGTTTTATGTTGTTTATCGTAAAATAATGTGAGATAAATGCTCCTCAAGTACAGTTACATGAATGCAAATCATGGATTATCACAGAGAGAAAACATTGGCAATGTATAAATTCAAACTCATGTCAAATAAACAATGCATTGAAGGAGTGGATTGGCGAAGAGAGAAAAGTTTCAGAGACAAAAACATTTGCAAATGAAATGCAATTTGAGAAGATTATCGATACTAACCTAAATAAGAAACAGGGAAAACTACCCCACTGGCCAGTTAGGGCAGCAAAGCCACTCAAGTAGAGATGAATGGCAAAGATTAAGTCAGGAGTCAGGAAACAGGTAGGCCTCTATCTGGAACAGCAAACCGACGACAGCGTCGATCTCCCGCTAGCTAAACACCAGCCGACCCAAACCACACCCCCCAGGGACCTTCAGTTATACCCTAAAACCTAAATGTCCATCCCACATTTGTTTAATTTTTAACCGAACTCTGTCCCTCATTCGCTAATAATGGGGGGTTTCTATCACACCACTCTCAGCGTGTTCATTTTATTCACTAACTTATTGTTTAGTTTTTCTAACATGACGACAGATCCTTTTCAAGAAACATTTTTGAACACAATCATATTACATATTCATTATGTTGCGAATCTCTACGCCTCCATTGTTCGCCTCTGCCATCTCACGAGGAAGTTGTACTCTTCTACTTGTTTATCAGTAACCTCCTTTCCGCAACCTTGGCAGACAGTCAGTTCCTCACGAAGGACACTCTTCATGCTCTTGCGTTCTCTCCTCATTCAAAGCCCTTTTAAAATCATTTTATTTCTTTCAGCGAGAATTAACCCAAAACTGGCATGCAGGAAAGGAGGCCCATACTTGTATTTCTACGAGAACAGAACACAAACATTAATTATTTTCACGAAATGTAATTTCATTTTGCGCACCATCCCAGCATTTGCACTAACCCATGCAAAACCCGTATTATTCCTAGCAGAATATTATTAACGTACACAAAAGCAGCATTAGCTTTATTATCGAAGCAATTTTTGCGGCCTAGTCTCATGCATTAGTACACGCACTAGTTTTACGCATGCGCATAAGCATTTCCCCATGTTTTAGCATTTATTAATAAAAAATCTTCACTGCACACTGTTAATATATGTTACTGAGGGTTTAATCCGAGCAGGTTTTATTTACGCAAAACCCTGATCCATCACATGTGACGGCTAAGGCACTGTGTGTGGGGATTTTGAAGCTTGATGTTCACCATGGGACTATTCTATTTTGGCTCTAATCAAGGCTCTTCGATGTGAAATCAGGCTTCTAATATTAGATAGAAATTAGGGCCCGATGTAGGTGGGCGATTAGCGATCGGTACCGCCGAAAATCGCAGATTTTCAGCGTTAGCGATCGCTAAAAAAGGATGTGAAATGTAGGAGCAGAAACACCGAATCGCAAAATAAGGATTCGCTAAAAATAACGGAAATCAACTAGCGATTCCTTATTTAGCAAAAATGCTACACCAATTCACCATTTAACGACTCGCTAAATAAGGAGTCGTTAAAAAAATTCGCTAACCTATGTACATAAAATTGCTATTACCGAATCCTTAAGAAATCGCTAATTAGGAGTCGCACATTACCATGGACTCAAATCAGGTGGTAACCAGGTGCACAGCATATAAACAGCCCCAGAATGCATCATCTTGAACACAATGGCAGCCCTCTACATCATTGCCAGGCGGTTAAGGATACAAGCTGCAGCACAAAGGATATGGAGACGACAGGAACGCGTCTACAGATTGCGCATCACCTTATTCCAACTCACAGAGGCTGAAATCCATGAGAGGTACAGGCTACACCCAAACACTATCCTGGACCTGATACGGGACCTGCGCCCATTCCTCGAGCACCAGACACCAAGGGCTCATGCAGTACCTACTCATGTACAGGTACTCTGTTGCCTGCACCTCCTGGCATCTGTCAGTTACCAAGGGGTAATAGCTGCGGCCGGTGGAGTCTCACAGAGTTGCCTGTTGCGTTTTCTCAATACATTCATGGACGCCATGTTGCAAAGGATGCCACACTATATCCAATTCCCCAGCACACAGGCAGAACTGCAGAAGACCAAGATGGGCTTTTACCAGAAGGCCCAGTTCCCACACGTCATAGGTTGCATTGAAAGGACACATATACCAATCTGCCCCCCTGCTGCGACTGAGTACATCTACCGCAATCGCAAATCCTCACATTCCATAAATGTACAGGTCATATGTGATGCCTCTTCCATCATCACCGACATAGTTGCAAAATTTCCAGGGAGCACGCATGATTCATACATATTCAGGAACAGTGGGATCTATACCCGTCTTGTTGCGGGTGAATTTGGAGAAGGCTACCTGCTAGGTAAATACATGTGACACCCCCTGAAGTATACACCTGTTGCTACGATTGTACACTGTGCCTAACTTACTTTCTTCTCACACTTAGGTGACAGCGCCTATGCGGTGCGTTCTTTCATCCTGACTCCGTACCTGCACCCATCCACCCCAAGTGAAAGGCAATACAATGTTGCACATAGATCGACGCGCAATGTGGTTGAGCGAACATTTGGACTCCTCAAAAGCAGGTTCCGCTGCCTCCACAAAAGTGGAGGTGCACGGCAGTACCAGCCCCTGGTCTGCTGCAAAATCATAGCTGCATGTGCCATGCTGCATAACCTTGCCACTAAGAGGGGGACACCCGTGGAAATCAGTGAATCTGAGGATGAGGATGAGGAGGAGGAAGGTACACAGCCACAGCACAGCGCTGCAGGCGGCGCAGTTGCAGCAGATGGGAGACAGAGACGGTCAGAGATCACACAAAACTATTTCTGAGTAAGCAATGAGACAGAGCCAGTTAATGCAATTGTGTCAGGGTGTTTAATTTACCTTACATCAGGCAATTGTACAGCACACCGTAACACCAATGATGTCCTCCCAGTGCCTGATCAAGCACAACATGGCATAGTCACTCCCCCATGATAAATCACTAATCCCATCATTGTGTCCAATGGGTTACGTCACCCACCACACAATGGAATTTGAGTGCTGTGCTCATCTCCTGTGCCCACACACACCTCTGCTGCGTTCAGCAGGCACACTGTCCTCACCAGTGCTGTGTCCTGCGGCAGAACCATGCCTAACACTGCACCTCCTGTTCTCTGGCAAGGGGGGGTTATGCTGCTGCAACTGGTTGCCTCCTCACTCTCCGCCCCATCCCCTGTTCCGGTGGCAGCAATTTGGGTTGTCTGCAGCACCTCTAAAGCACTGGTGATTGTTACCAGGCCCTGAGTGACCTCACGGCTGCACTTTGCCATTTCCAGTTGCATGGCCACTGAGCGACGACTGAGCACATGGGTTGCATTGCACAGCCTGTTGACAGACTTGGTGTACGCTTCAAGTTTCTGCCTGTCCCTGCGCCTTGCAGCACGGTCACTATCACTTCTGCTGCATAACAGCCTCACTGCATCCGACATCTCCTTCATGCCCTCTGCCACAGTATTGTTGAGGCAGTATATGGCCTCCTTCATGCTATTCATATTCCTGTTATTTGCCACCAGCTGACGCTGAATGCCTCTCATTGTCTTTCCCTGCAGGCGCTACACTTTGAGCATCTGCCCCTCCAAGCCAGAGAAGACACTGGACTCCTCAGCGTCAGGACTCTGTGCCCTTTGTCGCCGTCTACGGGCACCTGTGTTGCCATCCTCCACGGGGGACTGTGTCACAGATGCCTGTGTGTCATCGACCGGGGTGGTCTGTTGTGCTCCCTGGCTGTCATCCTCTGTGCCATCTATCTCCTGGAGGCTAGCCACTGTATACCTCCTTGATCGTGCTGGTGGTGGTGGTGGTGGTGGTGGTGGTGGGGATGGTGGTGTGGTGTCAGCAGGTGGTGAGACTTCCTCCTCAATTGTGTTTTCCTCCCTGGAATCCTCGCCTGTCTCCCCCTCTGCAGCCTGGGGCGATGTTCCGCCTGTGGATACAGAATGTACTATTACTCACTTGTCTGCCAGCATTTGTCTGCAAATAAATTTCATGACTGACAATCTAGCTGTCTGGCCTCTGCTGGCTCATCTATTGATGTGTGTGACATGCCTATGCTTTTTGCTGACTGACTGATTAGCTAATACTTGATAGGGACTACATCTCCCATGATGCATTGCTGGTTTTATACAAAACATGTTCTGGAGTGGGATCCTTGCAGGGGGATTGGGATTAGGGAGGGGAGACAGCATGCTGTGCATGCATCTTACCTTGTCTGTTGGATGCTGTTGCTGAGCTGTCCACGGCCCCGATGCCACTGACGCTCTCCGGCTGGAGGGTGGACTCAACCATTTGCTCTAGGGCAGTCGCAGCAGGCGCTGTTGATGTTCCCACGCCTGTCTTCCTGGCTTGTTTCAGCCGTTCAGCCACCCTCTCCTTAGCACGTGCTCTCAGATCATACCATCGCTTCTTCAGCTCATCTGTTGAGCGATATGTGACGCATAATCGCATTGATCTGCTGCTGGATCCCCAGCCAAATCCTCCTTTTTGTGCCTCTGGGACGTGCAGAGATTTCTTGCCAAAGAGCAGGTCGTGATCTTTGACGACCTCCTCTATGAGGACCTCCAACTCCCTCTCACTGAACTTGTGCTTGCGCTTTCTTTCGCAAGCATCCTTCCCCTTCTCCTGTGTGGCCATGGTGCAGTTCCTCTGTGTTGGCTAGGTGGTAGCTGTGCTGCTCCTGTGCTCTTGCTCCTGCTCCCTGCCTCTCCAACAGCTTCAGGATCAGTGCAGCTGCATGGGTGTGGCCACTTCCTGGTTGTGATGTCATCAGGAGGCACAGGATTGGCTGAATCAGGAATAGCGATTTTTCAATATCCCGGATTCGGTAAATACCGAATCGGTATTGCCGAATTGGTAATACCGATTCGGTAATGTGGATTCGGTATTTGTAATAGTGATTTTTACCGAATCGGTATTTTTTACCGACTTTTTACCTACATCGGAAATAGCGAGTTCTTAATTGCGAATCGGTAAAATTCGCAAATAAGGACTCGGTATTTCGAGTTTACCTACATAGGGCCCTAAGTTTCTTATTTTGGAAGGCTGTATTCATTTTAATGGTCTATAGCATGGGTACTCACAAACTTTCTCTCGGGGGCCAAATTTACAGTGTGGTTTGTGGCCGAGGGCCACACCGGTGGGGGCGGGGTCAGTGGGGGAGGGGGGCAGGGCTAGAGCAAAAAAAATAACTATGACCATGAGGTTGAACACAGGCCCCTGCAGCGGACACCTTCGTCCACTGAGCCACCAGACCCGGCATACACACATCTCTCTCTCTCTCTCTCTCTCTATCTATCTATATATCTATCTATCTATCTATCTATCTATCTCTCTCTCTCTCTCTCTCTCGCTCTGTCTCCCTCCCTCTCTCTATCTCTCCCTCCCTCTCTCTATCTCTCCCTCCCTCTCTCTCTCTCCATCTCCCTCCCTCTCTCTATCTCTCTCTCTCTCTCTCTCTCTCTCTCTCCCTCTCTCTCTCTCCCTCTCTCCCTCTCCCTCTCTCTCTGTCTCACTCACTCTGTTTGTCTCCCTCTCTCTCTGTCTCCCTCTCTCTCTCCCTCCCTCTCTCCGTCTCCCTCCCTCTCTCTGTCTCCCTCCCTCTCTCTCCCTCCCTCTCTCTCCCTCCCTCTGTCTCCCTCTGTCTGTCTCCCTCTGTCTCCATCTGTCTGTCTCCCTCTGTCTGTCTCCCTCCCTCTGTCTCCCTCTATCTGTCTCCCTCCCTCTGTCTGTCGCCCTCCTCCCTCTGTCTGTCTCCCTCTGTCTGTCGCCCTCCTCCCTCTGTCTGTCTCCCTCTCTCTCTGTCTCCCTCTCCCTCTGTCTCCCTCCCTCTGTCTACCTCCCTCTGTCTCCTTCCCTCTCTCTCTGTCTCCCTCTGTCTCCCTCCCTCTGTCTCCCTCCCTCTGTCTGTCTCCCTCTGTCTGTCTCCCTCTGTCTCCCTCCCTCTGTCTCCCTCCCTCTGTCTCCCTCCCTCTGTCTCCCTCCCTCCGTCTCCCTCTGTCTGTCTCCCTCTGTCTCCCTCTGTCTGTTTCCCTCTCCCTCCCCCTGACTCCCTCCCTCTGACTCCCTCCCTCTGACTCCCTCCCTCTGACTCCCTCTGTCTCCCTCTGTCTCCCTCTCTGTCTCCCTCTGTCTCCCTCTCTGTCTCCCTCTGTCTGTCGCCCTCCCTCTGTCTGTCGCCCTCTGTCTGTTGCCCTCTGTCTGTTGCCCTCTGTCTCCCTCTGTCTCCCTCTGTCTCCCTCTGTTTCCCTCTCTGTCTCCCTCCCTCTGTCTCCCTCTCTCTCTGTCTCCCTCTCTCTCTGTCTCCCTCTGTCTCTGTCTCCCTCTGTCTGTCTCCCTCTCTCTGTCACCCTCTCTCTGACACCCTCTGTCTCCCCCTCTCTGTCTGTCTCCCTCTCTCGGTCACCCTCTCTCTGTCACCCTCTCTCTGTCACCCTCTGTCTCCTCCTCTCTGTCTCCCTCCCTCTGTCTGTCTCCCTCGCTCTGTCACCTCACCCTGCGTGTTTGTCAGCCCGGGCTGAGACAGCTTTCCGGACACACACACAGCCGCACCCGAGTACTTCACAGGTCTTTAAAGACCATTCACTTGTTAATGAGGCTTTGTTGTATTTCACCTCTTCTTAGCGCCCCTGCATCTCCACTCAGAGTGGAGATGCAGGGGCGCTAAGAAGAGGTGAAATACAACAAAGCCTCATTAACAAGTGAATGGTTTTTAAAGAATCACCCGGCCCCCATAGAGCGCTGCTGCAACCGGCGGTGTTTGCTGGCACTTAAAAAAAAAAGAAGAAAAAACACAGGTAGGATATCTGCAAGGTTCGCGGGCCGCCAAGGAAGGCTTGCCGGGCCGCTGGCGGCCCGCGGGCCATACTATGAGTACCCGTGGTCTATAGGGAAAAGTTTGAAAGAGGGCCAGTCATCTTCAAATCTTGGCCATTTTACAAATTACTAGATTGGAGCTTGGGCTCATGGAAATGTCTGGCAATAGAGAAACCTTTCTGGGGAGGCTTAAAAGAAGGTGAAAGTGACCAGCTTTCAGCATTGTAATTGGATTAGATTGAGGGGAAACAAAATAATGTATTTAAGATATTAGCTGGCACCTTAGTGTACATCAGGAAAAATGTAAATAAGCACACTGGAGTGGCTTTCCATGGAAGGAAAACACCTTTACGTCAATTTATGTAGATTTATTGAAATTTGTCTTTTGGGACCCAGCTGACTCCATATGCAGAGTAAATACAGCTTAAGATGATTGATGTTGCCCTTCTCCCTCAAAAATAGCTTTCTGGCTACAATGAAGAGGCTAAAGACCAGTAGATCTCACCTTTATTATATGGGTGTGGATCTATTGGCTCGGCCAATGCTTGGTTACTTTGTCCACTGAAAGGCCAAAAACATTCGACCATTTGCCAGGAGTCTGTGTGTGCTTGAAGATGCACTGGCAGCCTACTTTCAATTTGTTTGTTTAGAAAAATATAGCTGCAAGATGTCCACCATGTGTGATCACACTTGCACATCTCCAGTAGCCATGTTGCAAGGGGTTTTATTATAAATTGACAAAAAATATTTCAAGATGACAGACCATGTATCTGCATGTATGCAAGCACATGAGCACGCATGGGTGGCTATTCTGGAATGTATTTTATGCAGATCGTTAAAGGTTTCTCCAGCGCAGGAGGTCTAGAGTACATATGAGGGGTAGCCTGTTCTATATGACTTTTCCTTAATGTGTGCCCCCTATTAGTCATGAGACCTTTTAGAGGGTGTGCTATAGGCATTTCCACCTGCTGTTTTAGTACATATTTGTATTAATGTACTTTTTCTTGAGAAAGTGCACTGACTGTACAGCAAATTATTGAATTTTTTAATGTGCTACAGAGTGTTATATTCCATATAGGTACCCTATATAGGCAGTAGCGGCCCGTGGAGAGAGTTCTGTGGGGCGGTGAGGTGGGGCGGGGGAGGGGCAGGGTGGGGGGTAGTAAACACCGGAATATGGATGAACGGAGGTAAGTAAACAATTAAATAAATAAAATGAATTTCCTTGCGTGCGCTGCATCGCAAAATGCACAGCAGGACTAACAGTAGGATTACCATCTCCTGTATAATATCTATGTATAAAGTTCAGGCCCGACGTCATCCTTTAGGCCGACACAGTAACACAGCAAGGTAGGACCCCTGGAGAGACCTATGGGTATATATACATCATGTCTTGCTTAGAAAGACAGAGGAGACCGTGACTTCCCGGCTGACACACTGACCAGAGACGCTGAGGTTCCTGCATGCAGACGCTCCAGCTAGCAGTGGTCTAACATCCCTCGCGGGGTGTCCAACTCGAGACCAGGACGGGGTCCCACATTCCCTAAATTACAGGTAATGAGGTTGACTAGAGCCTAGAGGGATTCTTGGCATAACACCTACATAGATGCTAGGTACATTTAGGTACATCTAGTTAGGGAGACATCGTAGGAGTACGCACTTTTAGTACGCACCTTTAATACGCACCTTTAGTACGCACTTTTAGGTTGCACTTTTTATCATGTGTTTTATGTACATGTATATATTCATGATTTCTGCAAGATGGTAGAACTATACCATCCCTTTACTTTTGTAGTATTGCTAATCATATATCTCTGCTACTGTCTAATGGTTGTTGCAGCTCATATATTCTACACTAAAATAACAACTGTTCAATAAATACTTATTGAAACGCCCAGACTGTTTATTCTGTGTACCTCTGAGACAAACTAAGTGAGCACGAGTGACTGAGCGAAAAGTAGTATATTGTTTCCATGATCCTGGGAGATCAGGGTTGTCATGTTCTGAGGTTGCCAAGAACTATTCTCTCCCCGATAAGAGGAAATTCTAGTGGCACTGTGAGCTAGCTGATACAGACAGGCTAACTTGTCCAGTTCCGGTGGGGGTGCACAGAATCAGTCTGCCACCAATCCCACAGTTTAGGTTATCCAAACGCGCAGATCCTGTATAGGGTATATAGGAACTACACGACATGGCGGCGCCAACGTTGGTTGGGTACTTATTTAACAGTAGAATCTGAGTAGTTCAGTCATGCTATTCTCAGAGACCCCTACTCACAAAACACCAGAGACGTCTGGAGTGGGTGGGCACAAACTCTGCCACAGCTGAGTAGGCTAAAAATCCTATTTATTGGCTGCTGGTTAATCAAGCTTGAAGGACACATTGTTCCTAAAATTGTGCATAAACACCTTATCTTGGTTCCATTGAAAAGTTATTTAGTGTACTAAAAACAATGACTAACCAGGTCTTAGACCCACTGCAAGAAGCACTGCCCCTCACAGACGAGGAAGATGCAGGCGCAATACAAATTGCACCAAATTTAAGAAATACAGTCACCCTGAGACTACTAGAGAATGGTTTGTCAGCTAGGGGTGGCATGGTAGTTTTCGTGATTGAGGCACAAGAATCAAACAGTACAGAGGTATTTTATTTGTGGGTTACATTCCCAGCTGCAAATGCAAGAACAAAAACATTTCATTCTTACACAGAAGGAGATGCACCAATGGAATATTGTCCGTTCGAGGACATAGAGGTTCCACTGACGTACCAGGAACACTTATACTGGTTTAAAGGCGCCCTACCCCACATAAGAAGAAGAGTAAGACTCGGCCCGTTCGGAAGAGAAGGGGCAACATGGCCGATATTAGCAGCCTACACACCACATCCTGACATTGACACAATGCCACAAGGAGACTTACTCATACAACACAAAGATTTAATTAAAATCTACAGGAACATGATGCAATTCGTCATGAGGACGTTAACAGTCCAACCAGCAATAGTTGCAACTAATGGAACTCAAATTCAGGGTACAGCAACTAAAATCACACCACAAACATTACACACGGTAATGGGTAAAATGCCCACAAAACGTGAACAAATACCATTTTAGGTAGCTCAGAAAATAACTCAGCTAGAGGCAGTATTCCCGAATACTACCCCGTATGAAAAACACAGAATGCTAACAATCTGCTTGCCCATGGGGATAACACCACAAGTAGAGGATTGTACCACTTGGGGTACAGTCTTTGCTGCCATTTATACCAAAACTCATGGTATCCCGTAATTAGCAGTAGTACCTGATGTATTAAGACAAATACAGAACGAGTACGGAGCAGAGCCTGCCCTGAACTTAGGGATGAAGTTACTAGGTAACTATGACCAGGTATCAGCCATAATACTGGCTAACATTAAAGGGGAAGCAGCTTCAGTGGCTATCCGCCAACGCCTAAGGGAGTTCAATCCTTTAGATCAACAACATGAACTACCGAAAATAATTGAAACTGCGTATGCAGAAATAGGCAGAGACAGTTTGAGTGGGAAAGCTTTAAAACAACAACTGATGGGCAGTCCTGAAATGGACACTACCAAGCAGACACCTACTTCTACTAAGAAGAAGTGGGACAATAAAAAACAACAAAACTTTAAAGGAAATAGATCTCAATCCAGAGGTAGATCTCCTCCACAGGCGCCCTCCGAAAAGAGGTATAACCTTAGGAATAGGGATAGCATTAGGAAACCTGACAGGTATCAGGATACTGATACACGTTGTGAGAAGATGGCCTGGTATATGCTGTCCACTAATTAAAGTGGGCACCCTGCACTAGTCCACACGACCCTTATGATGTATTAGGTCAAACATAACCTTTAGAAAGCTATCCTAGTGGTAGCTGTGGAGAGCAGCCTTCAGGCTTAATCTTGAAGGAATGTAAAGCAGCTTGTTTTACCAGAATATCACCGCCTGAATGACTAAATGAAAGGAGAACCACACAGTAGTTATATAAAAATATGTATTTATTAATATAACACTCTCTACTAGTCTCTACACGAGATTAGTGCACAAAGCACACAATACTGAATCGATAGAACATTCGTAAGTAGCACAATACACAGCGGGCTCCAGGGGGAGACCGAACCATATACTAAAAAAAATGGTCTAACAATCACGACTTGGCTAGACACAGTGCCTAGAGCACGTAGAATCACTGGGACCCCAAGAAACCACCCAAGGCAGTGACACAGGGAGCCCACGGAGGACGGGTGCAGTGAGGAAACACGACTGCGTGCTCCGTACAACTCTATGGGAAAGTCGCGGTTGGAAAGTTACAGTTTAAGGACACTTCTACGAGGACTTCGAGCAAACCCTTTGGAACTTAGGAGGTTCTAGAGCCAACCCACCAGTGAGTACTGAGGTACCCGTGTTACCTATCCCAGAGGAGCCGGGTGCATAGGGGTCAAGTGGTGTCGGAAACCTTCGTCATTTTCTATGGAGAGCTGCAAAGAAGTACTGCTGCTGGAAGGGCGAAGAGTGTCCGGTGGAAACCAAGCCTGGATTCTAGGTGAGAGGAATCTGAAAGCAGAGGGGACAGAGTCTGGGTCACTTAAGGTGACCAGGGGCTCGGTAGTCGAATTTCCACCGATGTGGGGTGCTTCAGGTGCGAAGAAGGGATGTTTGCCTCTGCAGCCACGGGGACCAGGAGATGTCGAGGATGACCATAATCCGGAGGTGAGCTGTCCCACAAAGGATGATGAGTGCTGAGGGGTCGATGTCCAGCTGGAGCACCAACAAGCCTTGGCAAATGCAACCCATGCAGGAAGGACAAACAGGTTACGGTGTGGACCAGCAAGGTCCAGGGGACCCTCCAAGCAATGGAGAATCAGGCCACATCTGGAGCAACCAAGGAACCCCAAGAACAAACAAGGTGACCCTTGCCAAGACCCACAGGCCAACGGACCAGGGATCGCGAGGAGACCTCAAGCAAGTCTGCAAAGCACCAGCCCACGGAGCACTCAGTGCGAGGAGGCTGGATTTCTTCAGTGCAAATACTGCTCGGGGTCAGGACTACTCGGAGTCCAATGCACAAGCTCAGGGGTCACCAACAAGCATATGCACTTGCAAATGTACGCGGTGCACAGGGGTTTGGGTCAAGCAGTCCCCACGAGGGATATTGGTCTCAGAATCGCTGAGCGGGCAGATCAACCTCAGGGACCTTCAGAAACCCACCTCCTGTGTTGCTGAAATCTTCGGAGTCCTCAGGAGCTCGGGAGATGCAAGCCAGTCAGATGCACTTAGGTGCCTGCTAGTGCAGGGGAGTAACTCCTTTACTCCAAGGGAGATTCTTCAGTCATCCAGTGTCGTGCAGACAGTCGAAGTACTTGGTTTCTTCTTAGTAGAATCTTGTCCAGGTAAAATCTAACGTCCTGTAGCCAGGTAACCCACTTTATACCCACGGGAAAGGGTTGGACAGATTCAGGGGACCCTCCTAGGGGAGGGGCAGGACAGAGGGGTGGCTATACCCATGTCCTTTGTCCAGTTTCACACCAGAGCAGGAGCCACTGGCTCCCAGAACTGGTTTGAGCTGGACTATGCACAGGGACACCAAATGTGCCCCCAGTGCAGACTTTCTGGCACTCTCAGAGTGCACCCACCCAGCCCCAATACACTAAACCATGTCTGGGAGGTGGTCACACCTCCCTGTGACAGGATGCCTATTGTCATGCTTTCCTCTGCTCAAGCTTGGCTCAGCAGCAGGAGAGCAGAATTGTGTCTGTGGCTGACAGCTTCCATTTTGTGCTGCCCTGGTCGAGAAAGCTGGTACCGGGTAGACCGGTGACCCACAGTAGTGGTTTCAGAAGGGTGGAATCATACCTCCCACACCAGTTACTGGTGTGGAGGTATGATTCCAAGGTGTTTGACACCAAATACGACATCTTTCTAAGCAGCCGTTTTAAAGTTAGCATTTACCTGGAGGTTATAATGCAACTTCACCTATATGTCTGGCTGCATCACAGACAACCCCGGAGAATGGTCTCCGAAGGCTGCAGAGGGGCTCTGCTCATGCAGGGGCACCCTCTCACGTAAAACCCAGAACCCTGCCTTCAGGATTGATAAGGCCTGCCATAGGGGTGACTGATAGGTTTTTAAGTGTAGTGATTTAGATAGATATAGTGAACCTATATCTAAGTAAGTGGTGCAAGCACCAGCTTACACAGGCTGCTGTAGAAGACCTGTTGTGTCATTTTGAATGGCCTCACATGGGTGGCATAATACATGCTTCAACCCATGGGAGGCCTCTGGGGTACCTATGCCCTGGGTACATGGTGTACCATATACTAGGGACTAATAAGGGTACCCCAGTATCCAATCTGGAGTGTACCAAAGTACATACACATCAATTTAAGGGAGAAAGCAGATAGACTGGGGTCCTGGATAGCAGGATCCCAGTCAGACTAGTCCAAAAACTGTGAGACATCAGCAAAACGTGGGGGTAATCATAAGAAGCAGATACTACTTTCCTACACACGTTCCTCTCGTTCCTTTCAGGGTTCATCGAAAAACTCCGAGAGGGAAGGACGGTCAGAAAGACAAGAAGAGTGTACAAAGTCCAGAGACAAGCAGCACGCTCAAGATTACTCTTCTAAAAAAGAAGAAAAGCCAAAGCAAAAGACACAGTTCAAAAAGAAGGTAGCAGGTCTAAAGATCAGACATGCCCAGAATTCTGAGGACTCGACTAGTGAACGGGGAATGAGCTCTGACGATGCTAGACAGTGCGGCAGAAATATCAATAGCTCGCCAGAACCTGATGGAATTTCTGGTGACAGCGGACTTGAATGATTATATCACGGTAGAAACACCCGATACTAGGGTAAGTGTCCCACATAAAGTATATGAAATAATGCTCCAGATGGAGGGGGACAAGTGTAGAAAGGTGAGAGGTCTCTTTTGGGAGAACCTTAGGTTTGGCTATGACATTTTATTAGCTGAACAAGATTGGCCGCCAGCATTCTTCATGGATTGCCCTAAAGGAGAAACGGTAATTCTTCCGGCATTCTCAGACCATATTCCCAGGCATTTACAACAAACATATGCGCAGGAGTGGGCGGTAGCCCAGGCTCCGGCATTATTCAACCCACCACATTATTCCAAGGAGTGATTGAAACTTGCACCTCTCAAATGAACAATCCTTTGTTTCCTGTCATGAAACCTGACAATACATATTGTCTAGTTTTAGATTACAGACATTTAAACACTTGCACTAAGACATTTGCAGTCCAAAATGCACACAGTGCCGCATTAATGAATAACATAGTGCGGAAAAAATACAAAACGACACTTGATATCTCAAATGGATTTTTTTGCCAAAATATAGTGCCTGAAAGCAGGTATCTAACAGCCTTCTCAGCGTTAGGGACCCAGCGGCAATTTTGTCGACTCCGCCAAGGGTATAAGAACAGCCGGGGGTTGTTTTCTGCAAGGGTAACAGAGTTACTTCAAAATTTGGATGAAGAGGCATTGTCCTATGTGGATGATATTAATCTGACGGACGAGGACCTAGAGGAACACTTGAACAGAGTGAATACCCTAATTTTTGGATTTGCATCTGAGGGCTACAAATTCAACTTTAAAAAATAAAAAATTGCCCTCCTCAGTGTCCTGTTTTTAGGATATGGGCTTTCAAGTGAAGGAAAAAGCCTGGCAGCCAATTTTTTTGAAAAATGCGCTCTGCTCCAACCTCCAAAATCATTGAAAAATTTACAGTCAATACTGGGATTCCTAAATTTTGGTAGAACATACATTTTGGATTACGCAGAAAGAGTAAAACCTTTCTACGATTTAATAAAACCTGATTTTTCAGTAAAACAATGGACACAGGAACATACAGATACACTTCGTTCCTTACAAGCTGACATGATAGCTTCCAAACACTTACAGACACGCGTAAACGTACGCAACCTGGTGATCCGCATAGTTGCGGGTCAATCCGGGTGCACCTATTTGACATATAATGAAGGTGAGACAGTACCAATTGCATACAAACCACATTTGTACACAAACGCTGAGATGCGCTTCGCATCTACAGAAAACATTCTGACAGCAGTACAGACTGCTGTAGTGAGAGAAAGAGCACTAGCTCAGGGGAAACGAATAATAGTAGTTACTCCAGTTCCAGCCTTAGAGGCTGCGACAAAGGCAAGCGTTCCTAACGCTAAAGCTTTACATCCGAGATGGATACAATGGGCTAATTCTCTCACTGCAACAGATGTAGAATACAGGTACGACCCAAATTTAAAGACACAAGCATTCCTGCAATACGAACAAGAATATCCTCTACCAAATGAAATAATGCCTCTAGATCACTATGAATATATCATTTACACTGACGGATTTGCTCAACCGGCCATAGGGAGTAAGCAACAATATAGCGCAGCATGTGCAATCGTTAAAGGTCGCATGTGGGATGGAATGTTCCATCCAAGTTGCACAAAAACACAGTCTCTAGGAGACTGCACGGCACAGTTGGCAGAGTTAAAAGCGCTGATACTGGCACTAGTGAATACGGATCGAGAATTCCCCACACTAATTGTGTGTGATTCCTTTTACTGTGTGCAGTCTTGCAATGAATACTTGCAATACTGGGTTCAAAATGGGTTCAAAGACGCAAAAGGTGGCACAATTAAGCATAAAATGCTATGGGAACAGGTAGTGGAGTTGAAATCCGGACTACCGAGGACTCACGTGATACATACACTGAGTCATCAGCGTGATGGCGTTCATGTTGAAGGGAATTCATTGGCTGATGAAGCTGCAAAGAGGGCTGTACGTACGGCTTCCGTAGCTGCAATCACTTGTTCTAAAACGAGAATTGACGGTGAGATTATGGTAGGTGCCATTGCTTCACGCAAAAACAGCAAAGCACTACCAAAGAAGTTTCCACTCAAGAACTCCTACAAGTTAGATGCCAATAACATTCCATTTACTCAGATTCCTGGAGTGGGGGATAGAGTAATTCCAAATATGGACCGTAGGTTAGGTTTAATTCTAGCAGCACACGAAGGGATAGGTTCTGCACATGCAGGAGCTACATCAACTGTTTCATTGTTGAAACAACGCTATTGGTGGCCTGGATTAACAAAGCAGACTAAAGACTATGTCGTGAAATGCGACATCTGTCAGCAGATGAAAGGTTCCACCGTAACACGCCCAGCGCAGACACCATTGTTAATATCTGGCAAACCACTAGCTTGGACCACTGCTGCCCCTTACAAAGAGATGGGGCTTACAGGTATATCATGGTTGCAGTGGATTCCTGCTCATGATTCCTATGGGTGTGACCCCAGCGCTCGGCTGACGCTCGAACTGTTATAAAAGATTTGCGAGTCTTCATAGGGACAAATGCAATTGGCACATTACATTCTGACCAGGGCCCTGCGTTTAGCTCTCGGGCTTACAAGGAGGCCATGCGAGGATTGGGTGTAGCATTGCGGTACTCATCTCCGTACCATCCTGAGGGAAATTGGGTTGTGGAGAGAAAAAACCGGGACTTAAAGCAATCTTTAACAGCTAGAGTATTAGGCATGGGTGAAAGTTGGGTAAAACATTTGTATGGAGTCCAGCAAGCTCTTAACAACATGCCAAGAAGTTCTCTAGGGGGTGTCACTCCTTATGAGGTCCTATTTGGGACAAGAATGTGGGTACCTGATCTTGATTGTGAAGGCGCAGTGGCAGATGAAAAGCCTTTTGACATCCATGATCGTTTGGCTGTTTTACAGGATCCAAATGAATCCAGGACACAACAAAGTAATGTCCACCTGAAGCAGACCGCCACTGGGGAAGTCAAATCAGTCACGGCAAGACCTGTCTGGATCCCAAAAGTCGGGGATCTGGTCAGAGAGAAAATAGCGGACAAGAAAGAATTTGGGCCATCCTACAGAAAACCTGTACCGGTCCTAGCTGTCGAAGGAACTAGAATTGTATTTCTACCGCCTCTTGCCGGAAAAAAGGAGAAAAGATTTGTCTCAATTGACCTAATCAAACCACACTATGTGGCCGATACTAAGCAGTAGGCCACGTGGACTCCTAAGTAGCAGACGCCCTCCTCTCGCTACAATCCAAGAAGTTCAAACGGAAAGACTCATCACGTTCGAAGAGTCACCTGTACGGAATGATGGACTATGGAACAATGCTATGGAACTCGTTCCTCTTGAACCTGAAGCTCAACTTCAAAATCAAACTCAAAATCAAAGACAAATAGCTGTTAGACCAAATACAGATGTCTATGTCAACGTGCCTCGACAAGAGCAAAGTACGATTTCAACAAATCCCGATGCAATTCCAACAATTGATCTAACTGCTTCTGGCTACTTCATAAACTTTGATACGTTTTCTTTGGATCCAAGTGAACCTGAAACGACGCCAGCCCAAAAATCACGCAAGCAGCAAATAAAAAACTTTCTTAGAAGATCTTACCTGGTATCACCGTGGGTAGAACTATGGATAATTACCGGGGTGCTTTTCTTTCTTTTCTGGTTAGGCTTAGTGATTGTTTTTAACATGTTTATTAATGGACAATACATTGGACAAAACTCTGCAGCCCAAAAGGTAAATTTAATTTTAAAACCACATCAATCATCTCATCGAGAACAAAGAGACTTGTCATCAGTGAACATTACAGCAGTTCCTATATCTGACGGTATAGTGTGGGACAAGGTTGATTTAGATATATTCGGCCCGACCAAACTTTTAAAAATACCACATTTATTTAAAATATCATTAAGTGATATCATTACCTCAAGTACATTTTCCGATGATTGGGATTTTGAAACTGTTAATAACATGTTGTCTGATTTGGAAAAATCTGCTGCATTTTCTAATAGTGAAACATTGGAAGACACATCAGATTTCAATAGTATGTATTGTTATCAACTTTATGGTCATCATTTTCTGCATAAATCTGCAAATCCTAGAAATGTGTTCACGTACCACCAGTGGGAACATTGTCCAACACAGCCGAAAGGCAGTTCAAAAACATTTGCACAGAAGTTTCCATATTTTTCAGGGTTTAATATGTCTAACCCAGCCTCATATTATTATAAGGCCTCACCAACATCAGCACAGAAAAATATGTTGACAAACACCAAACAGATTTACTCTGCTGCCTTTATTGCCCAGCTGTCTGAACAAGGTTTCGACTTATGGAAAGACACCATAGACTTAAAATCAGTCTGGGGTACTAGAGAATGTCAGGTGCAGGGGACAGAAGCTTTGTTTAGAGCATGCCTCATCCCTCAACAAATCATGTTTTTGAACTAGACAGTGCAACAGACGTCTTGCCTTGGACTAGCCAAGAATAAAGACTTGAACACACCTCGAGTGCCGACTCCATCAAACATGAGGGAAACGAAACATCACAAACAGGGATTACATTAGATGACATTATACAATACAACAGATCAGACCCCGATTGGAAGAAATGGTTGATTTGGCCCACATACACCAATGGTTGTCAGGAAAGATTCATGGGTAAAACCGAAGGGTTTAGTATCCATAGGCCAGATCCACGTTATGTACAGAGACAACATCCAGGGGTAGTGACATCCTACAGTGTTGGGAAGTTGTGCCTTGATTGGCTAAAAACCTCAACACTCACACAGGTGAAACAACCCTTATCCTTACTGTCACAGGATGTGGATCTTAGGGATTTTTTAATGGGTCCCAGGAAGCCACGTCAGAAACGTTTCTATTATGCTGTCTACAATGAAATATGGAAAATATCACAACAAGAGGCCGCAGAGAGACTACGGGAAATAGACCGTATAAATCTCTAGCAGTGGTAGACAATGGGTTAACAACATTGACCTCCGGGATATATTCCTTAGGCAACATTGTATCTTCTGCGATAGACATACTAGAACAAGATTTGGCCATATTACAACACGGGCAATCACAGTTACGTTCTATTATGTTATTGAGCTGGATGCTGCAATCTTTGTGTGCAGGCTACGTGCCTTGGCGCTATATCAACAGTACGTCTCTGTTTTCTGAATACAATCTAACAGATAAACAGATAGAAATGGCACAAAAGGGAGCAAAATATACAATGCTGCGTATCGAAAAACTGGATAGATTAGCATTTACAGTGGCGGAATCACCATCCACAGAATGGCAAATCCATGGCCATATCACTCTACCGGTCACGATTTTTCAGTTTCAGTATTGCCTTGAACAAAAGCAAGTAGGCGGATTTGACAAAATGGGTAAGGAATACATTAAGGAATCATGGGTATTACCAAACAGATTTCGATGCCGGAGTGGGGATCGAGAAGTGTTTCTGAGCGATACAAACTGTGAGAACGATTTAAGTGGATCGCTCATATGCCAGGATATAATGTTGCACGGGGCTTGTAACGGCTCTGTAGCGAACCTATCCTGTCATTTGAGGGGTGCCCCAGCTGCAGTGATTACTCCAGCATTCAGGCTACTTTCGAATGGGAGTTACTTGATGCTGAACAGTCAAGGCTGCTGTGGAATGGTCCCGGGCATCGCATATCTGGTAACCGTGAGCTCCAGGGTTACTTGTTGTATGCAAGTATTGTTTCCACCGACACATACAGTTAGGGAGGCGCCTTTATGGCCTTCACTGAATGTTTCTTTAATACGGTTTGATACTCTAAGCAGAATGAAAGCCATGCTTCTACAGAAGTCTGTGCCCTTAACCTCCACTCGAGAGACTTTTGATCTCCAGATCGCAAGGTCTTCAGCAGAGATCCAGGCGCTTATTCATACAAACTGTCCTTTCCATTTCGCAGAAATGGTAAATGGTATCTTTAACATGTCTGATATGACAGGCATTGTCCACCTATTTAAGACCATAGTTTCTGGACTTCTGAGCCCCTTTCAGACGGTACTTGGAGTCATACCAAACTTCATTCATTCAGTATTCGGAAGCATCTTTGGAGGACTTCCGCTGATCCTGTTTCTAATAGCGGAAATCCTGATTGTTATTTTTCTGCTACGCAATGGACGTCCCAGTCACCAAGGAGATGGAAAAAGCACTCCTGGAGCGTAAGTACCGTGATCACATGGTACAACATCTGGGGACGCCTTGCCTAAGAGAACTAAGTGCATCTTGGTTCTTGTCATTTCGACCAGTCTGGATGGACTGCATCTTACCTGTCCTCCGCTGCGTGTTTTGCGGAGAAGAATGCGTGTTAGACCTTTGTTTGACATCATGTGCTCAACTGGACATGAATGTGTTACTGGACCCAATAACGGCCCATGTTCTGCAGTGTCCTCAGCGTATTCCAATGTTGATGGCAGCATTCCTTGAGCCACTGCAGGTAGTAACTACACCTGTTGGTATGAACACCGGCTCCTCCACTGACACCCAGGCTTTGGACGGCGCACAGGCTGCCCCAGCACTGGCTGCGGACAGCGTGGAACATCATCTGTGCTCAATTGACATTCTTTGTGAGGTGTTACAGGGACCGTCTACTGCGGGAGCAAGCAACGGAAATGTTGCCTCTACCAGCCAGGACACATAAACATTTGACTCATTTGGCTCGTCGTGTGCTGGGAAGAAATTCGCCCTTTTTTTTTAAACAATCTCAAATTTGGAACTATGAAACTAAATTGACATTCCTTTCATTTTTTGGGGCATACATGGCTTTATAGTAATTCGGACTATACCAACGGACATTTTAGAGCTAGGGCTTGCAAAAAATATTTACAACATTTTTAAGTTTTTTAGAATGTTTTTTAGAACTTTTTAAACATTTTTAAATGTTTTTTACACTTTGTGTGTACCAATATCTAGTTAGGATAGTAGTACAATAATAGGTTACATATGTCGTCCAGTCGGAAGAGGAGTGGGTGTTATATTCCATATAGGTACCCTATATAGGCGCAGGTGACACTGCAACCTTTCACCTATATCCTTCCGTACATTACATACATAACGGTTCTTAGGCACTGACCTTTTACCCAGATATGACACTGCATTCAGAACGCTGGTTTTTCCCTGGTTTGATTCTCATACATTATGCATGAGGCTTCTTGGAAGCACAGCAGGACTAACAGTAGGATTACCATCTCCTGTATAATATCTATGTATAAAGTTCAGGCCTGACGTCATCCTTTAGGCCGACACAGTAACACAGCAAGGTAGGACCTCTGGGAGACCTATGGGTATATATACATCATGTCATGCTTAGAAAGACAGAGGAGACCGTGACTTCCTGGCTGACACACTGACCAGAGACGCTGAGGTTCCTGCATGCAGACGCTCCAGCTAGCAGTGGTCTAACATCCCTCGCGGGATGTCCAACTCAAGACCAGGACGGGGTCCCACATTCTCTAAATCTCAGGTAATGGGGTTGACTAGAGCCTAGAGGGATTCTTGGCATAACACCTACATAGATGCTAGGTACATTTAGGTACATCTAGTTAGGGAGACATCGTAGGAGTACGCACTTTTAGTACGCACCTTTAATACACACCTTTAGTACGCACTTTTAGGTTGCACTTTTTATCATGTGTTTTATGTACATGTATATATTCATGATTTCTGCAAGATGGTAGAACTATACCATCCCTTTACTTTTGTAGTATTGCTAATCATATATATCTGCTACTGTCTAATGGTTGTTGCAGCTCATATATTCTACCCTAGAATAACAACTGTTCAATAAATACTTATTGAAACGCCCAGACTGTTTATTCTGTGTACCTCTGAGACAAACTAAGTGAGCACGAGTGACTGAGCGAAAAGTAGTATATTGTTTCCACGATCCTGAGGGATCAGGGTTGTCATGTTCTGAGGTTGCCAAGAACTATTCTCTCCCCAATAAGAGGAGATTCTAGTGGCACTGTGAGCTAGCTGATACAGACAGGCTAACGTATCCGGTTCCGGTGGGGGTGCACAGAATCAGTCTGCCACCAATCCCACAGTTTATGTTATCCAAATGCGCAGATCCTGTATAGGGATTATAGGAACTACACTACAAGAGCTCTAAAACTCTTACCCACAGCATCTCACCTGAGTATGCCTTGAGATGCTCTGCCTCACTAACCTGGGAGTCAAGTTCTAAAAAGAGGTACCTCGTTTCCAGTTTGGGGCTCTGAGATATGGTTGCCCTAGGACATCAGTGGCAAAATACCCCATTTGTAACTGTTGGGCCCAGTACACCTTCACTGCCCTGAGACACTTAGATCCAGGTTCCTAATAACATGCAAAATGACATTGCTTTAGATTGTGCAGCATGCACTATCCATTCTCTACCACCTGACAAGTGTATACTACCATTGTTAAATTACTCCTGTTTTATCCACCAAATGTGCTGATTTCTATGATGGAGGGTATGATAAATTGGGCTTTGCCCAATTCCTCCCTCACCTAGTAAGAGATGCACCAGTCCTTGTTCTTCATGTCTTATCCTTTCAAGGTAAAAGGTACAAGTCATTCCAGGCACTGTTTTGTGCATTTTACCTCCACGTGGTTCTTTTTTTGCACCAAAACGTTGATTGTAACTAAGTTTGATAGTGGGACTGGGTACCCATTATTATTCAAGTTGCCTGGCAAAAGCTACTCTGTTACCTACCATCGATCGTTGTTCTTGGGAGGGGGTGATTTGTTGTGTTTTACTTTGATGTAGGTCTCACACTTAAATTGCTTACATCCGCGTGCGTTGGAAAGTCTTCTCCAGCTACTTAAACCTACTGACATATACTACATAAAGTAATTTACCATGCTTGACCCTTGTTTGCTAGAAATTCTTCTTTGTGGGAGACATTCAGAACATCAATTGCTGCAAAAGGGCTATTGACTTCAAGCAAAACCAAACACCCTCCATTCTAACATCTGTACACCAGGAAATGACTTTCCTTTGCTACATAAATAGTTGTGTCATACTACACAGACACCTACGAAACATCTTTCCATGTGCTGAGAAACAGGAAGACATATCGGCTGAGCTCAAATCCATATTACTTTGCTTTGAGATCTGTACAGTTTGATAGATGATTGTGATCCCAGCATGAGCAAAACTTCCTTAACAATTTACGAAGTATATAAATGTTAGACAAATGATTATGAACCACATGCATATGATTGAGTATTTGTCATGTTTTTGCCCGTAGGTACCATGGAAGTATATCCTCAGCTGCAGCTGACCCTCATAAATTGCTTTGCCACTCCATTTAGGATGTAACAGGAAGAAGAAGTAAGCATTGTTTGTCAGGAGAATAGTGTCACCATTCATTCCTTTCTCAGTTATTTGAATAATCTTTACTATTAAAATCATTCTTTTCTTCCTTCGGTCAGGATGTTAGCAACACAAAACCTAGTAGCCTGACCAGAGCTCCATCATGGCTGTTCTTCTGAGCCTTATAAGACTGATATCATCAGACCGGCAAAACTATTGTTTTTCTTACACAAGTAATGCATTTCAGCAGATGTCCAAACAGAATCTGGAGATGAGAAGAAAACATAGAAGACAAATTGTGTCCTGTAGGAGACAGTAAACTGTCGGTATGGCATCTGGGTACACAGAGTCCTGGATGATTCAACATAAAAGAAACTTTTCTGTTAGCTGAATTACTTTAGCAATCCAACTAATGGCCCGATTACGATGTCGCTCGGAAACTGTTCCGAACGAATTGGTCTCAGAATCGTGTCCGACTGAATCGGGCTCTGCGAGTCCGACCGATTACGATGCATCCCAACATCGTTCGGTCGGACTCGCATTGACTTCAATTGGAGCCTGTGTTCCGAATGAAAACACAGGCTCCCATTGAAAAAAGGGGTGGTTGGGGAAAACCTTGCACCCTGTGGCGGGCACCCCATGGTGCCTGCCACATTGTTCATGGTTGGGAAGAGGGGTCCTTTGGGTACCCCCATGGGCCCCAACCGGACACCTCTGGGAGCAGGGTGGCCCGCAACAGGCCCCCAAAGACAGATTCCAACAGCTGTTTCGTGTCGGGCAGACCGAATCGGAACGGCTGTCCGAATCGGTCATCGTAATCGCTCGTTTGGAAACCGTGTCCATGGAGCTGCCCTAATTGGCTCCGAAAGACTCAGCCTGTTTGAATGTCTTTCGGAACCGATTCGGACAGCCCGAACGGTTTCTGGGCATCTTAATCAGTTGTTTGTAAATTTGTACGATTCGTTGAGAAACAAGGGTTCCGAATCGGATTCTGAAATACCGAATCCCATTCAGAGCCTTTCCAAACGACATCGTAACCGGGACCTAAGAGGGCCAATGCAACTAACCCGTCAAGAAACCATGCAATCCTCCAGATGTTTATTTTACAGATGAGGTCCAGTTACTGCATGCAAATATTATATCAAAATGATCCCCTCCGACAAAAAATCCACTATCTCCCAAAGAGATCCTACATCAGACTTGAGGTGGGTGGAAGAGCCAAACACTGATTCACAGCGGAGAGCACAGTGGTGGCATTTCAGTCAATTGGACACATTAATTGTACCTCTCGAGGAATGCCACCAGTGTGGTTGGAAGGACACCCCGCGAATAGCCACACAGTCCAACTCTAAACTGGATACTTTGCGACTTTCTGAAGCCAGTTCCATTCCAGACCTGCACAGGATGTCTCAATTAATAATTTTAGCCCCAATGTGTGAAACAAAAAAACTGATCACAAGGCAGCCAAGCATGTTGGGTGAAACACGTTGCATAAGGGGTTTCACCAGCTATGCAGCTGTTCCGTTCCCGCCGTTTCTTCTCTATCCTTCAGTGTTATATGGCAACATCTTGAGGAGCCCACTATGTTGAGAGACTATCATACTTCCCAGCTCGTGCTCCTTTGTGACACCCTTGTGTGTTGTGAGATGGAATGACTCTACATTAGTCCCCATACCCTGAAGCCTTGGGAGTAGCCATGCTCGACCCCTGTGCACAGGACTTCCTGGTCTCAAAGTTTCCTTCATTAAGACCAGTGGCCTGGAACAGATGGGCCCTTTCATGTTCCTGTTATGTATGATTAGAAATGTTGTCTCACATTATATGCTTTGGGTTCAATAATGATCAGGAGCATCGCCAGCTGTGCAGGTGTGAGATTATTCACAATCCTGCATTTACTTTATAAGGCAAAACAGGCCCAGCGTGAGCTAGTCTGGACAAGCTTTGACTCACGCGGTCACTGAGTTGGGTTTCTCCTGAGTATGGTGCAGCTGACATGGAGCCTCCAGACAGACTCAATGGGGGATTGACCACTACTGCCCTGAATTTGATAGTTAGCCTTATCTTTGCGGGTGCTGTATTCTTCTATCCCGACTTCTGAAACATTCTTGCTAACTTTGAAATGTTAGTGTAGTTATACTATTTGATTTGCCTCTGTGTGGTTTATATTGTAGCTATTTCCAAAGATTATTATCACCAGGATTGTAATTGGAAAAGTTTACATCCTGTAACAAAGTGGCTGCTTTTGACATGAGGAGTGCAATCCTCGATTTTACAGTGCAGGCAGCGACCACAAATGTTTGAAAACATAGTGTAAAACATGTAGCTGCTTTTACAATGACTGCATTTGCATTATTTTGTTTGTTTCCTTGTTTGGGCAGAAGCAGTATAGAATATTTACATTGAGGGGCCGCAGTTACTTACTGTGCATCTTGTGAATTCTGATTTGTGTGCTTTTCACATGTTGGCATTCATTGTTGCTGAGCATCATTGAGAAGTCAACATAAGGCTCATGTGAAATGGAATCTAGCCTGCTATATTCCAAAGGTAGCTCAAGATAGTGTGCACCTGCATGTTGGATACAACACAATCTTACTTCAGACACCTGCCTGGGATTGAATTTGAGCTGTCATGTATTAGTGTTGGAAAATGTATAAGTGAAACTGGACGAAGGAGGTGTCGGAACCTGGATCATGTATGCATAGATGTATTGGAGAATTTTGACTAGAGGTGGCTGAAATTCCTCAGCTGTAAGCGAAATACTGGAATTTTGCCCATTTTTTATCTCACACTTTGGGCCGGTTTCATGAAAGTAACTTACGTGTAGTAAAGTGACAAGTGCAGAGTCTCTGCACTCAGGGTGGAGTCTCCGCGCTGCGCACTGCAAAGTGCGCTGTGTGGAAATTCCATTCAAATGTGGAGACTCTGCCCCGAGTCGGAGACACCGCACTCATAACTTCACTACACCTAAGTACCTTCATGAATCCGACCCATGGTGCGGAATTAAGGCTGATCTGCTGCTGATTGGGAAAAAAAACAACACAAAAAATCACAGCTACTTTAGTAGCACTGTGATGGGCCAGGGAATGTATTTACCTTAATGCTAACCACACTAGCGTAGAATGCATTGTTTGGACCCCAAAGAGCACACTTCAAAACAACTTTCCCAGAAGGCAAGATTGTGAGTTACACATGCCTGCAGGGTCGTCATGATGCTCTAGTTGCAAGCTGCCACACCAGTACCCATGCTAACAAAGTTGCTTTGTAGGGCACTGTCAATGGCCCAGCCATTGTAATGATCTTAACTATGGGTGGGCGGAATTTGCGTAGTCGCGCTACGCAAAGCTCCGCGAAACGGTAAAAAATCTCCGCGAGCACGCAAAAGTTCTGCGAACACGCGGAATTGCTTGTTCCGCCCGTTCGCCATGCTTTTTTCCTGTTCGCGAATGCTGTTTGCGTGCTCGGGGAGAAATATCTCGCAAACACGCATTTTGAAAGCGCGAACAAGCAAAAAATTCTGCGAAGCCGCAGATCGCGGAATTTTTGGTAATTCCGCGTTCTCCGCGGAACGCGAAATTACCCAAATTCCGCAAGCGGAACGGAATTTACCACCCAGGCCTAATTAAGCGTAACCCTGGGCGGGTAACTCCGCTTCGCCAGCGGAGGTTGCGGATTTTTGCCTACTCCGCGCTCTGTTGCAAACGCAGAATTTAGGCAAAACTCCCCTCCGTGGCGGAGCGGAGTTAGCCAGCCCCTCCACCCTCCCAAATGAATAAAAATTTAAAAAGAAGGCACTTACCTGCGTGGCTGCCTCCTCCTCTGCCTGGCCGCTCTCCTTCTTGCTCCTCACCGTCCTTCTTGTATGAAAAAACCCTACGTTGTACATCTTGCGCGTGCGTATCCATTAATTTGGGAGGGGGGAGGAAGCGGAGTGGAGCGTAGCGTAGTTTCACTGAGTTTTTTTCAAACTCTGTGGAACTACACGTAGAGGCACTACGCCAGCTCCGTCCGCCCTTAATTACATGCTGCAGCCAATGTAGCCAGAAAGGGCAATTATATAGTAGCAGTAATGTGCATATGCTGCAGAAAAGGCGTCATGGCAGTTTTGCATGTTAATTGTTCCATCCATCTGGTTTCCATAAATAACCCAAAGACAAATATAAATAATAAGCCCCATATAGGGGCAGGAATAGAATGTTGTGATGGAAATTATCGACATTTAATGTGTGGGTGCAGCTGGTTCACTGAATAAGGTGTTTGATAAGGCTGCATGTGCCCTTCCCCCAATATCGACTAAGGACCAATGATAGGGGAGGTGTAGTGAGAATATTGATATGATACTCATTTTTAAGCTGTTTTTTAGTTAGTCACCTCCCTCTCCTGCAACTGAAAAGGCCTTATCTCAATCATTTTCCTGACTCTTTGAAAAAATTGTATCATTGCACAGTTTTGCCTAACATTTGTTGGCGTAAAGGAAGTCAGCAATGCCTCCCTGCATGTCCTTATGCCTTGCTCATTCCATGGTCTTCGCTCATGCCGGTCCCCCATTAATGTTGTGCGCGAGCAGAGGATATGAATAATATCTTGCTGGCCCTGATCGCATAGCCGGCACTTATCCTGTACTTCCCTTCTAATCCATACAGGATAGTGCCTTGAGATTGGTAGTGCCCTCAGCCTGTATTTCAAGGACTGAACCTTGGTCCACTCATAAAAGAGCTTGCTTAGGTATCCCTGGGGTTTCAGCCCAGTATAGAATTGCAATTTCATCCAGCCATGTTTGCGTCATGAAAGGGTGTCCTTGTCCTCAAACAGTGACTGCAACTGTGTGCTTGATTTGCCCAGCATTTTGAACTTCAGATGGCTAACGGGAAAGTCCCAAGCACTGGTTAGGCCAAGAGTAGTCAGTGACTGTAGGAGATAGACCCTAACAAGGCCTTGCGTCTAGGTCGGACCAGAGATAGTGTCCCAGGGAGCCCTCTTTTGACAATTTAAGTTTATGGCAGCACACCATGAAGACCGTGCTGTTGTGTGGTTGACAATCCAGAACTCCAGTCTAATCTGGGCAGGTGAGGAATGGGAGGGTAACTAAAAGGTTAATCAGTACACCTTTAAAGGCATCTTATCCAGTATTGCGCTATCCTGTCCCCTAAGAGCCTCACTTCCGTAGGTCAGGGTTGAAAGTACCTTGGCCCTGGCCACCTGCAAGATTGGCGTTAGCGATGGGCCTTTCAGTTTTCTATAGAGTGACCTTAGGCTCAAAGCCAGAGCGTTGCCCTTCCTCCTGATTTCTTCAAGCTGTTCTCTGTACTTCCCGTTCTCATTGAAGTGAACTCCGAGGTACTTGAAGCTTTTTGCTAGGCCTAGTTTGTCTTTGTTCAGCAACCACTATGGCGTTTGAGTTCTAGGACCATGGACTGCTACGATTTTAATTTTTTTCTTATTGATAGTGAGGCTGTTCCAGGAGGAGTAAGACTGGGTGGTGTCCAAAAGGTGCTGCAGGCCAACCTTCGTTCTACTGATCAAGAGAAGATCATTTGCATATAGCAGGTTCGAGAGTTGAAAGCCCACAAAGAGTCAGAGTAATATCTGATAAGAACAGGTTGAATAATGTAGGGCAAGGACACAGCCCTGCTTAAGGCCTTACATAGTTTTAATTGGCCTAGATAATTGAGTGCCGTCAACAATTTTGATTCTGACCCATGTTTTGGTGTGCAGGAGTTTGAGGGCACATAAATAGGTTGGTTGGTGTTAGACCTGGCACCATTGGCGTGGGTCTCCCCTGAATTTTTTGCCTTTGCCTCCTGTGTTTTTGCTGTATGTTGGACTCCATTTTGCTGGTCTAGATGCTTTGGGCACTTTGCCACTGCTGTTCAGTGCCAAAGTGCAAGTGCTCCCTGTGTAAATTATTGTTATGGATTGGTGTTTCCATGATTGGATGATTTGATTTCCTAGTCAGTCCCTAGTACAGTGCACTGTGTGTGCCCAGGGCCTGTAAATCAAATGCTACTAGTGGGCTGCAGCACTGATTGTGCCACCCACCTAAGCAGTCTGTAAATGTAACTCTGGCCTGCCATTGCAGAGCCTGTGTGCAGTTTAGTACTGCCATGTCGACTTGGCAAGTGTATCCACTTGCCAGGCCCTAACCTTCCCATTTCTTACATGTTAGTCACCCCTAAGGTAGGCCCAAGGTACCCCTGTGGGCAGGGTGCAGTGTATGTGAAAGGAAGGACATGCCCTGGTGTGTGTGGCATGTCCTGATAGTGAAACACTGCCAATTTCGCTTTTCACTATTGCAAGGCACCTGTTCCCATAGGATAGAATGGGGAGTTTGTTTATAACATCTTATAAACATAACTACCCCTGGGAACAATGTAGGAAAATAAAGTTTAGTATGCCTGAACTCAGAATGTTAAAATGCATCTTTTAGTGAGGGTGATTTTTCCATTCTGTGTTTGAAAATACCACTTTTAGAAAAGTGGGTATTTTCTTGCTTAGTCATCCAGTGTGCGTCTGCTAGGTTTGTGTATTGCATGTCTGGCTTTTGGATGACAGGGGCTGGGGAGGAGCAGTGGCTCCAGAGAGCCTGATGAGTCAGGGCTGGGCTGGATAGACCTGGGCTGCATTTAGAGTAGGGGGAGGAGATTTCCTTTCACCTGAATGGGCCTGGTCTGCCTTCCACAATGCTGTCTCTACCTCCTGCCAGGAAGCTGCACCAGAGAGGACAGAACCGGTTTTGACCAAGCACAGAGCTTCTCTGCCACCAGAGGATTTAGTAGTATAAATATTGGGGCCCAGACCCCAGAACTTTAGCTCCTAAAGGTCTCCTACAACCCATGCCAACACCCCCATATCCTTGGCACACAGTCTCCTTAGATTTGATTGTTGATCTACCTTCTTCCCATGGGTATGATACCATTCTTGTAGTTGTCGACACTTTTAGTAAGATGGCACATTATATACCCTTCAAAGGTACACCCACTGCTAAACAATTGTCCCAACTTTTCAATCAACATGTTATTCGCCTTCATGGTATTCCTAGGGTCCTCGTTTCAGACAGGGGCTCTCAGTTCCTATCACGATTTTGGAAGGCTTACATCAAAGGCCTTAATATTGACCATCGTTATTCCACCAGTTTTCACCCAGAAACTGATGGTCAGACTAGAACGCATTAACCAAGACCTAGAACAACACCTCAGACTTTATTTGTTAGATGAGGAGGGTGACTGGCCTGACCACTTATGGACTGCGGAGTATGCTCACAATAATGCTCTAAATGTATCCACTGGCCACTCCCCTTTCTTTATAAACTCAGGCAGACATCCCAATTCTCATGCTAATTTTGATGATATTAATGTTCCTGCTGTTCAAGATATCGCCCGACAGTTAACTAAAATTCATCACTCAGTAACCCAGAATTTGTCGATCGCGAAGGATCGTTACAAACACTTCGCTGACCGAAAACGTAAAAAAGAACCTGAGCTTCATGTAGGAGACTTAGTCTGGTTGAGTACAAAAATCTCAGACTCAAAGGTCCCCGTAAATTTCAGCCTCGTTTTATGGGTCCTTATCCAATTAAGAAGGTCATAAATCCAGTCACTTATCAACTATCTCTTCCTGGTTCTACCAAAATTCATCCAGTATTTCATGTTTCTCTCCTTAAACCAATTCAACCGGGGTTGCGTAGGGTTTCCCCTCCTGATCCTCTGATGGTTAATGGTGAGGCGGAGTACGAAGTTAAACAAATTTTGGACTCAAAACTCATCCGCAATGAAATTTTCTACCTCATTGATTGGCAAGGTTATGGACCTGATGAACGTTCCTGGGAAAAGAGTACTAATGTCCATGCCCCCCGTTTAATTAGAGCCTTTCATGCCAAATTCCCTGCCAAACCACGACCTGAGGAAACCCCGTTGGGAGGGGGTACTGTCAGGACTCACGGGAGGTTTCCTCCTTCTAACTCTATACTGGCTACCATTTTCCCCCTACAAACTTACCAAAAGTCAGATAATCCCTCAAGCTGGAGTGCTTGTTGGCACCGATGGAACTCCAAGATGGCTGCCAACATGCACATACTGCGACAGCACACCACTGTTAGCAGTCTAGTCTTTTAGGTTTCATGACATCTGGTGAAGTGTGCTTCAACATTCCACTGTGCACTTCACTGAAGAAATAATTTGAAGAGCACCTGTTTTTCCCAGCGTCGTGGAAGTCAGTTAGGTTTAGTTGCGATAAAATCGGGGTTAGCTTCGTCGGAACTACATTCCCTCACTAATCAGGTTAGTGTTAAACTATGTAGCTAATATAAAACATTCTGTGAGAAAAGGTTATCTGTCAGAGGTAAATTTCTATTTAAAGAGAAAAAGGAAACAAGTCAGAATATATTTTCCTTCATTTGAAAACTGGAAATACTTTTCAGTAATTGCTTTCCTTAGCTGAGAAGATTAAATAAAAAGCTTTTGAATCAGCTGTCTTTTTCAGCTGTTCCAGAATCTGTCAGACACAGGCGTGACCTTTCAACACCAGTGTCTTCTTAGACTGAAACTTGTTCACTCTTCTGAGAATTAATTAAAAGGTGAAGTCAGGGTCAAAAGCCCGGCATATTTCTTTCTCATGCCATGTGTTAGGTTTGAAGATAAATAATGTGAAGGCTAGTTAAAGAACTCCAGTAATGTTCTCCTCACGTATGGCAGAATAAATTGTGCTTCCAGCAAACATAAAACCAAAGGCCTGAATAAAACAAATGCTTCCATTTAACATTTAACCTAAGTTCTGAAGCATTGTTTAAAAACTAATTAAAGACAGAAAACCAGTCATCCTACTCCAGAAACCCCAGTTCAAGGCCCACTCCAGTCTCTTAACAGTGAGTTAATAGAAAGAAAGAGAAACCCAAATAATACGTAAATTAGGAATACAGAAATAAATACTTACCTTATCTTTCTTACATTAAGGAATAGCAGGATCAAGTGCAGATTGTACCTGAGAACGAAAAGGAAAGAGATCTGAGTGAAGACTTCTCATACAACCTAGCAAACAATACATGAGAAGTAGAAGAGAAGTAAGCTTCAGTAAACATCCTGGTAAGATAAGTTATTTATACACCATAGAAAAAACAGTAAGTTAAAAGCACAGTAAATAAAGGTTTTTACATGTTAATGTTGCAGCCCAGTAAGAAGAAGAAGAAGACGTAGCTGAACAGGCAGAATATTGGAGCAGTCTCTTCTCTGTCCCCAACCCCTTTTCCCCCCTTAGAACTTACCTGCAATGGAATACTAAAAGACCTAGCAGGGTTGGTTCTGAGAAGGGTATTGGGACCTAGCGTCATTCTGCTCCTGTGTGGTTCAGACAGCAATAAGTATTTAGACCCTGACAGCGTGCCCCCATCTCTGACCACCTGACCTTGCCATAAGGCATCCCAAGGTAAGTAGCCTGGTCTGCCACCCCGCCATGGTCAGGTGTCACCTTTCAAACCCTCCTTAAGCTCGTCCCCTTTTATCTCCTTTACCGCCTGCATGTGACAGATCTGTTGTTCGGTGTGGGTGAGTGGGTCGTCAGTTGCCGTACCACTCATCCGGATAGCTAGCGAGGGGCTCCAGCGGCCAGGGCAGTTAAATGGGCTTCACTTGCCCCCGAGGAAATTTTGAATCTTGCTCTGCTCTGCCATTGGCCGGCGGGATTTGCGCCCTTTCTTTTTGTTTTGGTGCAGTTTTCTCCATGCCCCCTTCTTTTCCCCTCCTAGGGTTGGGGTGCCACCATCAGTGTTTTGTTTTTTCGTTCCTTTGGGACCCATAGCATTCCCGGGCCTTGGCACGGTTTTTTTCACTAGCCCCTCTATGTCCCCTTTGGGGGCGGGCCTCTGCCCAAACAAACCCTCGTTGACAAGTTCCCAAAGGCACGTAAATAGTCTAAATCCCTTAAACAAACTCCCTGATTTTCAGTTTATAAAACCAACTGAGTTTCTAGGTTTTTGTTCAAATTAGCAAAACCATAATAAAAAATATTTGATTTCTTCTACGAAACCGCAAGACTTTCCACATATTCCACAGTCACAAGCTATATATACCCTTCCAAACCGACTTGATAACATAAAGCTAAAACGTTCTGTACCCCCCTCTTTATAAGCACAGTGGAGGAATCCTCCCCTGATATTCTGTCAGCACTCCCTAGTGAGTATTATATATTGGCAGCTAATAGGACAACAGGAAAGAAGCGGTGGGGGGGCGTCGCAGCTATAATTAAAAAATCCCTCCGGTTTACTAAGCTGCCCCCGTTGGATTTAGCGGCAGTGGAAACGTTAGTCATTTATTTGAAATCTGCAACTTTGGCCCTTATGTGTATCCTTGTATATAGAACTCCTTATTACATGCAAGACTTCTCTCAAGCCATTGCGGAGGCCATAGCACCTTTAATGGTAGATCATGCTAATGTTCTCCTGATTGGGGATTTAAACTATTGGGCAAATGATGAAAACGGGGGGCACCAAGCCTCTGACCTCACTGCCGCCTTAAGCGACATGAACTTGGAACAATTAGTGAATCTCCTGACCCACATTAAAGGCCACATACTGGACCAAATCTGGACTTTCAAATTCCCTGCACGGAATCTGAGCATAGTCCCGTGTGGGTGGTCAGACCATCACCTGATATCCTTCTCAGTAGCTCGGCCAAAAAGGGACAGGCCCGCCCCGTGGTCCAGCTATTACGTCTAGGAACTGGACTCGGGTCAACCTCATGGATTTCTGTGGGGAGCTAGGAAAATCCTTACCTGTTTCAGTGGAGGATATTGAAGGGTATGAGCACGAAGTCTCAAGTTGGTTGAAGGGGGCCAGTGACACTCACGCACCTAGTCATAGTACCACCAAGACTAGAAGCCATGAGGCAAATAAATGCTTTTCCGAAGATCTGAAAACGGCAAAACTTAATCTCCGACGTGCAGAAAGGAAATACTTGCCAGATTTGAAAACCAGATATCTCCGACAACTTAAAGTGTATAAGTCTCTCGTAAGGCAAACTAAAGTAAGTTACTTCACGAGCAAAATCTTGATGGCCCCAAATAAATCCAAGGAGATATTTAAGATTGTTAACAAACTGTCTAACTTAGACAGAGTGACTCTTCCGGTCACACCCTCACAGAGTTTGTGCGATGCTCTCAATGCCTTTTTTGTGAACAAGATTGAGGCTATAAAAAAGAGCATCCCTTTTAGTTCCTCTGCTATTAATCTACCAGCCAGCAGGTGACATGAACAGTCACACGATCACGTGTTTTCCTAATATTTCTCAAGACAATTTAACTGAGTTGATGGCGAAAGTCAAGTCTGGGTCTCCCAATGATATTTGTCCCCCTAAGGTCCTAAGAGCGGTAGCTACTTCCTGTGGAGACAGTCTCCTACAATTCCTTAACTACTCCATTAACTCGGGTCTGGTTCCTAGATCCTGTAAAAAAGCAGTCATAGTACCCCTCCTTAAGAAAATGGGGACAGACCCCTCTGACATGATGAACTTTCGCCCTGTATCCCTTCTACCGTATTTAGCAAAGATCCTGGAGGCCCATGTAGCCCATCACCTCTGTGCATTCATAGAGGAGTCAGAGTTTTTGGACCCTTGTCAGGCGGGTTGTCGGCCCTGTTGGAAAAGGCCCTTTTTGCAGGGTTTTCCCCACACTTTTTGCTTCTTTCTCCTATTTTTTCCTGACCTGATGTTGTTGGTTTTAGACTCTGGGCACTTTACCACTGCTATTCAGTGCTAAAGTGCATATGCTCTCTGTGAAAATTGCGTTATGGCTTGGTGTCTCCATGATTGGCATATTTGATTTACTAGTCAGCCCCTAGTAAAGTGCACTGAGTGTGCCATGGCCTGTAAATCAAATGCTACTAGTGGGCCTGCAGTACTGATTGTGCCACCCACATGAGGAGCCCTGAAAAGGTAACTCAGACCTGCCACTGCAGAGTCTGTGCGCAGTTTGTAACTGCAATGTCGACTTGGCAAGCCCTAACCTTCCCTTTTCTTACATATTAGTCACCCCTAAGGTAGGCCCAAGGTACCCCTGTGGGCAGGGTGCAGTGTATATTAAAGGTAGGAGATGTACTGGTGTGTGTGACATGTCCTGGTAGTGAATTACAGTGCATTTTGTTTTTCACTATGGAAAGGCTATCTGTCCCATAGGAAAGCATGGGAGTTAATTTATAACATCTTATAAATATATCTTCCCATTGGGACCAGATGGGAAAATAAAGTTTAGTATGCCTGAACTCAGAATCTAAAGATGCAGCTTTTAATAAGGGGGATTTTTACATTCTGTGTTTGAAAATACCACTTTTAGAAAGTAGGTATTTTCTTGCTTAGCCATCCTGTGTGCCTCTGCTAGGATGTGTATTGACTGTCTGGCTTTGGAGTGACAGGGGCTGGGGAGGAGCAGTGGCTCCAGAGAGTCTAGATGGGTCAGGTATGGGCTGAATAGACCTGGGCTGCATTTAGAGTGGTGGGAGGAGATTTCCCTTGCACCTGAATAGGCCCTGTCTGCCTTGGACAATGCTGTCTCCGCCTCCTGCTGGGAAGCTGGGCCAGAGAGAACCAAACTGGTTTGGACTAAGCACAGACACTCTCTGCCTGAGAGGACAAAGGATTTTGCGCTATAAAAAGTCAGGCCCAAACCTCTAAACTTTAGAACTCACTGGAATCAAGGAACCTGACAAGAAGAAGAGCTGGAAGAGCTGCCAGGAGGAGTACTGCCCCTTTGCTGTGTTGTTGCTTTGTTGGGTTGGCCTGCAGTTGCTGCTTCTGCCTTGGGCAGTGAAAGGGCTGGACTGAACTTTCTTTACTTGTGCTGAGTATCTCCAAGGGCCTGAAATCGAGCTGGCCTCCTGTTCTGAAGTCTCAGGGACTGCAAAGACTTCACCAACCTATGGGTACCACTTCTGGAGCCGCTGTTTCAGTTGCCAAAGAGAAGGGAACTGCAACCGACTCCGTCGCTGGCTCTGTGTCCTGGCGGCACACAGACCGCACCGTCCACATCTCGCACCGCAACCCTGGTCTCACCGACGACGACGACCGCCGCCGCCACCGAGCCGCTGCTTGCTCCGTGACCTGTGGGCACCGCAGTCCGCACCGCCTCGCTTCACTTCGCCATCCTGGTCTCACCGACGCTGTCACTGCTGCTGACTCAACACCCATGACCGCATCATGGTTGGGGGCACCGCTCGTAAAGTTTCATGACGCACCGCCTCGTTCCACAAAGCCGTCTGGGCCGACCGATGCCAGCTCCCGCAAACCGGCTCTGTCACCTGCACCGGAACCTGCCAGCACCGCATCGAGCACCGTCTCGCCCTGCACCATAAGCCTTGGTCTCACCGACGCCATCTGGACAATCCGCACCGAGCCGCTGCCTGCACCACATTGAGAGAACACCGCGCCCTGCACCGCTTCCATTTTGCAACACAACATTGACGGTTGCCACGACCAGCTCGCTCCTCCGTGTAAGCCGCAGCAAGAAAGGTACTGTTACCGAGTCTGTTCACGATTTTGCTGGCCCGTATCGACGCGGTCGGCTGGAACTGTTAGACTCTGTTGTTTTCAGCATCATGATAGCCCCGGACGGAGCTTCCGACTCGTACGAACTGTGTTTTTGAGGTATTTCTGCAGTTCAGAAAACATCTTGCAAAGTATCTATTGTACTGTATTGTGGATTCTTTATCGTTTTTGGTCTTGTTTTGAGTATATAAATATATTGGATATTTTTCTAAACTGGTGTGGTGTCCTCCTGTAGTGCTTTCACTGTGTTGCTGTTGGTTATGTGCAAATGCTTTACACACTACCTCTAAGATAAGCCTGACTGCTCGTGCCAAGCTACCAAGGGGGTGAGTAGGGGTTATTTTAGGAGTGTAACTCTCTTATCCTGACTGGAAGGAAGGGTCCCTACTTGGACAAAGTGCAAACCATTGCCAACTAAAGGACCCCCATTTCTAACATTGGTTGTCAGCGGTGAGGATAGGACTTGCATTTGTACTTGACTTACAGTGATTGGTGTGCACTACTACCATATCGCAGACCATTACGTACCACATACTGTTTTTTGGTCTATTTTTGGCTTTCCATTGGTCTTGAACTTGAACTTTCCAGTACAACATGCCAGAATCAATTGCATCATCTGCTGCATCCTTGGAAGTGGCCTTTGAGAACGAGAAGTTAGAAACCTACAATGTTAAGGAATTGAAGGCGATCTGCAAATACCTCAAAGTCCAAATCAGGGGCCTCACCAGAAAAGAGGAGCTACAAAAGGCGCTGAGGGCCTGGGTAGCAGCCAACCATGCAACTGAGCTCTCTAGGGATCTTGGCATGGAGGCACAGGAGCCTATTCCAAGGGTGGATGAGATTTTGGGAAGGGGGCACCCTCTAAACCAGGCAGCAGTGGCTTGTCCCCAGAGGAGCTGGAGAACAGGCGAGAAGCAAGGAGAGTTGCTAAGGAACTGGACAATCTTAAATTAGCCATGGAGGAAAAAAGGATGATGTTAGACCATGAGTTTAAAATGAGAGAGCTGGACTGGGAAGCCAGTAGGGCTAGGCCCAGCTCAGATGGTGGCAGCAAAAGTATGAGGTCCAGTACTGAGGATGAGGTACACACACATACAGACTTGGTGCCCTGCTTCAAGGAGGGGGTTGACATACACCAGGGGGTTCAGGATTGTGAGGTTACTCCAGGAGTGCGCAGTGTCCCTGAGGTGGATTGGGGAACTGGCACAGGGATCATATTCCTGGTGTTGGGAGGGACACTCTGCTGACTCTAGATGAGAGGTGCAGGGAGAGGGGTTCCCCCATGGTAGAACCCTGGTAAGTGAGTATGGAGACCAGCCAGAAGAGTATGGGTCGAGGGACAGCAACAGTCAGACACTGTTTCACCAGTCTTGTGAGAATGATGTGGGGTACGTTTCTGAGGCACTGGATGGTTGGGTGAAGGGTAGTTTGGTTAACAACTGTGTGGGGCTGTGTGATTCAATTGTTGGAGAGCATATTTTAAGTCCCTGTTTTCCAGAGCTATGCCAACACCCGGTGGAGTGTGAGTTCTCTGACCCCAGGGAGCTTGCACTGGATGCAGACCTTTTGGTGGATTCCAGAGGGTCTGGAGAAGCATCTGAGGGTGATCCTGCAGGAATTGGCTCAGGTATTTCCCCACCAAGGGTGGTGGGAAATGTTTGTGTTAGCCCAGATAGGTCCCGGTGTCGCAGGAGGGGTGTAGGGACTCACGTCCTGTCTTCGCGGAGAAGGAGTGGGAATGGGATGTGGCCCAAGGTGCCCGAAACCCGGTCCCAGAGCCTGGGGGGTTCCATGAGGGAACACCAGGGGGGGAGCCTAGGCTGTACTGGAAGGCCGCCCATTGGGGGGGATCCCATAGTATCTGGGGAACGGGGGGGACTGCTGTAACGAGCATCCCACTGGTTCTGGTGTCTGGCAGCACCGCTCCAGTTGGAAGGATGCATTAGTCCAGAGAAAAGGGTGAGGGGGGACACCGTCCCCAGTGGAAGGACCAGTGGGTCAGGGGTTGCCAGCTCTGAAGTCAGAGCACCCCAGGACTGACCCTGGTGAGGCCACTTCTGGCATGGGGGGTCTTCATGCTCTGTCAGGTGGACAGGTGGCTGGAGACCTGCGCCAGGCAGACTCTGGCACAGCTCATGAGGAGTGTGTTTCCCTTGGGGGAGGTTGGTGTACGCCCCTGGAAGTCCTGGGTTGCCAGGCCCAGGTCCAGCCTATGGGTACAGACCCTGGGTTGGTGGACCAGTTGCAGGATAGCACCCCTGAACTGGTGGGAGAATTGTGCAGGACACCTGCCAAAGGTGCCCTGACAATTCTGGATTCGAGGGGGACTGCTCGCGGTGGGGGGATACAGAGCCCTGGGGAGGGGCACAGGGTGTGGGAGAGCCCACCCCAGTCTCCTGTCCAGCCGCAGGGTACAGACCCTGGGCTGGTGGTCCAGTGCCAGGATGTCATACCTGACTTGGCAGGAGGGAGAGTGGAGAAAGGGTGCCAGAAACCTGGGGCTACCGCCCCCCACTCTCTGACGCCACAGAGGTTAAAGAGGCCTGAAAGCCATAAGGCCTGGCTCTCATCACTGACAGCTGTCAGTGACCACTGTGGCTTGCTGTCCTGGTGGACAGACTTGCCCCTGGGAGGGGGACCAGAGTCACACCCCAGGGGTGGACTGGGCCACACCACTGTGTTGGCCATGTGGGCACTGTCTGCCTGTTGGGACACATCTGTGAGCAAAGTAAGTTTAGGCGCTGCACAGATGGGGTCCACAGGTGAGGAGAAGGGTTCCCCATGGGTCAGCTTAGTGGGCCCTGAGAGTATGGATAGAGGGATCCAACTAGGTTCAGGAAGGCGTAGAACGGGAATAGACCCCTGCTGCTGTGGGCCAGGTTCCATGTTCTATCGCCCCAAGCAGGGAAGCTCATCGAGGTATGTATTGGTCTACCCTGGCTTTAGGCTGGAAGGGGTTGAGTTGGAAATGGCCCTTTTTGCAGGGTTATCCCCAAACTTTTTGCTTCTTCTTCCTATTTTTTCCTGACCTGCTGTTGTTGGTTTTAGGACTCCGGGCACTTTACCACTGCTATTCAGTGCTATATTGCATATGCTCTCTGTGAAAATTGTGTTATGGATTGGTGTCTCCATGATTGGCATATTTGATTTACTAGTCAGCCCCTAGTAAAGTGCACTGAGTCTGCCAGGACCTGTAAATCAAATGCTACTAGTGGGCCTGCAGCACTGATTGTGCCACCCACATGAGTAGCCCTGAAAAGGTAACTCAGACCTGCCACTGCAGAGTCTGCGTGCAGTTTGTAACTGCCATGTCGACTTGGCAAGTGTACCCCCTTGCCAGGCCCTAACCTTCCCTTTTCTTACATATTAGTCACCCCTAAGGTAGGCCCAAGGTACCCCTGTGGGCAGGGTGCAGTGTATATTAAAGGTAGGTCATGTACTGGTGTGTGTGACATGTCCTGGTAGTGAATTACAGTGCATTTTGTTTTTCACTATGGAAAGGCTATCTGTCCCATAGGAAAGCATGGGAGTTAATTTATAACATCTTATAAATATATCTTCCCATTGGGACCAGATAGGAAAATAAAGTTTAGTATGCCTGAACTCAGAATCTTAAGATGCATCTTTTAGTAAAGGGGATTTTTACATTCTGTGTTTGAAAATACCACTGTTAGAGAGTAGGTATTTTCTTTCTTAGCCATCCTGTGTGCCTCTGCTAGGATGTGTATTGACTGTCTGGCTTTGGAGTGACGGGCTGGGGAGGAGCAGTGGCTCAAGAGAGTCTAGGTGGGTCAGGTATGGGCTGAATAGACCTGGGCTGCATTTAGAGTGGTGGGAGGAGATTTCCCTTGCACCTGAATAGGCCCTGTCTGCCTTCGACAATGCTGTCTCCGCCTCCTGCTGGGAAGCTGGTCCAGAGAGGACCAAACTGGTTTGGACTAAGCACAGACACTCTCTGCTCTGCCGGAGAGGACAAAGGATTTTGTGCTATAAAAAGTGGTGCCCAAACCTCTAAACTTTAGAACTCGCTGGAATCAAGGAACCTGCCAAGAAGAAGAGCTGGAATAGCTGCCAGGAGGAGTACTGCCCTTTGCTGTGTTGTTGCTTTGTTGGGTTGGCATGCAGTTGCTGCTTCTGCCTTGGGCAGTGAAAGGACTGGACTGAACTTTCTTTACTTGTGCTGAGTATCTCCAAGGGCCTGAAATCGAGCTGGCCTCCTGTTCTGAAGTCTCAGGGACTGAAAAGACTTCACCAACTCTGGGTACCGCTTTTGGAGCCGGTGTTTCAGTTGCCACAGAGAAGGGAACCGCAACCGACTCCGTCACGACTCCGTTGCTGGCTCTGTGTCCTGATGGCACCGCAGACCGCACCGTCCACATCTCGCACCACAACCCTGGTCTCGCGGACGGCGACGACCGCCGCCACCGAGCCGCCGCTTGCTCCGTGACCTGTGGACACCGCAGTCTGCACCGCCTCGCTTCACTTCGCCATCCTGGTCTCACCGACGCTGTCGCTGCTGCTGACTCAACACCCCCGTGACCGCATTGTGGTTGGGGGCACCGCTCGTAAAGTTTCACGACGCACCGCCTCGTTCCACACAGCCATCTGGGCCGACCAATGCCAGCTCCCGCAAACCGGCTCTGTCACCTGCACCGCAACCTGCCAGCACCGCATCGAGCACCGTCTCTCCCTGCACCATAAGCCTTGGTCTCACCAACGACGTCTGGACGATCGTCATCGAGCCGCTGCCTGCACCGCATCGAGAGGACACCTTGCCCTGCACCGCTTCCATTTTGCAACGCAACTGTGACGGTTGTCACGACCAGCTCGCACCTCTGTGTAAGCCGCAACAAGAAAGGTACTGTTACCGAGTCTGTTCACGCTTTTGCTGGCCCGTATCGACGCGGTCGGCTGGAACTGTTAGACTCTGTTGTTCTCAGCATCGCGGTAGTCCCGGACTGTGTTTTTGAGGTATTTCTGCAGTTTAGAAGACATCTTGCAAAGTATCTATTTTTCAAGTACTGTATTGTGGATTCTTTATCGTTTTTGGTCTTGTTTTGAGTATATAAAAATATTGGATATTTTTCTAAACTGGTGTGGTGTTCTTTTGTAGTACTTTCACTGTGTTACTGTTGGTTATGCACAAATGCTTTACACACTGCCTCTAAGATAAGCCTGGCTGCTCGTGCCAAGCTACCAAGGGGGTGAGCAGGGGTTATTTTAGGAGTGTAACTCTCTTATCCTGACTAGAAGGAAGGGTCCCTACTTGGACAAAGTGCAAACCATTGCCAACTAGAGGCCCCCATTTCTAACAGGCCCGCACACTCCACCGAAGCAGTGGTCACGTCTGTGATCGACGAAATGCATAGGGAGGTGGACAAGAGGAACACACCAGCTTTGGTGCTGCTTGACTTGTCGGCGGCCTTTGACACGGTTGACCACTCGCTGTTGGCTGACCGGGTCAAGGCCGCTGGGCTACGGGGTGTTGCATGGAACTGGATGATTTCGTTTCTGAAGGATAGATCCCAATCGGTAAGGCTATCCCCTTACACCTCCCCGGAGGTTAAGTTGAATTGTGGAGTGCCCCAGGGGTCCATCGCTCTCACCTCATCTGTTTAATATCTACATTCAACCTTTGGTCAACTCCCTAAGGAAGATGGGAGTGAACTTTTTAATTACGCTGACGACATGCAACTGTTGTTTACGATCAATGATAGCTACACGGCTAGGCAACACTTTCAAAACACCATGCTGGTCGTCCGGGATTGGATGAACTGTAATCATCTGAAACTAAACCCGGATAAAACCGAGATAGTTCTCACTAAGAATAGGATTGCTTGCTGGAATTCCAACTGGTGGCCCAGTGAGATGGGTTCTCCCCCCACTCCGAAAAAGGCAGCAAAAAGCCTGGGGGTTATGATTGATGAGGATCTCTCACTTAAACAGCAGGTCAGCGCAGTGACATTGGCCTGTTTTCTGCATCTGCGACGTATAAAAAAGATTAGAAAATTCCTTACGAGGGAGGCCCTGGTTCAAGTAATCATGGCTTTAGTTATGTCCAGAATCGATTACGCGAACTCTCTATATCTGGACCTCCCAAAATTTCTTCTGCGCAAGCTTCAGTTAATTCAAAATCAGGCCGCTAGGCTGATAGTTCACCTGCCCAGAGGGGGGCACATCTCGCGGTTGACCAAGGACCTTCACTGGCTGCCAGTAGCGCAGAGAACTAGGTTCAAGGTATGCTGTACGGCGTTTAAGGCACTACATATGAGATGCCCGGCCTTCGTGAAAGCTTGATCGTGAAATACTGTCCGACAAGAGAACTGAGATCTAGCCGCCTCCACTACCTGGTTATTCCCACTTATAAGAAATGCAGGATTGGAGGCTGCAGGTTCTCTGTTACGGCCCCTCGAGCTTGGAACACACTTCCCCTGGAGATTAGGCAGTCCTCCAATTACAGCAAATTTAGAAAACTCTTGAAGACATGGCGTTTTACACTGGCTCACCAGTAACTGCAATTGTATGATGTATCAGCACCTAGCGCCAAGAGACATTTCCGGTGAACGTGCGCTTTAGAAATGGCCAATACATAACATAACAGTCACAGGCAACAAGATAAAAGCCCCACCATGATCATCACACACAACGCTAAAATACTTCACACATATGTAACACTACCTACCATCCATCATGCTAACAACCATATAGAGACTGTAGCTTGCTACCGATATGCTATCATGATAAATCGTCTTGTCAGAAATGAGGAGCGCTATGAATGCCAGCATGATATTTAGCCGCCACTACCTTGGAATTGCTGCAGAAGTTCCCGAGTGGCCCTTATCTGGGAGAAAGTGAGAGGTGGATGGTAAGACGTACTGGAGAGGGTAAATTTTGTCCCATATAGCGGTTTTGATTTTTTGCAAACATATGCAATAAGCAGGCAAAAAATTTAAAATTATAGATAGGAAATGTTGCCACCTAAAGGCCGAATATATTTTTTTTTTAAAACAGACCAATCGCAAAAAAAAGAAAAAGAAATATGAAATGTAGGCAACAATAAAAGTAGAGATTGGCCAACTAGCCCTGGCACAGAATTCGACTACTCTTCAGGTGGATGTGTATACCCAGACAAGCAAAATGCAATATGACGTCACTCATACCAAAGACAGCCAATGGCTAAATTGGCACGTGGGCTGACCCATGGACTCCTGCTACAGGCAAAACGTGAATGACACTTTAATCGGCCAAATGGATAAAGAGGGCTGACAGAAAGCCTCAGTGTATATTTATTTATTTATTTTTATTATGACATTTGTGTATTGTATTGTAGACTTACTGCGGCTGATGATGCATTCAGATGCTTTGCGGATGAGTAGCACAGTATCCAGTGGAGCCCAGAGTTAGTTTATACTGTTAGTTGTAATTGCTGTAGTTAGTCATATATTGTGCAAATTATTAGAGATAGTATGCAGATTAATACTGCTACTACTACCACTGCTATTACTAGTACTACTACTAATAATACATTATCCTTATTGAAGATTAATTAAAAACCATATCAATTACGATTATACAAGGTTAACTGCTAAGAATGTTACACCTAAAAATACTTTTAAAATCAATTTAATTTCATCTGTGTCCTCAGTCTTTTAATCCAATTTAGAACAAATTATATTCATAAGCTTTCCAATATCACTTAATAAACGCACACCATTACTATTAAAGCATAATACAGTTAAATAGTGCTGCAGTTAGATGTGGCAAAATGCCCATGGGCTTAATGTGGAGGGGAGCAAAAAAAAACAAGCATTTGCAATGCAATCGGACCTTATAAGTATTTAGCTATGCCGCACATTAGCTTGGGTACTGAAACATCTACTGTTCTTTAACACGGAGGGAAAAAAAGCACCAAACTGCGTGACATGCCAGGTATGGGAACAGATGGGGAGAAATATTGCCTTTCAGTGGGAAATGGTATAGTCCAAAGCTCTGTTTTTAATATAAAATCAGGGACTTCGGTGGTCATATCACTGAAAATACAAGATTTGAAAAAAATATTATTGTCTAGGGGTGCTCATGGAAGACAATTTCTATGGACTGGAATCTAGAGAATGCTAAAGTGATTCTGGTATTTTACTGACCTCTGCTGGTCTTTTTCTATCAAGAAAGTTAAATAGAGGCAGTTGCCAGAAAAATTTAAAAAAAAGAATGGGCCTGATTCACAGAACTAACTTACGTCAAAATCCTAAACTTACAACAATTTTGGTATTCACAGAATGAACTTACACATTTGGGTATTCACAGAATGAACTTACACATTTGGGTATTCACAGAATGAACTTACAACAATTTTGGTATTCACAGAATGAATTTACACATTTGGGTATTCACAGAATGAACTTACACATTTGGGTATTCACAGAATGAACTTACTACCATTTTGGTATTCACAGAATGAACTTACTCATTTTGGTATTCACAGAAGGCACTTACTCATCAATGAGTAAGTGCCTTCTGTGAATACCAAAATGTGTAAGTTACACAAAATGAGTAAGTTACACAAAATGTGTAAGTTACACAAAATGCGTAAGTTACACAAAATGTGTAAGTGCCTTCTGTGAATACCAAAATGGTAGTAAGTTCATTCTGTGAATACCCAAATGTGTAAGTTCATTCTGTGAATACCCAAATGTGTAAGTTCATTCTGTGAATACCAAAATTGTTGTAAGCTCATTCTGTGAATACCCAAATGTGTAAGTTCATTCTGTGAATACCCAAATGTGTAAGTTCATTCTGTGAATACCAAAATTGTTGTAAGTTTAGGATTTTGACGTAAGTTAGTTCTGTGAATCGGGCCCAATGTCCCTAAGCAGAAAGCAATTCTGGTATTTTACTGACCTCTGCTTGTCGTTTTCTATCAAGTCAGTTAAATAGAGGCAGTTAAACAGAAAAAAAGTCCCTAAGCGGAAGTAGACAAGTCCTAGGGCTGATCTCCAGAGCCCACAAAGTACATACACATATAAGTATATACTAAAGTATATACAAGAGGTCTCGAATGCTCGACCTAAAAACAATCACCGCGGGGAAAACCCCAGCATCTAGAGTGTCAGTTTTTGTCCCAAAGTGAAATGTCCGAAAATCCCCGGAGACCAAGTCTTCCTATTGATGGAAATAGTATTTTTTTTACATTCGCTTACAAGAGCTGGCCAAGAACAAATCACATGTGCGAGGGTCTCATGTTTGCATCCATAAAAGTGACACTTAAGGTCGTTTCACTTGTACTTCCAAGTTTGAAGGGTTTCACCTATGTCAAACTAACCATAACAAAGTCGAAAACACTGGATTTTGGTTTCCCAAGATACCGCCAGTGACTGGTATACCGATTAGTTGCATGCAGTTTCGAGTATAAAATTTTTTGGGTTGTTATTGATACATATGATTTAATTATTTATCAGTTTGCATTCCTATAATTTACCTCTGTGATTAAAAGGCATGGAGTCCATGCAGTATAGAATGTGTATTATTTTATTGTTTAGCTATCCTAGCACTCTGTTATTGTTTGGCAGTAGTGTTATTAGAGAATATAGTTATACATATTTTGGGTCATGGTTTTATAGGCTTGGTCATGGAGTCTGGGGTGGAGAGCTCAGTTGGATTTGGTTGGAAAGACCAAACTGCGATTGGGCTTCAAAGATCCTTAACCAGCCTGGCTGAATACTGTATCAATAGGCTCAGTATGAACACCACCCAAAAACATGTTTTAGTCTTTGGTAAAAGGAAGATCAGATACTGGGCCTGGTTCGTTAATGGCCAGAAAGTGCAAAGAGTGTCTAACATCAAATATCTGGGAGTTTGGCTAAATGACCAAGGCCTTTCAACTACCCACATTGAAGCTTTGATAACAACAGCAAACACACTTACCTTCGCGTTCCTGCGCCTGCTTGAGAATCTTTCAATTTCAGATCTTTCTGCTAGTCGTAAAAATCAATGATTGTAAACTGATGCCCGTGCTTGCATATGGCTCTTTTGTGTATGATACTTGTATCTCGAGGGCAATGTCAATGATATAGACGCCCGCCAAGAGTGTGTACTCAACGCAAGGTTTCTTTCTATCTGTGCGTGTGCCAAGCTGTCAGCCCCTGTGCCGGGGACATTAAAGCAGCTCTTCTGGGCCATCGTTCAAGATAAATCATCAGATCTGCAAGTGTTTTATCAGGCGGCGATCAAACAACTCGTCACCAAATAACTCTAGCAAGCTGCTCTTCCAGCAAAAAAACTAGAAAATTCTGTGAAAGCGAGCAAGGCTACTTTCAGCTCATGATGATCTACAATAAATCAATTCGAAAAGCAAAGCGCATCTAATAGTGGGCTTATATGAACACTAAGGGGCAGATTTACAAGCCCCATGCGCCACTTTTGCGTCACTTTTAACATGGGAAAAGTGACGCAAAAGTGGCGCTAGGGGCTTGTAAATCTGCCCCTAAGGTTTTAAGGCGTATTTATCACACCCAACAAAACTTAACATCAAGGCCCAACTCCTGCGCTTGCTGCTTGGCCTGATGCCCAGGCCCGGTTCTAGAGGGTGGCCGGGTGGGCCAGGCCCACCCAAACATCACCCTTGGCCCTCCCAGTCACGGCATAAAACCAACTGCAAAATACACCTTTTAAATTCATCTTGATCTGTGTCATCGGCCGAACGCTCTGGTGTTCTTGAGCTGCTTTGGGCTTGACTGGGCAGTATCCGGCGTCCTATCTCAGCCACACCCAAGTAAGACCATTTACATGCCTTTGTGAACTGGTTAACAAGGCTTTGTTTGTTTTCACTGGTTCCAGTACCCCCTAAGCCCCAACTCTGCCTATTCCTTACATTTGTATTTTACTTTTACTGCTACAGAGGGAGAATGCATTTCGTGAAAAGGGATATCAGGAGTAGGGTTGCCACCTTCCCAAGAGAAACATATCTGCCATTTGTTATTTAAAGTGTCTGCAAAGGCCTGGCTGTGACACTAAATAGGGCTGTAATAAAACCATATGTATTTATTTGTAACACAACTTTTTTGTCTTTGTTTCCTTTAATTATTAGCCATGTATCATTAATGCAGCCTTAAAAAACTTTTAAAAGTAATTTCTATTTATATGTGCTGTTAGAAGTATGTACAGATAAGGGCTAAAAATACCACCTTTAGGTGCTTTTTGTACTGGCCAAGATATCAAAATACCGGTGGTGCTGATAGTAGTCCAGTCAGCTGGCAACCCTATTCACGAGATTTTGTTTGTTGCAGGAGCACTAAATTGTCTGGGCATACATCCTGCATTCAGACAACTCACTCCTCATTTTGACCGCTCACACTCACCTTGCACTCACAGCGATCGCACTGCACTCACACTGCTCACCATGCACTCATGCTGTTACCCTGCGCTCACACCGTTCATCCTCCTCTTACCCTTTGCTCACACGAGCACACTGGTCACCCTGCACTCACAGCGACCACGCTGCACTCACGCCACTCGTCATGAACTCGTGCCATTCTCCCTCCACTTACCCTCCGGTCCCATTAGCACACCACTCACCATGCACTCACACTGTTCACCCTGCACTCACCCTGCAGTCGCACAAGCACTCTTGTCGCCCTGCACTCATGTGACACTTCACTCACTTGTCACTCTCATTGCTCACCCTGCAATCTCACTCAAACTAGCACATCCCTCACCATGCATTCATTCCTCCCACTTTCACCTGCACCCAAACTCATATGGTCACATAACTCACCCTGCAGTCACTCCTCTCACTCTAGTCTCACACTGGCACATTGCTCACCATCCACTCACATAAGCTCTCCCACAGCTAACCCTTCAGTCTCATGAGCACACCACCCACCCTGCACTCACACCAACCAAACAGGCAAATCACTCACCCTGGAGTCACAGCACTCACCCTGCGCTCCCTCCTCTCATCCTGCACTCACACAGACACACTTCTTAGCCTGCACTCATACAGCACTCTGCTCAACTTGCCCGCACACAGGCATGATAGACTGCCAGAACTCATAGGGGCACACCGCTCACCCTGCACTAACTCCTCTCACCATGAGCTCACTAGTCACTCTCACAGCTCACCGGTCACTCTTGCCGCTCACCCTGCACTCACACACAGGCACACCACTCATCCTCCATTTACACTGCTCACATCACTCTGCACTCACTTCTCTCACTCTGCTTGCACTCCTCTCATCTGACATTCACATGGGCCCTCCTATCATATTGCATCTATGCGTCTCACTCAACACTCACATCAGCACAGTTTTCACCCTACACTCGCACCACTCAGGTTGCACTCTCTCACACTATTCACCATCACCCAGCAGAAGACAAGAGATACCAGGGTGCAGCAGGGGCAGTGGCACCAGGGCCCAGAGGCCATAGGGGCTGCTGAACCTGATTATTGCTGTATTTCACAGTTCAAACAGGCGACCCAGTTTGTTTCTTGCTCTAGGGCCCATGACATACTGGCTACGCCACTGACAGCAGTCAGAGATGAAGGCTCTTGGAGGTGAGGCTTTTTACGTTTGTGTTTCGAGTTTAATATTATAGCTGAACACTGTAACTTCTTCCTCGACTATTGGAGGTTTTGTGACGTGAGAACATGGTGAACCTTTCTTAAGACCGCAGTGGGGTCAGTAGATTGGTGTGGTGGGATCGCCTTGACCCTGATGGAGCCAGATCATTCCCATGGCGTAACCTAAAACAAAAGGGGTCACTTGCAGAATCTGATGAGGGGTCCCTGAGCTGCCCATATCTCACAGATGGCCTCATCATTGGTCTAGGGATGACTTGTGCCATCTGAAGAGTTGAGGGCCCCCTACACCGAAAGGCTGCAGAGGCCTGGTTACACCCCTGAGCATTCTATTCTAAGCTATACCCAGTGTAGACATATGCAGAAATTAGATGCTCTGGGACACAGCTCTCAAATGTAAATCACAAAAGGAAAAATGGAGTTTATCAATGAAACATTTAACATACCGTCATAAGTAGAACAGACAAGTTTTAATCAGCTTTTTTAGACTTGAATTGGTGGAAATGCACAGATCATTTAATGCATTATCAGTGGTCACTATTTGTACGTAATTGTACATTGGGGGTGGTTGCTTGAATCTGGAAGAAGAAGCCTAGCTCCTGCTTAGGGGCTTAGGGTTTAATATCCTGCATTAAGTGGCAACCAACTCTTGTAAAATAGGCAAACACCTTAAAGTTGATATAGACTGACCTGCGAGCCAATTGCAGGCCAGGTGTTTGCATTGATGAGTTGATGTTGGCTCTACTCCATATCCAGCATCACAACAAAGTTTTTGTGTAGTTGCACTAATAGGCTAAATGAGAGATTAATCCAGAGAGAGCTACCATGAATCAGATGGCTATGCTGCCCGCAAACAGCTTCCATTCTGTCTGGAATGAAAGGTGGCATCTTGTTGAAGAGCCTCATCTTGAAATTATAATCAAATGGCATCCTGAATCTCATGGGATAGGAGTTCTTGGGAGGTAGACAACTGTTACTCTGGCTTCACTCACTTCTTTGAACCTCAACGTTTGATCTCAAGGATTTTCTTCTGCACGTCTTCTCTTTTTGATTCTCTGCTTTGCCACCAGTTCTTGTAGCTTTCTAGTATGTTAACCTACTCTTGCTTATCTTCCTTACTTCTCTTACTCAGTTGTCTGAGATGGTGGAACTGCGGTTTTAACTGTTCCATGTGATATGGCGTTTCCAAACTCCTGTGCAAAAGACATGACAATTGCAGCCAGGAGCGTTGGTGATTTCAATCCCAATTCCAGCAGTTCTGTCTAGGCATCATTCCATTTAGGAAGCTTTCTGGAGGTACAAGATGCATTCGCCTGTGTGTGCATGATGACAACTTCCCTCCATGTTAACACGGACATTGTTTCCAGTCATACACTTCAAACTCACAAATCATTGGTATTCAGTGTTTGTTTAATTGATTTGATAAAAGCAAACAAATACTACATCAACAAAATGCATACATCCCTCTACCACTACCCACCCCTAAACCCACTACTCTACCCTCTATATTCTCTGTATATACACAGAATCTACTGTTTGTATTGTGGTGCCTGTTTGGAGGTAGATATGATGGAATCTAAGGTGTGTATGCTACCTCCAGAAGGACCAAAAATTGGGCGCGCCGTGGCCCACCCAAAGGCACCCTTGGCCCATCCAGATGAAAATTCCTGAAGCCGGGCTTGCTGATGCCGCTCAAAGCGTATAAATACGGATGTTTAACAGGTTACCAGGATATCTCATTCAGGCTCAGGGGCTATTGCACCATGAAGCATACTCCTTCACCAGGGCACAAGTCCGATAAAAAGAAGAGGGGAACTGACCAAGTTTGGTAGTATGCAAGTGACATCATGACACGTGCCATCACCGCACATGACGTCACGACTCATGACATTCCTCGTGGCATCACAGCACATGACGTCACGACTCGTGACATTCCTCGTGGCATCACAGGAAGTGAGATCACAAGAAGTTACATCAGATATTAAGCCCTCACACATATGTTTATCAGGTGTATCAAGAGTACATTTAAGTGCATTATGATATTTAACACATGAGATTTGGAGTTGGGGCTGTGCCAGAAAGGTGGTGCAATCATGACCAAAATCTGTGCCTCAACTAATACATGTTTTTTTTTAAACCCTGCCACAAAGAAATTGCCAACAAGGAAAAGCCTGGTAGTAGATTTGTTCTGCTTACTGGTTTCAAAGTCTGCACTTTAAAATATTTTATTTGGTTAAGGCATCTGCTGCAGAGGTGCCCAGTAAATCTCAAGGAATAATAATAATGGTGAGATAACTTTGGAGGTTAACGCATTTGTTGGAGAGATCTGTGTTTTGTGTAGTCCTAGATTATAGAAGTTCAAGTTGTCTCCTGCAAAATATGATTACCCACTGTTCTTGGGGAGGGTAGGACGGGGCGTTTGGGGATTGTTAAACCTCTAGTTTGCTGCTACTCTCTTCGGGTTTGTTATGCATGATATCGCAACACACATGGTGTGCATCTTATACAATGTTGTGAGCATAAATGTACCACTTAATTATGCAATGCTGCTCTGATATGTCTATGTTATATCATATGCCAACTGAAAATGCAATAAAATGTTTTTTTAAAAGTTGTCTCCTGCAAAGCACATCATGTAACAAGCAGAACACAGATTATTATTTTATGTAGATAGGTAAATGGATTACTGCTTTGAACACAGAGATCCTTTTGTTAGTTGCAGTTCATAAAGTGTAATCCTTGTAGTAGACCACAGTGAGCTATGAAGGGCATTTGACTCCTACATCTTGTAACCCTGACTGTCTCATGTAACACATCTTGTACATTGATTTGCACACTTACATGATTTATTTTGAATGGATAATCTGTAAGCTATGTAAAGCGCTCTAACACTCTGCATTGGGACAAGTAGCGCTATAAAAGAAATAGATTAGTGCTATTTATATTGTTATTTGTGTAAATACTGGTACAGACCAACCCATCTGGCATTCTTACAGTGCATGCATTTATATACAGGGACTGAGCAAAGTAAAAAGCATGCATCTCTTAAGTACCTGTGAAGAGATAACAAGCTGTGTGCTTTTGTTTCCTCTCTGGTGCATTTGTATTTCAGTGTGAGGTTCTAGGCCGCCTCCAGTCCAATACTCGATCAAAAGGAGGCCTGATGGCCCCTTAACTTCTGCCTTTATCTTTGGCACAGCTGTAGGTGAAAGAAAAGCCCCCTCACTGCCTGCTCGTTGCTGCTTTGAATGGAAAGCAGACAATGTGCAGGTGTCTGAAAATTACACTTGGACAAGTTCAACATATTTCTGTGGGGCCCAACTTCTTGGCAGGGTGTGAAAATAGTGGGTGGACTCCGTGTACCTGCGTGTACCCCCGACTGGTGCCCTGTCCTTCACACATCCTCTGCTTATGCCCCACCCTGTCCTCTCTCAGACTCTATTGGCTTCTACCACTTTTCAGACAATTGAGCTTAAGGGCCTGTAAAGTGGCAGTCGAAGAATGCCAGAAAGGGGAATCAAGCCAATTAACAGCAAGATTTGTAAAATTTGTGAAGGTTGCATCACAGTTGCTGAGCAAGGAGGCATTAGCATGGCCCCCCTTTTCATGCAAGTTTTAGATATGCCTCCTGTCTTGTTTATTCTTCCCTCACATGGAGTGGAAGCTACTGACTGCACTTAGGATTATGATGGCTAAGGCATTGAACTGTAGGGTGGATCTGCACTGTATTGCATTTGCGCTTTAGATTTTAGGAGGGACACTACTTCTGTTGTTCATCCTACACTGTAGCCTGGACCCCACATCAGAATCTGTGGTGAACTGCTCTGAATTTCTTTGCCATTTTAGATTTTGTCAGAGTAGATCTCTTGCAGCATTCCTTCCCATTCACACACAGTCAATCTTTGTAATAACCCTTGGCTAAAATATGATGGGGGTGGCCTATTATGGCACCTGCACCTTCTCAGGGAATGTAGATTTATGCATTGTGGATTTACACTGTAATGTACTTGCACTTTAGACTCTAGGAGCCAGATGTACGACCAATTTTAGCATGCGCAAATGGGTTAGCGACCCGTTTGCGCATGCTAAAATTGGTATGGCCATGTACTAACACAATTTTGCGAGTTGCAAATGAATTGCTACTCGCAAAAAAGTGTTTAGAGAATCGCTATTTGGAAGGGGCGTTCCCTTCCAAATAGCGACTCTCTAACCCATGTACTAATGTTTTGCAACCGCAATTGCGGTCACAAAACACTTGCAATTACCACTTACTTCAAGTAGGTGGTAATGCATTCATAAATGGGAAAGGGTCCCCAGGGGACCCCTTCCCCTTTGCAAATACATGCAAAAATATTTTTAAGTGCAGGCAGTGGTCCCAGGGATCACTGCCTGCCCTTAAAAATTGAAACGAAAACGTTTCATTTTTATTTTCTTGAATGCATCCCGTTTTCCTTTAAGGAAAACGGGCTGCATTTAAAAAAAAAAAGCTGCTTCATTTAAAAGCATTCCCAGACATGGTGGTCTGCTGAGCCCAGCAGGCCACCATCCTTGGGAGGGCCAGCCATTCCCAAGGGGGTCGCAAACTGCGAGTGCCTCATTAATATTAATGAGCCCCGCATTTTGCGACCCTTTGGGAATTGCAATCAGTGTCTCTGACACTGTTGTACATACTAAATTGCGACTCGCAATTTGCGACTCGGAAACGAGCGCAAATTGCGAGTTGCAATATAGTATGGTTGTACATCTGGCCCTAGGAGTATTCCCCCTATTGTAGTTTACATTGCACAGCAGTCTTGACCCTAGATTGTTTCAGAACCCGCCGTGAACCATATTGAAATATTCTGCCATTTTAGATCTCCTGCGTTCACTGTTCCATGTGCACAGTTAATTTGAATGATGACTTTTGGCAAAGATAATAACAGGCTTTACAACATTGTATGGGGCATAGGGCACATATTGCTTATCACTTGTATTCCAAACTCCTGAGATTGACGCTGCTGGTATCTTCCTAGGGTTTTTATTTGTTTAGACTATGATCTCATAATGCAAGTTTTTTTGGTGCTGTGATATATGAATTATTGCTTATGGAATATGTACACTTTAGCACTTTTATTTAAATCCCCGAGATCGGCACTGCTGGTATCTTTTTAGGGTTTTATTTGCTCAGTCCATGATCTCGTAATGCATTTTTTCTTGGTGCTGTGATATATGAATTATTGTTATGGAATAGGTGTATTTTATGTACCTGTTGGCACTTTTCTCTTAGCTCCTCTTAATTTTGTGTATATTACTCAATGGATGTATGGTTTGTATTGATTTTAAATAATCGTTCAAAAAATAAAGAATCCCTTGGAAATGTTAAGCAGCATAGGAGAGGGGGCGACATGGACTGATATGAATTTAGCTAGTAGGAGTATGAAATAAACCTGGTAAGCAAGGCATGTGCATTTTGATAATAGCGCACATGCTGTGTCATGCTAAGGAGCCAAAGAAGACGTTTCTTTTATTTGTAATTGCAGAGCTATATCAATCAGATTATGTGATGACTGAAATTTATCAGACTTTCATTGGTACTACTCGGGTCTCAGTAGATATATGTGATAGAAGCAGGACTTGTTTCCTCATTTCCAGATGTAACCTGGTATTCCATATTTGCCAATGATGTATTAAATATTTTTCTCTGGAACACTGTAATTTTTAGCTCATGGCTGGGATTAGGTAATCCTTCTTGTTTGTCGGTGTTACACTAAATTCCCACTTCCTGTTGATAGTGATGATTCTTACTCACTTTTACACTCTGGGCTTCAAGGGGGGGAATAGCCACATTTTCAGCATCCTTATAAACTTCAAGTGATTTACGATAGGCCTTATATTTGCTGAGAGTCGACTTGATAGTTTGACGGTAGGGCAGAATAGTATGTGCAAAAAACAGTTTTATTTGTATATTGCAGTACAATAGTTTGTGAGGCAATATGGAGTACAGTATCGTGTTCTGGGAGTATCGCGTGAGTTACATCTATAACAATAGTGGTCCATTTCCATGTATTGAATTGTGCATTATGCACAGTAGTTTGGAGGCAGATTTTCAGCAAACAGGCAGCCAGTCCACAGGCTTCAGAGACGGGGAAATGTGGTTGTGAATTTTAAGGTGCAGGAATTGTTGTGCTGCTCTATTTTGAACTCTTTGAAGTCATCTCATAGTGGATATTACATAGTGCATTTAATTTGCATAGTCCAAACCTGATAAAAGCGAGGTGGTTGGCTAGACCTTCTCTGAGAATCCAAGATGAGAGAAGATGCTTCAGAGTGTCCACAAAATGTGAAACAGGGATTTGGTCAATAGGTCGACTTGAAGATAATGGAGAGGGCTGAATCCTCGTAACTTCCCAAGTTCCATACCTCAGGAGAGGTTGTTGACGGTGGTCCTAGTGCTTCAGGACACTTAGGGGGTGATTAGAATGGCGGGCGAATCGCCACCGCCGGCCCGGCAGTGGTGATCCGCCCGCCATCCCAACCCGATTTACCCCCGCCATATTATGATGGCGGGGGTATTGCGGCGGACGCAAAGTGCGTCTGCCGCTTTTCCGCCGGTCGGCAATCGTTCCGATTGCCAGCCGGGCGGACTTGGGCCTTAATATGGTGGCAGTGCTAGCAGGCACCGCCATCCATATTAGTATGTGTGTTTGTAAAGGCCTTTCCATGGCAGCGATGCCGCCATGGAAAGGCTGGCTGGGAATTGCTTTGGGGGCCCATTGTGGGCCCCCGGGGGGTGGGGGGCTCGCCTTGGGGGGTACCTATGGTACCCCCTACATTGCCATGCACAAGGTGGCAGGCACCGTGCGGTGCCTGCCACGTTGTGCATGGCAATGCACAACATGGCACTTTGGCATTGCGGCGGGTGCTGCTTACAGCAGCACCCACCGCAATGTCAATATTGCGGAATGCGACTACAAAGGTGGCGGTCGCATCCTAATTAGTGGTGCGGGACCGCCGCACGTCTGGCGGCCACTCCCAGCACCGCTAGGGTGGCGGGCGGACTAAAGTCCGCCCGCCATCCTAATAACCCCCTTAGTTCGTAGGTTATAGTTTTTCCATTCCTCTCATGTTAGGATTTCTGTTTTTTGGGTTTAGAGTTCAAGGTAAATCTTAATCATTGGTTGATCAGTGGCTTTGAGGCAGTCATCTAATTTAAATATTTAAAGATTTATCCATTTTGATCATTATTTGGGTATCATCAGCATAGTTTCAGCATGTGAGGTTGATATAATTGTTGGGTTTTCAGGAGTGGTTTGATACATACATTGAACAAAATTGATATTTCCAGGACTCTTCTCTCAATGCTGTATGGTTTAGAGGAGAATGGGGGATAGAGCAGATGCTTGCCCTTTCCTTAAGCTCGGAATCGATCCAGTCAAGTATATTTCCTCTGATACCCATTTCATTTAGTCTGCTCAGTAAGATTTTGTGATGTCTGGTGTTGAATTCTGATAGGTCCAAGAAAACGAGTGCTGCCACTTCCGGCCCTGTAGTTTTGAGGTCACCTTAAATGGAGATCAGAGAATATCAGTGTTTCTTCCAGGACAGAAGCCTACTTGGTAGTCAGATCTCAAGGAATTTTCTTTGAGGTGTTTTCAGATCTGAGAGAAGTCTGCCCCGTCTATCAGTTTCCAGAGGAATGGTTCATTGGGAAGGGGTCTGTAGTTGCTGAGGTTCTGTCAGGTCCAAGTTATTCTTGGTTGGCAACTGTGAATGATGTTTGAGTTCTGAAAGAAACATGTTAGTGACTTGTTGATGATGTCCATTGTTGGAATTGCTGCTTAGCATGATAGTAGGATTTGTTTTTAATATTACTGGGGGACAAGGTTCCAATGGTGTATTGGTTGGACCAGTCAATCTCCCTAGCAGAAGGGTTTGAGGGTGCAGCTGCTGGACCACCCTTTGAATTCCATGAGTGACAGTTGCTGGAAGGAGGATGTTAGACCTGGCCCTTTTGACAGTAGCAGAGGATATAATGTGTGTGTGTGTTTACCCTCCCTTTGTATGGCTGTCTGATCTGTGTGCTTTTCCTTTAATTAAATAGGTATTGAGCTAGTACTTATCTTTAGAGATAAAATGATTGGATATTTGGTTGCCGGAGCTATGAAACTGAGGAGTTGATGTTGCTTTGCTATTTCAGATTGTAAAATGCTGATAGAAACTAGAATAATTCCTTTGGGGGGTCATTTGGCTGTGGAAATCTGGTCTGAGTAGCAGGTCTCCTTAGTGTTTTGAAAAGTATGATTTGTACATCAGGCTTTGTCTTTGTAGGTGTGCTTTGCCCAGTAGAATGTTTGGTTTGTGCCACAACCACTGAAGAGTACATATTTGTGTTTTTTCTTGTTTATATCATTGTTCATCTAAGGCTTCTTTCTGTTTCTGTTTTGTTGTCTTGGTGTTCTCATGGAGATAACTTGCTTGAAGGCACTGTTCATTCAGATATATAGCTTCTCTACAGAGTTTATCATGTCCATCTGCACTTCAATATTGGCCTGAACGTTCTCCGCAGAGAGTCTGTATATTTGTGAATAAGTCAGGGAACAGTTGAGAGGTTTTGTCAGAATATTATAGTTTATCAAGATGAGGAACATGTCACTCCATGGAATATGAGCAATTTACATGATGTTCACTAGCTGTGGATTTTATGTGTGTGCCCAGCTGTGTCAGTCGGTTCAGGTATGATTTGGGAGAGATTAAAGGCAGTTAGTCCTGATGTGATGGTAATAAGTTGTGGCCTTTTCTGGTTAGGTAACTGAGGATGCATAAGTCAAGATATTTCCTAGTAAGGTATGATATCTTGTCTAGAAAGGCATCTGTGAATGCTCTATTTTTTTGGTGGAGGTCCTTATAGTAGTAGAAAAGTGCAGATAAACATAGGTGTGCCTTGCCAGTTGAGATTCACCTCCGGATATTCCTTTATCTTCCATTTTGGTAATGTTATGTCTTCCATGAGTATCAATCACTGTTATACCTCCTCTTTTTTATGTCGAGCCTTGTAGACTTTTGCAAGACATATTGTGGGCTTACCAAGAACATAAAGGGATGTGGAGCACACTCTCTGTTTATGATTGGTTGGCTTTCCTGTCACTCTCATTTGCTTGCTTCATATTGAATGGCTTGGTTTGTATTCCATGTGTCTGTCCCACTCCTGTAGAACTGCCAATTTACTTGTGTCCTTTTACTGCTCACTTTAAGGGACCTAGGGGCACATGCATCAAAGGTTTTTGCGATCGCAAACGGTGCGAATCGCAAAAATCGGCCGTTTGCGATCGCAAATTGGCCTTTGGAGATGCATGAAAGTGTTTCCTATGCGCAATTTAAGAATTCGCAATTAATTGCGAATTCCTAAATTGCGATTGCATTTAAGGAATCGCAATTTGCGATTCCTTAAATGCAATGCTAGAAGCACTTTCAAATAGCGATTTCGCTATTTGGGACCGCAAATTACAGACAAATCAAACTTGTCTGTAATTTGCAAAACCTTCGAAAAATGCTCTAAAATGCATTTTTTAAGTTTTAGGTTACACACACACATGCCCTTGGGGCATGTGTGTGCGCAACATGGGTGCACATCACAATTTCAGGGTGCAACAGGGTGTCATTTTGACACCCTGGCACCCTTGAAATTGCATTCTCAATTTGCGATTCTCTAATTGCGAATCGCTAATTGAGAATGTCTTCCCATTCATTCCTATGGGCCTCTAGGCCCATAGGAATTAATGGGGAGGTATTCCTTAATTGCGACTCGCAATTAGCGAGTCGCAATTAAGGAATGTTTAGGAATCGCTATTTTTATAGCGATTCCTACATGCATAGGCTTTTGCGATTCCTTAATTGCGATTCCTTAATAATCGCAATTAAGGAATCGCAAAAGCCTACCTTGATGCATGTGCCCCCTACTTTCTTCTTTTCTCATAAGCATGGAAGCAACACCAAGGACAGGGTGTGGTGGGGAAAAGCAAAAAGGGACTTCCGGTGTAAGTCTAAGTTTAGACTTCAGGTGCAAAGTTAGACTTTAGGTCTAAGTTAGACTTTAGGTCTAACTTAACCTTTCTTTCTTTCTTACCTTTTCTGAATCCAGGCCCTTAGTGTTTAAACCCACTTTTACCAAACCCCTTTTACCTTGCATCTTTCTCACCTCCCACATAAGTTTGCTCCTTGCTGCTTCTCCTCATGTACGCCAACCATGTTGTTTCCCTCACCCGCAACTTCCTTTTCTCTTGCCCGTTGCTTCTCCCCACCCATTTCTGTGTTGCTTTCATCCAACTCCCATTGCTTCCCCCCACTTCTGCCCTCCCATGTTGCTTCTGCTCCCACCCCAGCCCTCTGTTTTTCTTGCCCCTCCACAGGCCCTTCAATTAAAAAAGCAACATTTTTTGGTGTGCGAATGCATATGCCTACAAAATGATGGAACCACTGCACCATAGCACCTTTATACAATTTTCTTTCTTTTTTTACCCTTGCTGCACAGCATTGGGAATGTTCTACAGAATAGCTCAAAATCACTGGCAAAGTCAATAGATCCAAAGGCTAGACCTATTGGCTTTGCCATTGCTTGCTTAACTTCACAGTTCTGCCTGAAGCATCAATCTCCTGGTGGAATTGTATTTTGGATTATCGGAGCCATATCATCTCATAGCCTTGTTTCCTTGATGAAAAATAGGTCTGGGTTTTTGACAGATAGCATGTCACAGATGTATTCTTTGTTTTGGATACAAATCTGGCATTAATGAGGTAGAAGTGGTTTGGTAAAACTGGGTTTAAACACTAAGGGCCTGGATTCACAAAGGTAAAGTTAGACGTAAAGTCTAACTTAGACCTAAAGGCTTACTTTACTCCTGAAGTCTAACTTTACACCTGAAGTCTAAGCTTAGACCTGAAGTTTAAGTTTAGACCTAATATCTAAGTTTGGACCTGAATTCTAACTTTGACCTGAAGTCTAAATTTAGATTTTAGGACTAAACTTAGGGCCCCATTCACAAAGGTAAAGTTAGACCAAAAGTCTAACTTTACTAATTTTCGATATTCACAAAGGTAAGTTACTATGACAAAAAGTTAGACTTTTGGTCTAAATTAGGATCTTGGTAAAACTTAACGATTGTGAATACCAAATAGTAGTAAAGTAAGACTTTTGCTCTAAGTTAGACTTTTGGTCTAACTTTACCTTTCTTATTAGGGCCAATTAAGCACACTTACGTCCCGTCACATTGATTTCTCCATCGCAGAGGTTGCAGCGGTACAGCAAAGCAGAGATAGGTATTCGTGCTCGCATACAGTTGCATGTGTGAAAAAAGAAAACTGCAAGAATAGGGTTTAGGGGCTAGTCGTCAAGTGAAATTTTTCCCTAATACACGGAGAGGCTCACTTCTGTTCTGTGGTTTGCGCCTGTCCGAGGGTGGTGAGCATAAAACTGTTAATATCGGTGAATGCAATGTCAATGTACGCTATGATATATGCACACATAGCAATGCCAATACTAGTAAATGAAAGTCAATGTACGCCATAATCTATGCACGCATAGCAATGTCAATACCAGTAAAAACTATGTCGATGTAGGCTATGACAAATGTACGCATAATAATGAGAATGTTGGTAAATATGATATCAACGACTGCCACATTATATGTACACGTAATAACAAATGCATATCATTGTTGTCGAATTTACCCGAGATGACCTTCGCTTCAACCCCGAGTCAGAGATACGTGGTCAAACAAGCCCTGTGACTCAAACCCAAGCCTACCGATTAATAGGTCACAGGTGGGGTTACACTTAGCCCAAACAAAAATGGTCAAACAGGGAAAACTCTGATCGAACCCACAGATAGGCAGTTACACCACAAACAGGTCAGATGAGATTGGCCCCAATAAAACATGTTTGGCCAAAGGTGCACGTTCCCAAAATACAACAAAGCCAGATGCCATATGTAGTTAGGAATACTCAGCCAATCAGAGCACAGCATGCACACCACACGCAGTGATCATGCGCTCCCTATGCCGGACATCTGGACACATACACACTCTCACAAGACCAAGAGTCACTTTTGTCCCCCTTATCGGATGGTTGTATTTATGGTTCATGACTAGGCCCGGATCTACATGCTTTACAAGAATGTGTAATCTCTTTATTGTACCTCAAGAACTATATACATTACCGGCCCAAACTTCTGTACATTGAGACTGTCTTCAGACATGACCAGGCCGCTGCATTTAATTTTTGTGAACCAGATAGGAGAGATTGTTTTATCGAGCCCGACTGCTGCCGAAGGACAATGCCCCCTGCCCAAACGGATTCACATCTGCACAGCAAGACCGATGAGCAGATGCCATAATTGATTAAAAGTTCTGCTGAATTTGCGGGGCGAAGGTCCATCTGGAGGCCGCTGTACAGGGTAAGAGACAACATCTAATCCTTAGACCCAGCATGTAGCTTGTGGCAAACTAGGACAAGCGGATAAATCACTTTATCCCTACTCAGCACGCTAGAGAAGGTGAAGGTACTTTGTAGTTTAGTTCACTTGGACTGCTGCGCATTACACGGATGGTACGCATAAGCCCTGGGCGTGATATAGAGTCACTTATTTATTCTTGCTTGGGCCGCTGAGCATTACACAGATGGTCCTATTTATTTTGTTTGGAGCACTGAGCGTTACACAGATGGTATGCATAGGCCCTGGGGGTGATATAGGGTCACCACGTTTATTTTATTTTTTAATTAGAGGAGATTGTTTAAGGAGTGCCACTTTCTTAACACTGGCAGTGTCTGAAAGAAGTGAAGAGGTGTTTTTTTTCAGTTGGACCGCTGAGCATTACACAGATGGTACACATGATCCCTGGGTGTGATATAGGGTGTAATTCGGACGTTAGGGAATAAGGTGTAGCTTGTGTTTGGACAGGGAGGGCCTATAATTGTCAGGTTGTTCCTTTTTCTCCACACAAATTGCTGCTATTTTTGCCCCCGAGCTGATACTGACAGACTATCGGGCTCACTTAGCTCCATGTACCACATAGAGTAACCCCTCTCCTCGAGCTGTACGCACTAGGAAAGGGCTAAGCTTTTGGACAAATAATCATTTTTCTGTAAATGTTTTCTTTTCTAGTTTCTTTAAGGTTTTTCCATTTACACATTGTTGATTTTGTTGTGCTGTCAGATTTAGCAACTGCATTTTATGTTTAAATGTTATGTCCTGTTAGCAAGTTTATATGGTTATGAAATAATAATAATTTTTTCCCACAAATCAGAATTCCATATTTGCTATTTTGCTGCTAAAAATCAACGCATACTGCTCTGAAATAACCATTGCACTTACTACAGGTTGTTACTATTTCATTGCATGGTCTTTAACAATTGTTAAGCGTTTTTGTGATGCATCATTTTTCTTAAAATAGAGCTCATAACCAGCAGATTGCTGCTGGTACAACCCCGTGTTCACAGTTTGCCCACGATCAGAGTAGAATTTGTAATTATTTTAAACTCCAGAAAGTCAAAAGTTCATAAACTCCTTAACAAGCCTCCTAAATCCATCATGGAGCCACCACTAGACCACATGCAAGCTAGGTTCCCCACACAGGATCGGAAGCTAGAGAAACACTGCAGTGAGTGGCATGCCCATAACAAGGCATACGCATTTCCCTGGCCTGAGGGGGGTACATTGGATACCAATATAATAGAGCACACAAGAACATACATACAGTTCACATATGCAGGTCAGAAGAGGGCTAAATGAGAGGCCTTACTATAACTATGAGTCATCTTCGCGGTGGCTCCATCCTGCAAGGCAATCCTCGAGCCCGCAAGTGAGGCGTACCCGCCTTCCCCACCGTACACCAGCAGGGAAGTGCTCTCTCTGATGCCTGCCATCCCAACTGCCCCTCCGCTACGTTACACCAATCCACTGGTCAAGGGTGCCGGTGGGCCTCCCACCAGAAAGCAAGCCACCAGACCTAGGGTAGGGAGACCACCAGATCAACCAGCTCAGGTGAAGCCAGTCCCCTCCAAGTCCAGTGCCAGGCTCCGTCTAAGTTTGACCCCCTCATCCATCGGTCGCGGCTCCTCAAACCCTGGAAGAACGAGGAGCCCGTGCTCGTAACCAGCCCTCCGAATGCCTTAGAGTCAGAGGGAGGCTCATAGCAGTTCTAGAGGAGGATACCATCAGTGGTGGGGAGATAGGGGTCCCATCCCTCCAAGGTCCAATGCTGAGGGGGGAGCCGTAGGATATTCTCCCCCAGGGTATGCTCAGGCTGCGGAGGAAGCATCAGGGAGTGAGCTTGAGGTCAAAAGACTGCCAAGAAGAACAGCTCAGAGCACTGAGCAAAGAAGGGAGCTCAGATGGGACTTAGAGGAGAGGTGCAGGTTGAGAAAAGAGAGAGAGAAAGAGCTCTCGCCTGGGAAGCCCAACGGGAAGGGAGAACAACACACCCTCCCCTGGAGGAAGCCAGAGCTAGGCCCTGGGCTCCACATGAGAATGAGCCTGGGGAAGACTCAGAAGAGAGGCCCCTAACAAAAATCCACACCCCACCTGGTCATTGGCGTAGGAGAGGGGCTAACCAAGAAATAAGAAATCAGGATAGCCTAACTGAAACACAATTAAGACATAGGAAAAGTAGAATGGCAGTTTTACACATGCATGAGGAGAGCGACGACAAGGACGTTTGTCTCTCCCCCTGCACGCGCCAGTCAGGCAAAGTGACCACTAGAGAGATAGCATCCAGAGAAGAAGGTGACACCTTTGCATGACCATTTTGCCATCTGCTGGCCTACTGGACAGAATGGAAGGGCCACTTGGCCGGAGGAGGGATCCTTCGAACCAGAGGACAGGACCATCGTGGAAGACTACATCTGGCACAGAGGGGGAGATCCGCGATGGAACTTCCCCTACAGACAGGAAAGTCTGAGAAGATGGGAGCGCTACATGGAGGAGAAACCAACGAAGCCACTCCATGCCAAAATATGTCCACTACAGAAGGGTGTGTCAGGGACCATCTATGTACCATGGGCACAGATGAACAAAGAAGGGCTCATGAACAAACGGCCCTCATTGATGGATGGGGCAGGAAAGTGGATCTCTTTTTTTAAGAAAAACACATTGGGAATCAACTTAGCTATAGGTGACATAAAAAGTCTGCTCAGCAGCCTCATTGGGGAGCCAACTGACATGGTGTTTTCCTGAGCCCGCGTCCCCGCAGTCATGCTGGTCAACACCAAGCATAACAGAGCCACATTCAACTCATTCAGACACCAGTTATGGGTGGTGCTCAGGGAGATATTCCCTGACTGCCCAGATGTTGGAGGATTGATGGCAGAAAGCATGAAGCCTGGGGAGGCGGTGACTGACTTCCTAGATAGAATGAGGAAACGATGGGTACAAGAGACAGGACAGCCCTGGACCGACACGGGTCCCCAGGTTGCATTCTTGTACAACATCCTCAAAAGGAGACTGACCACTGAGATACAGACCGGACTGGATGATGTAGTAGGGCTAGATACCAAACCTTGGTTAGAAATACAGGCCCACATATTACATTATTATCAGAAAAGACAGGACATGGAAAAGCAGGAGCAAGCCCAAAGAAACACCGCCAAATTGGTCCAACAAAAATTGAAAAAGACCCCTCAAGGGGGCCGCATTATCTGCAAATGTGCAAATGGCACAGTCTTGAAGGGAGCTCTGCGTCCAGATCCCAGGGAGTAAACTCTCAGTCCTAGCGGTAGAGGTCAGGGAAGCTGGCTACACTCAGCCCTCATAGGGTGATACTATTGTCACAGAATGGGCCACATGGCCAAACGATGCCATCTAAAAACATATCACGAGCAGAAAGGAATAGTCCCAGGACAGCCCCCACAGAATAGCCATCCACAAAACCAAGCCCAGAGCAATGCAAATGTATCGTACAATCAGCCTCAAGATAATCAGGCAACAGTCACAGCACTGCAGCAGGGGCTGGGTGGCTGGTCGATCACATGGCAACTGCAGCAGCAGACAGGGAGCCTAACCCAGCAAGGACCGGGGCCACCACACGGAGGGGTGACTGTCACCTTGCACAGTCACAGAATACAAACATACAGTAAGTCCAAACCCACCCCCCAACATGATGTATCACCTTCATACTGCTTCCAGACACATATCCTTACCTGCATTCGCAACCAAATGTTAGGGCCGCAGTACTATGTCGATCGGGAATTCACGCTAGAGTTCAACATCCAGGTGCCCACAGGGGCGTGGGCCTCCCTTCGCTGTTGATCTGCCGGTCGGGGTTGGCTGGCTACGCCCCCAGAGGTAAGACAGTCTGAGGAGAGAGCCGGGTGGCCCCCAATTGGTACATAAAAACTCAGGTCCAGTCATCCAAGTCCAGCCTTGGGCGAGCTATGTAAGTCTCAGGGTTTCCACCAAATAGAGACCCCCTTACAGTTCCAAAACAAGGCAAATGCTACAGTGTCGAGAGTCAGGTTTCCCACACACCAAGGACAAGAATATCCTCAAAACTCTGAAGCAAGCAACCACATGACACCCAGTCCGTAGTGGAAATCCATCAAATCCATTAGCATTACCCGCATTTGGCCAATCACAACGAGTCCCAAACGCACACCCGACTCTCGCCAAACACACAGCAAACAAGCTTAATCCCAGTCACTCCCCTACAAAGTCATACAGGGGCCATGCACAACTCCCCGACTACCTCTACCATGCTGTGTTAGAAGCAGCATCGCCCAAAACCATAGGTAAACGCCCAGCGGAAACCGCACAAAGAAGCCCAAAAGTAGCCCAAAAATCCCAACCCTCCAGAAAGTGGGCTTAACCCAATCACCCAACTACACAGGGGGGAGCCTCATTACACGCATCATGCAGAGGCCAGAGGGCCATGCACTTGACATTGAAAACATCGCCCTTACCCACAAAACCCTATAAAATTATTAAACATCTACTTCCCCTCACATTGTACGTAGCACATGCAGGTCAAAAGGACACCCCTTCACTGATAAAGCAACACACACACACACATATATTTAAAGGAAGCAGCCCACAGAGAATTTACTCCCCCTGCCATAGCGAGGAGAGGGGGGGATCAAAGTACTCCAAAAATAACACTAAAACAACTTTAATTCACCATTCCCTAAAAAGTGCCACCCCCTCCTTCCAGCATCCCACTAGAAAGTTTCACACTCAGTGTAGCTATAGAGTGTAGCCCTAAAAAGAAGGCACAGGAATTTTCTGAAAACTGTCTAATGATGTGTTTTTTCTAAGCTAACTTATAACTCACAGCTCTTATTCAACAGGTCTGCAATCGAGCCGTACATGTACCATCATTATATTGGCTTGCCGCCCCTTCAACTGAAGCTCTCAAAAGGACTTCAACTAGGCCGCCCACTCAAGAGCACAGACTGCAAATTGACTTTTTTGATAAAAAATACTCTTTTTTGCACTACAGCAAGACAAGACACCCCTGCGTGTCCAGACAACAGACATCTCCCCTGAAAACAATCCCAAGACCCACAAATGTTTCCGAAGTTATGTATTTATGTATTGTTGTGCACTCTCTGCTTAGCATGGGCGCTCTCGCACCCCTCCGGAGCCAGAAATCAGCCTAGTTTCATGGAACCTACCTCGACATTCTTGCAACGCTTGTGTAGGCACCTCTCCCACCTCACTTACACTTATGTTGAAACAAAAACCAGCATTTCTCTTGCACTACATAGCACACTACTAGTGGGCACTCAAACCATGAACTGGTTGTGTTACATATGTTCACTGATTCCCCACGCTGTAGGTGCAGACAGGCTTTACTTATCCCAAGAGACTGCCCCCAAGAAAGCACCTGTACCTATTTAGGATTAGGGCCAAGATACAACCCAATAGAGTAGAACCCCATAGAGCAGTAGTAAACATCACCCGGTATGAGACCAATCCCACAGCACTGTATCTTTTTACTAAACCTAGTGACATTTAAACCTAGCTAGACAGGATGCGCAGAAAGGTCACTTTAGGGGAGGACACTGTTTGGCACCAAGACTTTGTAGAAAAGAGGTTCTTGGAGGTAGCAAGACCACCTCACCAGTGCACAGATACATCTGCTTCCACCCCATCTGTCATCCCAGGGAAGCCCTTAACATATTTTAAGAACAAATGGACCCCTGATATGGAATTCTTGTGCCGGGCCATTCACCTATACGACGCTAGGGGAAATGAGTTCCATAGGAGGGGGTCAAACACCAGCACAGACAACCCACGGCAGGAAATCTAAGATACTGAGATTAATAGGTACACATGGCTGGAAGGGGAGGGGCAACCCCTAATTGTACGGAAACGTACACTGTATTCTTTGTGTTTCAGAGGCAAAGGAACCATGCTGCTTGGTTCAAGTGAGAAATGTGAAGAAATACTGTATATACCAGACCTGCAATGGGGCACCTCCACGTTGATGGATATGTACTGGCAGTGTGGGGAGCTTGCCTACACCCAGCTCGTCCCTGGATGGTGGGGCCTCTACACTCTTGTGACCATACACACCCCAACCCTGCTCATCCCTGTAGAATATCTGTCGGAGTTTTCCCAACATTCACTACAGAAGAAAATAACTTAACTCTGTTGCATCAGACTCGAAGAAGAAGAACTGCTGATTATTTTGGCTGGGTTTAGTACAAGGACATTCAGGAAGAATTTAGACTGTTTTTCTGAAACTCAATTAAAAGCAGGAGGGTCCATACCCTTCTTCACCTTGCAAAAGAAGGCCAATGCCCGCTGGTTACAGATAACCAGGTGGAAAATGCTGAAGATGATCAATGACACTGAGCTCGGCCTAAATGCTATCAAGGATGAACTAAGAGTCATCCGCCTCATGGTGATGAAACATCGGTATGTGTTGAACTTGAAGACCGGGATGGAGGGTCAATCAGGGGTTTGTAAAGTGCAACTACTCACCCATGAGGGTCTCAAGGCACTGAAGGTGGAGTGTTGCCAAGACTGGTGCTTCCTGTGGTACATGTATTCCTGGAAATGATCTCAAAAACAGAACTCTCGCTCTTGCCATCCAAGAATAGCATTGTCTACAAGCTGACATGAAGAAGGAGGGAGGTGCCCCTGAACAGGACTGGTTTCATAGTATTTTTTCCTGGCTCCTCCTATGGGTGTCAAAACTGTTCATGTCATTGCTTCCAGATATCATTTTTGTACTACTGTTGTGTGATTTCCTACAAATGGGGGTTTCCTGCTATAAAAATGCAGTCCTCAAATTAGGTAGTATGCAAATAGCTGGAGAAAGGAGAGCAGACACTACAGAAACATACTCAGCCTCGAATAATGTGACTGTCATGACATATAAGGCAAATGATGTAGTTGAAAATTCAACTAAAGGGGGTATGTTAATATCGTTGAATGCAATGTCAATGTACGCGATGATATATGCACGCATAGCAACATCAAAACCAGTAAATGCAATGTCAATGTTCTCCATAATCTGTGCACGCATAGCAATGTCAATACCAGTAAAAACGATGTTGGTGGATGCTATGACAAATGTACACATAATAATGAGAATGTTGGTAAATAAAATATCAATGACCACCATGTTATATGTACATGTAATAACAAACTCATATCATTGCTATAGAATTCACCCGAGATGACCTCCCCCTCAACCCGAGTCAGAGATACGTGGTCAAATAGGCCCTGCGACCCAAACTTAAGCCGACCGATTGATAGGTCATAGGTAGGTTTACACTTAGCTCGATGACAAACATGCAAACAGGGAAAACCCTGATCGATCCCACAGATAGGCAGTTACACCACAAATGAGTCAGAGGAGATTGGCCCCAATAAAATACTTTTGGCCAAAGCTGCACGTTCTCAAACTTTCACAAAGTCAAATGCCACATGTAGTTAGGAACAATCAGCCAATCAGAACACAGCATGCACACCACACACAGTGATTACGTGCTCCCAATGCCAGACATCTGGACATATACACATTGGTTTCTGGACTTAATCACTACTGGATTCTTACCAGATCGAACAGGTTTATTTTCACATAGCATTCTTCCTTGGTTTCATCATATTTTCTTTAAATTCAAGATAGTAAAAATGCAGTAAATAATGTGTTGAACATTTCTGAGAGTTAACAGCGGTTTGACATAGAGGCTTTTATTGAGATTTAATAATGTAAAGTAACCGAGAACCGGTGAGTGGCATGGAATTGCTTGATCTTTTGATTTGGCGGAAAAACCATATAAACAATAGAAAGTTCCAGAAACCAGAGATCGAAATGATCACAGATAGCATGAGAACTTACTAAGTGTCTATCCTTTATATATTCTATAATGTACTTTAAAATATATAAGGTTGTTTTTCTAAACAATCGTAGTGATGTGCTCTGCTTTTTAATTGCAGCACCCAGGGACCATACACCTACACACCTTGCATAAGTGCCTGTATACCCCCTTGGGTGATTAGTGCACTATACAAATCAACATAACATACATATTATTACAGTGACCAGCATTTCCTTCCCGCCGCCCACACCCTCTGTTGGTGCCCAGTTTGGGCTTCATCTTTCTAATCTGCTGTGGACGGCTGGGTGACATTGAACCAGTATTTGGGAGACTACCGGATGCGCAGGACTCTAACTAAAATATCAGCACATGTAGCCCTCATGGGAAAAAGCGATTTATGGAAGAAACTTTATAAGTGTACATTGGCAAGAGACGGCCGCGTCACTAAGGTGCAACTATGGCCGTCTTTTAGGAGTAGCAAGGGGCAGCAGCTACTAACTGTGGCCTATCGTTTAGTACCGCTGTTACAGTCCATCCTATTGTAGGCAGCAGAAGTACAACAAAGTAAACACAGCTTTTAGAAGTCCGTATTTGTCTCTTGCTCTAGCCCCACAGCAGCATGTATAAGGCAGGTATAGGGCAGAGGTTGGGGAAATGGGGCCAACCTTGTTTATTTAACAGTTCCAAGGGCTTGTGATCTCACCTCCACTACTCCTAGTTATTTTGGCATATCATTGCCTATTTTTAGTCCTTGGCTTCCAATTTACAAATCATTTTTGCATGTGTTACTGCAACTGTCTTTAGCAACACAAAGACTCACCTTCCCAGCATGCACTGAATTTGTAAATTAGGACACAGGACTTCCACTAATTGGACATCCCATTGTCCTGGACACATCTAACCATGTAACTATTGGAAAGGACTGCAAACTCAGTTCTTGTAAGCAGTTGCAACTTGCGTCCATGTAATGTGTGGAATCTCAAATAGATGTATGACGGAACCACGCATGCCATTACCATGCATGCCATCATATTATAGTTAGGAAACAGAATTAAAAAAACCTTAGAAATTGACTATAAATCCGAAGGTTACAGGGACGTTGTATTTAGGTTCACATTTTGCACACACAAAACCATAGAAATTCAGCAGTTAGAGTTAGAGTTATCTCAATTAACTATAACTTATGCCCTAAGGTAACTATAACTCACACCCTTGCCATGCACTGCTAATTACCCCACATATTACATCAGTCATGACATCTTCTATGACATCATTGACAATATCAATGCAGCATTTGCAATAAAATTATTGATGGGAAAACTCTGCATGGTGGTGGTGCCAGTTATAGTTACCTAGGGCACACGTTATATATATATATGTACAAAACCTACTGGCAGTAACCAGTAGGTAGTTATAGTAGGACCTAGTTTCCATACGAAAAACATTGTTTGACTTGCCTATATCTTTTTTGGCACAAATCTTCACAAACTTTTCCAAAAATAAGTGTGCTATTGGGTCTTATTGTGCATGGAAAGTTTCAGGGTGATCCGTCAAGCAGGGGCCGAGAAAAAGGGGGGGTCAAAAAAAGTGAATTTCCATATTAATTCCTGTAGAGATTTTAGACATGATTACAGCCCGAACTGATGAACAGAATTACACCAAATTTGGCAGAAAGGTAGGTTTTAGTTCAGAAAGCAACTTTTTTGTTACTTGGTGTAAATCCATTCAGTCGTTTTTTAAATACTTAATGAAAACCAAATTTGCATATCTAGGGCGCGGACCCTCTGCGAATCTTGCCGATCTGGTGTAGAGATGTGATTGGCTGCCAACAGTTTAACCTGGAACTGTGGGCAGCCATATTGGGACTTGGCCTCAGCCGAATCCCATAAAAAATGTAAAAAGAAGGGGGCAAGGTAGGAATGCCTTGACCGCCTAGCCCTGGTCCTGGGGTGCCCCCGGGACCACGCCAGTGCCCAAAAGTATTTTTCATACATTTTTTGCTTTGAAAATCACAACGGATTCGCAGCAAATGTTTTTGGGAAAAAACTAGTGTGTTTTTCTGCACTTGTTTAAACATTGGCCCCCGGGTGGGCCAGGTCCTGGGGGCTAGCATTTATTAAAGGAAAGGGGAGCGGGTGCATGCAGCCTCCCTCCCTAAGGGCAGTTTAAACCCGGGGACCACCCTCTGGGGGTTATTAGCAAAAATAAAGAGAGGGGGGCCACTTGGCCTCCCTCCTTTGGCCTTTAAAGGCCCTGGGGACTGCCACCTCCCCGGGGCTTAAATATATATTACAATGAGGGCTGTGTGGACCCTCCTGGTAGTGCTTATTAGAGCCCTGGGGACAACCATCTTCCCAGGGCTTTAACAGGAAACCGGAGAGGGCTGTATGGACCTCCTCCTTGGTCCAGGAGGACCCCTGGGACCACCAGCTCCCCAGGGTCAAAAACAAAAGCAAAAGGGGGAGGGGGCCGTGAGTCGCCCCTCCCAGGCTGTTCTCAGCCCTGGGTCCCACAACCTCCCTGGGGCAGGCACCTTAAACAGAAAGGAGGGGTGCCATGCGGCTCTATTCCAGGAGCCACTAAGGGCCCAGGGGGCCATGGCCCCCTAGGGCTAGCATAGCTGTTTGCTTTCACTTGACAACTCCTGCCAAGCTAGAGCAAACAGTAAGTCCCCGCCCAGCGGGCGGGAGCAGGAAAACTGCTTCCGCTCGCTGGGAGTGGACTTTTTATCTGTTTTCAGAAAACAGATGAAAGGATTGGTCCCACAAGCAGGGAGCAGCATTTTTGCTGCTCTCTGCATGTGGGAGCAATGCCGGCCCTCGCTGGAGGTGGTAATCCATCAGGGACCACTACAGCATTGAGGCTCCCTGACGGTCCCCAGCGCAGCCGAATGGGTGCCCTGGGTCGGCTCCAAGGCACCCAGGAGCAGGAGGCCGGGCCCTGGGGAATGGGGTCCTTGGGGCCAAAATTGGCCCAGGGAGGGGGACTATGTGGCCCCCTCTCTTTCCAATAATTGGCCAGGCCTCGGATGATGGAGTTCTCTGGCCCAAAATGTGCCCAGTGCAGGGGGCTGTGTGGCCCCCTCTGCCCTTAATTCTTGGCCAGGCCCCGGGAGAAGGGGTCCCCAGGGCCAAATTCATCCCAGGGAGGGGGCTGCATGGCCCCCTCCCCCATTAGTTGTTGGCAGGGCCCCAAAGGGTGGGGTCCCCAGGACCAAAATCAGCCTAGGCAGGGGCTGCACTGTCCCCTCCCCCATTCATTCTTGACCAGGCACTGAGGGATGGAGTCCCTGGGGTCAAAATTGGCCCAGGCGGGGGCAGCACAGCCCCCTCTCCTATTAAATCTTGGCCAGTCGCCAAGGGAAGGGGTCCCGGGTCCAAAACTGGCCCAGAGTTGAGGGGGCCACGCAGCCCCTTCCCCATTTATAAAGGACTTCCTGGGCTTGGCGAAGGCAAAGCAAGTGTTGTTTCTCGGCAATTCCATAATGAAAGACAATCTGAAAAGCTTTGTGGAGGTGAATGCATTGTTGATATATTGGAGAGCAATCTTTAGTGACTGAGACAAGTGGGTTTTTCTTCTCCTTACCTGGTGAGAGCAGAGTCTATGGGTCTCCCTTAAAATTACTATGAATATTCAAATGTCGAAAACATTTGGAAGTTTTGCCCGTTTGGCTCCTCACATCTTAGTAGTATCCAAAGGTCTTCCCACCTTTTGCCAGGATGATGGACTGCTTAACAAGAGGCCCCCAGGGCATTTCCCACTGATTTTAGTGATGCGTTCTTGATGCTGATAAATATGAGGACATCTTCACTAAAGAAAGAAGCACTTACTTCATATAGTTAAGAAGAAGGATCCTTGTTTTGTGGAGATTCAGCTCTTTGTGCTCTCATCATCTTCACTATAAGAAGATTCATGTTATCACAAATTTCAGGATAAAGAAGCAAGAGGGTCAATCACATTGCCAAAATGCGCACAAGGTGACATTTTCTTGTGCTGCATTATGCAGCTGTAGAGTAGAATATGTACTGCCCATTTTCCCAAGGAGGTAGCACTTAGTAATTAACCAGTAGAAAGTACTTCACTTGGGTAGATATGTTGTGCAAAACTGTGGACTCTTGTTGGATAAAGGGGCAGGTGCAGTTCCGTTGTGGTCCAGTCACTGACACAGCTACTGACATACCCACACAGACATTTAGACATCCACTCACATACTCAGGCACTCACACACCTACTGACAGACCCACTCAGATACTGATACACCCACTAACAGACCCACTCAGACACTCACATTCCCACTCACAGACACCCTCACACACTCTCACAGCTACTCACAAGCCCATTCAGACACTTGTGCACCCACTCAGACATGTACACCCACTCACAGACCCACTCAGACATTCGTCCACCCACTTACAGAACCACTCTCACACCCACTTACAGACAACTCAGAGACTCACGCACTGACTCACAGACCCACTCAGAGACTCACACATCCACTCACAGACTCACTCAGAGACTCACACACCTACTCACAGACCCACTCAGACACTCATGCACTCACTCATAGACTGACTCACACACTCATGGAGACACTCGCAAACCTACTCAGACACTCACGCACCCACTGGCACACCCAGTGAGACACTTATGCACCCACTCACACACCCACTGAGACACTCACGCACTCACTCACACACCCACTGAGACACTCATGCACTCACTCACACACTCACTCTCAAAGGTTACAGCTTACAGTTAGGAAATTTGTTTTTAAAACCTTAGAAATTCACTAAAAAACCAAAGGTTACAGGGACCTTATAGTTAGGAAATGGAATTTTAAAAAACTTAGAAATTCACTGAAAAAGTGTTTTACTAAATTTCAATAGAAACTTATATTTCAATATGCAATTTTATGCTACAAGATTTATTTAATATATATTTCAGGATTAGCAATGATTTCGTGACGTCACCGCGATTCCCATGTGACACAAGAACAAATGGATTTATTTTTTTAAACACCTCTCGACCATTTGTACAGGAAGTTCCTGCCAATTTATATTTACTTTGGGTGTGGTGCTACAGTTCACACTTTCTTCATACAGCTTCACACTTGTTTTTGCAGTTGGTGTTTTTTCCAACTGTTTTTCAAAAAAGGCATCTGGAGGTAGTGAGGAGATGGAGCAGTGCCAGAGAGAGAGCTCATCAGAAGAAGAGGAACCTGTGTGCAAAATGAATCGATTGCATGGGAATTTTTTCGCATTCTATCTGGAGAAAAAAAAGTAATAGCAAAACGTGCAATGTAATCGTTGTGACATAATTTTCTCTAGGGGTACATCCAAAAAGTACTTGAATGGCACAAGCTCCATGCTTAAGCACCTAAAAACAATACATCCACGGCAATTAGAAAGGGCAGTCAAAGGCAAAAATGATCTTCCAGTCAGCATATGCAGGCACACGTTGACAGACAGGGAGACAGAGAAGGGGAAATTGAGCAACAAATACTACACATCTTTCACTCAGTCCATTACACTTATACGCACTCACTCACTGACAAACAAACATATATTCCCCCAAGCACACAGACCAACAGGTTTACAGGAACCCATACTCACACAGCAACAGGCAAATAGGAACCCATCCACACAGGCCGCCAGACATACCAGGTATAGCAGCACCCATGACCATGACAGATCCCCAAGTGCACAGACAAAAAAAGACCAATAGATACCAATATACACTGACCAAAAAACATACAGGCACATACATATGAGCACAAACCAAAATACAGATAATAGCACAATTATAGCCAATGGAAATACAGAGAAGCACAAATACACATAAAGACAACACATAGCAGTCTTATGTATGCTTACTGATAAAAAAAACATAAACTTATATTTATATAATCGTTTATTTCGGGCACAGCCCATAAAACACATCCAAACAATACAATAAATATACATTTTAAGTTCTTTGAGAAGATTATACAATATAAAAGGAAATATCATCAAAGTACAATAACTCTGCTGTAAAAAGATAAAATCATTATATTGGAATAAAAAGATTTTAAAAAACAAGACATCATCCCAATACAAAACATGATCCTAACATAGTATTCAATTATACATCTGGGTGGGGATAGACCCGGCCAGTCAAGAGATAATCAGAGAGACCAACGGGAATATTGTGCAAAATAGCAAACATTAAAAAAACGTTATAGTATTGAAGAATTACAGAATGGATATGTGCAACAATTAACATATAATATAGGAGAGAGAAGATATAACAATTCTCTATCAAGATTCAGATTTGTGAATGGCTTTCTTTCTCAGAGCCCAAGTGATATACAAATACTTAGAGACTGCAAACGTTAAGGGGTCACTGGTATCACTTTTAAACAGTCTTTCTGCTTCCCAGCAGTGTCTGACACCCATATTGTTACAAACAGCCACGAGCCATTTTTTCCTGATCTTCCTATAAAGAGGACAGAATAGCATAAAATGGGACTCTGTTTCAACTATGCTCGGACAGTTTGGACAACAATCAACCTGGCCGATGGCATTGGCCCATTTGGAGGTGTGTGATATCAAAGGAAGAACCCCGCACCTGTATTGCACATTAAGGCATTTTAGCGGATGAGGGTGCATTGTATTCAGGTAGGGTTCTAACCTAGGCAAGGTTTTGTGATTCACAAATTTGCCTGTTATAGAGTTAAGCTGATATATTTCCCACGTTTGAAGTAGGACTGCCTCCCAGTAAAACTGTTTGATTTTTGGAACAATGCCTTTTACTATCGTCTCCGGGGCAGTCCAAAGCTCACTCATTCCAATTCTGTGCGTTAGATCTTTTTTATGTTTTAACCATGGAGTTCTCAGGTTTCTATCATTGAGACACAAGTTCTTTAACACACTCCCTGTAGGTTACTAATTCGTTGGTTGACCATAATCTAGCCCAATATAATAAAGGTTTTAATAATACTATTAAATGGATAGGATTGAGGGCCAGGTCAAAACGTAACGGTGTGGTAGGAAAGCTGAGGGGAAGCCTAAAAAGTGATTTAATGAACCTGTTTTCTATTTTTGTTAGGCGCTCAACATTGACATAGCCCCAAATCTCGGCACCATAAATCGCTGATGCTATGGCCATAGAGTTGTATACAGTGATAACTGGAGAGACGGCCCCACTAGATGCTACTTTGTGTCTCCTCACTATTGCGAAAGCTTTCTGATGGAGGATGGTTTTACTTTTTTCCATCTGGGGGCCCCAAGCTTGGGTATCATTGAGCCTTACACCAAGGTAGTCAAAATGATGAACTACCTCTAGCGGATGCCCCTCAATGGTCACACTGCTTCTATGTCCTTTATGTGGATTTAGTTTCATAACTTTAGATTTTTAAAAGTTTAGTTTTAAGCCCCTTTCTCCACAAAAGGAGAGAAAAGCATTTAATTCAGACTGGAGGCCCATTGGGGTACGGGAGATCAGCAGGGTATCGTCGTCAAACATTAATATGGGAGATGGAATTCCAGCCATTCTTGGGGCATTGTGTTTGCATTCCATCAGCCTCTTCACTGCTCCATTGATGTATAAGCTGAACAGTGTAGGGGCGAGGACACACCCCTGTCTGACCCCCTTAGAGATCTATATTTTGTCAGTCAGATCCCCCAGGGAGTTCCATCTTACCCTCGCAAATGTGTTATCATGTAGCAACCTGTGTATTCTCAATAGATCTGAGGGGATACCATAGCCAGCTAAAACCTCCCAGAGAGTATATAAACTTATAAAGTAACAGACACCACACGTAAATGCATATATGGATGAACAAAAGAGTGATGCAAAGACAACCCAATGAATTGTGTATGTCGTATGAGTGGATTAATGGATAATGGATACTGGGGAGACAAATGCTTACCCTTCAGGTCCTCCACAGAGGAACTTACATTTGAGAAGGAGAACGGAGATGAGTATCTGAGCGAATTTTTCCTTGCCATCTTATTGAAGAAATCACGTCTATGTATCAACAGTCATGCAGGAACTCGAACACAGGGAAAAAAGATACACAAGCACTCAGTCACTCAAGATAAAAAGAGAGACAGTGCTAGAATTTGGAGGCCTCATTTACAATGATTTAGTGTAGGGCAGTGTCAAAAGTCTTTTTGCTGCTCCACCCTATGCTAAATCCAAAAGGCAGGAATGCACCGTATTTATGAGATACGGTGCGTTCCTCTCCTTTCAGCCAGCGCTGGCACATAATATTGTACCTAGTGCCAAAGAAGGCCCCCTTGCACCATGGTGCAAGGGTGTCTGCTTTGTTGGCAGGCTTGCATTTGTGCAGAAAGGGATACCTTCCTGCACAAAAACAATCTATGGAGGCATTTTCCTCTTTTTATGTATGCTGCACACATGGAAAGAGGAAACAAGCATTTGCAATGCAAATTGGTCTCACATTTGGGAGTGTAAGAGGTATTGACGCTGTAAATGAGAATGTCTTTTACCCATATGTTTTGGATTAGAGTGGATGTATTTGGTGTTGAGTAGAATTATGTGGTTTGGAATTGTTAGTTGTAGAATTATGTGTAGTGAAATTGTGTGTAGTAGATTTGTTTAATAGAATCATGTGGCATGGTGTGTAATGGAAATATGTGGATAGTAATTATGTAGTATTGCGTATACTGGAATTATGTGGAGTTGGATTGTAAGCCATAGTGTAATTATGTGGAATGGCATTTAGTGTGGTAGAGTGGAATGTTGTGGAGCTTAATTATGTGGTGTGCTGTTCAATTATGTGGCATGATGAGGAATAGTGTGGTGTGGATTGGATGTATGTGGTGTGTTGTGTAATTGTGTTGTTGAGTTGAAATATGTGGTTTGTTGTCGAATTATGTGGTGGGGAATGGAAATGTGTAGGGTTGAATTGTGTGGCGCAGAGTGAAATTGTGCTGAATACATTAGTACCAGATGGTGCTAATGTCCAAATTCTGGAGGCAAGGGAGAGGAGAGGAATGAACAAAAACAGACGTGGGGAAGAAGGGGCTAGTTAGAAACGACCTTAGCCAGTACTAAGCATTGGGTGTAAAAAACAACTGTTTCTGTAGTATATGTTGTTTTAATACATCTGTGATTTAGGGAGGGCCTTGGATTAAAAGCAAATTGTGGGGTTTTTTTGTATTTCAAATTTATATGCAAAGTGTTAAAGTGTATTTTGGTGGGGTAGATTTTTGTTTTATTCCTTGGGACGATGTGAGCTGTTGGGGATTTTTTTGTAACTGACTTAATTTTTGTTTTTGCATTGCTGAATTAATAGTAGTGTTTTTTCATTTCCTTACCATGGCTCCTTTGTTTGCTAGCCAAGTGGCTATTATTGTCTGGTCAGTGTGTGTGCTTGTCATAGGCCGTGATTGTTTCTCTGTTCTCTATGCTATGTGGTCGGTGGCCATTTTGTGTAGTCAGTGTCCATAGGCCGGCATGTGTTCTTTGTTGTTCAAGCCTCCTTGCTTTTTGTTGTTTGAACATGTGGCAGTAGCCATTTTGTGTAGTAGTCAGTGTGCTTTTTGCCATAGGCCTGCATGTGTTCTTTGTTGTCCATGCCTTCTTGCTTGTTGTTGTTTGAAAATGTGGCCGGCAGCCATTTTGTAGTAGTTAGTGTGCTTTTGCCATAGGCCTGCACATGTTCTTTGTTGTCCAGGTCTCCTTGCTTGTTGCTGTCTGTGACCGGTAGCCATTTTATGTAGCAATCTGTGTGCATTTTGGCATATGCCAGCATGCGTTCTTTGTTGTACATACCTCTTTGCCTGTTGTTGTTTTAACATGTGGGAGGCAGCCATTTAGTAGTAGTCAGTGTGCTTTTGCCATAGACCTGCATGTGTTCTTTGTTGTCCATGCCTCCTTGCTTGTTGCTGTTTGTAACCTGTGGCCATTTTATGTAGCAGCCGTGTGCTTTTGCCATAGGCCTGCATGTGTTATTTGTTGTACATACCTCCTTGCCTGTTGTTTAAACATGCAGCAGGCAGCCATTTAGTAGTAGTCAGTGTGCTTTTGCCATATACCTGCATGTTTTCTTTCTTGTCCCTGCCTCTTTGCTTGTTGATTGAACATGTGGCCGATGGTAATTTTTTGTAGCCAGCCAGTCTGTTAAATCATTTTCTTCCTGATTTCCAAGCCATTTTCTAGAGACATTGATAGACGAGGGCTATGCCTTTTTGTTTTTATTTCCTTTTTATTTTTTCTCTGATATCAGTTTAATGTGCTTGAGGATGAATATGGTATATATGTACAATGTTTATTATATGTATTTTTTCAATTTTCCCCTGCACCTCCTTGCCTTCCATAGTATTTCTCATAGTCCCTAGTGAGATACCAGCAATTTTTCTTTTTACATTATTTGATTTTTGCCTGCACCTCTTTGCCAGCCATAGGTCTCTTAAGCCACAGAAGCACACCAGCATTAATTGTTTTAAGGATTACTCCTTTTTCCCCTGCACCCCCTTCTGCCATAGGTACACATCAGCATTATTTTTTTAAGGATTATTCAATTTTTCCCTGCACTCCCTGCCTGCCATAGGCGCCCATCACCATTAATTCTTTTAAGGATTATTCCATTAACTCCTGTACCCCCTGCCTGCCATAGGCGCACACCAGCAATACTTTATTTAGGATTATTCAATTTTCCCCTGCACCCCCTGCCTGCCACAGGTGTCTTGTGGACCTTAGAGGCACATAAAGTAAACTTTTAAATCTGTAAGTTGAAATATTATGTTATGGTTTAGATTGACATGGATACACTATTGTTAAATATTTGTGATGACCTCACTAAATTATATTATCTGTATGTATGCTCAAACAGCAAATGCAAAGTTTCTCTGAATGCTTTTCATGTTTGTTTGCTTTTAGGTACACAAGAGACATCACACAGGGTACCGTCCTTCTCCTCTGCTTCTGCTTGTGCAGCTATGTGCCTATTGCCAGCGCTAAGAACTTGAAGATGGCCCCAAAGAAAGGTGTCCCTGTCAAGAAAGTGGCCAGTGAGGAATAAAAGAATGGGATTGCCTCCACTGGTGTGCCGCTCTCCACCTTTTTCAGTAAACATGGTGTGCCTGTTGCATCCTCCTCTGGGCAGCAAAATTCTGGGAGCAGCACTTCTCATCAACGGCACCACCCCAACTAAGCCCATGTCTTTCAGTGAGGAAGCCACTGCATTCATGGCAACAAACAGTGGGGCCGATTCCGATCTCGGCCGGTAGGGCTCCGAATCGGATTCGGCTTTACCGGATCCGATTCGGAGCCCTGTTTCCCGACCGAACCGTACGCGGGTCCGGCCGAGCGAGTACGATGCGAAATCTCCGACCGACTCGTCCGGGCGTCCCGACCGCTCCGACCGACTCGCTCCCGGCTCGAACCGCTCCGACCGACTCGCTCGGACTCGACTCGCACCGCGCAATGGAGACGTTTCCCGGCTGGGTAAGTACGATGCGCGCCGCGAGCAGTCCGACCGAGCCGCGCACTCCGGCTCGTAAGAGCTGTCGGAGCCGTACTTTGGGGGTCCGTGTCGGACCCCCTGTACGCGTAGCCGCGCGAGTCACACACAGGGGGACCCATGGGTCCCCCTACCTGTGCGTGTACGGCGCGAGTCGCTTCGCCGCGTACCCGCTGTAGGGGGCGCCTTTGTCCGACTCGCACCCATTGAGTCAATGGGAGCCCGCGTACGCGTTGTACGACCGGCTCCCATTGACATCAATGGGAGTCCGACCGACTCGAGTCCGATAACATACGGACGCATCGTACTCGTTCGGTCGGACTGCACGGGTCCGATTCGGTCGGAAATCTCTCCGGGTCCGGCTCGGTCGGAGAAATTTCCGGCCCGAATCGGAATCGACCCCAGTGTGTCTGAATTGAATTCGTCTCAGCCACAAAGTATTCAATCGGCACAGGAAACTGAGCAAAGTGGACAACAGGAGCTGCATCCAGCAAATGTTCTTCCCGAAGTAGGAGTAGAGCATGAGGTGGAGCTTCCTGCTGGGCAAGATGTAGGTCTTGAGCCAATGGTTTCACAATCTCTAGCAAGAAAAAGAAAGGTTGCTCCACCATCTTCTTTAAGCCCCTCTTCTGATGATCTGGACATGAATTGGACCGAGAGCCGCCATGAGAGACAAGGGAAAAGGAAAGTTCCTGAAAGACTTAGAATTATAGAAAGTGACAGTGATGATGAGCCAGTGATTATTGTCAGTATGTAGGGCGGCTCAGAGGACATTGAGATGACTCCTCCTATTCAACCTGCTCAGAGGGATATGGTTCCACAACCACTACCACTGCCAGCTTCCATATTTGTAAGGCCCCCACTGAGATCTGCATCCACCACTACCTCAGTTGAAGTATGCACTACAGACATGCATATGACACTCCAACCTACCTCCAGTTCTTCAGGCATTGGCAGGGGCACACTGAAAAAGTTATCTTCCCCAGTTTAGGACTTCTTTATGATTAACAAAAAGGAAGAAACAATTCCAATATCCTGCATTTGGCACACAAGTATTCGGCGAAGTAAGACAGGTTCAGTCTATGGTACTGAAAGCCAAATGTCTCATATGAAAAAATATGACACAATCTGGTGGAGGGAGCACCTTAAATAGATAGCTGCTGATGGTGATGATGACGAGACAGGGGAAGCAGCTCTGATCACGGTGACAGAAGGAGGAGGAGATGAGGAAGAAGAGGATGACAGCTTTACACAAAGCAACCCTCCCCCCTGCAGCGTGCAAGCATCACCCACATCAGCACTCTCCAGATGACCCAAGACTCAGCTGCAGACACTGCCGAATACAGACACTCCTGCTTTAAGAAGCACAGTGAGTCTATCACCTCCTGCTACTCAACAGAAGTTGCCTTTGTCAGTGCCACCTCAAAAGAAAAAATCTAAGCTACTATTATGGGCATGTTTAGGCAGGTGAGGACCTATGAATGTAACCACCCAACAGCACGTTTGTACAACAGAAAGCCAGCTAAAATGTTGGCAATGGACCTCCTCCCTTTTTCTTTTGTGGATGGAGTGGGATTTTTAGACTTTGTGGCGGTCATCTGTCCAAAATGGAAGGTCCCCAGTCAGACCTATTTTGCCAGAGTTACGGTTCCGGTGCTCCATCATGATGTGCTGCAATTGGTTGGCCAAGCTATGCAGCAGATTGCTGGTTACACTATTCACCTGACAACAAACATGTGGACCTGTTGTCAAGTAACTGACTACATGTGTATCACTGCACACTAGATCTCTTTTGTGGGGTTAGGCAAATGCTATCAGCAGGTCTCAGTGCTGAAAAAATGTTCTAAGGGCGTTTAGCAGCATGCAACAGTAACAATGTTTGCCATGGAGAAATCCCATACAGCTGCAAACATCTTGGAAGGCTTTAACAGCAAGATGTTTGAATGGCTTAGACTCAGAGGTCTCAGAATTTGATTTTTTGCCACGGACAATGACAGCAATATAGTCAAGGCCAGGGCAGATGGTATATATTTCTGGGTCCTGTGTTTGGCACATAGCGTCAACCTTATTGTGCAGGATTTTCTAAAAAAAGAAGACATAGTCGGCAACATACTGGCCACCTGCAAAAGAATCTGCACTCATTTCAGTCATTCTTTTAAAGCCCAGGAGCAGTTGAGGATCATTCAGCAAGCTAATAAAGTGCCAGTTGAAACCCTCAGACAGGAGGTGCCAACGTGGACGATATCAACCTAAAACATGTTTCAACATCCATTTGAGCAGTACAGACCGATCCCCAACTATGTCCTTCAAAGAGGAGGGGATGACACTGGGAAAAGCATGACCATGGAAATGGACAAACGGGGGCTAATCAAATGCTTGACACAAATGCTACTTTCTTTTGAGGTTTTAACATGGGAAGTCAGCAAGAAGGAAAGTATGAGGAGCCAAGCAATCCCATTGTTGCATCTGCTACAGGACCAGTTGAAAAAGGTGTTGCACAGGTTCACTGGTGTAAAGGAGGAAGCATATGAGTTGGTTCAGAGATTAATCCTTCACTTGACTGTTAATCAAAGGCTGCAGAGAGAGTGTCTCCTCTAAAGAGTACATCTGTGCCACAATACTTGATCCACTGTACAAAAATAATACTAGCCACTTTCATTCCTTTTTCAGAATGGGATGTTTCACAATACAAGACTTCAATTTCTGTCCAAGCGAGAGACCTGGAAGAAGAACAGCTGGAAGTTAGAGGCCCGGGCAGAAGTTCTTCTGTGCAGCTTTCAACCTCCAGAGAGGGAAGGGCTGTTGTCTCACAGCCATCACCATCATTACCATCAACACCAGCAAAACAAGCACAACAAGCAACAGAAGAATCTGACCTAACCTTTGCAATGGCTAGCTTTCAAGTGGCAGGGCTCAAGTATAGTGCAGAGGCAAAGGCAACAGAGGTTGAGCAAGTGGCAGCACCAGTGACCATTCAGAGGATGGTCCAATACTATCCGGATGACCCAAAAGAAGTCTACCTGGATCAAAACCCTTTGGTCTATTGCTATTAAAAGATGCAACAACGGCGAGAGTTTAAAACCCTGGCAATATATTATCTGGCATGTCTGTAGCCAAAGTTTCTTCTGAGCACATGTTCCGTGCAGCTGGCACAGTTGTCATAGTCAGAAGGACCAGTCTCTTGCCTCAAAATGTGGAGGGATTGACCATGAAAAACATTAACCAACACTTCATACCACAAGATTACACAGTTTCTGAAACTGCACAGGAGGAAGATGAGAGCAATAGGTCAGACTCAAATCTATTCGCTGATGAAATTCTGGGCGAACCCCTTGAGTTTGAGGATAAACTCTACTTCCCTGAAAAGCAGGCCACAACAGAACTTTGATGTATTAACGTCAAACTGCTTTGCAAACAAATTAAGGTGGATATCGAAGAACATTTAAATATTTGGTGTCTAACTTATGCAGCCCCATCTATTCACATGTATGGAATGGACCAGTCTGCACAGAAGAAGCCTCCCCCATTAACTTTAAGAACACGAAGACAATGCCCCCCATCGCTATTCTTATTTTTTCCATTCCCCAGCTGGGCTGCCTGCCACCAGTAAAGATCAGTAATAATACAAGAGTGCCATTGTTTGTCACTTCCATGGGAAAAGAGAAGCTACAATAGACAAATGTACAGTGCACCACACTTGGAACAGGTAACTACCTATGCACCAATGAGCGATCTATTGATTGATTATTCATGTGGTGCCTGGGAGGGTGTGTAACTAATTTGTATACTTGATTTGCTGTGTTTCTGGCCCGATGGATGATTCTGCCTGAATAATTGCCTTGCTTTCATATTTCACCATAATTATTTGCATGGTCCATTCCAGTCCTTTCCTGTGCTTCTCTTTTTCAGGTTCTTCAGAGACCAGCCAGTTTAGTTCGCAAAACTTCACAAAATTCTCAAATTATTATCTTCCTGTTCATCAAACCTGCAGGTCTATCTCTTTTGAGCTGGGACTGGAGGGGACTAAGAGTCGGGATGGTCACTGGACTACTCCAACAGCCAGAAGAAAGAAGTTACGACTGCAAAGAGGTGCTTTGAATTGAAAAATGTTGAGTAGTGTGCTGGCTCAAATGCCAATCAAACTCTAATTAAGGGGTTGTGGCCAGGGGGGGTCTTTCACTGGACATGTCACATTATGGACGCACACAATTGACATTTGTGCGACTGATGAGCCAGGTACATGCAGCTACTTGTTTGGGATTGGTGGTAAAATATTGTTCTTACTTCTGAGTTTATCGCACATGACTGCACCGGTCTATACTCAGCCCTCTTGATCCTCATCCACCATGAAGCTTACCTTCTCCTTGACTCTACAATATTGACACAGGGGCATATTTACAAGGAAATGGTGCAGCATGGCGCTGGGGCAAATTTTGGGGCGCTGCGGCATTTAAAAAACTAAGGGATGTGCCGTATTTACAAGAATACGGCGCACCCCTGTACTTTCCCCTGCGTTGACACTAAAAAAAGTTGCCTAGCGCCAACACAGACACCCTTGCGCCATAGTGAAAGAGTACCTGCGTTGCAGGGATTACTGTTTATGTGCAGGAAGGTGTCCCTTCCTGCACAAAAACAATCAATAATGGCGATTTGCTACTTCTATGTGTGCTGCATTATGCAGCACACTTAGAAGTAGCAAATTGTCATTATCTAATGATTGCTTTTGCACAGGAAGGGACACCTTCCTGCACAAAAACAATCATTAATGGTGTTTTGCTCTTTCTATGAATGTAGCACACATAAAAAAAGCAAAAACGAGGAGAAATAAAAGTATTTCTCCCCATTACGCCAATCTAACGCCTGCTTTTGCATGGTGTTTTTGGTGCTGCCTCAGATTAATAGATCCTTGTAAATCTAGGGCAGCGTAAAAAGCAATGAGTGTTGCATTGGAACAGCCACAGCAACACCCATTGCATGCCCCTTTGACACAGAAAAGTGTGTGAAAGGGGACCATATTTACAAAGTGGCGTTAAGCCACACAAAGTGGCTTAACGCAACTTTGTAAATATGGTGCAGGGCATTGCGCAACCGGAACGTCGGATAAAATGTTGTTCTGGTGGGCAATCCCCTTGTAAATATGCCCCATAGTTTTTTTGTATTCCACAGGCCTTTTCATCTTCTGCATGACAGCTAAATAACAACACTCCTGCTTACTGGACGGGTTCAGCTCAGCAAGACGGAAAATTTGAGAAGAAGAATTGCACCGTTCATTTAGGCACTTACAATATATACAGTATCATTTTTCTTTTCTTCACAATAACATTTTGTAGAACTGTGTGGGTACTCCTTACTTAATATTTTTTTCAACCCTTGGCAACATAAGATAACTTGGGACCCTGGGGCTGAAGGACTGTTTCCAATGCATTTGGTAACTGAACTGTCATTCCTTCCACAACAGATGTGATGATATGCCACTCATCGACTTGATGAATGTTGTGTTTGTCTTTGTTGCACGTTTCCCCAGTTCCCTCTTCTCATCCATTCAATAAACCCCTAACCCTCTTTCCCCAGGTTGTGTGATATTCTGAGGTGTAACTTGATAATTTATACCATAAATGAGTCACACACTTGGCGAGGCGGATGTGGTGAACATTATGCCAACTCACTGTTACAGGCATGAAAGGGAAATCATCATCATAGTGCAGAGTCTTACTTAGAACAATGTCTGTCCCAGGTAGTACTAGTGTACACTATGCCCTGATTCATTAAGGTAAAGTAAAGTTACACTTTTGGTGTAACTTTACTCTTGCAGTGTAACTGTACTACCAGCCAGAAACTTTGTGAGTAGTAACTAACAGTAGCTCCTTTTAAAATGATAGGAGTTACCTTCTACTCACAAAGTAACTACTTGTAAAGTTAAGTTACTGATAGAAAAGTTACTAGGCGTAAACGTACACTGCAAGAGTAAAGTAACACCAAAAGTGCGACTTACTTTATCTTTGTGAATCAAGCCTTGTGTTGCTTACAAAATCTACGCAACATGCAGCAGTCTTTTCCTGAATCCTGAGTCCTGTCTCCAGGTTTTTGTGAGCTTAGTTTGATTTTTTTTTTAATTAATTGAATAGTTTACAGCTGCCCAGATTTGTTAGGAGTACTACTGCTAGTTGTTGTTTGCATAAAGTTTTTGTCATGATGGTGTCTCAGTCTTGGATTACCCGACACTTACTCTGTGTTTTCTTTCAATCTAGTTGCATGTGATGGATAATACTTCTGAATAATCCTACACTTTGAGTTCACCTTGCAAGCATCATTCAGAATGGGTGTGTAAGTTACTAGGCGCAAACTTACACTGCAAGAGTAAAGTAACACCAAAAGTGTAACCTACTTTACCTTCGTGAATAAAGCCTTGTGTTGCTTACAAATTCTATGCAACATGCAGTAACTTGCTCCTGAATCTTGACTCTTGAGTCCTTTCTCGAGGTTTTTGTAAGTTTGGCTTGATTATTTGTTTTATAAATTAAATTATTACTAGCTCCCCAAATTGTTGTTTGTATAATGATTTTGTCAAGGTGGTGTCTCAGTCTTGGATTACCTGAAACTTACTCTGTGTTTTCTTTCAATCTAGTTGCCTGTGATGGATTATCCTTCTGAATAATCCTACAGTTGGAGTTCACCTTGCAAGCATCATTCGGAATGGGTGGAAGTGGGACCTTGCTTTGTGAATGTCTTCCATGTTAGCAGTAGCCCACTACTACCACCAGCATTAAGAAGGCCCTTTGGGAAACCCTGCAATAAGGTTTTGGAAGTTTGAAAGAGGTCGCAGCAATCACTTAATCTATTCAGGTAAGAACTAAGAAGTAAGCTAGTTAAGAACTTATTACTGAAGTTGTTCCCAGGAAGCAGAGATAGATAAGTAAGATTAAGATTTTTGTGCATGTTGTTGGCATACTCCCCAGTGGTCAGAAGTTACAGAAGGTAGGACAAGGGCATTAACTAACTACTATACACTTTGATAGGTGGCTGGGTGCTTCAAAATCTCATCATGCAAAAAGTCAAACAGAACTAGTCGATTCCCACTCTGGTAGCGGGGTATACTGGACTGAATGAAGAGGTAAGTTAAATAGCATCCCATATCTCATTGTCATTGTGAGGTGTCAAGAAGTGGTTGCCGGTGGTAGTATGTAGCTAGTCGGATCAGATCGGAATAGTCTCTGTGCTGCATAACACGTCTGCAGCTGACTGCCCCTGAGCTTACTCAAGATGAGGATGAATGATGAGTCTGTGAGCGCTGTACTGCACAAGATGAGTGAGTTCAAGATGAGAGTGTGAGTGATGCCTTGAGGAGGTATATACATTTTTGGTGCAAATACCCATCCACAAATATGTTAGTAAATAGGGATTTGCGCCAAAAACATGACTGGTTGCTTGTAATGCTTGAAATGGAAATATAAAAGTGTAAGTACTCTTTCATCTGGAGTACCTGTTTTCAACTGCGAAGTACTGGCACTGTCCCGTTAAAAGTAGTGCACTAGCGCTGAGAAGTGCAGGTACTCTCACAATAAATGTAATGCACCAGTGCTGAGAAGTGCAGGTACTCTCCCCGTCAAATTTTAGAAGTGCAGGCACTCAGTACCAGACAGCACCTGCCCATTTAAAGCACTGGTTACATGGGACTGCCCATGGACTACCTATAGTACACCCCCTTGACACAAAGTATCACAAAGTACAAGTTGTTCTTAACACTGCCTTCTTAGGAAATTTCTGGATTACAAACTGTAGAAAACAAATGAAGATGGCTCAGACTTTCTAACAGAAAATAAGTTTTCCTCTTTACTACTTTGCAGGCAGGAGACACTTTGATGGAATTAGAAACTCTTTAATGTCTCATTAAAAGCTAAAATAATGGCGAGTGGAGAACAAAAGCACACAGCGTGATTCAGGCTGACCCTCTCTATCTCTAGGGTACCATGAGTGAGGCAGCTCTGAAAACCACACATCACTGTCAACCCCCAGAAGCTCAAAAAGTGATTGTCATCATTAATGCCAACTGTTGATAAAAATGCCTGGAGTGTATTTCAAATTCAAGGAAGCCAGGCAGTGTTGTGTTCCATCATTACCACCCAATTGACTTCAGGATTCCAGCCACTGTGCTAGGGTGACATTATTTACATTCTATTACCCCCTGCAGGAGTGCCCAAGTTCATACAACATATTTTTCATGAGTTTTGTGGTAAATAACATAGGAGACAGGCATTATTACCTCCCATGTGAATGAATAATATGTTAAAAAAATACATGCATTTGATTAAAATGTAGGCTTTATTACGCTGCTCATCTTGTTGTACCATTCTTGATGCATGAAGCTAGAATACTTGCTAGTTTGACACTAGGCAGTCTACAGAAGAGGAAGTTGGTGGTGTGGTACTTCTGACTACTACTAATTTCTCTTACATGTTGGAGTAGTGTAGTACTCATTAAAATAAATGCTAGACTGCTCACTACGCACCGCACAAACCCACAAACCACAAGCTCGCATTTGAAAAATGCTTTGTGGGTTCAACCAGCTCCGGATTCTGTGAATTTCGGCCAATTCAGAATTCGTCCATCCTAATTTACCCAGAGATGTATGGATGAAATATATCTGTATATGTAGTGTTTGTTTCTGCAGCATGATAGTCTTTCAGTAAGGTAATTTTTCACGTTGAAGGAATGGGATGTGAGCACACTTGTAATACAAAGAGAAATGGAAATGCCTTTTCCATGATGGGCCTAGAAGTGCCAGCACACGTGGTAACAATGAGCATCATATTTACAGATGGCCCCAGGGACATCTTAAGGATTTTGGGGGCCCTGGGCCAAGCATATTTTGGGGGCCCCTGTTAGGAACAGTTTTAAATTTATGATCCAGTTTCAGCTCTTTCATGTCCTCGTTGGCCATGTCAGAGACAGTGCAAAGGCACACTGGTCCAAATTCAAATTATGTTTACATGTAATATTCAGGGATAGGGGAAGTGTGTTTTCAATATTGTAACACAGCAGCAACTCACTAATATTAACTGCAAACAATCTCTGTGACACTCTTCTCATATGTGAGGTCCTGATTTGATCTTAAAGAAACTTTTTTTATGGCCGTTGCATGTAACATAAACACAACATTTCTCTACAAAATATCTGTAATAGACACTCACCTATCACCCAAATTGAAAATAAAGCAAGCGAGTGGTTGTCGAACATCATCTCTGCAGAACATAATCACTTCAAATATTGCCTAATATTCACACGGTACAGAAAAAAACAGAAATGGGGGCATGAGTAATTTACTTTGAATGTCTGGATGCGAAGCACGATTGGGTATTTTTAGCAAAATGAAAAATTAACATTGCCATATTAACAGAACACCACACCGCTCCTCCAGAGGAAGCATGCGATCATAGAAAACAATTTAGACTTGCCAATTGTCTGCTTTCATAATTCCCACCAGGGTGTAATGGAATTGCTGCCTATAATCCTTAAGAATGGCTGCAGCAGCTGCAGAAGTCATTTGCCACGTTTATATTTAGGTATGCGTCCAACCCCCTCTCCCCGTTGCAGAGACTGGAGAGTGACCCACCCTCTAATAAAGAAGCATCAATAAATTAACAATGCCTTCACAGGGCCGCAGGCTCGCATTCAACAATATTTCACGTAAGGACTGTAAGGCTTATTATTATGTGTGGCTCGAGCGTCGCAACAGTACGCAAGCAACCCTGCCCGGAGCCTTGAGTAAAAGCAGCCCCATATGCAGAGTAGTGAACATAGCTGAACTCAACACAGTAGTGAGCAACTGGACTACTACTACCAGTCATGCCATCGCTTCACTCTCTCTTACCGACTACCCTGAGACCCGCAGCTTCGGTGGCAGGCATGGGCTGGCGCCGGCGGCAGAAGACCGCATTTGGCACTTCGATTTTGCTTTGGTCCCAATGTCCGACACGGACCCATCGGCCCCCGCTCGTGTAGTTTACACTGACTGAGCATGACAATTCAGTCACACCAGCGCAGCTCTGCCCCACCCTGAGGCTGAAGACAGCGCTGAAGCGCGCACGCAGAATGCACCATATAATTAATGAGTGAACAGCGACAAGCATAACTTTAAAACTAGGTCCCAGAGACGGACCCTTACAGTGTGAGTGTACTGAGCGCTGCGAGGAGCCCCTGAAGCTCGGGCCCCACGCACCGCGGGGGTTGCGGGTGCCTTTGTTACACCCATGTAATGACTATACTACCTGGTATAAATATATAACAAAGTAACTGGAGTAAATGCATGCAATTGTTCTTGAGAGCACATGATAATCACAATCACTGTTGAGTGCACTCGAGTATTATTTATCTCGTGTACCCTCGTCCTGTGCTGTTGGCGAGCATAAGCGCGACACGGTGTGTTGCGCTCATGGTCATTTCATAATGACCTTGTTGTGGTTCTGCTCTCGTGGGGGAGAATGTTATTATTAGAAATGTCGGGGGATGAATATAGGGTTGTGGGCCAACTGTATTTTCATTCTGTAACTGGCATTTGAAGAGAACTGTTCTCCTACAATAAAGGCGGATCCTAATATTACAATTCAGAGTCTGTTATTACTTGCTGTACTCTGAGGGATTTCGTTACCGGGACCTTTCCTACACTGGCGACGAGCGGGCACGAAGCTGCGCCGTTTTATATATAAATATATATATATTATTTTTTTTAAACGACTTGGATGTACATTCTTATTTGGCTGCTCTGCTTTATCGGAGTGCGTAAAGCTTGTGGATTGTTCGAGACTTGTGGATTTGGTTTCCTTTCCTGGCAAGGAATTTGAGGAACTGAAGTAGGCTTGCAAAGGATTGCCGTTCGTGAGTTTGAACATTATCATTCAATTTTCAAGCTATTTCTTGGCAAAGAATTCCACGAACTCACGGAGGCTTGCAGAGGATTGCCGTCCATGAGTTTGAATAATATCTTCTCCTACCTTTCACGTTGTGTTTTGTGTGGCTCGAGCACCCTGCGCGCGCTATTCCCAACTGTTCGTGCTGCAATGTTTGTCTCCTCTGACACGCCCAAACGTGGTGACGTGTGAGAGAGTATCCAAGGAGACATCGTCACGTGTGCAGGCATTGCGGTATCCAAGGCAACACCGTAACCTGCGCACGTCTTGCATTTCATAAAGGCCACTACTGTTTCCAAGACAACGCCTTCCTTGTTCACAGCAAATTGGTTGGTTTACAGCGACAAGCAAGCTTATTGTCAAGTTTTTCTCACTTCACTTAAAGTATACAGCGATACGCACGCTTGTGTGTACTTAATTTATTACTAGAATTTTGAAGCATTTATTCTACGCATTTTCTAATGCAGAATCCAAGCAACATGCAACATTGAGATTACAGTTTGCTCATGTTTATTAACTTTCATGCACACTATCTAATTTCTAATTTCTAATTATTATTATTATTTTTTTTGAACTACTCACTGTATTATTGCATGATATTATGGCTGGTATTATTCCACCTCCTTCCTTTCTAAACACACCTGGTGAACCATTGATGGATTGGGAGATATGGGAACCAGTGTTTCTAGCTTATGTTGAAGTCCTAGAAGTTGAGGAATGTGAGCCAGAGAGAAAAATGTACCTGCTCTTATTAATCCCGGCAATGTCAATGTATACCAATACGCTTCTATGCAACTTAATTTAAGATATGGAAAAAAGAAAAATGTGGTCATGGAAAGGTTCATTTTCTATTCTAGTAAACAACAACCTGAGGAGTCCATTGAAGATTTTGTTTCAGCGCTTAGGTCTCTCGCAGTAACTTGTGATTTTGAGCATATTTCATACAAACAGGTGCTTAGAGACAGATTCTTATGAGAACAAATAACAAAAAAGTTCAAGAAAGGTTGTGGACCACATCTGATATGTCCTTAAATGCCGCTATTGACATTGCCAAATCTATTGAGCATTCAGAAAAGTTTGTTAAGGAAATAAGAGGTAACGAAAAAAGTGAGGTATTTAGTATTTCTAAAGATGCTGACAAAATTAAGAAAACTAATTTGCAAAAAAATGGAAGTTTTCAAAAACCTGATGGGAGATATAAAGGTACAAGGGTAGGATAACAGTAAGCATATATTGTCATGGTATAGATGTGGGAGTACTGGGCATGTAGGTAATTCAAAATTATACCCTGCTAGTGACAAGATTTGTTTAAGTGTGGCAAGAAGGGACACTTCAATAAAGTATGTAGATCTATGCCCAAAAGAGTAAATATGATCGAAGGTTATAATGAATGTGAAAGTTTTTGTGATGACTATGAAAATTATATCAACACTGTCATTAACATTTGTGGGAGCGAAGGCGTCAGCAAGTTTCCCTCTTGTACGATTGCTGTTGATGGTGTTGAGGTACAACTTCTTGTTATTCTTGTGCATGGTATACTATCATTGCACAAAACATTGTAAAGGATAAATGGCCCAACCGGAAATTGTTTGCTCCTGATGTAGCACCCGTTGGGTATACTGGACATAAAATTGATTTGGTTGGATATATTTAGGCCAATTTAGAATTTTCAGGACGCCACACATATGGGAAAATATATGTGGCAAAATCTGGGCAGTCACTTTTGGGTTGGCCACACCAAGAGCAAATGGGGATTAAACTCGACCCTAGAGCTAATCCACCTGTTTATGTGATCGAGCTTTCAAATTCTCTAGATAATAACAATTCTAAGTTTATTTCAGACTTAAAAAACAAATTTCCAAATGTTTTTACCAACAAATTGGGAGAGTACCAAGGATTTAAGCATTGCATCAAACTTTGTGACAATGCTATTCCAGTTCGTCACAGGGTAAGAAATGTTCCCCTATCCTACAGATCCAAGCTCAAGGATATTTTAAAAGATTTATGCACTAAGAAGATAATTAAACCCATTGAATCATCTCCATGCGTTTCTCCGATTGTGATTTTGGTTAAACCCACAGGGGAGCTTAGATTATGTGTGGACTTACGCAGTTTGAACAATGCCATTTGGGTAGATGCTCTCCCCCTCCCCAATATGCATGAGATGGTTTCTACGTTAGCCGGTGCGCAAGTATTTTCCTGTATTGACCTAGCCAGTGCCTACCATCACGTAGTTTTGGATGATGAATCAAAAAATCTCACCGCATTTATAACTCCTGAAGGTTTGTTTAGGTATTGTCGCGTGCCGTTTGGCCTCGCCAGTGCTGCTTCAGTTTCCAAAGATTGATGAAGGAAACTCTCGAAGGTTTATCAGGTGCAATAGCTTTCCAAGATGATATTCTTGTGTACGGTAAAAATGCTGAGGAGCACGATCGCAATTTAAATAATGTACTGTCTGCATTGTCAAGCAAAGGCCTCACTGTTCATGCTGATAAGTGCGTATTTAAAGCATCTCAGGTGGAATATTTAGGACATACTATCAGTGGTATTGGTATTAAACCCAAACGTAACCATGTGGAGGATATCACGAATGCTGAAATTCCCTCATCCAAAGAACAACTTGTGGCTTTCCTTGGTCTCACTGAGTTCTACGCAAAATTCATCCCTAATTATGCATCCAAAGTTGACCCATTTAGATGTCTACTTCAAAAAAATGCAAAGTTTGAATGGACAAAGGAAATGTCTGCAGCTTTCAGTACTTTGAAGGGATTTGTTGTAAATGCACCATGTCTAAAACCGTTTGTAAGTGGAAATAAATGTATAATTATGGTGGATGCCAAGAGTTGTGGTTTAGGTGGTGTGTTGATGCAAAGGAATGGATTGTAGCCTATGCATCAAGAGCCCTATGTGATTCAGAGAAACATTATTCTGTGATAGAGAGAGAACCCTTAGCTTGTGTTTGGGGTGCCGAACATTTTAGAACATTTTTATGGGGCACCAAATTCATTATCAAGACTGACCATAAGCCCCTCATTTTTATGATGGCACCAGGCGGTGGTCGCACTATGTCTGCAAGATTGGCTAGATTGGCGTCTAGGTTGCAGAGTTTTCATTTTCAATTGGAATATGTGCAAGGTAGGTCTAACGTACATGCTGATTACATGTCTAGGTTTCCCCCTCCACACCTGACCTGGAGGCAATTGAGAATGAAGATTGTGAGGTAGCTTTTACCCTCCATGATGTTAATTTAGTTTGTGGTGAACAAACTATTGTTCAAGAGGATTTGTGGTTAAGTGAAATGAGTAAAGATGAGGAATTGAAAAAAGTGATGCCCCACATTTCGCACGGTTGGCCTGAGGAAAGGAAGTTGTCAGGCGAATTGATGAGTTATTTCAAAGTAAAGGAAGAATTAGCAGTCGAAAATGGCATTGTGCTAAGACGTGATAAATTTGTTCCCCTTACAATTTGAGGAAGAATATTGTAATAATAGCCCATGAAAGACATCTGGGAATATCAAGTACGAGGAGACGTGTCAGGGAATCCTTTTGGTGGCCAGGTATTGATTTATCTGTAGAACATCTTATTAGGAATTGTGCTGAATGTGCTTCTAGTGACAAGTCAGCTGTAGCTCTATGCCCTGAGCCCCATCCTGTGGAATGTCTGGATGCTCCTTGGCGAAAATTGAGTCTTGATATTATTGGAACATTTTCTGTTTTGCCCAGACAAGAAGCTTTTGGGATTGTTTTAGTTGATTAATTTTCAAAGTGGCCTGAGGTCAAGATGGTAAAAGATGTCACCTCAGAAAAAGTAATAGAATTCTTAAATGAAGTTTTTGTAGGGAAGGTATTCCCCAAGAAATCATCACTGACAATGAGCCTCAATTCGTTAGTAAAAAGATAGAGGTTTTTTTTCAGAAATGTGGAATTACGCATAAGAAAATTGCAGTGTTCCATCCAGAGGCGAATGGTCAGGTTGAAAGATTTAACCGTGTTATAAAAGAGGCTATTCAATTATCTGTGAAGAGTGGTTTAAATTGGAGAAATGCCTTACAGTCTATGTTATTAGCATACAGAATTTCTCCTAATTCAGTAACTTTACTCAGCCCTTTTGAATTATTGAGGGGACGCAAACCCAGTACCAGGCTAGTTCCTTGGTGGCTGAAGAAGAAGCAAAGCAAATTAAGTGACTTTTCTGATGTTGATTATGAAAAGGTCAGGTGCAGGGTTGAGGAATATAAAGAAAAGATGAAACAAGATAAGAGGAAGAAGCAAGGTTCTGTTAGCAAACAGGTAGTTGTGGTTGGATCTATAGTGTGCATCAAAAGGAAAAATGTCGTTGGCAAAGGTTATCCAATGTGGTCATCTCCTAAAAGAGTCATTGAGGTTTACAAAAATGCTGTAAGAGTGGATGGGGGAAATGTATGGAATCTAAACATAATTTCTTTGTTTAAGGGGGGGGACAGTCACTGAGGATGATCACGGAAGCAATGTGTTTCTTGACATTACGGAACAAGACTGCACCAATGTTTTGGACACATGTTCTGCAAGGAATACTGGTGGTCCTCCAAGGTGCATGCGTTCTCGCCATCCTCCTGAGAGATTCCAAGATTATGTCATGTGTTAGAAAATAATTTAATATACATTCTGTTGTTATTTCTTATTGTTTTTTTTTTTTAAGGTGGGAAGGTGTGTTGAGTGCACACGAGTATTATTTATCTTGTTTGCCCTCGTACGGTGCTGTTGGTGAGCATGAGCGTGATCCAGCGTTTCAGGACTCGAAATTTCTTAACACAAGGCCCATTTTTCATTACCCAACAAGCCCCTTCACGCTGGGTTAGTGTAATTCCAATTTAATCCAAAACTTACCAATCGCACCTATATGCTCTCATACCAAAATTTGGCGATGCAATCTTTATATCGTTGATTACATTTGGCAAATCAAACCTTAGAAATAAATCACTCCTAATAAAGACAGACTCATTTGTAAATGTATAATGTTTATCTAAATAATGTGAAATAATGCTCTTTGGTACAAACATGCAGCACAAACCATTGATCGCCACAAAGCAAACAAAATCAGAAGAGAAAAGGACAAATTCATATCAATGACAATGCATAAAGGAGTGGATAGGCGAAGAGACAAAAGATTCAGAAATAAAAATACATTTGCAAATGTTTATGCAAATTCAGATTTCAGTCTATACTAACCCAATAGGAATAGGAAATCTACTCTCTGGCCATGAGAGCAGCAAGGCCCCTCAAGAAGATTTGAAGAGGCAAAGACTACGTCAGTAATCAGTAGACAGCAAACAGAAACAGGAACCCGACGACAGCGACGTTCTCCCAACAGTCTCACAAGACAGTCTCCTAAACCCCTCCCACCAGTCACCTCAATTATACCCTAAAACCCAAATGTCCAACCCACACAAGTATCAAACTAAAGGTTTTATTCACATTTGATTGGTTAAGAAAGGGGGTGTATGGTCACACCATTCTCAGCATGTCCGCCACACTAAATGTCCCATTGTTTTTATTTAATCAATGACATAAAATTCCACCCCAGGAAACACTAATCTGAGCCACCGTTATTTTCTTACTCTTCTCCGGCAAATTGTTGCAGACTTTGTATATCTTTCTCGCTGAGTGCCTCTCTGCAGAGGAAACTTCCCTCTATTTGTCGCATTGTTCTTTCATACTGGTTTTTGGCAGGCACTCAGGACTTGAAGGACAGAATAGCATTCCATCTCCGTATTCACTCTTGAAATTCGTTTAAACGCTTCTATTTTCCAGTGGCTTCTTAACCCATTATTTGACATGCAGAATTTGTGAACCATTTCTTCTAAACAGAGCAAACACAAACATTATTATTCACGTATAATGCTTTTTCTCTACGCACCAACCCAATGCTGCATTAATCCTTGCGCGATCCATATTAGTTATTATTACCTTTTCTTAGTAGACGTTAATAACGTGCACAAAAGCAGCATCAGTAAGCATTAGTCCTTTTTATTTTCATTAATCAAAAGCATTTGGGGCCTACTATTATTACTTTAATACGCATTTGTGCATTAGTATTTTTCCACATGTTAGGCTTTTCCCACCTAATTTTCACTGCACACAGTTAGTATATATTACTGAGGGTTCAATCCGAGCAGGTTTTATTTTCGCGAAAACTCCGCACCATCAATCCCCCCTTTGATGGCGTTTTAAGCCATCACCAAAATACCCACCATTACAAATTCTCACTTATCAGAAAGCAGATGTTCTCTCACGTTTTATCATTATTCCATCTAAATCCTTCATGACTTCATAATAATTTCCTTTCATATCTTCTAATTCTATTTCCTGTCTCTTTCTCTTTCTTGCTTTTCGTTTATTATCTGGTGATTCTCTTTTACATCTAAAACACTTATAGATCAGAAAAATCATTAGTATTGCTGTAGTCACTGCAATAATAGGTGTTAGTATTCTCCCTAATACACTATTTCCAAAAGTAGAAAACCAATTACCCACAGCGGAAAAACTCTTACCAAGTTTCTCCCAAGCGCCATCAACCTTCAATTCAAACAAATCTTGATGAAGATTTGTAATATTCTTAATATTCCCCTCAAGACTCTTACTCTTATCAGGGATATAAGTGCAACATTGTTGTATTTTCAACATATTGCAGACTCCACCCTCTTTGGCCAATAATACATCAAGGGCAAGTCGATTTTGTAAAACCATAGACCTAATTACAACCATTTCAGTATCAACCATTAAGAACCCACCAGCAGTGTCTGTTAATAAGCAATCAACCACTGTAGACAATTTTCTAATTTTGTGTGAATTTAGAATAACTCCAACTGAAGGTATCAATGCTCCAAAAACATCCCCAATTATTTCTGAAAAACTTGCTCTTTTATTACGTATCAGTCCATTCTTTATTTCATTGATTCTATTATTCTTGTCCATGTGATAAATCTTTGGAAATACTATTGCTAAATAACAACACCCATATCAATGTTCAGGTAGCCTATAATAGGCATTCTTACCACACACATAATAAATTCCTGGAAAGACAGGATCAGTTCCTCCTTTTATTCCCCATCCTCCCATAATTAGGAAAGTATGATCATATTCACTAGAACCAATGAAATAATTGTTATAATCAGTCTTCTGTCTAAGCAAACAAAGTTTCTCTCTATGATACCAGTCTAGGGTCATGGCAGCGTATGTCTTGCCCTTCTTATAATTTCCTTCTCTGAAAGCCCATGGAGGTACATGAGACTTTTGCTCAGCAGCTTTCCTCTGAAACTCTTGTCTTCTATCTTCAACCATATTAATGAATTCTATTTCTTCAAATCGTAATCTACAGGTTAAATTGTGTCTATGTGCATATACTGTATCTATTGTTTGTGTAGAATGAAAAAAATTCTCCCATATATTCTGCATTTTTAGCACTAAATATTCTATTCATGTTCTTTCTAATAGGAATTTCTGAAAATACTAAATCCATGTTAGAGTAAAAGTACTGCAAACTTCCCTTCTCATAAAACAGACTTGTTAATACACTACAAGACACACCATATGTTAAAGGTAGGTGATGGTAAGTCACCCCTCTGAGACAGATGACGGTAATTGCATGCATACATAGCAATCCCTCGCATCCATTACCTCCACATATTCATAAAGTAATTTCGTGAAAACATTTAGCGAAAAATCATTAATTGATTTATCATGATGATAGATGCTATCATCTTTCATCTTTTCTAATTTAGTATGTGAGTCTTCTTCAAAATCTTTAGTATCTACTTTATTACTCATCACACCATTAGTATTAGTATTATTTTTGTGATTAGTTACCATGAAGACAGGTACAATAACAATTAATGTTAACCACACCAACATTAGTAGAAAAATACTAAATAAGCATGCATTAATACATCCACGTTTAAAACTATGATTTTGATGTCCAGTGTCTGCTGTATTTGCCATTTCTAAAAATATTTGTATTAATTCTAAAAAACTAAAAAACTAAGAAAAAACTCAAAAATCTAACTCAAAATTCTATCAAAAATCTAATCAATAAAAATTTTGTAGAATCTATCCAAAGTAGTGCATCTTCACACTTTATAGCTTTCTTCTTTACCCCCTCTTTTTTTTTATTTCTTCCTCATCAGATCTTCTGCTTCAATTTTCTGTAATTTGAATTTTCAATTTTCTTGATTCTACACCTTATTTTACACAGTTCTTTAAGGTGGTTCAAACCGTTTCCTTCACTTTGCTCTGTACCAACGTCTTCTTTGATCTGATCTGAATTTTCAATTTCTTCTAACACTACATATGTCCATTCTGGAGCTGTGTATTTCTTGTTTGTAACTCTTACTCTTTTCGTTTTACGAACTGATTCTTCTTCAGACTCACTTTGCTCAGTCTGATCTTGAACCTCAATTATTGTCTAAGGTGATCTTTGTTTCAGAGTGTATTTCAGTCTTTTCACTCCTTCTGACCACACATCACCTTTTCTTGCTTTCTTTATTTGAACTGTTTCATTAGCATCAGTGTCAAATAAACAAGTTCTTCTACTTAATTCTTTTCTCTGTTTCACTTGCTCTTGATTTTCACTCAACACTTCTCCATTGTCACCCTCAACAGCAGTCTTATTAGACCCAGTAGCTGTTGCCCACTCTATTCGACTTCTTTCTTGATCAAGCACGTGTTCAACACTTTCAAAGTCCGTAACTTCAGACTCTGCAGCTTCACGTTCTTCAGCTTCTGGTTCACCTTGTTTCTAAACCAGTTGCTGTTCTTCTTCTTGTCTTTCAAGTGGACTTGGGACTCTTCTTGTATGACTTGCATGTATCCAATTCGGCAAGCCACCACACTTCACTGCTGTCATTGTTACCAATATGATTTGGTAAGGGCTGTGCCATCTAGGTTCCAAACATGACTTTCTCACATGTTTCTTCACCAGGATCCTCTCACCTGGACTTAAATCATGTGCTTGCTCCTGCTGTGTTGTGGTTGCAATTTCTCCAACCTGATGGGACGCACCACATCAGTCAATCCTTTGCAATAATCAAGCACTAGATCATCAGTAATATTCATCAGTTGATTTGCTGGTACAATCGGTTGTCTCATTGCTCTTCCCATTATAATTTCATGAGGAGATAATCCAGTCTTTTTATCAGGAATACTTCTCAAACTCATTACCACCAAGGGTAAAGCATCTGGCCAGTTCAACGTTGTGGATGCTCACACTTTGGATAATCTGGACTTAACAGTGCCATTAATTTGCTCAACCACACCAGAGGCTTCTGGTCGATAGGCACAATGCAGCTTTTGTTCAATTTGTAATGCTGCGCAAATCATCTGAATTATTTCATTATTAAGGTGAGTACCTCTATCTGTTTCTAAAGAGACTGGAAATCCAAATCTAGGAATAATCTCTCTCAAAAGCAATTTAGCAACTGTTAGACTATCACTTCTTCTTGTCGGATATGCCTCTACCCAACGAGAAAACAGACAAACAACAACCAACACATATTTTAGTCCATTACAGGGAGGAAGTTCAATAAAGCCAGCCTGCGACCTAGTAAAAAGTCCGGCTGCTTTCCTAATTCTGCCCCAACTAACAACTGTTTTTCTGCCTGGATTCTGCTGCTGGCACACTACGCAGCTTGGGGCTTCATTTAACATCTGCTACTCCCCTACTAACATGGATAGGTGCCCCCTCTGGTAGCGCTTAGAGACCTGCTGGTGATAACGCGCTCGATAAATGTAAATTACAATTACAATTACAAATTACAATCTTTGGCATAGACTCTCTGCAATAACCCTAAATTTAGGATTATACCATGACTGCTTGAAGAGTCTAATCATGGCATCTCTTCCCACATGTGTAATTCCGTGGTACATCCTGGCCATTTGGGAAAGTAAACAATCTGGCAGTACTACTCTGTCATCTGTATACACCCATATTTCATCATCAGGTCTCTTTATACACCCTAATTTAATACAAAGTTCTTTTTCTTCCTCACTGGCTTCCTCCTGCAACTGTCTAATTTCGTCCCACGTTTCAATAGTAGAGAACATCAAGTGGCAATCTGTATTCTTTTTCTCTGATCCTTTGTTAATTGAGACTGAATTTTGTGCACAGAAACGAGCCACTTGGTCAGCGTATCTGTTTCCACTGGTCACATAATCATTTCCTGATCTATGTGCCCGACATTTAACCACTGCAATTTCTTGGGCAATTGTATGCATTCAATAATTTTTTTACATCTTTACTGTTCCGAATCGATGATCCTGCAGATGTCAGAAATCCAAGTTGCATCCACAATTGACCAAAGTCTTGCACCACCCCAAAACCATATTGACTATCCATAAATATGGTTATTCTCAGATTTTTGCCAATTATGCACGCCTTGGTCAAAGCGACCAACTCAGAAATTTGGGCTGAATTTATCCCTTTTAGACAAGATGCTTCAAGAACCATGGCCACTGTACATACAGCATACGAAGCACGCAGGACACCTTTTTCATTCCTCAGACATGAACCATCCACGAACATCACACAATCTGACTCTGACAGAGGTACATCTTTTATGTCAGGCCTCGGCTTCGTACACAATTCTGTCACATCCGAAAAAAATCATGATCAGCTTCATCTTTCACTTCTTCACAATTTGAACTCGGCAACAAAGTTGCTGGGTTCAATGTAGTACATCTTGTTACTGTCACATTTTCAGCACCCAAGATCACTCTTTCATATCTGGTCAAACGACTGCTTGTCATATGCTGAGTTCTAGTACGTGTCAGCAGGATTTCAACAGAATGTGGCACATACACTCTCACTGGATGTCCCATTACAATTGACTCACTCTGCTCCAGACTCACACAAGTCACAGCCACCGCTTTCAAACAACCTGGCAACGCTGCAGCCACCGAATCTAAGGTAGCAGAGAAATATGCCACTGGTCTACGTGCCATTCCATGTCAGGACCGAAAGTGCACACCCATCTCTCTCACAACAGAACAATGCAAACTCTTTACCATAATCTGGCATTCCCAATGCAGGCGTTCAACATAGACTATCTCGCAGTTCCATAAAAGCTTTCATGCTTTCTTCATCCAACTGAATTGGATCCACTACATCTTTGTGAGTCAATCTCTGTAATGGCTTAGCTGTCAATGAAAAACCACTAATCCACTGTCTGCAGTATCCAACCACACCCAAAAACATTCAAACTTCTTTCTGCGTTTTGGGAGGTCCCATTTGCAAAATCACAACAATTCGATCTTGTGATACTTTCCTAACTCCTTTTTCAATTTTATGTCCCAAATATTGAACTTCTTTTTGACAAAATTATAATTTTGCTGGTGACAATTTATGCCCACCTACTGCCAAATGGTTCAGTAGAGCAATTGTATCTGTCACACATGTCTCTCGTATCTTTGAAGCCACCAATAGATCATCGATGTATTGCACCAATACTGAGTCTTCTGGCATTACCAATGACTCCAGAAACTTTTTCAGAATTTGATTGAAAATTGAAGGACTCTCCGTATTACCTTGAGGAACTCGGCACCATGCCAAAACACGATCTCCAAACCGGAAAGCAAAAAGATACTGGCTATCCGGATGCAGGGGTATCAAGAAAAACGCTTGACACAAATCAATCACTGTGAACCACTCCACAACACAAGGAATTTGATAAAGAATCACTGCTGGATTGGGCACTATTGGACAACAAGGAACCACAATCTTATTAGCCTTGCGCAAATCTTGTACAATCCTATACTTCCCACTCGGTTTCCTAATTCCCATAATAGGTGAATTACAAGGACTCCCTAGTATCTCTCTCAAAATACCTTGTTCAATCATTTGCTCAATCACTGGAGTAACTCCCTCTATTGTCTCAGGACTCATTTTATACTGTGGTGTTTTTGGAAATTCTGCACCTTGCTTAACCATAATCTGAATAGGATGAACATCTTTCATTATTACGATGTCTTTCCCTGAAAGATCCCATACATCAGCTGTCACAGTATCTCTTAATTCAACAGGCAAATCATTTATTGTAAACATAGGATATAAATCATTCACTTCTGTCCCTTGCTTTGCTAACATCATCTTAAAAGCAACATCCTCATCTGGTGTTTGGAAAGCAATACCATCAGGTGTACAATAGACTGTGCAATTCATTTTGCACAATAAGTCCCTAACTAAAAGATTCACTGGACTCGAGTCACACACCACAAACTTTGAATTTCCCAATATGAACCTCCATTGGTTTGGTTACTGGAGTCTTAATATGTCTATTTGAGACTCCTACAACTTGGATAGTTTCTCCCGAGAGGGGTAGGTTTGGAATTTCCGCTGTTCTCACAGTAGAACGGGTAGCGCCAGTATCCACAAGGAATGTAATATCATTACCTTCCACTAACCCATCCACAAAAGGACCTGACTGATCTACCTCTAGAGATGCATCAAGCACGCATTCTTCCTCCCCCCTCAGGCACCGTCATTGAGATGAATCTGAATCACTCTCAGAACACTGCAACCAGTATGGCGAAGCCATTTGTACATTTTGATTCTCACCAACCTGTTCACTCACGTGAAAACCAGCATCCGCACTGTATCTCTGCACCTGAGCATCCACATTATTTGGCATAGGTGCTTGAGGCACTTGTACCTGTTGTACCTGTTGTACCTGTGGTGTAAATAGCTGTTGCTGTTGTTGTTGATTCACAACCACCTCATTCTGCATCTGTTGATTGAAATTTTGAACCATTGCATTATTTCTAAACAAAGACTTACACTCGTTCCTCCAATGCCCTAATTGGCCACATCCATGACACAGAAATTTCTTTTTCATTTCTTCTTTATTACCCTTGCCTCTTCCTTTCCCTGGTAACTGCACTTGAACAACCCCATTCGGTACGACATTCATTGGTACCTGACTCTGCCCTTTCATTTGGTAACCTGTATGCAAACCATCAACAAAATTCCCATTATTCTGTTGCGCCACTTTCACCTGTGCCCACATCACTTTTTCCTTCAATTTCTTATGTCTCGATTCAATATCATCACTACAATACTTTGCATATCTCAGAATTTCATCCACTGTCTTGTTCTGCCAACAAATCAAATGTTGCTGAATCATATTACTAATCTCCGGTTTCAATCCAAGCACAAATTTATAGACAAAATGTCCCATATCTTTATCAGTAATGCTTTCAAAACTACTATACTGTTTGAACACCTGTAACAACCTCTCATAATAAGCATGTACTGATTCTTTCGATTCCTGCATCGTCCTGTCAATCTTAACCCAATCTGTATCTTTTGGAGAAATCTTACCTTTCAAATAAGTAATCACTTGGTTATATTTTTTCATCACCTCTTCTGAAGGCGCTCCTTTTTAAGATCTCTAGGATATTCATCTTTTGGCCAATCAACTGCAATTTTACATTCAGTCCATAAATCAGCTGGAACTACAATATCAAACAAGCCATCCAAATCTTTCAACAAGACTTTTGAAACTTTTACAAATCTCTCTACTTGTTTATACCATTCAACAGGCTTTTCTCTCAATCTGGAGAAATCATTTGTGAAAGACAATATATCCTGTCTTGACCAAGGGATATGAACATATCCACCATCCGGAACTTCTTTCATTGGATATATCATTTCAGCAGACTCTGTTTCTCTTAACGGAAGTAAAGGAGAAGCAGTCACACCCTTATTCATATTCGCTTCTTCTTTCTTTCTCGTCTATCTGCCTTTCCAACGTTCCACATCACCCCATCTTTTCAGAGTATTTATCAACTCCTTTATTTGCAATAGTTTTCCAGAAGCATTCAAACTCTCCTGATCCTTATAACTAAAATCCAACCTATACGTCTTTTGCAAAGCCTTTGACTTTTCTATATCCACACCATATTCTTGTGCAGCCTCTCCCAACTTCTCATGCAAATCTTTCGCTTTCAATGTAGTATGTTTACACATGAATAACAACTCTTCATCCTGATATTTACTCAATCTCTCTGGACTAATTGTACCAATAATCATTTCTTCCAAATCTACTTTCAACTTCCCTAAATCCATACTTGATTTAGATTTATTAGATGCCATCCTCTTATCCATTCATCCAACTCCTCCGGCGAAGGTCCCACTGAACTAGAACCCTCTGATGTAGAAGTTGTTTCACTCGCATTTGGCAATATTCTCCTAGGATCTATCTGAACACTTCTTTTTGGCGTTTCAGTCACATTTCCATTTACTGGAAAATCGATCAATGACGTACTTGCCTAATTTGACTCTGATTCACTAATATTCCTAACACCATTCAACGGAACTGTTAATGCATGTACTCTTGTAATATTTTGACCCTCACTATACAATGGAACTATAGGACCAATCATAACTGGAACTGACAACGCTTCTGCATTTAAACTCATCTGATTAATTTTCTGAGTCAATTCCTCTTTTGCTTTATTAAGCATCTCAATCTCCTTTTCCTGTGATATTCGGGTAACCTGTGAAACCTGTGGAATTTGGGAAGCTTCTATTTCAACTAATGGTGCATTCAAAGTAACCCTATCTGGATTCTCCTGATACGGTGGGGGTCTTTTCAGTAACATCTCCTCTAATAACTCATCAACAATTTCATTTGGGTCTGTATCTAATTGTGAAGTTTCTATATTCTTCTTTTTCTCCTTACAATTTCCACCAGCCTGATCCTTAGCAACCATTACTGGACATAATCCATCTAGAATTACATCTCTCCTCCATATCTTCATTTGAGCATCCCACTTAGCCTCAGAAAACCATCTCATCGTATTTTTGTATTTCAATCCATTCCTGTCTCTCTCCCTTCTGTACCCCTCATGCTCCCATTCCTCAAGCGCCTCATACTGCATAGGTCTAGGATTTGGTTTCAAAGAATTCATTCGTCTTCTCAAATTTTCCAAATGTTCACATTAAATGTACCATGCCCTGGGAAAGCTAACACTGCATCATTCTCTGTATATTTCACCCAGTTCTCCAACCATGTACACGTATGGTATCCATGCTCTAACATCATAAAGGAAAAAGGCGATCTTGGAGGAGGTACAGGAATTCCCTCTCTAATCACAATCGGTTTGTCCTTCTAAAAGAAATCCTGAATGGCTTTAATCAACTTCATTTTTAACACTCTTTTTCTTCTCTCTTCACCAACTATTTCGGAAGTGGAAATCCTTCCATAATTCCACTTACTTTATTGGCTCACGCTCATCCAATCCCAGCGCGACTCACACCAACCAACCAATTACAGCACAATACACACCCGCTATTCTGACCAATGCCAGCGCGTCTTTTGTGACGTCAGTATAACTCCTACTACTGACCCTCCCTTTGCAAGAATATTACGGCAATGTAAAACAAAGTTTTTTTCTAACTAAATTCTTATTAGAAACGACATAAAACAGCGCCTTTGTCTGCTCCACTAATAAAGAGATAGTTCAATTACTCTAAAAGATTTCCTTTTGCTTCGAGTAAAGTAACGACCAGCGTCACTCCACTCCCAAAAAAGTGAAAAGAGGTCTTAGAACTCCTCTAGGGATAAGGCCAAAGTTTCGAAGAGGACTTTTTCTTAAAAGAGGTCTTGGTACTCCTTTGGGGATAAGGCCAGAGTTTCTGAAGCAGACTTCCACTATTTCATACACTCTCCTTACAACAGATTAAGGAGGTCATTACGATGGCGGACGGAAAAACAACCGACCGCCATGGTAGCGGGAAAACACCACCCGCCGCTACCGCGGGAAAACCGACGGCTAGATTAGGATCCTCGGCGATAAAAATCCAACCGCGGCGCAAAGGAGACCCGAGAAACCGCCGTTCGCCTGCGGAGAAGGCCCAAACCCGTCCGCGGCAGTCGATTTCCCAGCGGAAACAGCCCAAACGACCGCAACCACAGCGGAGACACCGCCATCGAAATTATGATATTCCCGACATCCCCGCGGTGCAGTGAGCTGTTTCCGACCGCCGCGGTCGACAACATTGAAGAATCAGTGAGACGGCGGAAGCGCTGAAGCCGAGCCACCACTGCGGACGCTCCGTTAAAAAAATGGCGGTCGCTAGAAAAACACACAAAGTGCACCAACCAAACAAGGCATGCACCCAAAAATAGCTAACACAGCCCAAAGACACACCCCCATGGTAAACTCCAAAACTACAAATCCCAGGTTCACACACACACCACACCTGCTACCAATACCCCATCCTGACACACCCACAGACACCAGTATAAATCCAGCCCCCAACATACCACAATTCTTTGCAAAACTCCACAACTGAGGGGACATCCACCACAGATGACAGGAGAGGCAAATCTGCACAACACACACACACATCACCACCACCACCACCACTTCCACACCTGCACCTCTAACACCTTTGCACAGCACACACCATACACATCACAACCACCACTACCACTTCCAAACCTGCACCCTAAACACCTTGACACATCACACACCATGTCACAACAGAGAATGCCCAAATTCACTGAGAGTGAGTTGAAGGTCATGGTCGATGAGATAATCAGGGTAGAACCACAATTGTTTGGTAACCAGGTCCAACAGACACCTCTAGCAACAAGGACGCAAATGTGGAGAAGGATAGTAGAGAAGGTCAATGCAGTAGGGACCGTGCCACACAATAGAGATGAAATCGTGAAGAGGTGGCACGATCTGAAGGCAGTGGTCAAAAAGAAGAGAGTCAAGAACCATGAGCTGGCTCACAGGACAGGCAGTGGCCCTCCCGTTCCACTCAAAACATTCACTGAATGGGAGGACAAGGTGCTTGGCATTCTACATCCAGAGAGTCTCTCAGGAATACCCGGGGGAGTGGAGGCTGGTAAGTACAAACAAATGCCTAACATCACACAAATGAACTGTCTTGCACTATTACAAAATAATACCTCCTAGGTTCAAATTCATTCATGTGCACAACACTCCCCTCAACACATCTCTCACAGATACAACAGACACTCCCCCTGAAGCCCCCCAAAGGTAGTCAGCAACATCACCATGGGTACATGTGTACATGCTGCCAGCACTACAACTCCCACCAGGCCCCCTTGTCCCACAGCTGAGCAGGATGGAGCACTGCCCCCACCCAGAAGCATGCCTCAGCCATTGTGTGCTACACCCTCACCTAACAGGTAGGTAGCCATCTTTACAGGGAGGTGGGTGGGTGTTTGGGAGGCCTGCACTACAACTCCCACCAGGCCCCCTTGGCCCACAGCTGAGCAGGATGTAGCCCTCCCCCACCCAGAAGCATGCCTCAGCCATTGTGTGCTACACCCTCACCTAACAGGTAGGTAGCCATCTTTACAGGGAGGTGGGTGGGTGTTTGGGAGGCCTGCACTAAAACTCCCACCTGGCCCCCTTGTCCCACAGCTGAGCAGGATGTAGCCCTCCCCCCACCCAGAAGCATGCCTCAGCCATTGTGTGCTACACCCTCACCTAACAGGTAGGTAGCCATCTTTACAGGGGGGAGGTGGGTGGGTGTTTGGGAGGCCTGCACTACAACTCCCACCAGGCCCCCTTGGCCCACAGCTGAGCAGGATGTAGCCCTCCCCCACCCAGAAGCATGCCTCAGCCATTGTGTACTACACCCTCACCTAACAGCTAGGTAGCCATCGTTACAGGGAGGTGGGTGGGTGTTTGGGAGGCCTGCACTACAACTCCCACCAGGCCCCCTTGGCCCACAGCTGAGCAGGATGTAGCCCTCCCCCCACCCAGAAGCATGCCTCAGCCATTGTGTGCTTCACCCTCACCTAACAGGTAGGTAGCCATCTTTACAGGGAGGTGGGTGGGTGTTTGGGAGGCCTGCACTACAACTCCCACCTGGCCCCCTTGTCCCACAGCTGAGCAGGATGTAGCACTGCCCCCACCCAGAAGCATGCCTCAGCCATTGTGTGCTACACCCTCATCTAACAGGTAGGTAGCCATCTTTACAGGGAGGTGGGTGGGTGTTTGGGAGGCCTGCACTACAACTCCCACCAGGCCCCCTTGGCCCACAGCTGAGCAGGATGTAGCCCTCCCTCCACCTAGAAGCATGCCTCAGCCATTGTGTGCTACACCCTCACCTAACAGCTAGGTAGCCATCGTTACAGGGAGGTGGGTGGGTGTTTGGGAGGCCTGCACTACAACTCCCACCAGGCCCCCTTGGCCCACAGCTGAGCAGGATGTAGCCCTCCCCCCACCCAGAAGCATGCCTCAGCCATTGTGTGCTTCACCCTCACCTAACAGGTAGGTAGCCATGTTTACAGGGAGGTGGGTGGGTGTTTGGGAGGCCTGCACTACAACTCCCACCTGGCCCCCTTGTCCCACAGCTGAGCAGGATGTAGCACTGCCCCCACCCAGAAGCATGCCTCAGCCATTGTGTGCTACACCCTCACCTAACAGGTAGGTAGCCATCTTTACAGGGAGGTGGGTGGGTGTTTGGGAGGCCTGCACTACAACTCCCACCAGGCCCCCTTGGCCCACAGCTGAGCAGGATGGAGCACTAGTCCCACTCATAGGCATGTGACGTCTGTGCAGCCGCACATGACACCATGCCACTTAGTCCACAGTCACCAACACGCGGTAGCCTGATGCGAGTTTGAAAATCGCGGTAGGCGTGCACCACCCCCGCGGAGGCGGTCACTGGAGGCATTCAAAAGATGCACCACCGCTATAGCGCGCACATAGACCCTACGGTGTGTCACCGGCATGGACCATGCCCTTGCAGCCAATGGGAAGCAGCCTCGCGGTAGCCTGATGCGAGTTTGAAAATCGCGGTAGGCGTGCACCACCCCCGCGGAGGAGGTCACTGGAGGCATTCAAAAGATGCACCACTGCGGTAGTGCTCACATGGACCCTACGGTGTGTCACCGGCATGGACCATGCCCTTGCAGCCAATGGGAAGCAGCCTCGCAGTAGCCTGATGCGAGTTTGAAAATCGCGGTAGGCGTGCACTGCCACCGCGGAGGCGGACATTGGATGTATTTGAATGAGGCAGACCTGGTACACCAATTGCAGCACCCTGGGACCACTGACACAGCCACAGGGGCCTATATATGTGTGGGAGGGTGCACCACATTCCCACAGCTACCAGGGACTGCTGACTGACAACCCTCCACCTGCTGCTGCTGCCTCAAGGGACTGCTGGCTGCCACCCTGCACCTGCTGCTGCTGCCTCAAGGGACTGCTGGCTGCCACCCTCCACCTGCTGCCTCAAGGGACTGATGGCTGCCACCCTCCACCTGCTGCTGCCTCAAGGGACTGCTGGCTGCCACCCTCCACCTGCTGCCTCAAGGGACTGCTGGCTGCCACCCTCCACCTGCTGCTGCTGCCTCAAGGGACTGCTGGCTGCCACCCTCCACCTGCTGCCTCAAGGGACTGCTGGCTGCCACCCTCAACGTGCTGCTGCTGCCACATGTCCATTGTGATGTTGAGGACTCAGAAGATCCGTGCCAGTCCCTTCACCAGTGAGGAGCTTGGGGTCCTGGTAGACGGGGTGCTTGCACAGTACCCAAGGCTTTATGGCGGCCCTAATGTCGTGGTAAGTCTCCCAGACTGTGAGTGAGAGTGCAGGGTGTGCACACGTGGGTTGGAGGTGCTTCGGTATGTGTCAGTGGTTGTGGGGCTCTGACATGCACTGCCTATCATGTTTACTACAGCGGGAAGGGCTTGGTGGGCTCTTTCACACGTTACCCTGCATGCCTATCCTGAGTAGAGGGACATGTCCTGTAGTGTCAGCCATACAGTGCAGCTGCATTTTGGTGATGTAGGAGTCTGGCCAGTTATCGTTTGTGTGAATGGCTGTGTTGCTCCAAATTAACCCACTCAGTGTCAATCCACCTGCCCTACACAGTCCCCGCCGAATGCCACATGTCCACGTCACTGCATGTACAGTGTGTTCCAAGTGTGTTTGGGTCACGCCTCTTCATCTAAGTCCCATCTCTGCCATGTAGATTGCACAGGAGCAGGCGTGGGAGAAGGGTGTGTGTATGACAGTTGTTGTCACTCTATGTGAGTTCCAGGACACAGTAAGGCTTTCACAGGGCTAGGACACTTAGGAATGCGCAGTGTTGGACACAGTGAGTCCAACAACAAGACACATGTTTTGCTATCTTCTCTATGTGTAGTTGTAGGTAACTGCAGACAGTAGCTGCAGCCAGACTACACGTTGCTTGCTGTGTTGGTATCCTGCATGTGAATGGGATGTGGAGGTACTGTGTCCACCATCGAACATGCATGCCTGTACGTCTGATTGACCAATGACATTGCACCATGTTCACAGCAATTGTTGGCTATGTGACAGTTGTAGCTGGAGTTTTGGATGAGTCACTGTCGTGCTACAGCATTTTCGTTGTGTTGTCATTGTGCACTGTGTCACTGGAACCTCACCCCTCTTGTCTCCCATGCCTGCAGCTGAAGGTCCACCAGCGTAAAGCCGTGTGGAGGGCCATTGCCTCCAGAGTCCGGGATCTGGGTGGGTCAAACCGAAGGCGCACCCACTGTCATAAAAGGTGGGACGACATCTGCCGGCTGAGCAAGAACGTGGCCCAGATGACGCTGGGGCTGCTCCCTCGGACTGGCAGGTTGGCTAGGCGCAGCATGACACCACTAATGGCCCGCATCCTGGCTGTCACACAACCTGAGCTGGACAGACAACTGAAGGAGCATCAGCAGTGAGCCAGGGGTGAGTATGTGTTGCAGGCTGCCTTTGGCTGGGAGTGGGTGCATGTGTCTACAGAGTGTGCAAATTGTCAGCTGTGTGACGTTGGTTGTGTGGTGCAATGTTTTAGGAGTGGCCTCTGTGCTGGGTGTATGTGCCATGCTTTTGCCCAAACGGTGCTTCATGAAGTGAGTTTTAGCACTGTGCATCTCTCTTACATTTGGAGTTGTAGCCTTCAGGTACCTTCTGCTGTGGGGTAGTGTGTGAATTCAGATGGATGGGAATGCCAGTGTGCCAACTGTGAATGCGTTTCAATGAATGCATGCAATTCCAGACCTCAGATGTCTGCCAGTCAGACATCTAAGGCCAATGTGCAACAGTAGATGTGCCCATGGACTCGATATGGTGGATGGCATGTGTGCAGGGTCATTATGGGCTGGTATGTTGTAGTCTGTGTGGTCCCCTACTGCTCCACACATGTAGGTGATGTGCACCATGTCGTGGTGTTCATCCTTGCCAACATCGGGACAGTGTGTGTGCACAGGCCATTTTGGGGCTGTGTCTGATGTGAGCCAACTGCAGGATGGTGTGCTGTGTGAGTCACCTGGGGCACTTATGGCAGGATGTGTGGCGGACATGCACCGTTGTGTTGAGATTTTGGGTGGCAAGATATATGTGTGCACATGGTGGCATGCAATGTGCTGCACACCTCTTTCTAGGATGCAGATGTATTGGCATGTGTTAGTTCTGTTGATGCCACTCATCTCACAGTACTTCTCTCTCCTATGCAGCAGCTCCCGTATGTGCAGAGGGAGAGAGGACGGACACCAGTGGTGAGGCTTCCAGTGCAACAGCCGCACCGGAGCAGGCTGAGACAGATGTGACCAGCGCCGAGGAGGGGGACAGGAGTCTGCTAGAGGATTCACAGCCGGAGACACAAAGCTCTACCTCATCTGACGCCAGCGGTGACACATCCATGTTGGGGGGTACAGGGAACGGGGACTCGGCCTCCTCTTCCGCCACACAGCATCCAGTGCCCAGCCTCCTTTCAACCTCCACTGGTGCTGCCCGTGACCGCATGAGTAGGAAGGGAAGAGTCACCTTCACCCCAGGCACAGCTGCCCCAGCCCATGTCAGCCCTGCTGCCCTCAGTGCACAAGCAGTCGAGCTATTGCGCCAGCTGTGTGTGGGGCAGACAGCACTTCTCAATGCCTTCCAAGAGCATGACAAAAAGTTGGGGCAGGTTATAGCTTTCATGGAGGGCTTACATTCCGACGTAGGTGGGCTACACCGGACTGTGCAGTCCTTGTCATCAACTGTGACAGCAGCCCTGCAACAGGCACATAGTCAGGGAGCGGCTCCCAGCACTCGGTCTGGCCCCGTGTCACTGTGCACCTCTGACGACAGTGACAATGCTCAACGGACCCCAAAGTCCCGATACAGAACCCGCAGCACACAGGAGCAGCAGCAGCCCAAGCGTACTAGGGCGCAGACACCATCCCCACATAAGAGTAAGGCCACCCCAGAGCGCAGAGAGAAAAGCCCATCAGGCGACAGCAAGGGCCACAAAGCAAATAAAAAAGCATCAGGGTCACAGGCCTCCCCTGCCAAAGACTCCCCTGTCCCAAAGACGTCTCGCAGAGGCAAAATGACAGTTTCCATACCCACTGAGAAGGTGTTGCCTGCAAACATTACACAGGATGAGGGCCCCATGGATAATCCATCCTTGACCTCCACTCCCATCCCAAGCCCTGTGAAGCCAGCACGTGAGGACACTGTAGGGGGCAAAGCTGGTGGACAGAGGGAGGCAGGGTGGCGGCAAACACCAGGCAAGCGCACAGCGGGATCCAGCATGTCCCCAGAGGGAGGGTCACCATCCACACCAGAATCAGCTTTGGTGTTGGGGTCACCTGTTGTGTCTGCCCCAGTTCCCCTCAATCCCCAGGCAGGGAAGCCTTTCAGGATCCCCAAGAAGTGGAGAGGCACCCCTCCACAATCTCCGGCACACACTGTGTCTCACCAGGGCATGAGTCCACCTCCCGGGCCACCACCCCACCTGGTCCAAGCAGCCCCCAGCTACCACATGCACAGTTGGCTCTTCCACAGTTGTTACTCCCACTGCCCAGGGCAGTCCTCCAACTGACCCCAACACACAGTCAGCTCCAAGTCCGACAGACAGCCCCATCTGAGTGGTGGTCACCCTCACACACCTGTCTGTCCACAGGGGTGCGTGTGATGCCCATTGTCACACCCATTACTCTGTTGCTGGGCATGGCATGGTAGAGTTGCATACATTCCCTGTGTAGCTTCTTATGTCACTACTCTGCACAATGTCTTTGACTTTTTGTTCACTGCTGTTTGCCCCTTGCCTGTGCAGCATCTCATGTACCTCACCTGCACATTGGACTGGCCACTGGCCTTGCTGTTCACTGCTGTTTGCCCCTTGCCTGTGCAGCATCTCATGTACCTCACCTGCACTTTGGACTGGCCACTGGCCTTGTTGTTCACTGCTGGTTGCCCCTTGCCTGTGCAGCATCTCATGTACCTCACCTGCACATTGGACTGGCCACTGGCCTTGCTGTTCCCTGCTGTTTGCCCCTTGCCTGTGCAGCTTCTGAGTGGAACTACTCTGCACATTGTACTTGCCTTGTGTTTCACTGCTGTTTGCCCCTTGACTGTGCAGCTTCTGATGGAAGTACTCTGCACATTGTACTTGCCTTGTGTTTCACTGCTGTTTGCCCCTTGCCTGTGCAGCATCTCATGTACCTCACCTGCACATTGGACTGGCCACTGGCCTTGTCGTTCACTGCTGTGTGCCACTTGCCTGTGCAGGATCTCATGTACCTCACCTGCACATTGGACTGGCCACTGGCCTTGCTGTTCCCTGCTGTTTGCCCCTTGCCTGTGCAGCTTCTGATGGAACTACTCTGCACATTGTACTTGCCTTGTGTTTCACTGCTGTTTGCCCCTTGACTGTGCAGCTTCTGATGGAAGTACTCTGCACATTGTACTTGCCTTGTGTTTCACTGCTGTTTGCCCCTTGCCTGTGCAGCATCTCATGTACCTCACCTGCACATTGGACTGGCCACTGGCCTTGTCATTCACTGCTGTGTGCCCCTTGCCTCTGCAGGATCTCATGTACCTCACCTGCACTTTGGACTGGCCACTGGCCTTGCTGTTCACTGCTGGTTGCCCCTTGCCTGTGCAGCTTCTGATGTAACTACTCTGCACATTGTACTTTGCCTTGTGTTTCACTGCTGTTTGCCCCTTGCCTGTGCAGCTTCTCATGGACTCACTCTGTACTTTGTCCTGCCCACTGGCCTTGTCGTTCACTGCTGTGTGCCCCTTGCCTGTGCAGGATCTCATGTACCTCACCTGCACTTTGGACTGGCCACTGGCCTTGCTGTTCACTGCTGTTTGCCCCTTGCCTGTGCAGCATCTCATGTACCTCACCTGCACATTGGACTGGCCACTGGCCTTGCTGTTCACTGTTGTTTGCCCCTTGCCTGTGCAGCTTCTGATGTAACTACTCTGCACATTGTACTTGCCTTGTGTTTCACTGCTGTTTGCCCCTTGTCTGTGCAGCATCTCATGTACCTCACCTGCACATTGGACTGGCCACTGGCCTTGCTGTTCACTGCTGTTTGCCCCTTGCCTGTGCAGCTTCTGATGGAACTACTCTGCACATTGTACTTGCCTTGTGTTTCACTGCTGTTTGCCCCTTGCCTGTGCAGCATCTCATGTACCTCACCGGCACATTGAACTGGCCACTGGCCTTGCTGTTCACTGCTGTTTGCCCCTTGCCTGTGCAGCATCTCATGTACCTCACCTGCACTTTGGACTGGCCACTGGCCTTGTTGTTCACTGCTGGTTGCCCCTTGCCTGTGCAGCTTCTGATGTTACTACTCTGCACATTGTACTTGCCTTGTGTTTCACTGCTGTTTGCCCCCCGCCTGTGCAGCTTTTCATGTAAATACTGTGCATATTGAAATGCCCACTGGCTTTGCTGTTGCCCAAATTTGTTGTCTCTATATGCAAATTGTGAATAAACACAGTTGGTCCTGCAGTGAGTTGTGTCAGTGTCCTTCCTGAATAAAGTTGTTTCTGTGTGCGCGTGGTTTACTGTGTCACAGGCTCAGTATGCCACTTCAACATTGCCAATGGGTTGTCTCACAATTCATTTTTTTTGCAGGGGTGGGAGGCACTTCATTTCTACATGACTGTGATACTTATGGGTGCAGTGCAGGTGGTTGGCAATGAAATCTTGTTGTCATCTTCCTTCTTGGCTCATGTTATCTATGGTGGACACATGTCAGGTTTGTGGGCAATGGCAGCACAGGGTGGGAGTTTGGGCACAGGCTTACAGGCAGGCAGGCCAGGGTCATGTGGTCTGTGTGAGCTTCCTTTCTGTGTGCCAATCAGTGTCGGTGTATGGACATCTTGTGGTGATGAGTTATCCAGGTCCCATGGCTTACTTCCAATGTGTGCACTTGGGTGGTGGAGAAGTGTATGGTGTGAAGGGGATGACTTGGTTGTGACTGTGGATGTGTGTGCACCTGCATTGTCAACTACTGCCATGTGTGACCCTGGAGTGGTGTGCCTGTATGTGTACTTGTTTAGCCCTGTGGTTGTGTTTTGTGCACATGGCAGTATTGTGTGTTGCTGTTGTGGGAGGAGGTATGTGTAACATATCCTACTTGTACTTGGCTGTCATGTAGTGTGTCACTGTGTGTTGTGCAGCAGACATTGTCTTGTCCAGTATTTGGATGCCTATGTGTGGCTGGTCAGTGTTTGAGTTCAGGGCCTTCCTTACATCCCTGTGCCTATACATGGGTGTCCTTGCTGTCTCCAGGAGTTGTTGCATTGGGGTGACCGTGGTTTGTGTTGACTGACTGTGTCAGCCATGTGTGCTGTGATGGGCTGTGTGTGTTCTCACATGTGTCTTGTCTTGCATGAGCATCACACATGCTTGATGGTTGTGTCACTGCCCTTCCATTTGTGGGCACCTCACTTTGGCTTTCCTATATGTTGTCCTCCATTACTGCTGGCATGTGGTGTGTGTATGTAGCTGTGAGTCAGGGTGGTGTGTGTGTGTGTGACTTGTCAGGTAGTGTGTGCAGTGAAGTGTTTGGTCCTCATCTGTGTGTGTGTACATTTTGTGCCTGGCCTCAGTGTTCTTGGCTTGTGTGTGATGTTGTTGTGGTGTGTGTGTTGGCTGGGGCCTGGGCTTCTGTGCTGTGTGTTCCTTTGCAAAGGGTCCTGCTGTGACTGTATATGCAGTTGTTGGGACGTGGGGCATGGTGTGGCTGTAGTTGTGTGGTTGTTGTGCAGGAGTGGCACTTGGGAGGCACATGTTGTGTCACTTCAGGGAGGTAGCTGGTGTGTTGTGGATGGAGTTGTGGCTCTGTGCGATTTGTACGGTGCCCTTGGCATGCGCTGGCCCTGTGCTCTGCGTTGTGTGCATGGTTTCATGCACACTGACTGCAGCGGTGACGTAACCGGGACATTTGTTCATGATTGCGGTACATGGGTGGGCAGTATGTGGCGAGATGTTTTTGTCACAGGTGGGACATGTGTGTGTACAGTGATGGCTGTGTGCCTGTCCCCACAGGGGTTTTTGGTGTTCCCATGCGATGTTTTTCCACCCTGGAGCTGTGTATTGTGTTACTTGCACTGTTGTGTCTGTACGTACCTGCGGAGGCGTCCGCGGCGGTGGATAACTTGCAGGTGGTGTATCATGTACAGCACCGGGAAGGCGTGTAGGGCAGGATCCATCGAGGTGTGTCCCGGGTGTTTCTTTTCTGTCTCCGCTGTGATGTCTCCGCCGTCTTTCGCTGTGCGGTTTCTCCGTCGCGGTGCGCTGCCCTGTTTCCGGCATCGTGATATCTTCAGCGTACGGGACGTCATTCCGCACGGCGGTGTGTGGTGATTGGCTCACTCTGCCGCGGTGGCGGGCGCACTTTGATGGTGGTCGGCGTCGCACCGCAGCGGGTGGGAAATGTGCAATGTGTGGCCATCCTAATATGGCGGGCGTGGAGACCGCTGGCGGTGTGCGGTAAATGGGTGTTACCGCCACCGCCGGCACCGCGGTCGTGTCTCCGTCCGCCATCCTAATAGGCCCCTAAGTGCCTAAAATAACATCAACAGCCTTTCACTGTTCGATATTACAACAACAGACAAAGAACTTCCAGCGTGATATTTCTTCACACTGTGACTTCCAGTGTGGTATTTCTCCACACTTTGACTATGCCACAACGGCTTAAATTAACATCCCGGTACCTTAGGCAACTCCGTACCCGTACTTCCAGACTACATAGAAACAAAGATAATAACTTTCTGTATTAATAATCAATAATCTTAAATCAATAAATCAATCATTGATCTACCAAAATAACCAATATAACCACCAATCTCTGCTACCAAAACTGATCCAGCATTTCAGGACTAGAAATTTCTTAAGACAAGGCCCATTTTCCATTACCCAACAAGTCCCTTCACGCTGGTTTAGTGTAATTCCAATTTAATCCAACACCTACCAATCGCACCTATATGCTCTCATACCAAAATTTGGCGATGCAATCTTTATATAGTTGATTACATTCGGCAAATCAAACCTTAGAAATAAATCACTCCTAATAAAGACAGACTCATTTGTAAATGTATAATGTTTATCTAAATAATGTGAAATAATGCTCTTTGGTACAAACATACAGCACAAACCATTGATCGTCACAAAGCAAACAAAATCAGAAGAGAAAATTACAAATTCATATCAATGACAATGCATAAAGGAGTGGATAGGCGAAGAGACAAAAGATTCAGAAATAAAAATACATTTGCAAATGTTTATGCAAATTCAGATTTCAGTCTATACTAACCCAATAGGAATAGGAAATCTACTCTCTGGCCATGAGAGCAGCAAGGCCCCTCAAGAAGATTTGAAGAGGCAAAGACTAAGTCAGTAATCAGTAGACAGGAAACAGAAACAGCAAACCGACGACAGCGACGATCTCCCAACAGTCTCACAAGACAGTCTCCTAAACCCCTACCACCAGGCACCTCAATTATACCCTAAAACCCAAATGTCCAACCCACACAAGTATCAAACTAAAGGTTTTATTCATATTTGATTGGTTAAGGAAGGGGTTGTATGGTAACACCATTCTCAGCATGTCCGCCACACTAAATGTCCAATTGTTTTTTATTTAATCAATGACATAAACTTCCAGCCCAGGAAACACTAATCTGAGCCACCGTTATTTTCTTACTCTTCTCCGGCAAAGTGTTGCAGACTTTGTATATCTTTCTCACTGAGCGGCCTCTCTGCAGAGGAAGCGTGAAAATCCTGCTCCATCAAGCCGACACGGTGTGTTGCGCTCATGGTCATTTCATAATGACCTTGTTGTGGTTCTGCTCTCGTGGGGGAGAATGTTATTATTAGAAATGTTGGGGGATGAATATAGGGTTGTGGGCCAACTGTATTTTCATTCTGTAACTGGCGTTTGAAGAGAACTGTTCTCCTACAATAAAGGTGGATCCTATTATTACAATTCAGAGTCTGTTATTGCTTGCTGTACTCTGAGGGATTTCGTTACTGGGACCTTTCCTACAATAACCAAAAATAACCACTAGAGTAATCACTAACCTTGGGTTTTGGAGTAATGTGCTACTTATTGTAAAGTGCTTCATCTTCTTGTCAAAGGTAGTAAGCACTATATAAATCCAATTACAATTACATTCACAAAGATATACAGTCATACAAAGACATGTATGACCTTAGACAACAACTACTAACACATGGAAGAATGGACACAGATACTGACACCTATAACACGCCTTCAGTCAACAAAGTACTCACAGACTAGCACACAGATAGACACTTATGTAGAAATAAGAATACACGTGCTGGAACATAAGCATATACCAACCAATGTATCAAAGCCAAGACAGAGCCAGACACCTTACCACCCAGAGCAACTGACGTCAATGTATAATCATGGTACTTTGATGAACAGGTATTTAAATAGCCATGCACCTTGAGGCACCCGAAAGACAGCAAACATACATGCACACATGAAAAATGCCGTGGGCAGAAGGACATATGATTGAAAAGATGATCAAATAATGAGAACTGATGGATCCCATAAGGATATATGGAGCGCAATTTGAAAGGGTATGATGCAAGCTTCTTATGCACGTATTCTTTAGCTCCTCTACTTAGGAAATTAAACTGATGTCAAGCGCCAATGCTCATATAGTCCTTAGCCTCTCGTTCACCTCTTCTCGGTGAGCTCACAGGCGTACTTTAGTCTTCATGCCAGCCCATTCCTTCCTGTGTGTGAATGAGGCGCCGAATACCCATTAGAAATATATTTATAACGAACAGGAACTATTAAGGGCCATGCACTATTCTTGGAAGTGTACACAAAGAAACGCCACTGATTATAAGGATTCGGGTGCGCTTTAACAGTCTTGTCAAATAAATCGGATTTATCCGTGTTTTCCTTTTAGCAGCCTGACGCAGAGAAAGAAGATGGTGGCGTTCATGTCAGCCATATCGGTGGCATGAACTCATCCCCTTGACGTCAGACGGCTTACTCTAACACAGCCCTTCAGCACAGCGGGACCCTTCGCCACACACGAGAGTTAATAATGTATCATACTCAAACAGCACGCCATACGGCCGTATCAAGGGATCACCAAAGGTCACTCGCAAAATGGAGCCTCTTGCGTTGGAGGTATGGCTCGTGCTGCTCAGCAACTCTCAGTACTGGATTCCCATTGGACACGCTCAACTGAAACATCCAAATACTTATCTTCAATTGCCATAGAACTGCTAGGCCCTCGAAAAGTCCAGAAGTATTCTCGGAGATGCACTAGTAAGATACGTATCCCACTCACCATTCCCCATGAAGGCATGACGCAAAATGATTGTTCCTTTGATTGCAGAGTGTAGAATGACACCACTCTGTTGTCATAGTTACTGCCAATAGATGGGATGCTTGGCCACGTAAGGCTGCAAAACAAAACCTCGCAGAACTTAAGATCACAGGGAGTCCATTTCTCCCACTTGAACATGCCCTTTAACATGGTCCCACAGGCCCCTCGTACGTTGGGCCTGCATCTGGCCTTCTGGATACAGTATTAGTATTACAACAGGTGTCATAATAGAGCACGCTTTTCCTCACAAAAACTGTACTGTGTAAAACGTGGTGCAATATATGCTTAGAATATAATTGACATTTCTAGTTTTGCAGCTTGAAATAGAGGAAAAACTATGTCATTGCCATTTGTTAGGCTTGGAGTGCACCATCCTAGCGAAGACTCTCTCCAGTTCTGGAGCCACGAGCTAAATCCTGGCACAGTCCTTCTTAGCCCAGCAAAAAAGTACGCACGTGTCACCTCACCTGGAGAAAGATAGGTGGCCTAACATACACACTATGCAAAAGGTAGTGTGCCGGGCTTTAAGTGGGCCGGGTCCGTCCGGGTCTCGGACTCGGTAGTAATCGAAAATGGACATTGAAACACGTCCCTATCGGGCCCACTATTCATGCTCTTAACTTTACTGGTAAAAACAGTGATCGATTTCTGAACGATGAATGGAATAAAGTTAAGGCAAACCATGTTTTTCCTGTTTATATTTCGCATGCTTTTGCATCCCTTAAGTGTTAGCTATTTCCAGGATGCTGTATTTTTGCATTTTTTCCATGCAGCATATCACTCGTGTATGGTGCATACTCTGAACGAAGTCACCTCAGGTGTTTATTACGGGCCACTATTGAGCGGTCAGAAGCTGAGGATGAAGTCAGTGCCAGTTTCTCATTGTGCATATGAGTGTGTCAAACGGCTGTTCAGAATACATTGTGATCCAATCCATGTGTTCTCTGCAGAGAGAACAGATCAGTGGTCAGTACTACAGTTGCAATTGTGATTCTGTGCAGAGGAGTTGCCAAAATATTGACATGGTGAAAGTGAAAGGAAATGTTTAATTTACACTCACAATTTTAGAATTGGAACATTCTCAATATTAATTAATTACAGCTAAATTATTGTTGTTACTCATTTATCTTAAACAGCTAAAAACCATATGCAAAGTCAATCGTCCTGCCTGGTTTTAGGTGTATGATCTGGACCCAATAACAGAAAGCCAGAATAGGTGTGGGCACACTAATGGAATCACCGAATTTTAGTTTAGGTGTTTAAGCCACACCCTTAATTACATAGGCCATGTCCATTTTAGAGCCCACCCCAACCTTTTTTTATCCCACTTAAACCCTGATAACGTGAATGCAGCTGCTTAGTTTGGATGCAGCACTAGGGCGACCAGACGTCCCGGTTTTGCACGGATAGTCCAGTTTTTTCATGGACTGTCCTGGCGCCCCCACAGTTTTTTCTGAAACAAAGAAATGTCCCGGTTTTTGAGAGGTTCCTGTGAGCGGGCACATTATCACATTGTGGTACAGTCTCACGTTTCCTCTGACCCTCTCTTAACACACGAATAGGCCTTCAAAGGCTTCTCAATTGTCTTGGCATGTATGTAGATAGGAATGGCCTGGAAGTAAACCCCAAATGTGATTGCTTTTACTCGGCATCTTAAAAAGAACTGTAAATGGCACCTTTGTGAAAATACAATATATGAGGCATCTACCTACGTATATTTAGGGGTAAAAATAGATGTAAGAGGAACATTCGTATCCCAGAGAAAGGCAATCAAGGGGAACGCCCAAGCAATCAATTATGCCTTTTCAGCGTTGGCAAGATCCATTCGAGCCATGCCCTGAAACATTTGGGAGCAGTATTGAAGGCCAAACTTATACCATCCCTTGCGTTTGGATCAGAGATAATGCTAGGCACTGAGGCCAGCCTCCTTGACAAACTAGTGATAATTTATTTGTTTATTTATTTATTTGCAGAGTTTTATATAGCGCGGCTAGACCCAGAGGTATCAGATCGCTTTACAGGAGGATCAGCGAGTTACAGGTTACAAAAATTACATCAGTTACAAGCCAAATATAGGCATAGGAGTAAAAACATGAGATTACACAGTAATATAAGTTATTAGCGAGTAGCATAGCCAAGACGCACGTCTGTATAGGGAATGGAGGTAGAGGGGGTAAGGCAAACCGGGGAAAGGAATGCAGATCGAGGCAGGCCGACCGGGAGGGGGAAAAGAACTTCAGGGGGAACAAATCAGACAAAGAAGTCAAAGTGAAGGACAGACAAAACCATGAAAAACCGTGAAAAACAATGTCCGATGTCCGGCTGGGTAGGTGACGGCAGAGGGGGTGAACCAGAGCCAAACTCCTCTATATCTGCTTAGGACAGCTCCACCGGGCATCAGCCAAGGGTACTGGGGCTCCGCGGTAAGTACAAACAGTTTTAGTTTCAGCCCGTGGGGCATCGTCATAGCTCAATCTAAGGCATTAGTCCCGGTGTTACTGGGAGGCGCCGTCTGCCTCGTGATAAGATCGTATAAACAAACCTTTCGGCTACCCAGATCTGCCTCACCTGCGCAAGCTCAGCTGGAGTTTTCACTAACTAAACAGACAATTGCCAGACCTGCTGTATTTGTAAAGCTCTGCCACAATCCGTGTGCAGCAGCTGCCAACAATACGGTGGCTAAACAAGTTTGGACTGAAATTAATCTCCAATGTGGGAATGGAGCCTATAAGAAATATTTGGAGAACAACATTGTGAGGCTAGTACTTGGAGATCTATGGAACGCCAACATATCTGGACAAGTCTTTAAGAAAATGTTAAAAAAGTCGATTACATTTCAAAGCTGGGCCACAGACAATGAAAAGTTGTCCAAGTGCCTTCACGGGTGGCTGGTACTGAAATCTTATTCAAGCCTAAGGGAATCCTTATGTTTAGAAGCACCCTACCATTGGGCGGAGGAGCGTCGCCCCACTGCTTTCTCTCAGTGGGAGAAGCAGAAACATAAAATGATAAAACTACCACTTTATGTTTCTGCTTCTCGCACTGCGAGAAGGCAGAAGTGTTTGGTTGGAGGCCGGCGGGTGGACGGGGCTGCTCTAGGGCAGGAGAGGAGTGGCTTGACCACTGCTGAGCGTGCTGACTCTTTGGTCAGCCCTCTAGGGCCGACCAAACCAGTCATGCGCACTCTGCATTTTCTCCATGTAGGCTGCATGCAGCCTACATGGAGAAAATGGCCTCCCCATAGGCGCCTGGCTGGCCGGCGTCCCGACCAATCACAACACTGCCATCGTAGCGTTGTGATTAGCTTAGGTGAGGGGAGAGAGGCTGCCTGCTTCCTGTTCCTGCCGGCGGACGGAGAGCAGGAGAGACGCAGAAGACACAGGACCGGGCCAGCGAAGGTAATTTGACTTTTTTATTTTAATTTTAATTTAAATTACCCCCCCCCCTGTGCGACCCCATCCCCGCGCGACCCCGCCCCCTCGGACCCCTGCCCCCCAACCGCGAGTCATGCCGGCCGCGACTGCAGACACTCCTGGCACTAAGACTTGGTGAGATACCTACACTAGATTTCCTTACAAAATGGAGGAAAGGCTGCGCAGGTGAAGACAAGAGTTGCCACCTGTGTCATCAGGGGGTTGAAACTCTACAACACGTTATCTGTATCTGTCCCGTTCCGGTAAATCAGTGAAGAAGCTTATTAAGACAAGAGTTTAACGGCTTAGGAATTAGGTCCTTCAGGACTGTACTGATGGAGTCAGTGGACCCCAGAAACACAATGCTGAACATCAGATTAGTGCAGTTTCTGACTATTTTTAAAACCATGACAGGAGCATAGGTTTTGTTATGGGAGGAGCTGAGGAGCTGGTGGAGCTAAAGTGATCTGACAAGTTAATATCGTGGACATCGACATGCCTGGGACGGGCAGCTAGGGAAAAAGTCAAAAGCTTTCCCTATCCCTTTATGTTTCATATAGGTACCCTAATATAGGCTCGGTAATATCATACACCGTCACCTACATTATCTCCCTTATACTACACAGTAATGAGCCTTTAGGATTGAACCTTTACCTAGTTCTAGTCCTGGGTGCAGAAGGAGGGTTTTTCCTAAACAATTGAGTCCTATAACTCCATCAACAGACTCACACAGTATGAATGAATATTCATAAGGGTTCTTGGAAACCAGGCAGGGGCTACACCACCTACCCCACCATATCTACGCACAAGCTTCACCCCATACGTCATCCTCAAATCCAACAATGGCTAACACAAGAAACAAGGGACAAAGGAATCCTGGATACTTTCTGCATAAATACAGCACATCTTGCTAGTGTTAGGCAGAGGGAACCGAGACTTCCAGGCCGACACACTGACCAGAGACGCTGAGGCTCCTGCATGCAGACGCTCCAGCTGACAGTGGTCTAACACATCCCTTGCAGGGTGTCCAACTCGAGACCCGGACGGGCTCCTACATTCTCACACTTCAGGTAATGGGGTTCGACTAAATCCTAGAGGTATTCTTGGCTTCACACCTACTCACATGCTAGGTACACTTAGGTACATCTAGATAGGCATCATAGGAGTAAGCGCTTTCTTTTATCATGCATTTTATATTCATGTATGTATTCATGACTACTGCAAAATGGTAGAACTGTACTATCCATTTATATTCGCTATACTGCTAATCATATATATCTGCTACTGTCTAACGATTATTGCAGCACATCTATTTTACACTAGAAGAACAACTGTGCAATAAATTCTTATTGTAACATGCCCGACTGTTTCTTCTGTGTAACTCTCTGAGACCGAATAAGTGAGCACGAGTGACTGAGCGAAAAGTAGTACATTGTTTCCACGATCCTGAGGGATCAGGGTTTTCATGTTCTGAGGTTGCCAGAAACTATTCTCTCCCCGATAAGAGGAGACACTAGTGGCACTGTGAGCTAGCTAATGCAAACAGGCTAACATTTTCGGTGGGGGTGTTCAGAGTCAGTCTGCCACCAAGCCCACAGTTCATGTTATCCGAACGCACAGATTCTGTATAGGTTATATATAGGAACTACACGACATGGCGCCGCCAACGTTGGTTGGGTACTTATTTAACAGTAGAATCTGAGTAGTTTAGTCATGCAATTCTCAGAGACCCCTACTTTCAAAACACCAGATACGTCTGGAGTGGGTGGGCACAAACTCCGCCACAGTTGAGTAGGCGAAATATCCTATTTATTGGCTGTTGGTTAATCAAGCTTGAAGGACACAGTGTTCCTAAAATTGTGCAAATAAAACCTTATCTTGGTTCCCTTGAGCAAACTTCTTTGTTACAAAATGACTGAGGGCAAAGATAACCCAGTAGTAAATCTACACGTATCAGATGGAGAAGAAGATACAAACGCAATTCAAATTGCACCTAAATTCAGACGTACTATTGATCAAGCGGTCTACTAGCAACAGATACTCCACTACCATATACTCACTTGGGCCCATACAACTCGCTTCTGCTCTGCGCTAAGTAAACCACTGGAATCTTTTAGTTTTTAATGTTTCTCATACCTCAAGATCTAGTTATTGCTTCTTTAACTAAACCTTCTGCTGATCAAACAGTTCTTTCCTCTGGTCAATGGACCAGTTAGGTGGAACTAGTTGATGGCGATAATTGACATAACTTATTATACATTTCTTAATAAGTATAAAATAATGACAGACTCAGTAAGTTTTTAAATCTTTATCTAAATTAGGGGTTTTGAACCATCTCAAAGCGTTTCAGTACAAACACCCTCATTCGCGGGAGTGCCAATTCAAAAATATTTCAGATAACATTTATCAATTTAGATCCACACAATAACTATGCTCAGAAAGAAGAGGATAGAGACAGAAGAGCATTTATCAAACGATGAATTTCATAATTACCAAAATATGGTGTGAAGACCAACCCCCTGGCCAAAGGGCTGGTTAGGGCCTCCCAGGACAGATCAGGAGACAAAGACTTCAGGACAGGAATCAGGACAGGATACTTCACCTCTCTAGTTACCGACGACTACGTTGCACCCCTCTCTGACACTCTCTTCCTCCTCGTGGTTCTTCCGCGATCTTCTTTCTAACCCACCCAATTCAAATAGATGGTTCTGCATTCAGTGTCTTCATCAGCATTTCAGAGCATCAGCACCACCCCAGCACACCCTGTTCTCAGGCTCCTTCAACGCGCTCCAAAGCTTCTTCGTAACTTCCCCAAGGCATCTCACTCTTCTAACTAAACTACCTCAATTATACCTTTCCATAGGCATGTACCACCCATTAATGTTTCATTTTCCACAGAATACTAACTTCTGAGTGGACAGGCGAGGGGGGGATGATCATCACACCATGCTTATACTTCATTTATTCCCCTAAACCATTGTTTCCAAACTCCTCCCCTCAAACTTTTATTCTGCCCTTCCTTTCCCATACATCTTTAAACTTTATTAATACAATTGAAACTATTTTCACAAATAAGTTCCTTCATATGAACTCTTCACCCTCATGTTCCCAGGGCACATCTCCGCCGACCTTGGACACGTGACAAATCCTTAGTCATCTTCCAAGCTTCCGTACCAGGGCGCATGCCTCGCGCCGCGTTAGCCTGCTCGACTCAGACAACTTTAGCAGGCCCAAATACGCACTAATAATAAAGTCAAAAAAGAAAAATGTTATTCTCAAAAATAAATGATTTCACTGTATACCACCAACCTCTACTCTGACCCATACCATTTGTTATTTCTCTTTCTGCATTTGCGTTAGTTATAAATTCGTTTTCTAATTTCAGCAAAGCAGGTGCCATGCATGTGAGCTTTCAAGCGGCCATTTTATAGCTCTATGCACAAGCGCCAGAATTTCCCTCCAAGCGTCAGCACGTCATACTACGTAGATGCAGTAGAAGCATGCGCAGTAAAGATCCCGTGTTAAATGTGTTCTAGTCCTACGTCCGTGTTATTTGCAGTTAGTAAACACATAGGCAAGCTTCATTCTTTTCCCGCGTGTAATGAGAATGCGTAATATTAATCGCAAAATACGTTTGTTAGGAATTCACTAGTAAGTTAAATCGAGAGGATTGCTTCCGAGCAAGTCTCATGTCCGAGTCCTTGCTCCATCAATCCCCTCTCTGATGGCATATTAAGCCATCACAAAATTTCCCATCCATCCCAGATACCTACTTTAACACTTCTCAGTTCTCTCCATTTGGCCTCCCAACCTTTCATCAACTATCTCATTTCCTTGTAAATCTCGCATCTTCTTATATAACCTGCCTTTCATTTTTTCCAAGCGTATTTCCTCGTACTTTCTCTTACGTGTCTGTCCCTTTCCTTTTCTGTTCAAGTGTACCTTTTCTTTCGTACCTTTTCTACAACATCTATATGTAATCATTATTAACATCACTATTGTTATTATCATCATATTGTTATTATCATCACTAGTGGTATTATTATTTGACCTAGAAAACTTTTCCCAAACCCAACAAACCATTTCCCTATTGATGTTATGCTTTTTGTTAGTCTTCCCCACACACTGTCAACCTCCAGTTGGGTGAAATCTTTCTCGTAATATTTTCAATATATCCTTTAATTTCTCTGCTCTTGTCCGGAATATAAGTGCAGCAATGTTGAACTTTCAACATGCCACCAACTCCACCTTCTTTTGCTAACAATATGTCAAGAGCAAGACGGTTCTGTAAAACCATCAATCTAATTGTAACCATTTCTGTGTTAATCATTAAAAATCCTCCTGCAGTATCTGTAGAAAGACTATCAACTATGGTTGATAACTTACACATTTTCTGGGAATTTAGGATGACTCCAACTGATGGTATCAGTGCACTAAAAATATCTCCTACAATTTCAGAAAAACTAGCCCTTCTTTTACGTGTTAGTCCATTAGAATTCCCATTGGTTCCACTGATTTTATCTACATGATACATTTTTGGAAAAACTATTCCAAAATAACAGCTTCCGTACCATCTTGCAGGTAACCTGTAATAGCCATTGCTCCCACAAACATAATACACTCCTGGAAATACAGGATCAGTTCCCCCTTTTAGTCCCCATCCTCCTAATATTAGGAAGTTATGTTCACATTCACTGGAACCAATGTAATTATTGTTATAATCTGTCCTTAACCTATGGAGGCAGAATTTTCCCCTTTTCACAAAGTCCAGGGACATCGCAGCATGAGCCTTGCCACTTGCATAGATTCCCTCCTTTCCAACCCATGGAGGTACATGGATTTTCTGTGTAGTTGCCTTCCTCATTAAATCCTGTCTCCTTCCTTCTACTAAATTCAAAAAATCTTTTTCTTCTTCTCTTAATGTACATGTTAGATTATCTTTGTGTGCCTGAACTAAATCTATTGAACTCATTGTTATGAAAAATTCGCACATAAACTGTGCGTTTTTACTACTAGCTACTGGATCCATATTCTTTCTAATGGGTAGTTCAGAAAATACTACATCTAAATTAGAATAAAAATACTGCAATCTCCCTGTATTGTAAAATAAACTTGATAAAATACTACATGACACACCATACGTTAAAGGTATATGGTGATACGTCATCCCTTCTGATACTGAAGAAGGCAATTTCATACATACTTAACAGTTGTTAATTTGCATAGTGCTAACATACTGAAATAATAATTTAATAAACACATTAGAGGACGTATTATAGTCTGATTCATTATGATAGTTTGCCTCATCTTCTACTCCTATTTCTATTTTAGTTTCTCTTAATCTATCTACTTTAACATTAGTATCTGTATTATTCTCGTTACTTGTTTTCATTATTAGAGGTACCCCTACTGTTAGGAATAACCATCCTAATATTACTAATAAAATACTACAAAAACAAAATCTAAGACACTTTCTTTTTATTCCACACTTTGGTTTTCCGCTAACTTCATTGTCGGCCATTTTGTCTCTGAGAAAATGTCTTTTCTCTTATCTTTTCCCTTTTTCAGTCTTTTTGTTCTTTTTATTCTTTAAGGAGGTGTCAATTGGCTTTCGTCAATTTGTGCAATATGGACTTCTTCTGTCTCATCAGACAGGTCCAGGGACTCAAATTCTTCAAGAATGACGTACGTCCACTCTGAAGCCTTGTATTTTCTGTTTAAATTTCTCAATCTTGGACTTCTTCGAGTTATTTTTGGTAAAGTTTGCTTAAGTCTTGTTTGACTTGTGATTTCATTCACTTGTTCTGGTTTCTTTTCAGATTTTCTCAGGTGATATTTTAATTTCTTTACTCCAGTTGGCCAATTGTCTCCCTTTCTGACTCTTTTAATTTGTACTGCTTTTTCACCTTCCTTATCTCCTTGTAAGGTTCTTTTTATTTCATTTGTTCTGGGCACAATCTGTTCTATTTCTCTGTTTTCTGTGCTTGTACTTTCTTTTGCTTCTTCCTGCTCAGGTTCTACCGTATTTTGTTCTACTTCTTCCTGAGCTTGTTCTTCTAATTCTGTCTGATCCTGCTCAGGTCTTACTCCAAATCTTTCTTCTTCTGCCTGAGCTTGTTCTTCTAACTCTATCTGGTCCTGTTCCGGTTTTAATTCAAACTTTTCTTCTTCTGCCTGAACGTCTTCTTCTCTTTTTCCCTCCTCAGGTTTGTTTATGTCTCTTTCTCTTTTCACCTGAGTGTGTTCTTCTTCCCCTGTCTCTTCCTGACTACCTTCCTGTCTTTTCAATTCTGATCTTCTTCTGGTTTCAATAGCATCATCAATTACTTCAATTACTGGGATCCATTCTTCCTGACTTATCTCGGGCTGCTCATCATATGGTTGTCTTTCGGAATCTATCACTCTAGATTCTTCAATTTCACAGTTTACAACTCCTGATGCTTCTGCCTGCTCAGTCAGTGGTGGCTCTTGTTGCTCTGATGGGCTTGGAACTCTTCTGGTATGACTAGCGTGAATCCAATTGGGCAAACCTGCACACTTCCCTGCTGTGGTAGTGACTAGTATGACTTGCCTTGGTTTGTCCCACCTTGGTGCTAGACACGATTTCCTTGTGTGTTTCTTCACTAGCACCCAATCTCTAGGATTCAAATTATGCGCTTGATCTGGCTGCGTCTTCTCCAACCTGATGAGAGATAGAACGCATCATTTCAGCCAATCCTTTGCAATAGTCCAATACCAGATCATCAGTTATTCTCATTAGTTTATTTCCAGGAATAAACGCCTGTCTCATGGCTCTTCCCATGAGTACTTCATGTGGACTCATTCCTGTTTTTCTGTCTGGAATGCTTCTGAGACCCATTAATACAAGAGGTAATGCATCTGGCCATTTTAGCTTTGTGGATGCACACACCTTTCCCAATCTTGACTTGATTGTGCCATTCATTTGTTCAACAACTCCAGAAGCCTCTGGACGTTAAGCACAGTGTAGTTTTTGTCCAATGTTAAATGCAGCACAGATTAATCGAATTACTTCATTATTAAAATGAGGGCCTCTATCTGATTCCAAAGTGACCGGAAAACCAAATCGTGGCACCAACTCCCTCAACAACAATTTTGCAACTGTAAGACTGTCATTTCTTCTAGTAGGGTAGGCTTCCACCCATCTTGAGAAAAGGCACACTATGACAAGTACGTATTTCAATCCGTTGCAGGGGGGTAACTCAATGAAATCTAACTGTAATCTGGTGAAGGGTCATTCTGCCTTTCCGATTTTTCCCCAGCTTACCACTGTCTTTCTACCTGGGTTCTGCTGTTGACAGGTTAAGCATCTTTGGCAAAGGCTCTCTGCGATTACCCTGAACTTCGGATTGTACCAACTCTGTCTGAATAGTCTGATCATTGAATCTCTCCCTATGTGTGTTGCTCCATGATACACCCTCACCATTTTTGAAAGCAGACAATCTGGCATGACTGGTCTTCCATCTAGATACACCCATACTTCATCATGTGGTCTTTTGGTACAGGCTGCCTTTATCCAGATTTCTTTTTCCTTTTCCTCAACTTCTTCCTGCAATTGTCTAATCTCATCCCATGTCTCTGGCACTGAGAAGTACATAAGTTGGCATCTGGTTTTCCCCGTTTCAATTTTTCTGTTTATGGCTACTGCATTTTTAGCGCAGTATTTCGCCACTTGGTCAGCATAATTATTACCAGCAGTCACCAAGGGCCATATGTATCAAGGCGAATTGCGATCGCAAATGCGGAAATTTGCAGAATTTCAGCGTTTGCGATCGCAATTTGGCCTAGTGCTATGTATGAAAGCACAACTGTCTCACAAATTAAGGAATCGCAAAATTTGCGATTCCTTATTTTGCGAATGCATTTAAGGAATCGCAAATTGCGATTCCTTAAATGGAATGTATGAAGCACCCAAGTTGTGCGAATATGGCATAAGGAATCGCAAATTACCACCAACTACAGGTTGGTGGTAATTTGCGATTTCTTTCAAAAATGCACATTTTTGCATTTTTCAAAGTGGCATGTGGTGCACACACATGCCCTTAGGGCATGTATGTGCGCCACATGTGCACTCATGCTCATTTCAGGGGTGCAACAGGGTGTCCTTTTGACACCCTGGCACACTGAAATTGCATTATCAATTTGCGATTCTCTAATTGGGAATCGCAAATTGAGAATGTCTTCCCATTCATTCCTATGAGCCTCTAGGCCCATAGGAATGAATGGGAAGGTATTCCTTAATTGCGAATCGCAAGTTGCGATTCGCAATTAAGGAATATGTAGGATTTGCAAAATTTATTGAAAATCCTACATACATAGCGATTTGCGATTCTCAAATAGCGATTCTCAAAAATTCGCTATTTGAGAATCGCAAAACCTAACATTGATACATATGGCCCATAGTCATTTCCTGACTGATGTGCAGCGCATTTTACAACTGCTATTTCTTTAGGTAATTGTAATGCTTCCAACAAATCCTTTACATTTTTGCTGTTTCTGATAGGAGACCCTGAGGAAGTCAAAAATCCCCTCTGCATCCAAAGCTGGCCGAAGTCATGCACAATCCCGAAACCATATTGACTATCCGTAAATATGGTTACTCTCTAATTTTTCCCTTTTTTATATGCCATTGTCAAGGCAACCAATTCAGCTACTTGTGCAGACTCGACCCCAGGTAAACAGGATGCTTCAATTACCCCCGAAATTTTGCAAACAGCATATGCAGCACTTAGACCTCCTTCTTGTGTCTTAAGGCAGGAGCCGCCTACAAATAACTCGTGATCTGCTTCTTTTAGTGGTGTCTCTCTTATATCCGGGCGGGGCTTTGTGCATAACTCAGTCACATCTAAGCAATCATGATCACTTTCATCTTTTACTTCCTCATCACAGGGGTCTGGCAATAGGGTGACTGGGTTCAGAATCGTACACCTTGTCACAGTCACATTCTCAGCTCCCAAAATCACTCTTTCGTACTTTGTCAAACGACTAGGGGTGAGGTGCTGTGTTCTTGTTCTTGTCAAAAGAATCTCAACCGAGTGTGGGACGAATACTTTTACCGGATGTCCCATCACTTTCGACTCACTTTGCTCCAGACTCATACAAGTAGCAGCTACTGCTTTTAAGCAGCCAGGCAATGCTGAAGCCACCGGGTCCAAAGTAGCTGAAAAATATGCCACTGGACGCCGACTCAATCCATGTCTCTGTGTTAAAACTGAAAGTGCACAATTTTCTCTTTCGCAACAAAACAAAGCAAAGTCTTTTGTATAGTCTGGAATGCCCAAGGCAGGAGCCTCACACAGACAATTTCGCAATCTCACAAATGCCTCTAGGCAGTCATCATTCCAATCAATCGGATCTTTTGCTCATTTCCGAATCATCTGTATTAGTGGTTTCGCCAACACAGAAAATCCATTTATCCATTGTCTGCAGTATCCAACCACTCCCAGAAACATTCTCATTTCTCTCTGAGTCTGTGGCAATTGCATTTCTTTGATTATTTTTATTCTTTCCGGTGTCACTTTTCTAACTTCTCTTTCTATTTTATGCCCTAAACATCTTACTTCTTGTCGACAGAACTGTAATTTTTCTGGAGACACCTTGTGTCCTCCTTCAGCCAAATGGTTCAGCAACGCAATTGTATCTGTGACACAAGCTTCTCGCATTTTTGATGCCACTAACAGGTCATCAATGTACTGAACCAGAACAGAATTTCTGGGCATAATCAATGATTCTAGCCACTTTTTCAAAATCTGATTAAAGATTGAGGACTTTCTGTGTACCCTTGAGGAACACGACACCATGCGTAAATTCGATCTTCAAATTTAAACGTAAACAAATACTGGCTGTCTGGGTGCAAAGGAATAGAAAAGAACGCTTGGCATAAATCAATTATTGTGAACCATCCTGCATTCCATGGTATCTGATAAAGGATCACTGCTGGATTTGGCACGATTGGACAACAGGGAATTACAATCTTATTTATTTTTCGCAGGTCTTGCACTATTCTGTACTTTCCGCTAGGCTTTTTCAGTCCCATTATTGGCGAATTACAGGGACTACCCATCACTTCTTTTAAAATGCCTTGTTTAACTATCCGTTCAATTTCTGGAATAATTCCTGCTTTTACTTCTGGACTCATTTTGTACTGTCGGGTATTTGGATACACTGCTCCTTCCTTCACTGTCACTTTAACTGGGTCTATATTTTTCATTAGCCCAATATCCTTTCCTGTAAAATCCCACACTTCTGGATTGACTGTCGTTCTCAACTCTTCCGGCAATTCATTCTCAGTTATTAATGAAAACATTTCATCTACTTCTGTTCCCTGTTTGGCCAGCATCATTTTATAGACTACGTCCTCATCGGGAGTTTGGAAAGCGACACCATCGGGTGTACAATAGATTGTGCAATTCATCTTGCACAAAAGATCTCTTTCCAACAGGTTTACAGGACTGGAATCGCAAACTACAAATCAATGCATTTCTTTGAAGTTTCCAATGTGCACCTCCATTGGCTTTGTGATAGGGGTTCTAATCTGTTGGTTAGACACGCCTACAACTTGGATAGTTTCTCCCGAGAGCGGTAGGTTTGGGATGTCTGCTGTTCTCACAGTAGACCTGGTAGCACCAGTATCCAATAGGAAAGTTATGTCTTTACCTTCTACTTTCCCGTCAACAAAAGGACCTGACTGATCTACCGGTAAGGATGCGCCAAGCACGCACTCCTCTTCCTCCCCCCTCAGGCACCGTCATTGTGCAGTATCTGAACGTTCTTCATCGTTCTGCAAAAAATATTGTGCAATTGTTCTATTATTCTTACCACTTTCTCCTTGAAATCTGGTGTTCGCACTGAAACTTTGATGGTTCACAAAATTTGGCATGGGAGCTGGTGGCATCTGATATTGTGGAGTGACTACCTGTTGCTGCTGATTCATAAGTACTTCATTCTGCATCTGTGGGATAAAATTTTGATTTGGCCCATTATTATTCTTATTATTCTGAGTACTCTTACACTCGTTCTTCCAATGTCCAAGCTTTCCACACGCCTGACAAGGGAACTTCTTTTTCGCTTCTTCTCTGTCCATTCGCCCCTTAAATCTGTTACCATTCGTTCCTTGATTTTTCTGACTCTGTTCTTTTACTGGATTATGATTTTGCTCATTTGTCTTCTCTTCCTGCTGCTCTGACAATTTAACTTGAGCCCACATCATTTTCTCTTTCAGCTTCCTTCGCCTGGCCTCTATGTCATCCCCGCAATATTTCGCGTACTTTAGAATTTCATCCACTGTCTTACTTTGCCAACACAACATGTGCTGCTGTATCATCTGACTAATTTCCGGTTTCAAACCATATACAAACCGATACACAAAATGTCCCATATCTTTGTCACCAATATTCTCAAAACCACTATACTGCTTGAACACCTGCAACAATCGTTCATAATGCGCATGTAGGGATTCATTCGGTTCCTGTGTCGTTCTATCTATTTTTACCCAATCTATCTCTTTAGGAGGGATTTTCCCTTTCAAATATGTAATCACTTGGTGATACTTTTTCATCACTTCTTCTGACGGTGCTCCTGGTTTTGCATCTCTAGGATACTCCTCATTAGGCCAATCAATCGTGATCTTACATTCTGTCCATAAATCAGCAGGTACCACTATGTCAAATAGACCATCCAGGTCTTTCAATAACACCTTTGAGACTTTCACAAACCTCTCTACCTGTTTGTACCACTCAACTGGCTTTTCTCTCAGTTTTGGAAAATCATTTGTAAATGATAAAATATCTTGTCTACTCCAAGGGACATGAACATATCCCCCTCCAGGAACTTCTCTCATTGGACACAACCTCTCCACTTTTCCTGTTTCTCTTACTGGAAATGCAGCTGCTGCCTCCCTCGCCTGCACTTCTTCTTTCTTCCTTATCCACCTAATCCTCCATTTATCAATGTCTTCCCATTTTCGCAAAATGTTCATTAATTCTTTTATCTGTAACCTTTTTCCTGAAGCATTCACACTTTCTAAATCTTTATCAGTAAAATCCACTCGATAGGGCTTCTGTAACAATTTTGATTTCCCTATATCTATTCCAATCTCTGAAGCAACTTCAGTCAATCTTTCATGAAATAGTCTTGCTCTCCTGGTTATACTCTTACATAGATACAATAATTCTTCATCATTGTAAACGTTTAATCTTTCCGTACCCACACATCCTGTCATCATCTCTTCCAATTCCACTTTCAATCTACTAATATCCAAAAGTTTTGGTATTGGGTTCCGATTATCCCTTTCCTGAGCCCACCTCTCTAATTCTTCAGAGGTAACTACTGTTGTACCTGAAGTTCCAGCCGGAACCAAAGGTCTTCTCTCTCTCAAATTCATAGGCATAACTCTCTTTTGAGTTTCCGCATTAGGTTCCACAATAGGAAGATCCATTAATGAAATAACCGACTCACTTTCACTAACTTGATCATCTGTGATTACTACCTCTTTTCTAGGATCACTTAATGGAACTGTCATGAGTTGTGGTTTCTGGCAAATCTTATTATCCCCATATAATGGGATTACTGGACCAAGGGTTACTGGTACTGTCAAAGCTTCAGTATTTAAATTCAATTGACTTATCCTTTTTACTAATTCTTCCCTAGTTTTGTTCAAAGCTTCTCTTTCATTATCTTCCAACCCTCTGTTGTATGATGTCTCATGCAAAATCTGTGGAGTTAATGGTATTCCCATTACGGGCGCGCTTGGGACAACTTTACTAGCTGCTTCTTGATACGGTGGTGGATTTTTAATTAAAATATCCTCTAACAATTCGTCATCTGACTCTCCATATCCTGTCGAATTCATATGTTTTGTTTTCTCTTTACACTTTCCTCCAGATTGTTCCTCAGCCATCAACACTGGATATAACCCTTCTGATACCATAGCTCTCCTCCACTGTTTCATCTGCCCTTCTCTTGACTCATGTAAATGTCTCGGAAAGAATCCTCTATATCTTCCACCTCTGCATTTCTCTCTTTCATATGACTCAGTCTCCCATTCTTCCAAAGCCTCATATTGAGTTAACCTAGGTCTCAGTTCTAAATCATTCATCTTCAATCTCAAATTCTGAAAAATCCTCCCATTAAATGTACCATCCTTAGGAAACGCCAACACACCATCATCCTTCGTGTACTCTACCCAGTTTTCCAGCCACACGCAAGTATGATATCCTCTCTCCATCATCATAAAAGATGCTGGTGTCTTCGGTGGCGGAATAGGAATGCCCTCTCTAGTCAACACAGGCTTATCCTTAACAAAGAAATTCTTTATTCTCTTAAAAATTGACATCTTTCTTTTCTCTCCATACATTCTTGAAGAACGGTGTAGGAAATTGTATTCCGCAAACCCTTGAAATCTTCTACCTGTACGTCTTGCACTGACAGTCAAATCAAAATCCCGCATACAATCCTTCTCTCCTCCAATCCTAGCGTGGCTTCTAACTATGTATCCAATCAAATCAGGCTCACACTCGTACTCTGACCAATGTCAGCGCGGCTTTCTCCTGACATCAGTTCTGTTCCTCACTACTGACCCCTCCTTTACAATGCTGCTTCTGTCACGCGCCCGCTGCTTCTACCAATCCCAGCGCGGCTTTTCTGTGACGTCGGGCCTACTCAGGCGATTTCTCACCCCTCCTTTACCAAGCTCCTCCTGTCACACGCCCACTGTATCTACCAATCCCAGCGCGGCTCTCTGTCTTACTCCGGCAACTGACCCTCCCTTTGCAAGGTAATACAAAATTTAATTTCTTCAAAAATTCTTTAAACTTCTTTGTTATTAACAACGTAAAAACATTCTCTACTCTGTCTGTTCCACTAAATCAAAAGGATAACTTATTTTCTTTCACTGCGAGCAAAACCTTCCGCTTACTCTTTACCTAAGCTCCAGAGAACCTGCTACTCTTCCGGTATCTCCCGTTAGGGAATTTTGAGACCGGTATTTCACCAGCGAACTCCTTTTGCTGTCAATCTAGCTTAGAAGAACCGGTACTCCTTCAGAGTTACCCTTACTAGGTGATACAACGCCTAAAGTTTCACCAGCAAACTCTTTGCTTTCAACCACTCTCACTTTTGTACAGAAAATAGTCCCTAGTTTAACACTGCCAGTCCTACCTAGCTTCTCAGTGTTATTCCAACAGACGAGTAACCTCACTGCAGTGTGGTTTCTATCGCCACCTGCTATTCATTCCCCGGGAATTTTCCAGACAACATAAAAACCGGACACTAACTCTTTTGTTAAAACATTAACCAAAATTCAATAATCTAGTACTTATCACCAAACTAGTTACTAACAACCATAGCTCTGCTACCAGAAAACTGGTCCAGCGGCCTACTAGCAACAGATACTCCACTACCATATACTCACTTGGGCCCATACAACTCGCTTCCGCTCTGCGCTAAGTAAACCACTGGAATCTTTTAGTTTTTAATGTTTCTCATACCTCAAGATCTAGTTATTGCTTCTTTAACTAAACCTTCTGCTGATCAAACAGTTCTTTCCTCTGGTCAATGGACCAGTTAGGTGGAACTAGTTGATGGCGATAATTGACATAACTTATTATACATTTCTTAATAAGTATAAAATAATGACAGACTCAGTAAGTTTTTAAATCTTTATCTAAATTAGGGGTTTTGAACCATCTCAAAGCGTTTCAGTACAAACACCCTCATTCGCGGGAGTGCCAATTCAAAAATATTTCAGATAACATTTATCAATTTAGATCCACACAATAACTATGCTCAGAAAGAAGAGGATAGAGACAGAAGAGCATTTATCAAACGATGAATTTCATAATTACCAAAATATGGTGTGAAGACCAACCCCCTGGCCAAAGGGCTGGTTAGGGCCTCCCAGGACAGATCAGGAGACAAAGACTTCAGGACAGGAATCAGGACAGGATACTTCACCTCTCTAGTTACCGACGACTACATCGCACCCCTCTCTGACACTCTCTTCCTCCTCGTGGTTCTTCCGCGATCTTCTTTCTAACCCACCCAATTCAAATAGATGGTTCTGCATTCAGTTTCTTCATCAGCATTTCAGAGCATCAGCACCACCCCAGCACACCCCGTTCTCAGGCTCCTTCAACGCGCTCCAAAGCTTCTTCGTAACTTCCCCAAGGCATCTCACTCTTCTAACTAAACTACCTCAATTATACCTTTCCATAGGCATGTACCACCCATTAATGTTTCATTTTCCATAGAATACTAACTTCTGAGTGGACAGGCGAGGGGGGGATGATCATCACACCATGCTTATACTTCATTTATTCCTCTAAACCATTGTTTCCAAACTCCTCCCCTCAAACTTTTATTCTGCCCTTCCTTTCCCATACATCTTTAAACTTTATTAATACAATTGTAACTATTTTCTCGAATAAGTTCCTTCATATGAACTCTTCACCCTCATGTTCCCAGGGAACATCTCCGCCGACCTTGGACGCGTGACAAATCCTTAGTCATCCTCCAAGCTTCCGTACCAGGGCGCATGCGTCGCGCCGCGTTAGTCTGCTTGACTCAGACAACTTTAGCAGGCCCAAATACGCACTAATAATAAAGTCAAAAAAGAAAAATGTTATTCTCAAAAATAAATGATTTCACTGTATACCACCAACCTCTACTCTGACCCATACCATTTGTTATTTCTCTTTCTGCATTTGCGTTAGTTATATAAATTCTTTTTCTAATTTCAGCAAAGCAGGTGCCATGCATGTGAGCTTTCAAGCGGCCATTTTATAGCTCTTTGCGCAAGCGCCAGAATTTCCCTCCAAGCGTCAGCACGTCATACTACGTAGATGCAGTAGACGCATGTGCAGTAAAGATCCCGTGTTAAATGCGTTCTAGTCCTACATCCGTGTTATTTGCAGTCAGTAAACACATAGGCAAGCTTCATTCTTTTCCCGCGTGTAATGAGAATGCGTATTATTAATCACAAAATACGTTTGTTAGTAATTCACTAGTAAGTTAAATCGAGAGGATTCCTTCCGAGCAAGTCTCGTGTCCGAGTCCTTGCTCCATCACGATCACCCTGAAACTAGCAGAAAATGGTTTATCAGCTAGGGGTGGAATAGTAGTTTTCGCGATTGAGGCACACGCATCAAACAAAACAGAGGTATTTTATTTGTGGGTTGCATTACCAGCAGCAGATGCAAGAACACAGACATTTCACTACTATACAGAAGGAGATGCACCAGTGGAATATGGTCCGTTCGAGGACATAGAGGTTCCACTCACGCACCAGGAACACTTATACTGGTTTAAAGGTGCCCTACCCCACATAAGAAACAGAGTAAGATTAGGCCCGCTCGGAGGAGAGGGGGCAACATGGCTGATATTAGCGGCCTACACACCACATCCTGACATTGACACAATGCCACAAGGAGACTTACTCATACAACACAAAGATTTAATTAAAATCTAAAGAAACTTGACACAATTCGTCATGAGGACTTTCACAGTCCAACCAGCAACAGCTGCAACAAATGGTACTCAGTCTCAGGGTACAGCAACAAAAATCACTCCACAAACATTACACGCGGTAATGGGCAAAATGCCCACGAAACGTGAACAAATGCCATTCTGGGTAGCTCAGAAAACAACTCAGCTCGAGGCAGTATTCCCGAATACTACCCCGTTTGAAAAACACAGTATGCTAACAATCTGCTTGCCCATGGGGATAACACCACAAGTAGAGCATTGCACCTCTTGGGGTACAGTCTTTGCTGCCATTTATATCAGAACTCATGGTATTCCTTCATTAGCAGAAGTGCCTGATGTATTAAGACAAATACAAAACGAGTACGGAGCAGAACCGGCTCTGAACTTGGGGATGAAGTTACTAAATAACTATGACCAGGTATCAGCCATAATACTAGCTAATATCAAAGGGAAAGCAGCTTCAGTGGCAATCCGCCAACGCCTAAGGGAGTACAGTCCGTTGGATCAACAACACGAACTGCCCAAAATAATTGAAACTGCGTATGCAGAATTAGGCAGAGACAGTTTGGGTGGGAAAGCTTTAAAACCCCAACTGATGGGCAGTCCTGAAAAGGACAATTCCAAGCAGACACCTGCTTCTTCTAAAAAGAAGTGGAATAATAAAAAACAACAAAACTTTAAAGGAAACAGATCTCAATCCCGAGGTAGATCTCCTCCACAGGAGCCCTCTGAGAAGAGGTACAACCTCAGGAATAGGGATAATATTAGGAAACCTGACAGGTATCAGGATGCTGATACATGTTCCTTTCAGGGCTCGACGGAAAACTCAGAGAGAAAAGGATGGTCAGAACACAAAGAAGAGTGTGCAAAGTCCAGAGACAAACAGCACGCTCAAGACTACACTTCCAAAAAAGAAGAGAAGCCAAAATCAAAACCTTAGTTTAAAAAGAAGAAAGTTGCAGCCCTGAAGATCAGACAGGCCCAGAATTCTGGGGACATAACTTCTGAATGGGGAATGGGCTCAGACGATGCTAGACAGTGCGGCAGAAGTAACAATAGCTCGCCAGAACCTGATGAAATTTCTGGTGACAGCGGACTTGAATGATTACATCACGGTGGAAACACCAGATACAAGGGTGAGCGTCCCACATAAGTTACACGAAATAACACTCCAAATGGAGGGGGACAAGCCCAGGAAAGTTAAAGGTCTCTTTTGGAAAAACCTATCATCTGGTTATGACATCCTATTAGCTGAACAAGATTGGCCGCCAGCATTCATTATGGAGTGCCCTAGGGGAGAAACGGTAATTTTTCCAGCATTTTCCGACCTCGTTCCCATACACCTTAAACATGCATATGCACAGGAGTGGACAGTTGCCCTAGCTCCAGCATTGTACAAAAATCATGCCGGATGGGATGAAGATTCAACGCACCACGTGATCCCGTTAAAAGTTTCACCAAATGCACAGAGGCAATATCCAATAAAGCAAGAAGCTAAAAAACAGGTCATGGAGATCTTAGATCAACTTGAATACCAAGGGGTGATCGAAAATTGCACCTCACCAATGAACAATCCTTTGTTTCCCGTATCAAAATCGGACAACTCATATCGTCTAGTTTTAGATTACAGATATTTAAACACATGCACAAAGACATTCGCTGTCCAAAACGCACATAGTGCCGCATTAATGAATAACATTGTGCGGAAAAAGTACAAAATTACACTAGCTCTCTCAAATGGATTTTTCTGCCAAAATATAGCGCCTGAAAGCAGGTATTTGACCGCATTCTCAGCGTTGGGGTCCCAGCGACAATTTTGTCACCTCCCCCAGGGTTATAAGAGCAGCCCGGGGGTGTTCTCAGCGAGAGTAACTGAGTTACTCCAAAATTTTGATGAAGAAGCATTGTCCCATGTGGATGATATTTATCTGACTGACGATGAGCATCATTATTATGGGATTCGCCTCTGAGTGCTACAAATTTAATTTTAAGAAATCTAAAATAGCTCACCTCAATGTCCAGTTTTTAGGATATGAGCTTTCAAGTGAAGGGAAAGGTCTGGCAGCTAACTTTTTAGAAAAGTGTGCGCTGCTCCAGCCTCCAAGATCATTGAAAAATCTACAGTCAATACTGGGATTCCTAAATTTCGGCAGAACATACATTTTGGATTTCGCAGAAAAAGTAAAACCTTTCTATGACTTAATAAAACCTGACTTTTCAGTTAGACAATGGACACAGGAACACACAAACATCCTACGTTCACTACAAGAAGACATGATAGCTTCAAAACACTTACAGACACGCGTAAATGTACGCAACTTAGTGATCCGAGTAATAGCGGGTCAATGAGGAGACACTTACTTAACCTTCAATGAAGGTGAAACGGTACCAATCGCATACAAATCACACCTCTACACAAACGCAGAAATGCGCTTCACTTCAACAGAAAAAATCCTGACAGCAGTTCAGACCACTGTAGCAAAAGAAAGAGCCCTGGCTCAGGGGAAACGCATAATTGTCGTAACCCCAGTACCAGCTTTAGAAGCTGTTACAAAGGCTAGCATTCCAAATGCAAAAGCCTTACATCCGAGATGGATACAATGTGCTAATTCCCTTACTGCAATGGATGTTGAATACAGATTTGATCCAAGTCTAAAAACACAGGCATTCCTGCAATACGAACAAGAATATCCTCTACCAAATGAAATGTTGCCTCTAGATCAGTATGAATATATAATTTACACTGACGGATCTGCTCAACCGGCCATAGGGAGTAAGCAACAATACAGCGCAGCATGTGCAATCATTAAAGGTCGCATGCGGGATGGAAAATTCCATTCAAGTTGCACCAAAACGCAATCTCTAGGAGACTGCACGGCTCAGTTGGCAGAATTAAAAGCACTAATATTGGCACTTGTATATACGGATCACGAATTCCCCACACTAATTGTGTGTGATTCCTTTTACTGTGTACAGTCATACAATGAATATTTACATAATTGGGAACTAAACGGGTTCAAAGACGCAAAAGGTGGCACAATTAAGCATAAAATGCTATGGGAACAGGTAGTTGAGTTGAGAAACGAACTACCACAGGCTCATGTGATTCATACACTGAGTCGTCAACGTGATGGCGTTCACGTTGAAGGGAATTCATTGGCTGATGAAGCCGCAAAGGGGACTGTACGAACGGCTTCCGTAGCTGCAATTACTCGTTCAAAAATGAGGATAGACGGTGAGATTATGGTGGCTGTTATTGCTTCAAGCAAAACAGCGGTGCAGTACCAAAGAAGTTTCCACTTAAGTACACCTACAAGTTAGATGCAAACAACATTCCATATGCTCAGATTCCTGGAGTGGGGGACAGAGTAATACCAAATATGGATCGTAGGCAAGGTTTAATTATTGCTGCACACAAGGGTTTGGGCTCTGCACACACAGGCATTACAGCGGCTATTTCATTGTTGAAACAGCGCTATTGGTGGCCAGGTCTGACAAAACAAACTAAGGACTATGTCTTGAAATGTGACATCTGCCAACAGATGAAAGGCTCCACTATAACACGCCCGGCACAGACACAGTTACTAAAATCAGACAAACCTCTCGCATGTGTGTATCTGGACCACTGCGGCCCCTTGCAATCTGATGGGGCTTACAAGTATATCATGGTTGCAGTGGATTCCTGCTCAAGATTCCTATGGGTATGGCCTCAGCGCTCGGCTGACGCTCGAACTGTTATCAAAGATTTGCGAGTCTTTATAGGGACATACGCAGTTGGCACGTTACATTCGGACCGTGGCCCGGAGTTTAGCTCTCCGGCTTACAAAGAGGCCATGGAAAGTATGGGCGTAGCATTGCGGTACTCTTCTCCGTACCATCCTGAGGGAAATTTAGTCGTGGAGAGGAAAAACCGGGACCTAAAGCAATCTTTAACAGCTAGGGTATTAGGCAAGGGCGGTAGTTGGGTCAATCATCTATATGGGGTACAACGAGCACTCAATAACCAGCCAAGAAGTTCTCTAGGGGGTGTCACTCCATATGTGGTCCTATTTGGGACGAGAATGTGGGTACCTGATCTTGATTGTAAAGGCACAGTGGCGGATGAGAAACCATTTGATATCCATGATCGTTTGGCTGTTTTACAGGATCTAAATGAATCCAGGACACAACACAGTAACGTCCTCCAGAAACATACCGCCACTGGGGAAGTCAAGGCAAACACGGCAAGACCTGTCTGGATCCCAAAGGTCGGAGATCTGGTCAGAGAGAAAATAGTGGACAAAAAAGAATTTGGACCATCATACAGAAAGCCTGTACCTGTCCTAGCAGTTCAAGGAACAAGAACTGTACTTTTGCCTCCTCTTGCCGGAAAAAAGGAGAAAAGATTTGTCTCAATCACTTAATCAAACCACACTATGTGGCCGATACTGAACAGTAGGTCTCGTGGACTCCACAGTAGCAGACGCCCTCCTCTAGCTACAATCAAAGAAGTTCAAACAGAAAGACTCATCACGTTTGAAGAGCCTCCTGTGCGGAATGAAGGACTATGCAACAATGCTATGGAACTCATTCCCCTTGAACCAGAAGTTCAACTTCAAAATTCAATTAAAAATAACACACAAGTTGCAATTAGACCAAATACAGACGTCTACATCAACATGCCTCGACAAGAGCAAAATGCGATTTCAACAAATCCCGATGCAATTCCTACAACTGATCGAACTGCTTCTGGCTACTTCGTGAACTTTGATACGTTTTCCTTGGATCCAAGTGAACCGGAAACGACGCCAGCCCAAAATGCACGCAAGCAGCAAGTTAAAGACTTTCTAAACTTTCTCAAAAAGACTTACCTGGTATCGCCTTGGTTAGAACTCTGGGTAATTACTGGGATACTATTTTTTCTTTTCTAACTAGGCTTAGTTATAACTTTTAGCATGCTTATTAATGGACGATACCTTCAACAAAGCTCTACAGCCCAAAAAGTTAATTTGATTCTGAAACCATATCAGTCCTCACATCGTGAGCAAAGAGACTTGTCATCAGTGAACATCACAGCAGTTCCTATACCGGATGGTATAGTTTGGGACAAAGTTGATTTTGATATATTCGGTCTGACTGAACTTTTAAAACTTTCACATGTATTTAAAATTTCATTGAGTGATATCATTACCTCCAGTACATTTTCTGATGATTGGGACTCTGAAACTGTTAATAACATGTTGTCTGATTTGGAAAAAACGGCCGCATTTCTGAACACTGAAATGCTAGAAGGTAATTCAGACTATGACGCTTTGTACTGTTACCAACATTATGGTCATCATTTCCTGCACAAATCTATTTCAGCTAGAAATGTTTTTGAGTACCACCAGTGAGAACATTGCCCTACACCACCTAAAAGTAGTTCGCATACATTTGCACAGAAATTTTCATATTTTTCAGGGTTTAACACCACTGACCCGACGTCATTTTATTATAAAGTTACACCGTCATCGGCACTAAAAATTATGTTGACTAACACCAAACAGAGATACTCTGCTTCCTTTATTGCCCAATTGTCTGAACAGGGTTTTGACCTATGGAAGGACACAATAGACTTAAAATCAGTCTGAGGTTCTAGAGACTGGCAAGTACAGGGAACAGAAGTGCTATTTAGAGCATGCCTCATTCCACAGCAGATGATATTTCTAAATGACACTGTGCAACAGACATCCTGTCTTGGACTAGCCAAGAACAAGGACCTGAACATACCTCGGTTTCCAACACCATCACAGATAGAGGGGTGGCAAAATTCAACTACACAGGGAGGGGCAACAATAGACGACATTTTACAGTACAACAGAACAGACCCCAATTGGAAAGAATGGGTGGTTTGGCCCAAAGACACAAACACATGTCAGAAAAGATTCTGGGGTATAACCGAAGGGTTTAATATCCACAGACCAGACCCACACTATGTACAAAGAGAACATCCAGGGACACTCACAGAAGTGAAACAACACTTGACCTTACTAACACAAGACATGGATCTTAGGGACTTTTTACTAGGCCCCAGAAAATCACGTCAGAAACGTTTCATATATGCTGGCATTTATGCTGCCTACAATGAAAATTGGAAAATATCCCAACAGGAGGCCGCAGAGAGAATACGGGAAATAGACCGTATTAACTTAGAGAAATCTCTAGCAGTGGTAGACAATGGGTTAACAACTTTGACCTCCAGGATATATTCCTTAGGCAACATTGTATCTTCTGCGATAGACATACTGGAACAAGATTTAGCCATATTACAACACGGGCAATCTCAGTTACATTCTGTTATGTTATTAAGCTGGACGCTACAATCTTTGCGTGCAGGCTATGTGCCTTGGCGTTTCAACAACAGTACGTCTCTGTTTTCTGAATACAATCTAACAGATACACAGATGGAAATGGCACAAAGGGGAGCAAAATATACAATGCTGCGTATTGAAAAACTGGACAGACTACCGTTTACGGTAGCGGAATCTCCATCTACGGATTGGCTTATCCATGGCCACATAACTCTACCGGTCACTACTTTTCAGTTTCAATATTGCCTTGAGCAAAGGCAGGCTGGCAAATATGAAAAGATGGTTAAGGACTACATTCAGGAATCTTGGGAGTCACCATACAGATTTCGATGCTGGAGTGGGGATAGAGAAGTGTTTGTAAGTGGTACAAACTGCAAGAGCGCTTTAAGCGGTTCTCTCATGTGCCAAGACATTTCACTGCACGGAGCTTGCAATGGTTCAATGGCAAACTTCTCCTGCCACATGAAAGGGACTCCAGCAGCCGTGATTACACCAGTATTCGAGCTGCTCTCGAATGGGAGTTACTTGATGCTGAACGATCAAGGTTGCAGTGGGATGCTTCCGGGCATTGCCTATCTGGTCACTGTGAACTCCAGGGTCACTTGCTGTATGCAAGTATTGTTTCCCCAACAAGTACAGTCAGGGAGACGCTGTTATGGCCTTCGTTGAATGTTTCCTTTATACAGTTTGATACTTTGAGCAGACTGAACGCCATGATTTTACAGCAAACCGTACTCTTAACCTCCGCTCGAGAGACCTTTGTTTTTCAAATCGCAAGGACCTCGACTGAGATACAGGCCCTTATACGTACAAACTGCCCCATTCATTTAGCAGAAATGGTGGGTCGTATCTTCAATATGTCTGATACGAGTGGTATTGTACATCTATTTAAGACCATAGGGTCAGGATTTCTAAGCACCTTTCAGACAATCCTCTGAGTTATTCCAAATTTTATACACTCCGTATTGGGAACAGTTTTTGGAGGTCTTCCGCTGATCCTGCTTTCTATCACAGGAATCCTGATTGTGATTTTTCTGCTCCACAATGGACGGCCCAATTACGAACGAGATGGCAAAAGCACTCCTGGAGCGTAAGTAAAGTGAACGCATGGTACAGCATCTGGGCACACCTCGCCTACAGGAACTGAGCGCCTCTTGGTTCCTATCGTTTAGACCAGTCTGGATGGACTGCATCTTACCTGTTCTTCGATTCCTGTTTTGCGGTGAAGAATGCGTGTTGGATCTATGTCTGACACTTGCATCGGACACGCCTGCAGAATTGAATACCAGGCTGGAACCCCTGAGGGCCCATGCTCGGCAATGTCCCCAGCGTATTCCCATATTGATGGCTGCATTCCTCGAGAATCCGCAGGTGCCTTTTACAACTGGGTTGAGCATCAGCTCTTCCACTAGCACCCAGGTTTCGACAACAGCACCGGCTGCCTCTACACCAGCTATTGGCAGCTCTAAATATAATTTGTGCTCCATTGACGTGCTCTGCAAGGTGTTACAAGGACCGTCTACTGCAGCGGCAAGCAACGACGATGTTGCGTCTCCCAGCCAGGACACTTAATCTATAATTGGCTCATCGTGTGCTGGGAAAGAATTCAGATTTTTTCTTTTATTTTCAAAACTTAACTAAATTTGGAACATTTCCTTTCAATTGACACTTTCGTTGAAAAGCATGGCCTTCTGACGCTTGTAGTGGTTTAATTTATATAAACTAACTCAATAAGGACTTTGGCTTAAGTAACAATTCCAAAAATACTTAAAAACATTTTTCCCCCCCTCTTAAGACTGTTTTAAAAAAAATGATTTTAAGACAATGTTTTATAAAGCTCACTGATAGTTTTTATGCGCTACTACCTAGTAGAAGAGAGTAGTTCGATGGCATTTTATCATTGTTGACTATTCGGAAGAGGAGTGGGTGTTATGTTTCATATAGGTACCCTAATATAGGCTCGGGTAATATCATACACCGTCACCTACATTATCTCCCTTATACTACACAGTAACAAGCCTTTAGGAGTGAACCTTTATCTAGTTCTAGTCCTGGGTGCAGAAAGAGGGTTTTTCCTAAACAATTGAGTCCTATAACTCCATCAATAGACTCACACAGTATGAATGAATATTCATAAGGGTTCTTGGAAACCAGGCAGGGGCTACACCACCTACCCCACCATATCTACATACAAGGTTCATCCCATACGTCATCCTCAAATCCAACAATGGCTAACACAAGAAACAAGGGACAAAGGAACCCTAGATACTTTCTGCATAAATACTAAGCCTGGGCAATAAATTCCGCTCCGCTCGCGGAATTTGCGGAATTTTGGCAATTCCGCATTCTGCGGAGAACGCTGAATTGCCGAAAATGTCATGATCCGCTGCGTAGTGGAATTTTTTCCTTGTTCGCGCTTTAAAAATGCGTTTTCGCGCGCGCGGTAGCGACTTACCGGGATCCCTACATTCGCCGACGAGTTTTCCTATCCGTTCGCGTGCGCCATGAGATTTTGGTAGCCGGCTGCGCGATCCCGCGAGAGTGTGCGATCGCGAACACGTCATTCGGACGCGCCATCGTACACTGCGAGAGTGTGCGATCGCGAACGCGTCATTTCGGACGCGCCATCGGACGCCGCGAGAGTGTGCGATCGCGAACACGTCATTCGGATGCGCCATCGGACATCCGGCGGAAGTTTGGTGAAGCTCGTGATGCCGAACACGCAAAATTTGCAATCTGGAGAAGAATAATATCTGGAGCAGCATAAAACCTTCTCGAAAATGATGATTTGGATGAAAAAAACTCCTCAGATTGACATTTGGCTGTACTTTTTGGTGTAAGGAGTCCTTTTTAAAAAAAACTTTTTTTTGGAGAGGAAGGAAGTGCTCCAGAGTCTCCAACTTCCTGTTCCTGTCCAGCAGGCTCCTCCCAGTGCTTTGTCCATGTCCTGTTCACTTTTCATTTGGATTTTGAGCTGGAAGGATCACTCTTTGTGTCTGCTGCATCATATATCATTGGATTTGAGGACTTTTGGATTTGAGGACTTTTGGATTTGAGGACTTTTGGATTTGAGATTTTACAAGTAAGTTGGTGTTGTTTGTTTGGTTGGGCATTGCAGTTGCTGCAACTACAATTTTGGTACTTTTCATCATTTAAAAAAAAATGTATTGTGAGTAAGTCAGTAGGCCCAGAGCTAGTAATGGGTGCATGATGAAAGTTAACAACTGTTCCTTTGGTGTGTGTTGAATTTATTTTAAACATCTTTTAGGGCATGGATGGCATTGGATTGAATTGCAAAATGTGTATTTTTTGGGGTATTCCAGTTTTTGGGTGTGTGTTAAATAAATGCCTTTGTTGTGTGTGTGTGTGTGTGTGTGTGTGTGGCGTGGTTGTTGTGTAACTTGCACACCTTGTTTAGCCCTGTGGATTTTCGTTTTTGCATTTTTGCATTAAAGCTGTGTTGTTTAGCATGCCTCCTTTGCCTGGCTATTATAGGCCTGTTTCAGTTCATTGTTTTCCAGGCCTCCTGCTTGTTGCTTGTGACTGTGAGTGTCCATGTGGCTGGTGGCCATTTCTGGTGGTAGTTATAAGTGTGCTGCTTTTGCCATATAGGCCTGCATTTGTTTCCTTTGTTCCTTTTTGGCCTAGGCTTCTTGTTGTTGTGGGCCTGGCCATGTGGCTGGTGGCCATTTTGAAGCCAGGCAGTTTGCTTTTGCCATAGGCCTGCATTGTCTGTCTTCCCTTTCTTGTTGTTGTGGGCCTGGCCATGTGGCTGGTGGCCATTTTGAAGCCAGGCAGTGTGCTTTTGCCATAGGCCTGCAAGCTTGTGGCCTAGTCTGCCAACAGGCCTTTTCATCCAGTAGGCTCAGAGGTAGTCATGGGTGCATCAAACAACTGTTTCTGTGTGTTCTGTTGAATTTAAACATCATTTAGGGCATGGATGGCATTGGATTGAATTGCAAAATTTATTTTTTTGGGGTATTTCACTTTTTGGGTGTGTGTTAAATAAATGCCTTTGTTGTCTGTGTGTGGTGTGTTTGTTGTGTAACTTGCACACCTTGTTTAGCCCTGTGGAGTTTCGTTTTTGCATTTTATTGCATTAAAGCAGTGTTGTTTAGCATGCCTCCTTCCCCTGGCTATTATAGGCCTGTTTCACTTCATTGTTTTCCAGGCCTCCTGCTTGTTGCTTGTGACTGTGAGTGTCCATGTGGCTGGTGGCCATTTCTGGTGGTAGTTATAAGTGTGCTGCTTTTGCCATATAGGCCTGCATGTGTTTCCTTTGTTCCTTTTTGGCCTAGGCTTCTTGTTGTTGTGGGCCTGGCCATGTGGCTGGCGGCCATTTTGAAGCAAGGCAGTGTGCTTTTGCCATAGGCCTGCATTGTCTGTCTTCCCTTTCTTGTTGTTGTGGGCCTGGCCATGTGGCTGGTGGACATTTTGAAGCCAGGCAGTGTGCTTTTGCCATAGGCCTGCAAGCTTGTGGCCTAGTCTGCCAACAGGCCTTTCATCCAGTAGGCTCAGAGGTAGTCATGGGTGCATTTAGGGCTTGGATGGCATTGGATTGAATTGTAAAATGTTTTTGGGGGGTATTTCACTTTTTGGGTGTGTGTTAAATAAATGCCTTTGTTGTGTGTGTGTGGTGTGTTTGTTGTGTAACTTGCACACCTTGTTTAGCCCTGTGGATTTTCGTTTTTGCATTTTATTGCATTAAAGCAGTGTTGTTTAGCATGCCTCCTTTGCCTGGCTTTTATAGGCCTGTTTCAGTTCATTGTTTTCCAGGCCTCCTGCTTGTTGCTTGTGACTGTGAGTGTCCATGTGGCTGGTGGCCATTTTGCGGTGGTAGTTTAGTAGTGTGCTGCTTTTACCATATATGTCTGCATGTCTTTCCTATGTTCCTCTTGGCTTACTGCTTCCATCCATCCCCTTTGCCAGCTGCAGCTCCCTGAATGACGTGATGAGCAAATAATTTAATGCCAAACAGGTTCCACTTCCATTACATTTGTATTTTGGTTTTTGTTCTTCTTCTTTCCCATCCTTCCTGAGTGTACAGTACACAGTATACCATGAAAGCCCTTGTTGTCAAAGTCTCACAAATGGGTACACTGTTATGTTTTTTTTTATAACTTAAACTGAGTTAATAAAATTTAATAATATAACACTAACAAGTGTGACCACCACACACTAAGTTATATTTTATATTTGTTTGTTTGTACTAGTAGTAATTGAACCACAACAACAAATGCAACATTTCACTGATGTTCTTCTCCTGGCTTCTTTGCTTTTAGGTGCACAAAAAGACAGAGGAGGAGGTGTCATCATCACCCGTTGTACTGCCAGACAGAAGTCCTGCTGCGCACCACGTCACGTCCATGTGTGACCACAGACATCTCTGCAACTTGTGCACCTGTGTCCTGCTGACATCGGAAGGAAGAAGAAGATGGCCCCAAAGAAAGGTACCAGGTCCTCCAGTACCAAGAAAGTTGCCAGTGAGAAGAAGGAACAGAAGAAGGAAGTGGCACTGCCACCTACCAAGACTGGTGTGCCGGCCAATATGTTTTTTGGGAAACAAACAATTACGCCTGCATCAGCGGTGTCCGGGGACCAAGCTGGGAGCAGCACCTCCGCATCAGCGGGCCCACCCCACCAACCTAGGCCCAAGCCCATGAGTGTCGCAGAGGCAGCCAGTCTACTAATGAGCAGTGATGTTGAAATGTCATTATCGCAAAGTAGGACCCAATCAACGCAGGCGGAAACTCAGCAGATAAGTGGGCAACAACAGCCGCAACAACAGCCCACAATAGTAGTTGTTCATCCTGAAGTAGGGGCAGTTCAGGAAATCGAGCTTCCTGCCGACGAAGAGGAGCAAGCCACTCTTTCAGAAGATCCATTGTCTTCCAGATCCCCAGCAAGGAAAAGGAGGGTTAGTCCATCAACTTCTTCTTCAAGCCTCGCTTCTGATGATCTAGATGCCACTTGGAAGCCACCAGCTCAGTCTGAGAGTGATGCACGCCACAAGACAAGGCTAGTGAAAAGGAAGGTTCCAGAAAGCCTTAGAGTTAGGGAGGTAGATGTAGAAGAGGGGGATGATGATGACAAACCAGTCATCATGAACATCACTCCCGGCCCAGAGGAGATGGAGACCAACATTATTACCCTATCCAAAATCGCTGCGAGGGATGTAGCATGGATACCACCAAGACAGGTAACACCACCTCCAGCTTCCATATTTGCATTTGCTAAGGCCCGGCAGGGACCTACATCCGGCTCAACCACCACCTCAGTAGGTAGTGGTACTGTAAGTGCACAGAGTCAAACTCCATGCACACCCTCCAGTTCATCTGGCATTGAAAGTGGCACCTCCAGCAGCGCCAGAAAGTTCAGCTCCCCAGTTTGGGACTTCTTTTCGGTTAGCAGTAAGGAGGAGAACATTGCTATATGCTCAATTTGTCGACACGCTGTTAGGCAGGGTAAGCTTGGTACAAACTATGGTACCGGAGGCCAAACAAGTCATCTAAAAAAACACCACATGATCCAGTGGGAGGCTCACCTACTTCGCGTACAAAAAAGTAAAACTTCACCCATTGCTGTTGGTGGGGATGAAGAAGTAGAAGAAGAAGATATGATCACGGTGGAAGGTGAACAAGAGGGAGACATTTCTAGCCCTGTCCCCAGCAGTGTAGTGGTACCGCCCACATCCTCAGCAACATCTCAGTGGCACCATAAGAAGAGTCAGACTCAGAGTCAGACTGAGACACCAAGGCAACCGAGTACTGCAATGAAAAAAAGTGCGTCTTTGAGCCTAACTGGGTTCAAGAAGACAGCTGCACCACAAAGGAAAATAATCCAGCCTACCATTGACAGCATGCTTAGGTCGCAGGGGCAGTACGAACGCAACCACCTAACGGCACGTTTGTACAATGCGAAGCTGGCTAAAATGTTAGCGCTGGACCTTCTCCCTTTTTCTTTTGTGGAAGGGGTGGGTTTCCTTGAATTTGTGTCAGCCATCTGCCCTAAATGGAAGGTTCCCAGCCGGTCCTATTTCGCCAGAGTTGCTGTTCCAGCACTACATCACGATGTGCTAGAATTGCTTGGACAAGCTTTGCAGCAGAGTGCTGTTCACAATATCCACCTGACAACAGACATGTGGACCAGTTGCCAAGCCACTGATTACATGTGCATCACTGCACACTGGATCTCTTTTGGGGGGGTTAGAGAAAAGATATCTGAAGCAGGTGCTGTTGACACTGCTGAGATTTTTAATGCTACTCGGAAACATGCAACTGTAGCCATGTTCACCATGGAGAAATCTCATACTGCTGCAAACATTTTGGAAGAGTTTAACAGCAAGGTCTTTGAATGGCTGCGCCCAAGAGGGCTTAACATTAGTTTTGTTGCCACGCATAATGGCAGTAATGTACTTAAGGCCATGGAGGATGGTGGCTATTTCAGGGTCCCGTGTTTGGCGCACTGCATTAACATTATTGTTCAAGACTTTCTGAAAAAAGAAGCCATAGTCAGCAACTTACTGACCACCTGCCGAAGAATATGCACACATTTCAGCCATTCTTTTAAAGCCCGGAAGCAGCTGAGGATCATTCAACGCGACTATAGAATGCCAGTCAAAGCACTCATCCAGGAGGTGGCAACACGTTGGAACTCAACTTATTACATGCAGGACCGTCTGTTTGAGCAGTACAGACCAATCAATGAATATGTCATGCAAAGAGGGGATGCTACTGTGAAAGGCATGACCCTTCAGATGGACCAATGGTGCCTAGTTAAATGCTTGACAGAGATGCTTCTTCCTTTCGAGGAATTCACACGTGAAGTCAGCAAGGAGGACTGTACTATGGGCCAAGCTATCCCATTGTTGCACATGCTAGAGCAACAGCTGAAGGAGGTGTCTGAAGCGTACATAGGTGTGGAGGAAAAAAATGAAGCACATGAGTTGGTGGAGAGCTTATCCCGTCGCATAGCTGAAAATACAAGGGTGAAAACTAAGATTATGTCAGAAAAACATTACATTTGTGCCACAATTCTGGATCCACGGTACAAATCGGCACTGAACAGTAAGACATTAATTCCTTTTTCAGAACTGGAGGTTGCCCGGTACAAAACTTGGATAGCTGAGGTAGCCAGTGACTTTGAAAATGAACTGCTGGCAATTAAAAATTAAAGGCCCGCTACTCAAACCCACAACAAGTACTGCAGCAGGGCATCCACTTCAGAGCCTGAGGGCAGTGCGTTTGGCTCAGACCGGTCACCAACACTATCGACAACAGCAAGAACCGGATCATCAGCCCCAGTAAAATCGGCACAGGATTGGTATTTACAGCAAGGGCTTGCTAGGTCCAGTGCTGATGCAAAGACAAAAGAGGCCAAACAAAGTGTAGCACCCCTGAACATTGAGCGGATGATCCAGGCCTATCTGGATGACCCAACAGAGGTCTACATTGATCAAAACCCATTGCGGTATTGGTATGGGAAAAGGGGCCAATGGCCAGTGCTCAGCAGGCTGGCGATAAACTATCTGGCTTGCCATGTCGCAAGTGTCTCTTCTGAACGTGTTTTCAGTGTGCTGGTTCCATTGTAACAGTGAAAAGGACCAGTCTCTCACCCAAAAACGTGGAGAAGTTAACCATGATCAAAATGAATCAGCACTTTATACCACCGAATTACACAATACATGAATCAACGCAGGAAGATGAGGACAGCGACTTAGGTGACAGAAGTAGTGTGTTAGATGATTACCTACTTCTGGTTGAACCCCCAGAGTTTGAGGACGAGCTATACTTCCCTGACAACTAGGCTTGAACTTCTTAATTTCTTCCTTCCTTATTTACTTTTATTTGTGTGTGTCTGTCTTTCTGGTTCGAAACTTCGAATAACAACAAATCCATCACCACCGTCTTCTAGTCTTTTTATTGCCATATTGGAGTTGCAGCTGTCTGCATGAAGTCCACTCCTCCGAGTCCTGCTCCTCCATCCTCCTGACTCGCCCTAAATCCATTTCCCTCAAGCCAGATGATGATTGGATGTAGAATAATAGAAGAAAAAAGAAAATGTTGCCTCGTTGAGTCCCTCCAAAAGAAGTGGAACATGATGACTACTATAGCTATCCTCCTTTCCGAGCCGAGAGAGACTGCCCCTTAACTTAAGATGAGAAGGAACAGGCAATGAATGATGGCATGCATTGGACGCTGACTGAGTGATTTGTGTTGTTGTTGTTTGTTGTGCATGAAGTGAATTCATTGTGTACTATTATTTAATCTACACACTAAAAGTAACTCAAGTCAATGTTTCCTTTCTTGTTTTTTAATAACAAAATAGTACTTCTACTGCAGGCCGATCCATTGCATTTTGAATATGGAATGTGGACTCACTCTGTACACTGCACACTGAGTTGGACAACACCATGATGATAACCACAGTGACATAATATCTTCGCAGTCACTCAGTAGGATCGGAGATGATCGATGGAATAAGTCAGGGCGTTTCATGAGTGGCATAAAAGGTAAACAAGTCAACAACAACCACAGCAGACCTACATGTCTGTGTAGTGGTGGAGTCGAGTGTAGTGGGATGACTGACAGCGGTGCATTGATTTAGTCAATTAATTTAGAAAATGCTCTGTTGCTGTATATGTGCTTTGTCTGCCTCTGTCAAAATGTAAGCTAAATGGAGGATGGGTCACGGGTGCCGTGGGCCTGCTCTGTCCTGCTCTGTCCTGCTGTTTTTGTAGGTTAATGCTGGAAACAGAGTAGACATGATGTATCCATGCCGCCTCTGAAAGTGTTCTTGTTCCACTCCACGGTAATTTATGCATTTTTTTTCTCCTTGATTTTTCAATACCCCTTTTGTTTTTCCATCTACATTTACAGGCCGGCCCTTACCCTGTGCTATACTGGGAAAAACAACTCACACTTTCCTTACCAATCCGCATCCGCCAGGCAGGCAGTGGCGGCACCCAAGATTGATGGACGGAGCGTCCATGGAAGGGAGGACCAAGAGGAATGCTGTGATGCAACTCCCCAATTTGACCAGGATAACATACAGTAACAGTATCAACATTCATCATCTTTTAAATAATTTGATTCATTTTTTATCTTCAATCATTACGACTGTGTGTTGTTGTTATTATGTTTGCTCTCTGCTTATAATTCACCCCTACAGCTATTTTTTAATTTTCTTTGCTATCTTTGAAAGTAAGCCCGGTACAACAGAAAAGAAACTGTATGTAATTTGGGTCTCTCTGAGGGCAGACAGGCAAGGCAAATTGCATAATATACTGCTGCCCTGTACTGTGTAATTGTCTAGTAGTAGTTAGTAAGTACTACTTATCATTAACCATCAAGTTATCATCATCATGCATGCATTTCCTTTTTCTCCCTTAACAGATTTATGGATATGGTTGTCTGCCAAGATTGTGTTTTGTTGTTTGTCCATGCGTAGTGTTTTTCTTTGTCAAACCTTTCCCCAAACCCCCCTTCCCAACCATTCATCAAACCCTAACCCTCTTCCCCGGGCTGTGTGATTTATATTGAGGTGTGACTAAATTAATTGTACACCAATAATTGATCACACACTTGCTGGGGCGGATGTGGTGAAAGCAACACTAATTCAATTTCAAGGCAGGGCGAGGATCTTCTCCTGCTTGCCCACCCATGCTCAGTATATTTGCAAGTCAATTTTTTTTCCAAAGGAACCTAAGCCATCATAATTAATTTCCGGCATCGATTGGATTCATCAACATCCTCCTACACCGCACTAAAGGTTACGCTTGTGTTGAGTGACTCGACACAACTACAGTTTGTAACTTGTTGTACTAGGCTATCCCCACCACCATTATGTTTTATTTACTTCGTTCTACTACTCCTCCCAGAGTCTCTCTCAGGCGACTGACTGTCTCATTTTCTTTTTTTGCAAATGCTACTTCCAGTGTCTACTACTACCACCACAACCATGGCATCTCCATTCTCTTGGGAAACCAAACCATCATCGCCATGCAGCCATCGCTGCGCCTAACTTAAACATCAATCACAGGTAAGATAAGAAGTTTGGGGGAGGTATAATAATGGACTAGGAGGAGAGACTGACAGTACTAGTAGGACAAGTCACTCAGTGAGGGGTACCGCATCTATCTGTTTGTGTGTTACAAAATCGGCAGATTATTTAAATCAAACACTGGCTGCGGCCCTGCAGCAGCAAGGAAACCATGTGACGTAAAACAGTAACCCCCCACAAAACATTAACAATGTATGCTTTGTTTAATATAAATATAATTTAATACCCTAACAAAAATAAACTATGTAAAAAATCCCACAACACCGACTCACCCCTCTCCCTAACCCCAACCAATGTCCAAAACGAGAAAGTACAACCAATGTCCAAAATGTCCATAACAAATAAAGCCCAACGCCCAATTCCCACCCACCAAAAAAAGGATTAAAAAAGGGGCAATGCAACAGGGTCCTAATAAGTTATCGGCGGGCTCTTCTGATGTCCTTCTCCAGGACCTTGATCTTCTTCTTCACCTCCTCTAACTGCTCCTCTAGACGCGCATTTCGGAGGAGCATGCAGCGCGCATATGCCCTGCAGTTGCATCCACAGGGGGGGCAGCAGTGCTGGATGTTGAGGTGTGGCGGCGGGTGGTGGGCGGCTGCCTGACCATGGCGCCGTACCACTGGAGGGGCCCGGCCGGGGCCCGGGGCATTGGAGGAGGCTGCAGCTGCTGCCGCCTCCTCCTCCTCTGCCAGAACCACCAGCCGCCGGTATTCTTGGCAGATGGCCTCCAGCTTCCGGCGCCGGGCCACGGCTGCCACCTCCTTCCTGGTTGGTTTTGCTTGGGAAGGAGGAGCTATATCAAGAAAGAAAAAAAGACTATTGTAACCAATACTCTTAGCAAAACAGTAACACAAAATTAATTCAACGCATAGTGGAACAGTAGCACTAGCAAGCACAGTACATAACATTTGTGATATGCTTCTATACTCCCACTTCCTTGGCCTCTAACATTTGTGGGAGTTTCAGGCATTATACTAGCACTATGGACTCGAGTACACAGTACACCAGTCTTCCTCTTCTATCTTGTTTAGCGAAATTACGTAACCTTGTTGTAGCCGGCATGCCAGCTCAGTCAGCTTGCGCCCAAGACAAACATACTCGAGTCATGACGCAGACTAACGTTAGTTTTATTTACTACTGTCTGCAGGTGGGGAAGCTCGTATTTTTCTATTACGGGTGGCACTGGCCATACTCTGTTACATCGAGGGCAACTGCTCAATTTCACTTTCACCCTGCCCTGACTACTACAAAAAGGCAGATGATATCTGATCCAATGATCATTGCTTATATATGGGACGACATGAGGTACTTTGTTTTGATTGATTGTGTAACCAGCCGATAGGCCACCCATGGCAGGCTGGCTGACACAGTCGAAAATAAATTAACATAGGTAGGGAGTGGTCCTCGGAGTTGGAGGAAGGTGCTTGATGATAACTACATACATACACAATATATATGCTGTGCTTGCAAACTACTGTGAGTCAAGGGAGTATTCTGAAAATACAACTTATATTCTCCTCGGCTTTTCTACTCTGGCGCGGTTTCTTTTACATTCTCTTCAAACTAAGACTCTTCATCCAGTGACAGTCTCCACCTATGCTATCTATGATGAATACCATCCAGGCATCCATCCATTCAAAGTAAACGTCTATCATTCTTCTTAATCTCTCAACAAACCTTAGTTTGTTTCACCAACAACAAACATTTATTCTTTTTTTTTAAACCACCACCCATGCGCCCTTCCTTCCTTGCTTGCCTTGGATTTGAGTTTGACCCAAACACCACTGAGGATTCTTGCTATCCACCCATACAGTTTCACCCACCCAAGCAGGCATCTTTTCTTTCACCTTCCACCCATCCTTCAACCACCCATGCATCTGATTCCTATCAGCCACCTATGCATGCACCCAGGTATCCTTCTCTGCCAGTCATAAATATTACATCTCGCCCGTCCTTCCTCCTTCCACCCTTCTTTCCCTTTTCGTTCAACACATCAATCAAGGTCATTTGATCTGACTTTTAGTCTTCTCCATAAAACTTTCACAGCTGAGTTGAAGTCAGATAGAAGAGGCCATTGGTTACTCAACTCCCGCTGCTAATGCTATTGCTAATGCTAAGTAAAGGGTGTCTTCTTCAACCGTTGTTCACAACAACTTCTTACTTACTAAGTCTCAATCGTACAGTGTACACCCTTGCAGTGAGTGTAATGTCAATAAGTAAGGAATATAACTTACCACCGCCCACCACTGCTGCCGGCTCACCCCCTGCAGCTCCTGCAGCTGCCGCATCTCCTGCTCCCTCAGAAATGGCCGCGTCGCCATCGCCGCTGGCCCCGGCACTGGTGGTCGGTAATACGTCTAGAAAAAACATTACACATTTTTTAGATGCCATATACCCCTCCCCCTATTTATTCTTTTTCACTAGCAAGATTGAAAAAAAAGTTAATACATACATATACAACATACATCACTAGTACAAATCGTGTACTAGAGTAGAGTAGACACTAGTAGTGTTATATGGTCCCTAGGGTCATTGTAGTCTTTGCTAAGTTTGCCTGAGCCATGCAACCATTTTAGCTTTGTGTCTTTTATTTTTGCGCACGTTACCTCGCAGCTTGTTGTGTAAGACGCCTTTGAGCCCACATGAGCTCATACTGCTACTGTCTGAGCGCTGCGTAAAAGGTCAAAAAACAAGCCACTTTGTTATGGAGTTCTGGTCAGTCCGTATTGCTTAGCCATAACATGCTACACTTTTTGGCACGACTGAGAAATGCTTGCATTGTACTAACGCGCACCATTTTTCTCATAACAGGCGGAAGACTCCCTTCTACGAACCAGAGCTTTGCAGAGCTTATGATGTAACCAGTACTTCTAGGTTCTAAGGTGAGGGATATAAGCTATATTACTACCAAGGGGAGGGTGGTTCTTCCACCACTGTTCAGTTATCATGATTTCCCCTTTTGTCTTCTATGGACTTGTAGTTGTAACAATGTTTATTGTTTTAATCTTATGCATTTTGCTGTTGGTGCTGGCTCGTATACTGATTATAGAACAACGTACAGAGCTTGTTAGTTGAAAATAAACCTTTTGAACTTACATAGACTCTGTGGTATTTGGTGTGGACTTACACGAGTGAGTGAGCGAAAGGGTGTGCATTGCTTCCGTGACTCTGAGAGGACGGGAGTGTTATGTTCTGAGTTGTCTAATCGTTGGGTATCTTCGGGGGGTTCGGGGAGCTAATGAGACACTATAGCTAGTCGGTCAGGGGATTGTGGGTTCTGAGGTGTGAGGAAGGTCCAACCTCCCATCACCAACGTCCTATTTTCTTGTGCATAGTTCTGTATGTGCAGAATCCCTACAACAGTAGTAGTATGTCCTATCCTATCAAAAATAGTAAAATATCTGGTTGGGCATTTTGTTGGTGGGAATTGTCGAAAAGCCTCAAGATTAAGAAGACTAGAAGAGGACAACCCAAAGGACTGGACTCAGTGGCTAGAGCTATTGGTGAATCTGAGTTTTATTTAAAACCTTTTAAATAAAGAGTTGCCAACTGGGCAAGCTTAGCTACAGAAAGACTAATAGTAGTAGTACAGAGAGTCATAGCAGAGGCAGCAGGGATAACAAGAATTTAGAAACAGATATTCTAGATCGAAGAAGATTTTGTAAAAAATAGAATTTGGAAACCGTTCGGAAAAAATAAGGTGCAGTAAAAGTTAGGGAAGTATAATTATTAAAATTAACAACAGGAGGACTTACTGGGGCCAGCAGCAGAGCTCTCGGTAGAGGAGCGGTCCTGGCCATCAGCTGCTCCCATCGACTCCGACGACCCCGTCTTCCTGCCCCTGGGTGCTGATCATGAAAGATGTAAGAAAGAAAGAGACAAACATGGATGATTGGTGTAAAACAAATAAAATATTTTTAAAAACGCTCAAAAAAACATTTATGGAAACAACAATTGCAATAAAATTGACCTATTTAATCTGGTCGACTAGTATTGCGCGATTCGCGGACCGTCTAGTTATTATTTATGAACACTAATCCAGTGTCCCATTCTGATTCCAGAATACTAACTAAGCCTAAGTACCACCTGACCTAGCCCACCTATTTCAGCCGGGCCAATTGTTCACTAAGTCTGCATTTCCATTTATTTTAGTCCTCAAAAATGCATAGATGGAGGACACATTCATAAATTTTTGCATACACCAAATTGTTGGTTGGTTGCTGCTGATGTTCTGCTAGTGATAAGCCTATTACCACTCACTAAACAAACTACAAAAGGTTCTACTAAGGACTGGGGTAAGCAGCACGTGACGTGACAGAGGATGCGTCACGCAGACCACTAAAAAATTACCAACTAATACTAATAAGTAACTAAACCTATCAATACACCACTATCTCTTCTTAGTGGCAGGAGGACAAAGTAAGGACTAGAGTCGCTCTAGCATTACCTAACTTAAGTTCTCTAAAGTAAACTCTGACATAATCAGGCCAAGCGAGCGCAAAGTTGCAAACAAGTAAGATTAGTAGCGCCGAGCACCTGTGTCATAACAATCACAGAAGATTTTTAAACGTAATTTACCTGCAATGTAAGCAGCAGCATTCTTACTGTTCGCAAAAAAAATATATTCGCAACATATAACACAGAGCAGAAGAACACAAAGTAGTAATATTAAATAGCTACTCACCAAGCCCCGGGACCTCCACTCCTAGCAGGTCCAGGAGGTCCTGCTCCCGGTCCAGGATATCGGACCACTGGAGCGTCAGCTGGGTATCGGTGCGCCGGACACCAGAGCAGCGAAACACTGCCCGGCACACCTTTCCCCACCGCTGGCGACGCTCCCGGAGCCCGTACCCAGACCCAGGCCTGCTGCCTGCTGCTAGGGTTAAGGGGAGGTGGCGCTGCACAAAAAAAACAAGTGCGGCCACATCCACCTCGCTAAAGGTGTCCCTAGCCTGCACACCTTGTGGGCGCCACCTTCCGCAGGGAAGGCGGTCACGGCTGCGACTACGAGTAGTAGTAGCCTTACCCTTGCCCTTGTTGCCCTTGCTCTCTCCCTTGGCCATGGTTCTGGGACTCGGGGGGGGGAGGAAAAGAAAAGGGAGGAATTAGAAAAGTAAGTAAAAGAAATGGAAAAAGCAAGTTATAGAAAAAGAGTGAAAAAGTAGTAGAAAAAGTCACAAAAAGTAGAAAAAAACTCAAAATATAGAATCAGGAAAATAGAGAGATAGATAATAAATAAAAAAGATTTAAAAAAGTGTACAGAAACAAAGGTTTGCAAAGATAGAGGGAGGATAGAAAAGCAGGTCCAGAACCATAGCAATAGAGTGAAAAACAAGATGGCCGCGCCCGTTGCGACCGCATGAGCAAGTTCGCGCGATATTTCCCCCGAGCACGCAAAAAGCGTCACCAACACGTAATACGCGTTCCCGAACAGGAAATACTCATCGCGAACGGGCAGGAGCACGCTATACGCGACCCGGAACAGGAACTAGCATCGCGAACGGGCGGGACAAGTGAAAAACAAGATGGCCGCGCCCATTGGCAACCGCATGGGCAAGTTCGCGAGATATTTCCCCGCGAGCACGTAAATAGCGTTCCCGAACAGGAAAAATGCATCGCAAACGGGCGCAACAAGCAATTCCGCGTGCTCGCGGAATTCCGCGTAGCTCGTGGAGATTTTTTACCATTTTGCAGAACTTTGCGTAACGCAACTACGCAAATTCCGCCCACCCTTAATAAATACAGCACATCTTGCTAGTGTTAGGCAGAGGGAACCGAGACTTCCAGGCCGACACACTGACCAGAGACGCTGAGGCTCCTGCATGCAGACGCTCCAGCTGACAGTGGTCTAACACATCCCTTGCGGGGTGTCCAACTCGAGACCAGGACGGGCTCCTACATTCTCACACTTCAGGTAATGGGGTTCGACTAAATCCTAGAGGTATTCTTGGCTTCACACCTACTCACATGCTAGGTACACTTAGGTACATCTAGATAGGCATGGTAGGAGTAAGCGCTTTCTTTTATCATGCATTTTATATTCATGTATGTATTCATGACTACTGCAAAATGGTAGAACTGTACTATCCATTTATATTCGCTATACTGCTAATCATATATATCTGCTACTGTCTAACGATTATTGCAGCACATCTATTTTACACTAGAAGAACAACTGTGCAATAAATTCTTATTGTAACACGCCCGACTGCTTCTTCTGTGTAACTCTCTGAGACCGAATAAGTGAGCCCGAGTGACTGAGCGAAAAGTAGAATATTGTTTCCACGATCCTGAGGGATCAGGGTTGTCATGTTCTGAGGTTGCCAGAAACTATTCTCTCCCCGATAAGAGGAGACACTAGTGGCACTGTGAGCTAGCTAATGCAAGCAGGCTAACATTTTCGATGGGGGTGTTCAGAGTCAGTCTGCCACCAAGCCCACAGTTCATGTTATCCGAACGCGCAGATTCTGTATAGGTTATATATAGGAACTACACGACACTGGCACTAAGACTTGGTGAGATACGTACACTAGATTTCCTTACAAAATGGAGGAAAGGCTGCGCAGGTGAAGACAAGAGTTGCCATCTGTGTCATCAGGGGGTTGAAACTCTACAACACGTTATATGTATCTGTCCTGTTCCGGTAAATCAGCAAAGAAGCTTACTAAGACAAGAGTTTAACAGCTTAGGAATTAGGTCCTTCAGGACTGTACTGATGGAGTCAGTGGACCCAAGAAACACAATGCTGAACATCAGATTAGTGCAGTTTCTGACTATTTTTAAAACCATGACAGGAGCATAAGTTTGGTTATGGGAGGAGCTGAGGAGCTAGTGGAGCTAAAGTGATCTGACAAGTTAATATCGTTGACATCGACATGCCTGGGACGGGCAGCTAGGGAAAAAGTCAAAAGCTTTCCCTATCCCTTTAAGCCACATAAATATTTGCCTAACACACAGTTACTCTCTGTACGCCTTCCCAAACTGCATACTGGCACTTTAAACCGCATCCTTATCTTGCACATTGGCACTTTATCGGCAAATTGGCAACCTGTTGCATTATTTGCACGACTGGGTAAATTGATAAGAAAGGACGGGCCGCTAGGGAAATGGTCATGAGCTGCACCCATTCACGTCAAGCAATGTAATCATCGATTTATTACTTAGTTAATCTATGTTCTTCCTCCAAAGTTGCACATTGGCACTTTAACCACATTTTATTTTTACTCATTGTTATTTTATCTGTATATACATGCTCCCTAAGTAAGATATGAAAAAGTTAGTGCATGATCGATAATTATTTTTAGATTGTAGGTAGGCATTGTGGCTCATATGACTTTCTGAGCCATTCCAAACTGTGCATACTGGTATTCTTATTTGTGATGAGAATTATGATGGGCCGCAAATAATGAAATTGTTTGTCAATCAAGAAATGAAATGGTTTACTGCTGATGGTTGATAGGTTTTTAAACCTTTTAGGTAAATATTTTTATACTTTATGGCTTTTGTAATGTTTCTGGTTTTAATTGACTAATAAACTACCTTATTCATTCAATCATTCAATACAGGAGCATAAGCACAGCAGTTTTAAAAGCCACCTGCTGTGTTGCCTCCCCTTTCTCAGGCAGCACAGCAGGATTTAATGAGGGGCGAATCAGTGTCCCATCACCCTAAGCCAGACTCATTAGCAGTGTCTTTGGTGACCGAAAGGATGAATTGGTTAGGATATGATGTTGAGTCCTTGAGTTATGACGATGTCAATGAGGGGTGTCATATGGGTGTTGAACAGGGTAGGGCTGAGGGACGATCCTTGGGGTATGCCACAAATGATGCTCTTGGGTTCTGAGGTGAAGGGGAGAGGATGTGGTCTAACATCTAGGGAGGTTGACCTCAATTCTGGGGAACCGGGTTCGAGTGTCGGCAATCACCCTCAACATCCTTTGATTCTGGGCAAATCACTTAATCGCCCTGTGCCTAACAAAAATGAATGTGTCCTTGTGTAACGCAACTGGTGCTCATGTAAAGTGCTCTGATACCCTATATCTTCGGGTCAAGTTCGAGCTATATAAAACTGAAAAAAAAAGGTAGGCTGGTCCTGGGTCTCATCACACATGGGGGGAAAGACTGTGTATTTATGTGTGTGTGTTTATGTATGTGTATATGTGTATATATATATATATACAGATATATATGTGTGTGTGTGTGGGTGGCCTCAACATTTTTAGTGTAGTCCTTTTTTTGTGACCGTGATCCGGCCCACCAAAACATGGTCCTATTTCTATGTCTACAGCTGTCCCGGTTTTTCATTCTGAAAATCTAGTCACCCCATGCAGCACATGCGATGAGACAATGATGAAACAGATTCCCACGCTGCTTAAAGAAAGCATTTGCAGAGCGCAACACCAGGTGGCACCAGGAAATTTGATATAAAATAACTCAACTGTTTCTCAATGCACTTGCAGCCCGTGCGTGATAATACAAATCAATTTAGAAAACAGCACATCGCTAAAACAATAGATGTGATTGCTTCTTTCATAGAATCTCTTTAATATTGTATTTTTCCTGCAGATATCTACACAGGCGTATTAAATAGAAAGACACAGCTGACAACATTCAGCTGTTACACAAGCAATACAACGCATGCTATTCCGATGAAGAGGCACAGCTACAGAGCGAAAAACAAGTAAACAGGACTCAAATTTCACCTTTAATCTCTTTCTTGTGCAATCTCATATTCATTATCCCTATTCAGCTGCTTTATACAAAGGAAATTAAATACACTGGTGGACTTGCCTTGAATGAAAGTCAAATTAAAACATAAAGGTGATGATGGGTGAAAAGCTTGAAAAAGGCTTAGCCACTGGTAATTGCTGTTGCCATATGGCAAACTACCATTTTATGTGCCCACTATGCCAGTCCATACAGGGTCTAGCTATATGAAAATCTGACTTGGTCCTGCTTCAATAACTACATTCAAGTCTGAATTGCTAGCCTTGACGGGAACGCAAGCAACATCAGAGCAGCATACCTGCCAACTTGAAGAACATTCTCACCGTGTGAGGTGGGGGCGGGACCTTGTGCCAAGAAGTACCTACGAGGCACTTTTGAACACAGCCCCGCCCCCAAACCCCACACCTCCCCCCAAAAAAGAGCTCGCTGATGCTGACCTCCTGGGGTGTTTTATACCCCTTAACCGACGTCGGCAGTTCAAAGCCTTGGAAAATTAACTGGAAAACCACTATGTATAGTGGTTTTCAGCTCGTTTTCCCTGCCTCTGGGAGACCATGTGATGGGAGCCGACATCATGTGTCAAAAAGTGGCACCCTGTGAGTTGGCAGGAATGGAGCAGTTTCAGCCTCTTTTGGCCCCATCAGTGAAATACTGTTTCTCCTTAGAAGGTTGGTTCTAATGGACAGGCCCTTGTACTAGCCCCTAAGAGTTAATGTTCTTCAATTTGGCCCAAAATATGGCCCCCACCTGGCTTGTGACTAGCGGAATGTGAAATGTGAAAATTCTGTCAAGCAGCACTGTCTCCACCCCTAGCTTGGCTGTTACAACCCACCTAACAGGACTTCATGGCATTGAATCAGTAATGAAGCTATATATATTTTGTAACAGAATAACAGTGGTCGCAGTGGGGGGATTTGAGGGGCACGATGTACCCATACATTTTTAATTTTTAGAAAAACTGTTCCCCTACTTTTTATGAAAAGACAACAGTCCTGGGATGGTTAATTTCGAGAGCCGAAATCCTTCAACTGAATTGTAAGACAGGGAGTCCCCTGTGCTGGAAAACCGAGGAAGGCAGGGACAGCTAAACAAGCCTTCTTGCCAGGGTGCCTGCTGCTTGAAAAAAAATGTAAATGTGCGCAACTGGCCAATCTGCAAATGTAAAGCATGCTTTGAAGCCAGTATTGGCTTTAGTTGATGGAATCACTTGAAACTTGCTGATGCACATTTATTCTTTTTTAGAGGTATTGTAAAGGATCTATCAGCTAAGATGTGAAGTATGTGCTTTTAAAACACAGTTACCAAAAATAATTGCTTCCTGATGACACACATTTATTCTTTTTGAGGGCTATTGTAAGAGAGCTACCAGATTAGCTGTGAACTGTGTGCTTTAAAAAGACAGTTATGAAAACAAAACTGCACTACATACAGACAACAAAAAAAGTAATGACTTACATATTCACAGTGCTTTCTCTTAGAGATTGGGACCTCGCAGCATTATCGACTTCACCAACCAGGATTCAATTCTGTGGCTCTATGGTGCAGTGCATTAACTAATAGAGGTTTCATAATGTACGACAGTGCACTTCCCACTGATTAACATAACTTGCATTTCATTTTCATTTAACTGTCCGTTATTTTATATGTAGTTACAGGAAGGTGAAATATTTTGGTTTTTAGCCATGCTCACACGCTCCCTCACCCCGCCCCCTTGCACGCAGCATTCGTCCACTGCAGAATAATACTGCTTGGATATTATAACTATTATAAGTGATCGAGGTGCTCTCTAAGCTAGAATTTCTGTCCCATACCAACCCTCAAGTCTTATCAGCTTCACAACACTCTGAAACACAAAATCTAAAGGGGTGGTCCTTGACATTTCTGAGAGCTTCAGTATTACCAGGTTCTTCTGTTTTCAAGAGCAGCTGCAATACTTGTTACAAGGTTTGCCAATCTAAGCTGGCATAGGTTCAGTGAGTATGCAAATGAGGCCTCCTATACTGAAAATGTGCTGGAAATTACCATCTTTTGTGTGGTGTGCATATAGAGTTTTGCCTTGACTGTTTTTGCTGGCTGTAGAGCTCTATACACTTTATTCCTACTAACCAGTGTTAAAGCGCCTGTGCTCCTCCTTTCAACATGATGGAATTGGCATGCCCCTATTTGGCATATTAAAAATACCTATAAATCCCTAGTATATGGCATAATAATGTACCCAGGGCCTGTAAGGTAAGGGTCACCAGTGGGCTGCAGCACTCATTCTGCCACCCACTGCAGTGATGGTGTAAACATGACTGCAGACCTACCATTGTCGCCTGGCTGTGCAGTTCTAAAACTGTAAATTTAACCTGTCAAAATAACCCTTTTTGTCAAGCCCAAACCTTCCCAGATCCCAGGATATTGCGCATAGATTAACACATTTATCAGCACAAAAACAGGAATTTAGTGACACAAAAATCGAAATTTTGCCGCAATTTATTTTGCTACCATTACACGTTGCCTCTAAGTTAAACCGCTCTGTGCCATAACTGGCAGAGGATTGAGCTCAGGTTTAATTTGTAATTTTAGTGGTTTACCTTGACAAGGGTTGTGGTTACTACTTGAGGTGGCTAATTACCACCTCAACTAATGCTCCAGTTTCTTAGGGTGTAGGGTGACAGGATGGGGGATAACATCTTGGGTGGTGGCGGGTAAAAGGGGGCTCTGCTGCCTTATGTGAGTGAGAGAGGATTGGGCCCCTCTACAGGCCCCACCTTGTTCATTTTAGGTGACGATGGAGTGGTGTTACTTGTTTGGGGGAGTGGTGACTGCGGCCGATGGAGTTTTCACCAGTACCATGGTCCACCAGTAAGATCTACTGGCCTGGGATTGTCTACATAGGGATTTGTAGAGTGGAATCATGCAATTCAAACTTTCTTCACTTTCAAGAAAGTCAAGGAGTATATTACATCTTGCATTTGTCTGGCAAGAACATAAGATAAGATAAACACACCTTCTAGATTGAAGAAAAATGTAGGTCAGGTTTGTGAAGGACATTTAAGGATTATTTGCAGGAAAAGGAAGATTTCAGAGTATTTTTGGTGGCTGGGCCTAAATGAAGCAGTTCACAGGTGGGTGGGGCCGTGCAGGCTGTGTAACATGAGGAGTAATCCTGGAAATCCCTATATAGTGACCCCCAGGTCAGTAGACCTTTCTGGTGGACCATAGCAGAAAATAGGGATATATACTGTTTGTCCTTTCCATGCCCCCTTAAACAGAGATGCATATACCATAGTTTTATAGATTATTAAACTAATTTTCCAGAATTTAATGTGGTAGAGAATGGCTAATAATAGCCACAATGTGCAAGCACAACATTCTCAGAAAACCATAAGAGCTGTGGATTAAGGAAAGGAGAACTACAGTTTATCATCCTGAAGCTAAAGGAGAGGTGGAACACTTCATCTGAATGATCAAGGAGGCTTGGAAGCTGAATGTCAATGGAGTTATTAGTTGGTGCAAGGCTTTACAATTAGGGCCTGATTGCAATGTGAGTCGGAAAGCCTCCGGCGTGTGGTCGGAGGCTTTCCGACTCACATCGTAGATTTCACTTTCGACCACCGCATTACATTGCCGGCGGTCGAAAGTGAAACTGGCCTGTCATTCCGGATAGATTCTGACAGGCTCACGGAGCCCGTTGGCCAGTCGGAGGCCACACCATAATCCCTGAGGACGGCGTTTCCGATTACGATGTCGGTTTCCGACAGGCTTTCCATGTCGGGCTTTCCGACATGGAAAGCCTGTCAGAAAGTGGCCGCAGGAGGGCCCCCATTCCTCCATGGCCTCTGGTTCTTGGCCGAGGGGTACCCATGTTAATCCCTGGGTGGCAGTCACCTTGAGGTGCCTGCCACATGGTGCAGGGATTAACAGAATCTCCCATTTCTTTATGGGAGCTTGTGCTACGGCCAGACAACGGCTGCAGCACAAGCTTCCATAGAGAAATGGGAATATGGGCCGCCGACCGGAGGTCGGTGGTCCAGAATCCACCAAAATGTCAGTCGGAGGCAACTCCGACCGACATCATAATCAGGGCCATAATGTTATTATCTTCTAGGACCACTCCTAATTCAGTGTCTGGGTTTTGCCGTTTGAACTCCTGAGAAGTCACAGCCCAGTCACACTGTGCTCGATGCTAGTTGAAAGAAACAGTTTTTACCCCAGGTTTTTCTGGAACTCTGGGGATTATAGTTTATATTACTGTGAGGAAGACAGTTGATGAATATAAGAAGCTGATGGAGCATTGCTTACAGCATAAGAGAGAAAATCTTCTTGAGTTTTCTCTGTGAAGGGACTTTAGTTCACATTAAACTGACTTGCAGACAAGGGAAGTTACACTCAAAGTGGTCAAAGACTGTCAAAGATATCAAATCCTTCAATAAGTCAAGGTTCAAAGAGGTGCTGTGTGCCATTTAAACAATGTTTCTGTTTGTGATGGATAAGGTGCAAGAAGGTGGTTGAAATGGGAGTGACGCTGGAATGGATATCATGTGTCTTGATGACAATGGTTTTTAGAATATGGTCCCAAGCTGATTGAGTCTGGTGGGAAAGAGAATGATGTCCTGGCCCTGGAAGGGATGGGGTGGTTCTGAGAGTCATCCCTGTGATGATACCTTCGAACGTCATTCTTGTGACGACAGTGTTGGAGTTAAACCGAATGCTAGAAACTGAGCTCTGCCTGAGATACTTGACAATTAGGTGTTGTTAAAGAGAGGTCATTTCCACCATGTCTCGTCGCTTGCTTTTCAGATGGGCAAAAAGTTTGGAATTAACGGACAGAACTAAAGATGGGAAAGTGAGAGGGACAGATGGTGGGAAGAAAAGTAGAAATTAAGCAAAAGGAGAAGGAAGGTACAGTTGGAAAATGGAGAAGGGTAGCGAAGTCAACAACCCGAGAAGAGAGGAATGACAGGAAGGAGATGTGAAAGAAGAACAAAGGCACATTTTATTTCTAACCTCCAACTTAGTCTTCTCGCTCTCAAAGAGCCTGAAATTATTAATAAAGTTTGGGGCAATAAATCTTTTGTAAACAATGGCACCTTGCTCTGGGAAAATTATGCTGATGGTAATTTAATTAAAATTATCCTTGCATTTGCTCTCATTTAGCATCAGGTTGCTGAAGCTTCCACACATTGTTGCACTCAGTTCACCTCTGCTTCTGGTGTCCTGTCAATGCCTGAATCCAGAGAGAAGAAAGGCAGTCTCAATGCACTGACAAAGGACCCGATCCTCTTGCATATTTCTAAATAGCACCATCTAGTTGCGCTCAGCTCGAGCTGCACTCAGGTCTTTCTGTCACTCCCTAGCACTAGCAAAGGCCCCATACATTTATATATGTTCAGCTGATAGTACAATGTCAAAGGCTGTTGTCTAACTTAGCATGAGGATAGGATGTGGCATAAAGGCCAGAGCTTCTGACAATCGAACTGGGGAACAAGGTTCGAGTCTCGGCATCGGCTCAGCAAGCATCCTGTGACTCAGAGAGCAAACCACTTAATCTCCCCTTGCCTAAAACCAAAATGAATGTGTCCTTGTGTAATGTTAACTGGTGCTCATTTAAAGCATTCCAATACCTTCGGTTTGAGTCTGCAGTATACTAAAAACAATCAAATTTTGTGGGCACGTTTGTAAAAATCACAGGAGTTTTATAAAAGTGCCAATTTTGCAATTTTGTTTTGGAAATCACAAAATCTCAACATGCTGGGGGGTTCTGAAATATTAACCCACCACTAGGTAGGCCTTAGTGCCCATAAGGCAGTGTGCATTGTATTTAAAGTAGGACATGTAAAGGTTTAATGTTAAACATGTCCTTATAGTGAAAAGGCCTCAAAAGCAGTTTTCCTTATAGCAGGGTAGGCTGTTCCATAGGAAAGCATTAGTATACAATACTACATTTAATAATGTTATTTATGGCTAGGAAAAATAAATTTAATTCTTGGACTTTTGGAAAAATTTAGTGCAAGCACAATTCACTGGTGAAGTCAGATTTATAACAGATATTTTGGAAAAAGTAGTTTTAGAACAGAACCTTTTTCCTTGCCCAAAGTCACCTAAGGCCCATTTGAATGAGCTCCAACTGTTACCTGGCAGCTGAATGGATCCCTTGATGAGATGTGAACTTGCTCCCAGAACCTTGAGTGTGGGGTTGTGCTTTGGTCCTCTGGGATGGATGACCATCTGGGCTGTGTCCAAGTCAGGCAGGCAACAATTCCAGTGGGAGAGGAGCTGCCCACAGAACTGGTTTAGAGTTATCACAGGTAAGGGAGGTGCTTATTTTCCTGGTCACACTTCCGACGAATGGGCACCATAGAATACAAAGTAAGATTTTTGGACCAAAGACCTTTTCAGTTTGCTCATTTGGGCTTGGGTGAGATTTCCTGTGGGACCACAAGGCTTCTTGAAAATTACATATACACTGTGAGGGAATCAGACTCTTAATCCAACTTTGAGCATATCTATTGTTTAATGCAGCATCAAGTGTACCTACGCACACCCAGTAGATTTCTCCTCCTGGGTGCCTAACACAGCAACACTTGTCTTTCTTTGGTCCAGATGAGGCCATAATTTGTTCTGGCCAAAACACATCAACCCTATCAAGTGGGGGAGTCTATGAACTGTAATGAATTTTAGGCTAGGGAGGAGTTCACGGAGTCGAGCTGCGCCCAACTCCGTGAAGTGGTAAAAAAAACTCTGCTGCGCTACACATAGTTCTACGAGCAGGCAGCGTGCCTTTTCGCATTATGTTTCTATGTCTTACCCGGGGTGAAGCACGTTTTCACGCCAGAAATCGTGGGAACAGCACCACGTGGTTCATGGTCTGGGCCTTTGGGTTTTTTCAATCCTTACTCAATCTTTTCAATCCTCCCCCATCTAGCTTAGCTGCCACTCATTTTTATTTATTGTATTAGTGTGAGTTTTCGTGTCTTTGTAGTTTATGGCTTTTTCATTTTTTGTGTTTTTGTGACTTTTTTTGTTGTTTATTTTCCCCTTCCTTCCTTCCTTCCTTCCTTCCTTTTTTTTTTCATCCCACCCAGCGTCATGGCAGAGCAGGGCGTCCAGGGGAGCAGCAGCACCATGTCCCCCTGAACAACGCGGAGCAGCATCCTACCTTGCTGACGGCGGTGCCACCACAGTGTGCAGTCCCGCGCAATCTTTTGTGAGATGGAGGAGGCAGTACTCATTTTTTAAGTGCAGCACCACCTCCCGCCATGCTGGCAGCAGGCGGCAGACCTGGGTGTGGGTACACACTGCGTGAGTGGCAGCTACGATGGGACAGGGTGTGAAAGTATGTGCGCTGCTCCACCCAGGTTCAGTACAGCCAGCAGCAGCTGACGCACCGCTGGACGGATATCCTGGACAAGGAGCTGGAACTGCTCGACATGCTAGGCATTGAGATTGCGGGGCTCGGGGAGTAATTATTTGTTATGTTTGTGTTCTACAATTCCAAAATCCTTTTCCCGAATAGCATACTGCTGACACTCACAGGTAAGTTACGTTTAGTTTACATTAAGAATATTATGTGACCCAGTTTGAACTAGGCAGGTGCTTGGCACTGCCTATTCGTACTCGTTGGCACTCACTTTGGCTGATATTATTTAAGAAGCCATTGCAGACTCATCTGACCTCCTGCCACCTTAGTGAATAAGTGATATCAGTGAGTTAGCATTCTCTGTGACTTTTTTTATGTAGCTTGTACAGTCCCAAGCAATTCCACAGTAATGTGTAGTATGGATGTATGCATTGTAAAAAAGAGAAACTGAGTTGGTCCATCAAGGGGATTGAGAAATGAGATTAGAATCAAAAATCATTCATTGCAATGCATTGGTGTAGTTTTTGTTAAGGAAATTTGGAATGGGGATTTTAGGATTAGTATTGCCAACTCAATGATAGTCGATCAATACTAGTACTGAAGGTGATCCGCTTTAGAAAAGTACATTTTTACTGCGTTTGACTGTCATAATAATTTTATGGAAATTAACTGTACCACTAATCTATTTTTTTACGTTCTTTACTTATTACATCAGCACACAAGGGCAAGAAGAGGGGCAGCGCACAGGTGAGTTTGAGAGGAGCTGGTCAGGAGGCACTGACTACCACCTCCGCTGTCGAAGACTCTGTTAACTCCAGTAAGTCCTATTGTTTATTATTATTATTTCCCTAACTTTTAGCTCTTCCCACTGTTTTATACTACTTTTAATTTTGCCTTGTTTATTTTTTTATACTGTCTCCTTTTTTTAAATCCCCTATCCAATTTTTGTTTAATTCCTGTTATCCCTTCATTCTTTTTTTTCTCCACATTTCATGTTTTGTTTTTGTAGCTGAGTTTCTCCTGTCTGTATTAGTCTTCAGTTATCTTCAGCTTTGTAAGTAATCTTTCCCTGTTCCCTGTATCTTGTGATACTGTAAGCCTAAGAACAGATTTTTGGTACTCTACTGTCTTCTGTGAAGATTTTCAGCCCAAGTAAGTAATATTATAAATAATATTTACCACGCAAGTTTGTTAAGAAGGATTTATTTTTCTTGCTCATGCTCTAACAGTTCTAAGGAGGGAGTGGCCATGGTCATGGACCCCCAACACCCCATTCCCCCAATGTTGTGCTGTGTAATTCATTTATACAGTATAACAGCAGTTTCCATGACAGTGCAGCATGGCTGGAAAGTATGAGGTCCCAGTGCATTTGGCAACCAACACCCTAAACCTTTCATTGACCATTATTCCACCCCTTCATTGCACTTCAATGACTCAGAGTCATCATCATAGGCTATAGTCCTGCTCCTCCATTATGAAAAGATTTTGACTGGCTTGACTACCTGATTTTTCTAACACTGTCAACCAATAAAATGCCCAGAGTGATATTTTTGATAGAAGATACTGCTAACCAAACTGTAGTGATGTATTGTGCTGTATTTTTTATTTATTAAATAAATTAAGGGGAGGCGTATCTGGCATTATCTTGGAATTAAAGTAAGATAATTGTTCACTACAGCTGCAGACTGCAGAGAGCAGCGAAGTACCAGACATGCTGGCTAGCATGCCTCCATTAATTGAGCACAATTTGAACTCCATAGCGCATAATGCCTTACTCATTAATGAGAAGTCAACTATTTTTCCACACAAAGTAGGTACTGCTACTGTGCCACCCACTATAATTTTAAACAAGTGTTTGCTCAGAGCATTGTTTATAGTTTATCTTTTTCTTTCTGTTTTTCTCCTGATATAGCTACCCCTGCTGGCCCACCACCACCAATGACTAGGCAGGAGATAGCGGCCCGGCTGAGGTGGAAGAGACTGGAGGCCATCCAGTAAGAATACCGGTGGCTGGAGGCCCTGGAGGAGGAAGAGGCAGAAGTAGCTACCTCTGACCTGGGTCCCAGCTCTGCAAGCCAGCCAGAGCATCCAGCCTCCCGGTCATTACATTGCCATTGCAGCCGCCAGCTAGGGTTCCTAACTGCCACTGCTGCCAGTGCCCCCTCCGCTTATTCCAGCACCTCTTCCTACAGCTGATTGACTATTTGGAAAGCCGGTTAGAGAGCCATTTGGGGAGGATCGGGCAGAGTCTGGACCAGCTCCAGACCTAAGCCTTTTTTTTTACAAAAATTAGTTTTGGTGCATGGGACCATTGTTGTGGGTGGAGAAGGTGGGAAGGGAGTTGGGACCAAGTGTTTTGGACTTTTTTTCTTTGGACATTGGTTGGGGATGGATTGATTTGTTTGGGGAGAGCTTTGGGCCTTTTGTGGGTAGAGTGTGTGGGTTTTTTCTTGACTGTTCAAATAAACGGAAAAAATTATTTTAATCTCATACTTTATGCTTGAAGTTGTTTTTTGTCTTTTACTTTTACTTTGCACTGCTGCCTTTTTGTGCAGCCTGTTTTTATAATGTATTTCTCAAACTGTATGCCAGTTAGGAGGATATGCTGCCAGTTCCTATATTGCCCACTGTTACGTTTCATACACGTACCCCAATATAGACTCAGGTAGTCACCTAACCTTTCACCTATATTCTCCCCTACCATTACACTACATAACGGTTTTAGTACTGACCTTTTACCTAGTTACGGTAATGCCTAAATGACATGGGGTTTTCTCTGAAAACTAGCCTCATTCATTATGCATGAGGATTTTTGGAATCACAGCAGGTCACCATCTCCCACATAATAACTATGTACAAGGGTCATTCCTTCCGTCGTCCTGGTCCGACATGACACAGCAAGGTATATCCCCTGAGGGTACCAATTTGGGTATATATACACCATATCTTGCTGAGAGTGTCAGAGGAGAAAGAGACTTCCATGCCGGCACACTGACGCGAGACGCTGAGGTTCCTGCATGCAGACACTCCAGCTCGCATTGGTCTGACATCCCTTGCGGGGGGTCCATCTCGAGACCAAGACGGTATTCCACAGTCTCTCACTTCAGGTAGTGGGGTTGACTTTATCCTAGAGGGATTCTTGGCTTTACACCCACATACATGCTAGATTCACTTAGGTACATCTAGTTAGGGTCGCATCGTAGGAGTACGCATTTACTACTGTCATGTGTTTTATATACTTGCCTGTATTCATTGTTTTAGCACAATGGTAGAAATCTACCATCCTTTTACTCTGTTAGTGCTTATAATCATTTTTATCTGTTACTGTCTAATGGTTGTTTCAGCACACCAGTTTTACACTAGAATAACGCTGGTTCAATACATGCTTATTGAAAACGTACCCACCGTTTATTCTGTGTATCTCTCTGAGACAAAGTAAGCACGAGTGACTGAGCGAAAAGTATTGCACTGTTACCACGATCCCTGATGGGACAGGGTTTTCATGTTCGATAGTTGCCAAGAACTATTCTCTCCTTGGTAAGAGGGGTTTCTAGTGGCACTGTGAGCTAGCTGGTATACAGGCTAACATACTCAGTAGGGGCGTCTAGAATCAGTCTGGACACCAATCCTACAGTGTATGTTGTCTAAACGCGCAAATCCTATATAGGTTTATAGAAACTACACGACATGGCGCCGCCAACGTTGGTTTGGTACTTATTTAACAGTCAAATCTGCGTAGTTCAGTCGTGCTTTTCTCAGAGACCCCTACTCACATTTCCCCAGAGACGTCTGGATTGGGAAGGGAACAATCCGCCACAGCTGAGTAGGCATATCCTATGTATTAACTGTAGTTTTATCAAGCTTGAAGGACAAATTGTTCCTATTGTGCATAAAACCTTATTTCAGTTTCCTTGAAACTCTTCCTTGAAACTTTTTCAACAATGACTGAAGAAAACGGCGCTGTGCGAGCACAATGTGCGGTAGTTGAGGAAGAACTAGAAGGGGAAATTAACATTTCAGAAAATGTGAGAACTGCCCTTACCTTAAGACTAGCTGACTATGGAGTCACAGCTAGGGGTGGGACAGTAACCTTCGTGATTGAGGCTTACAAATCATATAGAACAGAGATATTCTATTCAGGGGTTGAATTCCCAGAAGCAGATGCACAATCAAATACATTTCATTCTTACACTGAAGATGAAACACCACTTGAATACTGTCCATATGAGGACATTGACGTTCCGCTCACCAACCAGGAGCACATAAACTGGTTTTAAGGCGCCCTCCCCCACACAAAAGAAAAAGTAATACTAGGTCCACTCGGAAGAGATGGAGCCACTTGGCCGGTCTTAGCAGCTTATACACCGCATCCAGACATTGACACAATGCCAGTAGCAGACTTACATCCACTTCATAAAGAAATGTTAAAACTCTACAGAAATCTGACACAATTTGTGATGAGAACACTCACACTACAGCCAACCAGGGCAACACAAACAGGACAAGTTCAGGGATCTACAACTAAAATTATACCACAAACGCTACTCGCGGTTATGGGTAAAATACCCACTAAACGTGAGCAGATGCTATTCTGGATAGCTCAAAAAATAACACAGCTAGAGGTAGTATTTCCACACAGAAGCCCTAAAGAAAAACACAGAATGTTAACAATCTGTTTGCCAATGGGGATAGCTCCCTAGATAGAGGATTGCACCCCTTGGGGTACAGTTATCACTGCCATATATACCAGAACTCATGGTATCCCGTCATTAGCAGTAATATCAGATGTATTAAGACAAATACAAACTGAGTATGAAGCAGAATCTGCTCTGAACTTAGGGAGGAAATTGTTAGGTAATTTTGCCCAGGTATCAGCTATAATATTGGCAAATATAAAAGGGGAGGCAGCAGCAGTGGCAATACGCCAATGCCTGAGGGATTTCACTGCTTTACAACAGGAACGTGAATTACCTAAAATTATCGAAGACACCTATGCTGAATTAGGTAGAGATAGTTTGGGAGCTAGAGCAATAAAACCTCATCTCATGGGTGGTCCTGAAAAGGATAACACCAAGCAAGCACCTGATTCTTCCAAGAAGAAATGGGATAACAATAAAAAACAAAAGAATAGATGTCAGTCCAGGGGTAGGTCTCTTCAACAGGAGCCCTCCGAAAGGAGGTACAACCTTAAGAATAGAGATAACATTAAAAAACCTGACAGGTATCAGGATACTGATACACATTCCTCTGGTTCCTTTCAGGGTTCACCAAGAAACTCAGAGAGAGAAGAACGGTCAGAACACAGACACGAAGAGCGTATAAAGTCCAGAGACACGCAACGCGCTTCAGACTACACTTCTAAAAAAAAAAGAGAAGCCAAAATCAAAACCTCAATTTAAAAAGAAGAAAGTAGCAGGTCTTAAAGTTAGACATGCCCAAAATTCTGAGGACTCAACTTCTGAACGGGGAATAGGCTCTGACGATGCTAGACAGCGCAGCAGAAGTAACAATAGCTCGCCAGAACCTGATGGAATTTCTGGTGACAGTGGAGTTGAATGAGCATATCACGGTGGAAACACCTGATACAAGGGTAAGTGTCCCACATAGGTTACATGAGATAACACTCCAAATGGAGGGGCACAAACCCAGAAAAGTTAAAGGTCTCTTTTGGGAGCCCCTGACTTACGGCTATGACATCCTTTTAGCTGAGAAAGATTGGCCGCCTGCAATTGTTATGGATTGCCCGAAGGGAGAAACGGTTATTTTACTGGCTTTTTCCGATCTCTTCCCAATTTACTTAAAACACACATACGCGCAGGAGTGGGCGGTAGCCCTTGCTCCAGCACTTTATCGCAACCATGTTGGGTGGGATGCTGAGTCACCACACCATGTAATCCCAGTAAAAACTACTCCAACTCCACAGAGACAGTACCCAATAAAACAAGAAGCGAAAAAACAGGTCAGGGAGATCTTAAATCAACTTGAATACCAGGGTATAATTGAAACTTGCACCTCTCCAATGAATAAGCCTTTGTTTCCCTTATTGAAACCCGATAATTCATACCGTCTAGTTTTAGACTACCGACATTTGAACACATGCACAAAAACATTTGCAGTACAGAATGCACACATTGCCACATTAATGAATAACATTGTGCGGAAAAAATTCAAAACAACACTGGATATCTCAAATGGATTTTTCTGCCAAAATATAGCGCCTGAAAGCAGGTATCTAACCGCATTTTCCACACAAGGTTCGCAGCATCAATTTTGTAGACTCTCCCAAGGGTATGAGAATAGCCCCGGGTTGTTCTCCGCTAGGGTAACAGAATTACTTCAGAATTTGGATGAAGACGCATTGTCCTATGTAGATGATATTTATCTGATAGATGATGATTTACGGGATCACTTGACCAGGGTGAGCAACATAATTTTGGGGTTGGCCTCTGAGGGCTACAAATTCAACTTTAAAAAATCTAAAATAGCCCATCTCAATGTCCTATTTTTGGGATACGAGCTATCAAGTGAAGGTAAAAGTCTGGCAGCTAACTTTTTAGAAAAGTGTGTGCTGCTCCAACCTCCAAAATCGCTGAAAAACGTACAATCCATATTGGGATTCTTAAATTTTGGCAGAACATACATTTTGGATTACGCAGAAAGAGTAAAACCTTTCTACAATTTAATAAGACCTGATTTCTCAGTTAGGCATTGGACACAGGAACACACAGATAGCCTTAATTCCCTACAAGCTGACATGATAGCTTCAAAATACTTGCAGACACGCGTAAACGTACGCAATCTAGTGATCCGTGTTATAGCGGGTCAATCTGGGTATACTTACCTAACCTTCAATGAAGCCGAAACAGTACCCATTGCATACAAATCTCACCTGTACACAAACGCTGAAATGCCCCTTGCTTCTACAGAAAAAATACTGACAGCAGTACAGACCGCTGTAGTAAGAGAAAGAGCACTGGCTCAGGGAAAACGAATAAGTGTTGCAACTCCGGTACCAGCCTTAGAGGCTGCTACAAAGCCTTACATCCAAGATGGATACAATGGGCTAATTCTCTCACTGCAACGGATGTAAAATACAGATACGACCCAAGTCTAAAACCACAAGCATTCTTGCAATATGAACAAGAATATTCTCTCCCAAATGAAATAATGCCTCTTGATCAGTATGAATATATTATTTACACTGTCGGATCTGCTCAGCCGGCCATAGGAAGTAAACAGCAATACAGTGCCGCATGTGTGATTGTAAAAGGTCATATGCAGGATGGCAAGTTCTATCCTAGCAGGATGAAGACACAATCTCTAGGAGACTGCACGGCTCAGCTGGCAGAACTTAAAGCCCTATTACTGGCACTAATAAATACGGATCGAGAATTCCCCACACTGATTGTGTGCGATGCTTTTTATTGTGTCCAGTCATACAACAAATATCTCCACTACTGGGGTCAGAATGTGTTTAAAGACTCAAAAGGTGGCACAATTAAGCATAAAATGCTATGGGAACAGGTAGCTGAGTTGAAAAATGAACTGCCAAGAGCTCACGTGATATACATGCTGAGTCATCAATGTGATGGCGTTCACGTTGAAGGGAATTCATTGGCTGATGAAGCCGTAAAGGGGGCAGTACGAACTGCTGCCGTAGCTGCAATCACTCATTCGAAAACGAGAATAGACGGACAGATAATGGTAGCTGTCATTGCTTCACGCAAAAATAGCCCAGCCTTACCAAAAGTTTTTCCACTCAAGTTAGATGCAAACAACATTCCATATGCTCAGATTCCAGGAGTGGGGGATAGAGTAATAACAAACATGGATCACAGATTAGGCTTAATACTAGCTGCACACAAGGGTCTAGGTTCTGCACATGCAGGAGTTACCGCGACGGTTTCATTATTTAAACAACGCTATTGGTGACCTGGTTTAACAAAACAGACGAAGAATTTTGTCTTAAAATGTGACATCTGCCAGCAGATGAAGGGTTCCACTGTGGCGCGTCCAGCGCAGACATCTTTACTAATATCGGACAGACCACTCGCATGTGTCTATTTGGACCACTGCAGCCCCTTACACTCTGATGGGGCTTACAAGTATATCTTGGTGGCAGTGGATTCCTGCTCAAGATTCCTATGGGTATGGCCTTAGCACTCGGCTGAAGCTTGAACTGTTATAAAAGATTTGCGAGTCTTTATAGGGACATACGCAGTCGGCACATTACATTCTGACCGTGGCCCCGCGTTTAGCTCTAGGGCTTACAAGGAAGCCATGGAAGGTTTGGGTGTAGCATTGTGGTACTCCTCTCCATACCATCCCAAGGGAAATTCGGTCATGGAGAGGAAAACATGAGACTTAAAGTATCTTTAACAGCAAGAGTATTAGGTTCGGGTGGTAGTTGGGTCAATCACTTATATGGGGTACAACAAGCCATTAATTTGCCAAGCAGTTCTCTAGGGGGTGTCACTCCTTATGAGGTCCTATTTGGGATGAGAATGTGGGTACCTGATCTCGATTATGAAAGCACAGTGGTGGATGAAAAACCATTTGACATCAATAAACGTTTGGCTGTTTTACAGGATCTGAATGAATCTCGAGCACTACTAAGCAACGTGCAAGTAAAACGCACCGCCACTGGGGAAGTCAAATCAGTCACGGCAAGACCTGTCTGGATCCCAAAAGGCAGGGATCTGGTCAGAGAAAAGATTGAGGACAAGAAAGAATTTGGGCCATCATACAGAAAGCCTGTACCTTTCCTGGCTGTCGAAGGAACAAGAACAGTACTTCTTCGCCTCTTGCCGGCAAAAAAGAAAAGAGATTCGTCTCCATTGATCTGATCAAACCACACTATGTGGCTGATACTGAATGGTAGGCCTCGTGGGCTCCAGGGCAGCTGATGCTCTCCTCTCGCTACCTTACAGGAAGTTCAGACAGAAAGACTCATAACATTTGAAGAGTCACCAATACAAAATGATGGAATTTCCAACAATGAAATGGAACTCGTTCCTCTTTAAACAGAACGTCAACACACAAATGAAAGACAAATATCAATTCGGCCTAACACTGAAGTCTACATCAATATACCTCAACAAGAGACACCTACCAGTTTAACACAACCTGCTGAGCTAACAAAGATAGATCGAACTGCATCTGGCTACTTCATCGATTTTGATACCTTCTCTTTTGATCCCAGCGAACCTGAGACATTGCCAGCTCCAGTTTCCCGTAAACAACAAATTTGTAATTTCTAAATTTTTCTGAAAAAGACTTACTTAGTATCACCTTGGCTCCAGCTCTCAATCATAACTGGAATATTGTTTAATCTGTTCTGGATTGGCCTAGTAACTGATTTTTTGCTTACTTGTAAATGGAAAATATCTCCCAGAACGCTCTGCAGTATTCAATGTGAACTTGGTCCTGAAACCTCATACATCATCTCATCTTGAACAAAGAGACTTGTTTTCCGTGAACAGTACAGCTTTTCCAATTCCTGATGGTATTGTTTGGGACAAGGTTGTTTATGATGTATTTGGCCCTACTGAACTTTTAAAAATGCCACATTTATTTAAAATTTCTCTAAATGATATCATTACCTCCAGTATATTTTCTGATGATTGGGATTTTGAAACTGTAAATAATATGTTGTCTGATTTGGAACAATCCACTGCATTTTCAAACAATGAAATGTTAGAGTACACGTCTGACTTTGATAGCATGTACTGTTACCAACATTATGGTCATCACTTTTTACACAAATCCAGTATCCCACAAAATGTTTTTCCTTACCACCAATGGCAACATTGCCCGACACCACCAAAAGGTAGTTCAAAAACTTTTGCACAGAAATGTTCTTATTTTACAGGGTTTAACACTTCTGACCCGACCTCATATTACTATAAGGTTGCACATACACCTGCACAGAAAAATATGCTGACTAACACCAAACAGATTTATTCTGCATACTTTATTGTCCAACTGTCTGAACAGGGTTTCGACTTATAGAAGGACACTATAGACACAAAATCATTCTGGGGTTCTAAGGAATGGCAAGTTCAGGGAACAGAAGCACTATTTAGAGCGTGCCTCATCCCACAGCAGATCATCTTTTTGAATGACACAGTGCAACAGACTTCCTGTCTTGGACAAGCCAAGAACAAGGATTTGAACACACCTCGGATTCCCACACCTTCACACATCAATTTTACATCACGTGGAGGGGATACAATAGATGTCATCATGCAGTACAATACTTCAGACCCCAATTGGAAGGGATGGTTAGTCTGGCCCACAGACACCAACAGATGTCAGTCAAGATTCAAGGGTAAAACCGAAGGGTTTAGTATCCATAGGCCAGACCAACGCTATGTACAGAGAGAGCATCCGGGGGTAGTGACATCATACAGTGTTGGGAAGTTGTGCCTCGATTGGCTAAAAACCTCAACACTGTCCCAGGTGAAACAGCATTTATCCTTACTCAGATGAGGTGAAGCTAAGGGATTTTTTATTAGGTCCCCGAAAGCCAAGTCAGAAACGTTTTTATTACGCTGTCTATAACGAAATCTGGAAAATCTCTCAACAAGAAGCTGCGGAGAGACTTCGTGAAATAGATAAGATTAATCTAGAAAAGGCATTAGCGATAGTTGACAATGGTATGACTACATTAACATCCAGGATTTATTCACTGGGCAACATTGTATCCTCTGCTATTGATATACTAGAACAGGACTTGTCCATATTACAACACGGACAATCTCAACTATGTTATATTATGTTATTAAGCTGGACGCTGCAATCATTGCGCCCTGGTTATGTGTCTTGGCGAATTATCAACAGCACGTCCCTATTTTCTGCATACAATCTAACTTAGAAGCAGATAACGATGGCACAAAGGGGAGCAAAATATGAAATGCTGTGTATTGAAAAACTAGACAAGTTACCTTTTACTGTGGCAGAGTCACCATCCACAGAATGGTTAATCCATGGCCATATAACACTACCGGTCACAACTTTCCAGTTTCAGTATTGCCAAGAACAACAACAGGCGGGCAGATAGGAAGCGATGGGTAGGGAATTCATCAAGGAATCTTGGGATTTACCTTACAGATTTCGATGCAGGAATGGGGACATGGAAGTGCTCCTTAGCTGTACCAACTGCGAGAATTCCTTAAGTGGATCTCTCATATGCCAGGACATCATGCTTTATGGGGCCTGCAATGGTTCGGTTGCTAACTTATCCTGTCACTTGAAAGGTTCCCCTGCTGCTGTGATTAATCCGGTGTTCAAGTTGCTTTCAAATGGGAGTTACTTGATGCTGAGTGATCAAGGTTGTTGTGGGATGCTCCCGGACATCACATATCTTGTCACTGTAAGCTCCAGGGTTACTTGCTGTATGCAAGTATTGTTTCCACCAACCCATACAGTCAGGGTGGCGCCGTTATGGCCTTCGTTGAATGTTTCCTTTATATGGTTTGATACTCTGAGCTGAATGAAAGCCATGCTTTTACAGCAAATCGTGCCCTTAAACTCCGCCTGGGAAACTTATGATCTTCAGGTTGCAAGGTCCTCGGCTGAGATGTAGGCACTAGTACAAACAAACTGCCCTTTCCATTTCACAGAAATGGTACAACGTTTTTTTAACATGTCTGATGTGACGGGTATTGTCCACCTATTTAAGACCTTAGGTTCTGGACTGTCCTGTTATTCCCAACTTCATACACTCCGTATTCTGAAGCATTTTTGGAGGGCTTACGCTGATCCTGCTACTAATGTCAGGTATTCTGATTGTCATTTTTCTGCTATGCAATGGACGTTCCAGTCACCAAGGAAATGGAAAGAACGCTCTTGGAATGCCGATACCGTGATTGCATGGTAATCCATCTGGGCACACCTCGTCTTCGAGAACTGAACGAGTCTTGATTCTTATCATTTAGACCAGTATGGGTCGACTGTATTCTGCCTGTTCTCTGATGCCTGTTCTGCGGACAAGAATGCGTGTTGGACCTCTGTCTAACACTTCTAACAATTGCGCCACCGGATGTTGATGCTTTACTGGACCTGATAACAGCCCATGTTCTGCAGTGTACCCAGCGTATCCCAATGTTGATGTCTGCATTCTTAGAGCCACCACAGGATGCTTCAGCTCATGTCGGAAAGTATACCGGCTCCTCAACGAATACTCAGGCCTTGGATGACATTCATACATCCCCAACAGCGGCTGTGGTGAATACGGAGGAACATCTGTGCTTGATTGACCTGATCTGCGGGGTGTTGCAGGGACCGTCGTCTGCAATTGCAGGCAACAGTAATGTTGCGTCTCCCAGCCAGGACACATAAATATTTGGCTCATCGTGTGCTGGGAAAATTCGGCTTTTTCAAAACAACCAAATTTGGAATTTTAAACAACTAAACAAGACACTTTTTTCTAAAAACTGCATGGCTTTCAGTCACTCATTGTTCAGACTATACATACGAACATATTTAGTGCAGACTTCTATCACATGCAATATTTTTTCTCTTTTAGTATTTTTTAGAAATTTGACGTTTTTAAGTACTATTTTTAATGGACTTAATAATAGTTGCGTACAACATTTAGCCATACGTCAGAATTTTTAGTATGTTGTCCAGTCGGATGAGGAGTGGGTGTTATGTTTCATATAGGTACCCCAATATAGACTCAGGTAGTCACCTAACCTTTCACCTATATTCTCCCCTACCATTCCACTACATAACTGTTTTAGTACTGACCTTTTACCTAGTTACGGTAATGCCTAAATGACATGGGGTTTTCTCTGAAAACTAGCCTCATTCATTATGCATGAGGATTCTTGGAATCACGGCCGGACACCATCTCCTGCATAATAACTATGTGCAAGAGTCATTCCTTCCGTTATCCTAGTCCGACATGACACAGCAAGGTATATCCCCTTATGGTACCAATTTGGGTATATATACACCATATCTTGCTGGGGTAGTCAGAGGAGAAAAGAACTTCCATGCCGAAACACTGACGCGAGACGCTGAGGTTCCTGCACGCAGACACTCAGCTCACAGTGGTCTGATATCCCTTGTGGGGTGTCCATCTAGAGACCAAGACGGGGTCCCACAGTCTCTCACTTCAGGTAATGGGGTTGACTTTATCCTAAAGGGATTCTTGGCTTTACACCCACATACCTGCTAGGTACACTTAGGTATATCTAGTTAGGGTAGCATCGTAGGAGTACGCATTTACTACTGTCATGTATTTTATATACTTGCCTGTATTCATTGTTTTAGCACGATGGTTGAATCTACTTTTACTCTGTTAGTGCTTATAATTATTTATATCTGATACTGTCTAATGGTTGTCTCAGCACACCTATTTTACACTAGAATGACGCTGGTTCAATATATGCTTATTGAAAAACGTCCTTACTGTTTATTTTGTGTATCTCTCTGAGACACAGTGAGCACGAGTGACTGAGCGAAAAGTATTGCACTGTTTCCACGATCCCTGATGGGACAGGGTTGTCATGTTCGATAGTTGCCAAGACCTATTCTCTCCTCGGTAAGAGGGGTTTGTAGTGGCACTGTGAGCTAGCTGGTATACAGGCTAACATACTCAGTAGGGGCGTCTAGAATCAGTCTGGACATCAATCCTACAGTGTATGTTGTCTAAACGCGCAGATCCTATATAGGTTTATAGGAACTACACGACACTACAGAAACTACAGATAATCAATTACTTATAGTTATCTCTTCTGCTGTACAAGTTGATTACGTACTAAGTAAAGTAGTATACTTCACCCCATAGTTCTCTTACCTGAAAAGATGAATTGATGGCTGGTGGCTGCTCCCTCTGTCAGCCTTTCAACACCTTACTGGAGGTGTTCCCAAGGTGCCTTCTTTATGGTAGTGGTAGTGCGCTAACAGATAAGGCATCACAGCGAGGTCCCACTCCCACCTAGGTGATCTCCAACTGTAGGATTAATCAAAAGGATCACAGGCAACTAAATTGAAAGAAAAAATGAGAGTTAGTAGGCTATACATATACATTTATGTTATAGCTTTAGAAAGACTGAGGACAGACTACTACCACCATGACACATAAAAAAATACCACTTCTTACAACAAAAAGTAACTAGTAAATGTTTCTGAGCAATGGTGAGCATGGAATTGGAAAAAACAAAGTTATGAAATCCTCAAGTCAGGAACAATGTACTCAAAGACAAGGTTAAGCATTTTATTTGTGCAGAACAAAGGCCTGAATGATGTTGACGTTGACGATTGACGTTCTTACTTATGCGTGGTTGTGAAAGTGGGGCTGGTGTGGGCTATTGCTCAGGTAATTGAAGATCCCGTAATGAATTGCTGTCACATTTAACCACATCCGCCCCACCAAGTGTGTGATCTGTTTGGTGTAAATTAAGACACACCTCCAAAAAAAAATCACGCAACCCGGGGAAAGAGCGTTAGGGGTTTTGATGAATGGATGGGAATGGGGATTTGGGGAAAGGTGTGACAAAGACAAACATAACACAAGAATAATATTCATCAGGGCAATGAACAGAATATCATCATCATCACTATGTTGTGGAAGGAAACAAAGGAATGAGTCCGACACTCTTCTGTTCAATGCATTGTAAACAGTGCTTCTGCCCCAGAGTCCCAAGTTATTAGATATTTAAATGTTCTTTCTTCTAAGCATGAAAAAAGAAAATAATGGAGGAGTGAATTGAACCCACCCAGTTTTTAAAAAACGATTGTGAAAAGAAAAATTATACTGTATTGCCAAATTTGGTGGTGCATCTGCATTCTCCTCTGGAATGTCCATTACTCTTGAATGCCTCTCTGAACCGGTCTGGTAGGTCAACAGGAGTTTTGAGCTCAGGTTTGGCCTTTAGTTTGTGCACGAGAGGAGAAGGTCTGTGGCGTTTAAAACAGAAACTGTATTGTAGAGTCAAGGAGAAGGACAGAAGGAAGGTAAGCTTCATGAGGAGGATACCAAGAAGACTCAGAGGCAGAGCAAAAAACAAGAGGACTTGGAGTTTCACTTTTGCCACTGGTGCAACACACATACTCAGCAGTATTTCCCAAATCAACACTCCTCTCTCCATTCCACATAGCTGAGTACTAGGCTTCAGAGTCATGGTTTTTCTTTGAAGTTGATAACTTCCTTCTTCCAGCTGTTGATGACTTAGTCCCACCCTGAGTCCTTCCATCCTCCTCCTGACTTTCAGTAGGTCCATCCAAGTCTCGACCCGAGCAAGATAGATGTGTAGCTCCCTGCTGTTGAAGAACAAGTACAGAAATAGAATTGCAGTATTTTGTATATATTTGTGTTTGTTAACTAAAGTGACTGATATGGTGGTCTCCGAAGAATCCGAAAAAGGAGTGGACCAAACAGGTACATTTTTGCTAACTCAGTTTGTAAAGGCCAATTACCTTCACGAAAAATGATCACCCATCAGGCACCAAACATTGCAATTCATTAAAATCAAGTTTACTATTAATTGAATACCCTCCCTCACTGTCTGCCACCACATAAATCATCAATCATCACTCAGAATCACTCACTCATTGTTGCAATAGTTGCAGTTACCTCTTCCAATCCAACCACGGGTAGGTTAGGTAGTAGGTACACAATTATATCTGTGACGCAGGCAACACATTGGAATTTGGTATTGACATGAGGGAGACAAGCATTGTCTCCAATGATATGTAGAAATTGTGGAGGCTTCTTCACTGCACACTAGTCAAAGTCCAATCCGACCATATATGTGACTAAAAAATGTTGAGGCAACATAAATCTGACACAAACATAATGTACCACTAGCAACTTTTTTTTGCAAAGAAAGAAGTTCAACAAGAAATAATAAAAAAAGTTCTAGGGTGGCACTGGCATACTCAGTACAGAAAGTAGAATTCATCCTTAAGCTCTGTTGGTTCACCCAGAATTTAGTCTGAATTTCTGACCAATCATCTTCCTCCTGTTCTTTTCCAGGAACAGTGTAATCATGTAGTATGAAATGTTGGTTCATTTTGATCATGGTGAATCTCTCAATGTTTTGAGGCAAGAGACTGGTCCTTCTAACTGTAACAACTGTGCCAGCTACACTGAACACATGCTCAGCAGATACAGGTTATAGGGCAAGCAAGATACTTTATTGCCAGCCTGCTGACCTCTGGCCATTGGTGTATCTTCCCATACCAATACATCAATTGGTTTTGATCCACATAGACCTCTTTTGGGTCATCCAGATACTCCTGGAACATCCTGTGAATGGTCATTGGTACTGCCACTTGCTCAACCTCTTTTGCCTTCGCCTCTGCAATGGACTTAAGCCCTATCATTTGATACCAAGTCAATGCAGAGGTTGTGGACGATTCTTGTGTTCCTGTTGTTGTTGCTGGTGTTGGCTGTTGTGAGACAACAGGACTGCCCTCTCTAGAAGTTGAAGGCGGCACCCCGAAACTGCAGAGTTGGACTTCCAGGTCTCCAGCTTGCTCAACAATCCACCTCTTGTATTTTGAAACATCCTCTTCAGAAAAAGGAATGAAAGAGTGCAGAATTTGTTTGTACTGTGGATCAAGTAGTGTGGCACAGTTGTACTCTTTTTGAAAGAGATGATGTCATTTTGCAGCCTTGCATTACAAGCCAAGCAAAAGAATAAGGATCAGATGTACGACCCTTTTTTGCGCTCGCAAGCGGGAGATTGGCCCGTTTGCGACCGCAAAAAAGGGTCATGGCATGTACAAACGCTATTTTGCGAGTCACTGACTTGCAAAATAGCGTTTGCGACTCCTGCTATTAGGAAGGGGCATCCCTTCCTAATAGCGAGACTCAATGCCATTTACTATTGTTTTGCGACAGTTTACCACCTACTTCAAGTAGGTGGTAAACCACTCGCAAATGGGGGACCCCTTGCCCTTTGTGAATGGGTGCGCAAATATTTTTTAAGAGCAGGCAGTGGTCCCAGAAACCACTGCCTGCCCTTAAAAAATGAAACTAAAAAGTATCATTTTTCTTTTTTAAATGCATCCCATTTTCCTTTAAGGAAAATGGGCTGCATTTAAAAAAGAAAAACTGCTTTAATTAAAAAACAGTCCCAGACATGGTGGTCTACTGACCCCAGCATGCCACCATCCCTGGGAGTGCTAGCCATTCCCAATGGGGTGGCAAATTGCGCTTGCCTCATGAATATTATTGAGGCATGCAATTTGCGACCCCATTGGGGATCGCTAAGAGTGTCTGAGACACTTGTACATTCAGTTTTGCAAGTCGCAAATTGCGAGTCGCAATTTGACACAATTTGTGAATCGCAAAACTGAATGGATTTACATCTGGCCCTTAGCTCTCAACCTGCGTGTGTGAACCTTTCAGACACCTTCTTTAGCTGGTCCTCTATCTGATGTAACAACAGGATATCTCGACCCATAGTGCTGTCTTCCTTACTAACTTACCATGTGAAAGCCTCAAAAGGGAGTAGCATCTGTGTCAGGCATTTAACTAGACACCATTTTTCTGCATCCCTGGCAATAGCTCTCTCAATTGTATCCCCTCCTCTTTGAATTACATAGTCATTGGTTGGTCTGTTCTGCTCAGACGTTGCAACGTGCAATAGGTAAAATTCCAATGTATTGGCACCTCCTGTATCAGGGTTTTAACAGGTACTCCATTAGCACGCTGAATCATCTGCAACTGCTTCTGCTCTTTAAAAGAATAGATTAAATGAATGCAGATTCTTCTGCTGCAGGTAGTCAGTATGTTGCTGACTATGTCTTCTTTTTTTAGAAAGCTGTGCACAACTAGGTTGACACAATGCACCAAACACAGGACCCTGAAATATCCACCATCTTCCATGGCCTTGACTATGTTGCTGCCATTGTCCATGGCAACAAATCCATTTCTGAGACCTCTGGGTCACAGCCATTCAGTCATCCTGCTGTTAATATCATCCAAGATGTTTGCAGCTGTATGTGATTTCTCCATGGCGATCATAGCTACTGTTGCGTGCCGCCGAATGGTCTAAAACTTTCTTCAGGGCTAAGAGTAGGTAGCTCTTGCTTTACTCACACTAAAGAAATTCAGTCTTCAGTGATGCACATGTAATCAGTCGTTTGACAACTGGCCCACTTGTCTGTCATCTGGTGGATAGTGTAACCAACACTTTGCTGCAAAGCTTGTCCAGCCAATTAAACACCAACTCTGGCAAAATAGGTCTGTCTTGGAACCTTTCATTTTGGGCAGATGACTGCCACCGATTTTAAGAATCCTACTCCTTCCACAAAAGAAAAAGGGAGGAGGTCTAGCACTAACATTTTTGCCAGCTTCCCATTGTACAAACATACTGCTGGGTGGTTGAGGCCATAGATCACCTCCTGCCTAAACATGCCTGTAATAGTAGCCTGGATTTTCTTCTTTTCTGGGGTCACTGATGTCGTGTAGTTCCTAATAATACATAGGATCTGTGCGTATAGATAACATAAACTAAGGTATTGGTGTCCATACTGATTCCAGACACCCCCAAAGGCTATGTTAGCCTTTAGACCAGCTAACTCACAGTGCCACCATAAGCCCCCGCTAACCTTACCAAGGAGCGAATAGTTTCTGGCAACTATCGAACATGACAACCCTTGATCCTTCAGGGATCGTAGAAACAGTGCAGTACCTTTTGCTCCGTAAATCATGCTCACTTAGTCTCAGAGAGATACACAGAATAAATTATGGGGACGTTTTCAATAAGCATTTATTGAACCAGCGTCATTCTAGTGTAAAACATGTTTGCTGCGACAATCACTAGACAGAAACAGATATATAAGATTACAAGCACCGACAGAGTAAATAAAAGGTAGAATTCTACCATGGTGCTAAAACAGTGAATATATGCAGGCATATAAATACATGACAGTAATCAGGCGTACTCCTAAGATGCAAACCCTACCTAAGTGTACCTAGCATGTGATGTATGTGGGTGCAAAGCCAAGAATCCCCTGGGAAAGAGCCAACCCCATTACCTGAAGGGAGATAATGAAGGACCCCGTCTTGGTCTCGAGTTGGACACCCCGCAAGGGATGTCAGACCACTGCGTGCTGAAGCTTCTGCAGGTCAGGACCTCAGCGTCTAGTGTGAGCGTGAAAGCTTCTCCTCTGATTCCCCAGTAAAGATGTGGTTCTTTTATACCCAAAAAGTACCCTCAGGAGTTCTACTTAGATATGTAATATGTATGGTGGACTTGTCATCCTAGAGTGACGATAGCGGAGGCTTTTCTACAGAGAAGATGGTAATCCTGCAGTGTGCGTCCTGGGCAGGGGATTAAGATATGATACTAGGAATCCTCATGCATAATAAATGAGTCGAGTTTCGGAGAAAACTGATCGACATTTATTCAGCACATAACCAGCTTAAAGGTCAGTGCCAGAACCTAAATACAGAGGAAGGTAGGACGAATGTAGATAAAAGGTCATGTTGCAACCTAAGCCTATATTGGGTAAATTGGGGTTCATAACACCCACTCCTCATCCGAAGGTCGAAGGCCTGGGCGGTGAACTCTGCTCCGTTCGTGTAGTTTGTGGAGTTTTCTGCACTCCATGCTCTGCGGACCTCGCGGAGTGCAGAGAACTCTGCTTCGTGTAGTGCAGCAGAGTTTTCCCTGCTCGCGAACGGTAAGTTCGCAAGCGCGAGCTGCCGCTTGGGTAGAAATTCTACCCGAGTGGCAGGAAGACCAGCATGAACGGCAGTTCGCACTGCACTCCGCCACTTGCGGAACTCTGCGGAGTTTTTTTGTAACTTCGCAGAGTTCCACATAGCAAAACTCAGTGAACTACACCCAGGCCTGTCGTTAAGGTCAACTAATGCTAAAAAGCATAAAAACATTGTTATAAAAATCAGTGTAAAAGCACCTAAAATATGATATATTGAAAAACGATGTTAGAAATTAAAAAACTCTAAAATAGTCAATATTCTGCTGGACTAACTGAGTACATTGAAAGCAATGGTGCTCAGTGAAAGCAGGAAAGAAAAAATAAAACAAAAACAATGTTTTTGAATTTTAATTTTGGCTTCCAAAAAGGTTGAATTGTTCCCAGCACACGGAGAACAAAATGTTAATGTGTCCTGTGTGGGAGACGCAACATGACTGTCACTTGCATTCGCAGGCGACGGTCCCTGTAACACCTCTTGTATCAGGTCAATGGAGCAAAGGTGATCATCTTCAGTTCCTGCAGCAGCCACTGAGGAAACACTCAGTACCTGCGTGCTTGATGTAGAGCCAGTGTCCAGTCCGACAGGAGCGGAAGCATCTCGTGGAGGCTCTAAGAATGCTGTCATCAACATGGGAATACGCTGAAAACACTGTCATACGTGGGCCTTTAAGGGGTCCAGTAGTACATCCTCATCCAGTGGCGCAAGCAATGCAAGTGTTAGACATATGTCCAACATGCATTCGTATCCGCAGAATAGGCAGCGGAGCACAGGCAAGATGCAGTCAACCCAGACTAATCTGAACTATAGGAACCAATGCTCGCTTAGCTCCTGAAGCCGAGGTGAATCCAGATGGAGTACCATGCGTTCACGGCAATGTCGCACAAGGAGTGCCTTTTCCATCTCTGGTGGAACTGGGCCGTCCATTGTGTAGCAGGATAATTAAAACCAGGATACCCACCACAAGTAGTAGGCCCAGCGGAAACCCTCCAAAAACGCTTCCCAATACAGAGTGTATGAATGCTGGAATAACTCAGAAGATTGTCTGAAAGAAGCTCAAAAGTCCAGAACCTATGCTCTAAATAGGTGCATGATCCCCTTGATATCAGACATGTTAAAGATACGATGTACCATTTCGCCAAAATGGAGCGGGAAGTTTGTTCGGACTAATGCCTGTATCTCAGCCGAAGACCTTGCAACCTGGAGATCAAAAGTCTCTCGGGCTGAGGTTAAGGCCACATCCTTCTGTAAAAGCATGGCTTTCAGTCTGCTAAGAGAATCAAACCATATAAAGGAAACATCCACCAAAGGCCATAGCATTGCCTCCATAACTTTGTGGGTCGGTGGAAACAATACTTGCAAACAACAAGTAACCCTGGAACTTACTGTGACCCGATATGCGATGCCTGGTACAACCCACAACAACCTTGATTATTCAACATCAAATAGCTCCCATTTGAGAGCAGTGTGAACACTGGATGAATCACGGCAGCTGAGGATCCTTTCAAGTGACATGATAGATTTGCAACTGAAGCATTACAAGCTCTGTAAAGCAAAATATCCTGGCAAATTAGAGACCCACTTAAAGAACTCTGGCAGTCCCAACCACTGAGAAAAACTTCAGTGTCCCCATTCCTGCATCTAAATCTGTACGTCAAATCCCAAGACTCATGTATGTATCCTTGTCCCAATGCTTCATACCTGCCTACCTGGTGATATTGTAGACAGTATTGAAATTGGAATGTCGTGACTGGCGGTGTAATATGGCCATGGATTAACCATTCTGTGGAAGGTGACTCAGCCTCGATAAAAGGTATTTGGTCCAATTTTTCAAAGTGCAGCATTGTATACTTTGCATCTCTTGGTGCCATTGTCGTCTGTTTTTCTGTTATATTATATGCAGAAAACAGAGTCGTACTGTTGTTATACCGCCAGGGCACGTGACCAGAGTGCAATGAGTGTAGCATCCAGCTCAACAATAGAATGGATCGCAATTGTGATTGTCCATGTTGTAATATAGACAAATACTGTTCCATCATACCTATTGCAGAAGACACAATGTTGCCCAGTGAATAAATCCTGGATGATAATGTGGTCATGTCATTGTCAACCACTGCCAAAGCTTTTTCTAGATTAACCCTATCAATTTCACGTAGTCACTCATCAGCTTCCTGATGAGAGATTTTTCAAATTTCATTGTAAATAGCGTATAAGACGCGTTTCTGACGTGGCTTCTAGGGACCTAACAAAAAATCCCTGAGATCCATGTCATTTGACAGTAAGGACAAGTGTTGTTTCACCTGGGATAGTGTTGAGGGTTTTAGCCACTCTAGGGATAACTTCCCAACACTGTGAGATGTCACCACCCGAGTGTTCAGTTTGTACATAGCGCTGGTCACGCCCATGGATACTAAACCCTTCGGTGGTACCCCTGAATCTTGACTGACACCTATTCGTGTCAATAGGCCAGCCCAACCATCCCTTCAAATTGGGGTCAGATGAATTGTACGAACCATCATGTAAAATGTCATCTAATGTATCCTCACTATGTTGTGTATAATCTTGCCATCCCTCAAAGTGTGTAAGTGAGGGAATCCATGGTGTGTTAAAGTTATTTACCTTGGCTAACCCAAGACAGGAAGTCTGTTGCACTGTGTTGTTCAGAAATATTATCTGATGTGGTATGAGGCAAGTTGTAAAGAAGGCCTCAGTTCCCTGAACCTGCCAATCTTTAGTACCCCAGATAGATTTTGTGTCTCTAGTGTCCTTCCAAAAGTGGAAAACCTGTACAGACAGCTGGGAAAGAAATGAAGCAGAGTACAACTGTTTCCTGTTAGTGAGCATATTTTTCTTTGCAGTTGTAGGTACAACCTTATAATAAAAAGTGGCCGAGTCTGATGTGTTAAACCCAGAAAAATAAGCAAACTTTTGAGCAAATGTAGCTGAACTACCTTTCTGCGGTATTGGGCAATGTTCCCATTGATGGGATGAGAAAACTTTATGTAGGATACTTGCTTTGTGCAAGAAATGATGACCATAGCGTTGGTAACAAAACATGGTGCCAAAATTAGATGTATCATCATACAATTCATCACTAGAAAATGCAGCCGATTGTTCTAAATCAGACAGCACAGTATTTACAGTTTCAAAGTCCCAATCATCAGAGAAAGTACTGGAGGTGATGATATCACTTAATGAACTTTTAAACAAGTGTGGCATTTTTAAAAGTTCAGTTGGACCATATACATCATATGAAACCCTGGCCCAAACTATTCCTTCAGGAACTGGAACTGCTGTAATGTTCACTAAGGACAGGTCTCTCTGTTCACGGTGTGATGATGCATGTGGTTTCAGGACCAAGTTCACATGCTATACTGCAGAGCGCTCTGGGAGGTAAGGTCCATTCAGGAGCAAGAAAAATACAGTCACTACACCGATCAAGAGGATTAGGAACAGTAGACATATAGAAATCAAGAGCTGTAGCCAGGGAGAAATAAGGTAAGTCTTTTTCAACCAAAGGTAGAAATCACAAAATCGTTGTTTGTGGGAAACAGGCGGCGGCAGTTACTCGGGTTCACTTGGATCCAATGAGAAAGTATCAAAATCAATGAACTAGCCAGACGCAGTTCGATCTATCTTTGGTAGCTCAGCAGGTTTTATAAAACTGGCATATGTTTCCTGTCGAGACATATTCACATAGATGTCGGTATTAGGCTGAATTGAGATCTGTGTTTCATTTGTACTTTGTTGTTGTTCAATTTCAACCAGTATGAGTTCCATTCCATTGTTGGCAACTCCTTCACTTTGTAGAGTAGAGTCTTGAAATGTTATTAATCTTTCTGTTTCAACATCTTGTATGTTAGCCAGAGGAGAACTGGTGCTACCCAGGACCCCACGCAACCTACTATTGAGTATCGGCCACATTGTGTGGTTTGATCAGATCAATTGAGACAAATCTTTTTTCTTTCTTGCCGGCAAGAGGCAGAAGAAGTACTGTTCTCGTTCCTTCGACAGCCAGGATGGGTACAGACCCAACTTCTTTTTTGTCCACAATCTTTTCTCTGACCAGATCCCCAATCTACGGGATCCAGGCATGTCTTGCCAGTATAGCTTTTCTTTCCTCAGTGGCAGTGTGTTTTACTTGGACGTTGCTTTGTAATGCCCGTAATTCACTGTGTTCCTGTAAAACAGCCAAATGATCATTGATGTCAAATGGTTTTTCATCTGCCAAAGTGCTGCCACAGTCGAGGTCAGGTACCCACATTCTAATCCCGAACAGGACTTCGAATGGAGTACGGCCCCCGAAGGAACTTCTTGCCATGTTGTTAAGTGCCCTCTGCACCCCATATAGGTGATTGACCCTATGCCACCAAGCCTAATATTCTTGCTGTTAAGGATTGCTTTAAGACCCGGTTTTTCCTCTCCACAATTGAATTTCCCTCAGGATGATATGGAGAGGAGTACCGCAATGCAACACCCAAACTTCCCATGGCTTCTTTGTAAGCTTGTGAGCTAAACGCAGGGCCACGGTCAGAATGTAATGTGCCAATTGTGTATGTCCCTATAAAGACTCGCAAATCCTTGATAACAGTTCAGACATCAGCCGAGTGCTGGGGTCAAACCCACAGGAATCTAGAGCATGAATCCACTGCCACCAGGATGTACCTGTAAGCCCCGTCTAATTGTAAGGGGCCGCAGTGGTCCAAATAGACACATGCGAGCGGTCTGTCTGATATCAGTAACGGTGTGTGCGGTGGACGTGCTATGGTGGAACCCTTCCTCTGCTGACAGATGTCGCACTTAAGGACATAACCCTTGGTCGGTTTAGTAAGACCTGGCCACAAATAATGCTGCTTCAGTAATGAAATAGTTGCAGCGATTCCATTGTGTGCTGAACCCAGACCCTCGTGTGCTGAACCCAGTCCCTCGTGTGCAGCTAGAATCAATCCCTAATCTGTGATCCATGTTTGGTATTACTCTATCCCCCACTCCTGGAATTTGAGCATACAGAATATTTTGCGCATCTAACTTGTAGGAGTACTTGAGTGGAAACCCTTTTGGCAAGGCTGACCTGTTGTTGCGCTGCTACTCCTATCATTATCTGTCCATCTATCCTCGTACTAGAATGAGTGATTGCAGCAACTGCAGCAGTTCTTACTGTCACCTTGGCAGCTTCATCAGCCAGTGAATTCCCTTCAACGTGCACGCCAACACGCTGATGACTCAATTTGTGAATTACATGAGCCTGTGGCAAGCCTTTTTTCTTCTCTGCCACTTGTTCCCAAATCAACTTGTGCTTAATTGTTAAATCTTTGGAAACTTTAAACCCATTCTATCCCCAATAATGAAGACATTCATCGTATGACTGGACACAGTAAAACAAATCGCACACACTGAGTGTGGGGAATCACCAATCGTATTTTTAGTGCCAGTATCAGGGCTTTTAGTTCTGCCGGCTGTGCCGTGGAATCTCTTAGAGACTGGATCTGTGTATTGCTATGATGGAACTCGCCATCCTGCATACGTCCCTTTACAATTGCTCATGCTGCACTGTATTCTGTTTACTTCCTACAGCAGGCTGTGCAGATCCGTCAGTGTAAATGATGTATTCATACTGATCTAGAGGCATTATTTCATTCGGGAGAGGATATTCTTGTTCGTACTGCAGGAATGCTTGTGTTTTTAGTGTAGAATCAAATTTGTAGTCTACATCTGTTGCAGTAAGAGTATAAGCCCATTGTATCCATCGCGCTTTTGCGTTTGGAACACTTGCTTTGATAACAGCCTCTATGGTTGGTACCGGAGTTACGACAATTATACATTTCCCCTGAGTTAGTGCTCTTTCTCTCACTACAGCAGTCTGTACTGCTGTCAGAATTTTTTCAGTGGATGCAAAGCGCATCTCAGCGTTTGTATACAAATGTGATTATTATGCAATGGGTACAGTTTCGCCTTCATTGAAGGCTAGATAAGTGTACCCTGATTGAACCGCGACTACACAGATCACCAAATTCGTAGTGTTTACACACGTGTGTAAGTGTTTGGAAGCTATCATGTCAGCTTGTATGAAACGTAGTATTTCTATTTGTTCCTGTGTCCAATGTCGATCTGATAAATCAGGTCTAATCAAGTCGTAGAAAGGTTTCACTTTTTCTGCGTAATCCAAACTGTATGTTCTGCTAAAATTTAGGAATCCTAAAATGGACTGTAGATTTTTCAGAGTCTTTTGAGGTTGGAGCAGTGCACATTTTTCTTAAAAATTAGCTGCCAGGCTTTTCCCTTCACTTGATAACTCATATCCCAAAAATAGGACATTGAATTGAGCAATTTTCGATTTTTTAAAGTTAAATTTGAAGCCCACAGTGGAAACCTCAAAATGATGTTGTTCACCCTGTGCAAGTGATCCAATAACTCATCGCCTGTCAGATAAATATCATCTACATAGGACAATGCCTCCTCATCACAATTTTGAAGTAACTCATTTACTCTTGCTGAGAACAACCCTTTGGCTATTCCCTTATCCTTGGGGCAGTCTACAAAATTGTCGCTGAGAGCCGAGCACTGAAAATGCTGTCAAATGTCTGCTTTCAGATGCTGTATTTTGGCAGAAGCATCCATTTGAGATATCTAATGTTGTTTAGAATTTCTTCGGCACAATGTTATTCATTAATGCGGCACTGTGTGTATTTTGTACTGCAAATGTTTTTGTGCATGTGTTCAAATGCCTGTAGTTGGTATGAATTGTCGGGTTTCATTTCGGGAAGCAAAGGATTATTTATAGGGGAGGTGCAATTTCAATCACACTTTGGTATTCAAGTTGATCTAGGATCTCCCTGACTTGTTTCTTTGCGTCATGTTTTATTGGGTACTGCCTCTGTGGTGTAGGAGTAGTTTTAACTGGGATTTCATGGTGAGGTGACTCAGCATCCCAGCCTACATGATTGCGGGAAAGTGCGGGAGCTAGCGCTAATGCCCACTCCTGCGCATATGTATGTTTGAGTGATTCTGGATTGAGGTCGGAAAAAGCCGGTAAAATTACCTCTTCCCCCTTTGGGCAATCCATGGCGAACTCAGGTGGCCAATCTCTTTCAGCCAAAAGGATATTGTATCCAAAAGTCAGGTTCTCCCAAAAGAGACCCTTCACTTTTCTGGGTATGTCCCCTTTGATTTGGAGTGTTATTTTGTATAACTGATGTGGGACACTTACCCTAGTATCAGGTGTTTCCACCGTGATATGCTCATTCAATGCTGCTGTCACCAGAAATTCCATCAGGTTCTGGCGAGCTATAGTTAGTTCTGCTGCTCTGTCTAGCATCGTCAGATCCCGTTCTCCGTTCAGTAATAGAGTCCTCAGTAGCCAGGGCATTTCTTATTTTAAGGTCAGCTACTTTCTTCTTTTTAAATTGAGGTTTACTTTTGGCTTTATTTTCTTGTTTGATAATGTAGTCTGAAGTGCAATGTGTGTCTCTTGGCTTTGCTCGCTCGTCTGATCTGCGTTCTGACCTTCCTTCCCTCTCCGAGTTTTTTAATTAAACCTGAAAGTAACGAGAGGAACCTGTATCAGTATCCTGATACCTGTCAGGTTTTTTAATATTATCACGGTTTCTAAGATTATATTTTCTATCTGAGTGCTCCTGTTGAGGACACCCACCCCGTGATCCTGATGCATTTTTTCTGCTTTTACCTTTCAGATACATCAAGTTAGCTGAAAATCAGAAGTTAGCTTATCACCAGGAGAAAAAAAATTCTCTTGCGCTTAGCACACCTTAGTGTGTGTGCACTCACTTATCGTAGACTGAACAATTTGTTTAGTCATTTCACTGTTGTTTGGTCCTGACGAAAGGCATACAATAAAACCCCCTTTTGGCTGAAACATGTAGACCACTTATAGGATAGAAGAGACCAGTTAAACCTCTGAGATATCCACATTCTCTTCCTTTTTTAATCCTACCACAGGGCTCCAATATTAAAACATTCCTGCTGCAGAAGGGGACCCCATAGGGAGTTTTACCTCATCACTATCACCTTGCACACAAAAAACACCAGCTCAGCTGTAATCAGGCATCAAAGCACACCTGGGATGCACTCGGTATCCTGGTCATGCCACGAACTAGGTTGGTGCGTGAGGGTTCATTTTACAAACCTAATGGTGTCTTGCACATACCGTTTTTGGATGCAGAATTAATAATTTTGTGAGCCCGTTCTTTTTGATGGTTGATGATTAAAATAACATATACCAGACAAACAGTTGTTTTATGCACCCATGACTGGTACTGGTCAAGGCCTGCTGAATGGATGGCTCATTGGCTGACCAGGCCACATAGGAAAAATAATAAATATTGCATATCTAACAAACATGGAGAAAATTTACTGAACTGTGCAACATTGGTCCTTTGCAAAAGAGGACAAATTAAATGCAAAAATATAACTAGGCCCCTACTGAAACTGCAGGCCACCCACCACAATAAATTTGAAAAATCAAGTAAAAGTGCAAATAAATACGGGTGCATGTCCTCTATCAAACACCATTATACAAGAGTTTTTGAACTTACTTGTGAAATCTCAAAAATAAATGGCCTTAAATCCAATGGTATGCATGCAGCAGACAAAGAGAGTGATCCTTCCAGCTCCAAGCACAAATGAAAAGTGACCAAGAGATGAACAAAGCACTGGAAGGAGCCTGCTGGACAGGAACAGGAAGTTGGAGTCTCTGGGGTACTTCCTTCCAGGTGAAAAAAAAGAGTTAAAAAACAACTTGAATGGTCCGTTGGAGAAGAGTATCTACTCAAAACCCTCTTCTTGAGTAGATATAGCTGTTTCTCGAGCAGAAAAGCTACTTGAGGTGTGTTTGTGATCGCGAGTGGCACTATATTGGTGCCGTTGCGACCGGAAGCTGTGCGAGCGAGTGAGAAATCTTGTGCGTGCTCGCTAGTGGCCTGAGAATATCGTGGTGCTAGCGCATCAGCGCCACAAACAAATCTCCAGCATGCAAACTGAAACAGAAAGTCCGCTTTGCGCCTGGAGGCAGAATCCAGTAACTTTGCGCTATTCCGCATAGCACGGAGTTCCCAAATTCTGAAAACTCCACGAGCGCAGTAGAGTTTTCCACCCGATCCTAATGAATTTTGGACTGATTTTGATCAAGGCAGAAATCATTCAGGCAGACTGCCTTTTAACTTTTGCCTGCTTTTTGACTACCTCTCTTTGGATCAGAGGCTGAGATGATGAATGTACCATCAATGCCATAAATAGAGCAACAAGAGGAAACAAGAAAGGAAACATAATGGCAATGTGTATATGGTGCTTGTCTTGTACATTTTGACTTTGTTATATATATATATATATATATATATATGTATATATATTACCTACTGGCGGTCACCAGTAGGCAGTTATAGTTAGGACCTTGTTTCTATTCAAAAAGCATTTTTTCTTTTGCCAATATCTTTGGCGCCGTTTGACGAATCTTCGCGGAATTTTTAAAACTAATGGCCCGCTCCGGTCAGCTCCTGTCTTGAAAGTTTCAGGGTGATTTGTCAAGCGGGGGCCGAGAAAAAAGGGGGGACCCAAAACGCGTTTTCCTCATGTTAATTTCCATAGGAATTTTGAGACAAGTTACAGCCCGAACTGCTGAACGGAATTACACTAACTTTGGCAAAAAGGTAGCTCTTGGTTCAGAAAGAGACCTTTTTTTAAATGGTGTAAATCCGTTCAGTAGTTCCTGAGAAATTAAAAAAATAAAAATATCGATATCTGAGCATTGAGGAGGGTTCGCGAACCATCCCGAGCACGAGCTTCACTCTGATTGGCTGTCAAAACTTCAAACCAGGAAGTGTTGGCAGCCATCTTGTGACTCGGTAACCGAGTCACAAGAAATCAGTAGAAAAAAAGATGAAAAACAAGAAAAGGGGGCAGGGTAGAAACACCCTGACCCCTAGGCCTGCTCAGGGGGTAGGCCCAAAAAAACCATTTAAAAAAAAAAAAAAATTGGCAGAATTCGCGCTGGGTGCGCGAATCCTGCTGAGAAAAAAAAAAAAAAAACGAAGCTCGGAGCCCGCGCTTCGTTATTTGTAAGCCCCCGGGTGGGCCAGGTCCCGGGGGCAATGCCAAATTATATAGTGGGGGCCCGCGGGGGCCCCCGCAGTCCCGGGGACCACCACCTCCCCGGGGCTATACTAATTATATGCGGGTGGCACGCGCCCCCCCAAGAAGCCCCGGGGACCGCCACCTCCCCAGGGCTTGTTTAATAAGATGCGGGGGGCTCCCAGGCCCCCCCAAGCCCCAGGGACTGCCACCTCCCCGGGGCTTTATTTAAATATGCGTGGGGCACGCGGCCCCCCCGCTGCCTGGGGGACTGCCACCTCCCCAGGGCTTAAATGTCTTTTTGTTAAAAATGTGGGTGGGGGGCCTCAAGGACCCCCCTAAGCCCCGGGAACCGCCACCTCCCCGGGGCTTTCTTCAATTATTTGCAGGAGGGCCTTGCGGGGCCCCCCAAGCCCCGGGGACCACCACCTCCCCGGGGCTATGTTAAATGATGGGAGGGGGGCCGCGCGTCCCCCCTCCTGGAGCCCTCGATGGCCCTGGGGACCGCCACCCCCCAGGGCCGGCTCCTGCAATGTCTCGGGGTGCCCACCCTCGGGACATTGCTGTTTGCTATGGCAGGGCGGGAGCACGCCTCCCGCCCTGCCATAGCAAACTCTGCTTTGCTTCGTTGAAGGGAAGCAGGATTGCTTTTGAGCAAGGGGAGCTGCATGTCAGCAGCTCCCCTTGCTTGAAAGCAATGCCGGCTCCCGCAGGAGGCGGGGAGCCGGCGGGACCGTGGGGGGAATTGGGGCTCCCCCCACGGTCCCAAACGGTGAGGCCAGGCCCCGGGGTTTGGGGTCCCCGGGGACAGAAGTGGCCCGGGAGGGGGGTCACGCTGCCCCCCTCCCTTTACTTTAAAAAAAAAATGGCCGGTCCCCAGGGATGGGGTCCCCAGGGCCGAAATCGGCCTGGGAAGGGGTGCCGCACGGCACCCCTCCTTCTAAAAATAATAAATATATAATGGCCAAGCCCTGGGGGATGGGGTCCCCGGGGCCAGAAGTGGCCTGGGAGGGGGGACACGTGGCCCCCTACCAAATACATTTTTTTTTAAAAAAGAAGCAATGCCCCGGGGAATAGGGTCCCCGGGGCCGAAATTGGCCTCGGGAGGGGGGCCGCGCAACCCCCTTCCCATTTTTTTTTTTTTAAAAAGGGGTTTGGCAATGGTGGATGGGATCCCCCGGGCCCCAAAAATAGTAAAAGAAGGGGGGCCACACAGCCCCCCTTCTAAAAAAATTTTTTTTTTTAAAAGCCGGCATCAAGCCGGAGGCCCCACCCCCTCCCTGCACCACTCTGCAAATGCTCCCCCTGGTGCGTTGTAAGTTGGGAAATTAAGTCCCCATGAATACTGAGGGTCCCTGGGAGCCAACTACCCCACCAGGTACCTCCAGTAAGCGCCACATAGCTGGTTTGCAGAGAGGTGGTCCGAGGCCACGCCCCTTTTGACACCACTCTGCAAACACGCCTCTTGACGCACTGCTGGTGGGGCGATGAGGTCCTCTTGTGTCCTGAGGACCTCAGGACACAAGTGGACTTCATCCCCCAAGCAGCAGTGCGCCAGGAGCCGCGTTTGCAGAGTGGTGTAAAAAGGTGGCGTGGCCTCGGACCACTCTCAGCAATCCAGGTGTGTGGCGCTTACTGGAGGTACCTGGTGGGCTAATTGGCCCCCAGGGACCCTCAGGAATGAAGGGGATTTAATACCCCAACTTAGAACGCGCCAGGAGGCGCATTTGCAGAGTGTTGGAGAAAGGGGGCGTGGCCTTTGTCCACCGCTCAGCAATCCAACTGTGTGGGGCTTACTGGAGGTAAGAGGTAGGCTATTTGGTCCCTAAAGGACCCCCAGCAGCAAAGGGGACTTCAATCCCCATCCAAGAGCGCGCAAGGGAGCGCATTTGCAGAGTGGTGGGCAAAGGGGGCGTGGCCTGCTATGAGAACTTAGGAATCCTGCTGTGTGGGACTTACTGGAGGTAATAGGAGGGGTAGTTGGCCCCCAAGGTTTCCTTGGGGGCCAACTACCCCTCTTGTTACCTCCAGTAAGTCCCACACAGTGGGATTGCTAAGACGTCTTCGGAGGACATGCACCCCTTTCTCCACCACTCTGCAAGCGCGCCTCCTGGCAGACTACGGGATGGGGGATGAAGTCCAATTTACTCCTGAAGGACTTTGGGGGCCAAGAAGCCCTCCTGGTACCTCCTCTAAGTCCTATGCAGCGGAATCCCTGAGCGCTGGTCGGAGGCCCAGCACCCTTTCTCCACCACTCTGCAAACATGACTACTACTTAAAGAAGCATCTTTCTGCACCTCTGACTTAGAGGTAGTTTTAATCCCCCTGCCCTATTATGTACTAGGGCCTTACAGAGGAGGTCATGCCAATCACAGGGGTACCCCAGCGCATAGTGTTCCCTAGTGTATGTAGGTGTTTTCACTGTATTCTAAGTGTCTTTTAGCATAGCACTGGCTCTAGGCCTGGTTAGTCAGAGTCAGTTACCACCAGTACCCGTCAGCAAAAAGTTGGGGGCACAGATTGACTTGCAACAAGGCCTCTTTCTGCTCCTCTGTTGGTTCTTTGTGCACATCTCTTGCTTCTTTGTGCACCTTTCTTCGTCTTTCTGGACTTCTGTTGCCTCTTTCTGCTTTTCTCTTGCTTCTTTCTGCGCCTTTCTTCCTTTTTCTGCACATGTCCTTCCTCTGTAGGCATAGTTAGAAATTAGCATTTAAAAAACCTTTGAAATTCCCTGAAAAAACCACAGGTTTCAGGGACGTTATAGTTAGAAATTAGCATTTAAAAAACCTTTGAAATTCACTGAAAAAAAACACAGGTTTCAGGGACGTTATAGTTAGAAATTAGCATTTAGAAATTCACTGAAAAAGTCACAGGTTTCAGGGACGTTATAGTTAGTTGGACATTTCACTCGTACAAAACCAGAGAAATTTGGCTGTTATAGTCAGTTAAGCTAACTATAACTCGCGCCCCCGCAATGCACTGCTGATGACGTCACATATTACATCATTCATGACATGGTCAGTGACATCACTGATGACATCACTGATGACATCTCAAATGACATCACTGATGACATCATCCACGTGATAATCTGATGCACCTCCTCATACCCTAATATAACCTTTCTTTGATACATCCACTTTAAAATACAGACTACCATTTTCAAAACCATAGACACACCAATACCAGTTACTACATACCCACTCACTGATTCCTAGGTCTACACACACATCCACTCATTCACCCATACAGTCACTCATACATGCAGTCACTCATCAATACAGCACTATCATATGCACTCATATACCTATACAGACACTCACACGCTGCCACTCTCCCACACCTAGTCAGTTATGCAAAGAATCAATCAGACTCCCATTTACTCACCTGTACAGTTATACACACACCACCTCACTTATTCATACAGATAGTAACACATACTTACTCTCTTATACAATCACTGATACAAGCACACACTCATCCATACAGGCACTCTCACAATCATTCACTCTAACATATAGTCATTTATATACTCCAACACTCACATATATTGCCTTTCATATATGTAGTTACTCACACATGTACCACTGAGACATCCATTCCCTCACCAACACACCCATACATACACTCACCCACCCACCCATACAGCTCCTCATAGATGCACTCTTGAACCCATGCACCCAGTGAATCACCTACTCACACATCTATGCACAGAGTCACACCCCCCCACCCACCAACACAGACACTAAGGCACCCATACAGATACTCAGACAACCAATCAATAACCCATATAGACACTCATGTAACTACTCACCAACCCATGCAGCCGCTTACACACCAACTGACAGACTAATACAGACATTCACAAAGTTTAGTCACTAATGCATGCATTCAGTAAGACACGATTAATCACTCACTTATACAGTCAGTCACGCACCTACTAAATCATCCATTCAGACACTTATACACCCACTCATTCTTCAATACACCTTGGCATATATATAATATAAAACAAATTTAGACTTTACAGAAACACACAGTCACTGGATGATGTCATCAGTGATGTCAACAGTGATGTCATTTGAGATGTCATCAGTGATGTCACTGACCATGTCATGAATGATGTAATATGTGACATCATCAGCAGTGCATTGCGGGGGCGTGAGTTATATTTAGCTTAACTAACTATAACGGCCGAATTTCTCTGGTTTTGTACGAGTGAAATGTCCAACTAACTATAACGTCCCTGAAACCAGTGGTTTTTTCAGTGAATTTCTAAGGTTTTTTAAATGCTAATTTCTAACTATAACGTCCCTGAAACCTGTGTTTTTTTCAGTGAATATATATATATATATATCTATCAACCTTTTTGGATAAAGCGTTCACTCAGAGTCTGTTCAACTGCCAGATGCTGGTTTATTCAGTAACGTGTTTCGCTTGTCAAGCAAGCTTGTTCTCACACTGTACTGGAGGCTACGACTGCCATGCATATTGGGTAACAGAAAGGAAAATGGGACATGCATAAGGTTACACATTACAATCGAAAATGGTATCCATCCTGTAATGGTCAATCAATATTACTTCCATATTGACAGCTTAACATACTAGAATAGTAATAACCAAGTGGATCAATAGGTGCACGCGTTAATGCATAAATTATATCCATCATGTAAAGTACCAATGGCTAGAATTAATACTTTCACTCTTTGTACATTATAGTCAAAGATGGCATCCATCTTGTAATGGTTAGTTAATCTTTTTGCATCCATTTTGCACAGTAAGTTACCAATAGGTATTTCCACAGTTTGTTTAAGCTTGTGCTCAGTTTGTTTTAACTATTATGCTAAAATTACCTGGCAGGTGCGCTAAACCGTGTGTCCCTGTTGTCTATGACACCCATGCAGTGTGTATGGCCAGTGCCAGTAATACTCCTACTGCCGTAAACACTGAGCTAAAAGGCACGTGCCCTTTCGTGCTCTCACAGTACTCTATTGGTGCCCTCGGCAATTACTCTCACACTGCTAATTACACTTGAGGCTCTGAACTGTAATGGCTAGTGCCTTGTTGTGGCCTCCCTGACTTTTGCCACTGCCCTAGGCAAGTGCCTGATATTAGCGGTGGACCAGAAACAAACATATCTCTGTGATCCCACTATTCGGTCTTACCCTCCGTAAACCAGATTCCACAAGCAAAGTCCATGCCGTGAAGGAAAGGAGGTGAATGCACACAGGGAGCATGCATCCAAGGGCCCAGAGGCAACAGGAGGCCCTGTAGGGCCCCATTTGTTTTCCTTCACTGCCTGAATTTCATAGAGTGAACACCGTTATGAAATCCTGGTGGTGAGGAAAACTCATAATTTGCTTGGCGGTGCCACAGCTTCACCCCAAGCATATTACGCTCCTCTGACCACCCCGCCACCGCCAGGGAACGCGGCTGCCTGGCAGTTGCTGCGGTGTCATGGAGGCCTGACTGCCGTAGTTGTAATATGGCAGTCGGACCACTGGTCCGGCAGTGCCCGACCGCCACTGCACCTCCACCATGGGTTCAATGGTCTGATGGACCGACAAACTTACCGTCCAATAGGAAGTTGTATGTCTATTAAGACTAAATACTATTGTTTTCAATCCCCATCCCTAACTCTTTTTTGCTTCTGTTCTAAGTGATGCCCAGGACATGTGGGGTGAGACAGGCAAAACCTGTGTGCTTTTACACACCTCTGGGGTGGACACACAGGCTTTGCACAGGGGGAGATTGATTTCCCCATCATGCATTTAGGCAGAGAGGGTCTCTGTGGGGTTGTTTGAAGTAGGGTATACAGTAAGTGCTGCAAAAGTTGCTGGGGTTGCCACTGGGAACTTTTACTCTATTGATTAGGAAGGGGCCAGGAATCATGCCCATCCATAGGCTGGTGCCAGGCATAAATGTTGCACTCTCAGTGCCCTCCTCAGAACCCTTTCTTGGCCTGTGAAAGAACAGAAGAGGACTGGACCTGCTGTCTGTGGCCTGAAAAGAGCCTAGAAGACTCTATTTGCTCACTCTCTTGTACCCAGGGAAAACAAATTTCCTTTTGTTCAAGCTACAGGGGCACAACAAGTTGAAAGAGGCTTTTTCTGCAATTGCCCAGCTGACCAGTTCCAACTGGACCTGCCCTCGACCCTGCTGCTGACCTCTGATGGAGTAAGTCTTGACTCCAGGTTCTGGAACATTGGCTTTTGTCAAAGGGTACTCTTCCTAACTTTTCCTAAAACCTGAAACATAGGAACTTTTTGGCTCCAAAGACCTTTGGAGGACCAGGGCCAACCTGCCAAGCTGACCAGTTAAAGGTGTGTTTCTGCTGGGCCAAAAATTCAGGTTGCTCCCACCCAGAGCTTCTCCACAGCTAGAAATCTAATTCAGCAGGACCCTGTGGAGACTGGAAGAATTGACTCTAAAAAACGGACTAGGAGCGAAGGTAGAAATCTTCCCCAGACGCAAGAGCCAAATGTATCTGGCTAGCGAAGAACCTTCTCTGGGCGCGAAATTAAAATTTATCCCACTCTGAGCTTTCCTGCTAAAAGTCAATGGGTTCACTGAGACCTCATCCAAAGGCTATCTCAGGATCTGGAGCCCTCTTTAGCCACAGCCTGCTTCATTGCCCTGCTGAGGATATTTGACTTCCATTTTACAGACTAAGGGCCTGATTTATAATTTGGTGGATGACCCGTCCTCTGCCAGGGTGACAGAGTATATAATTATGTTGCCATAACAAAGGGGCCACCCACCAAATCATGAAATGTCCACTGATCTAGCCGACAGTTTAAGCATTGACAGGGACCATCCTCATGGTGGTTCCTGCCAATGCAAACTTTGATGGAGGGTACTTCAAACATGACGGAGCTGCACATTAAAGTTACATTTTTTTTAATTTTCAAAAAAGAAATCCCAAATCATTATTTTCTTTTTGAAAATGAAAAAAAAACAATTTCCACCTTGTAATGGGAGTTTCCTCCCATGGTGTGGGCGACTTTGTGCACCTTTTAGTGCCCCTTATTGCCAGGTTTTTCCCGATGATGACAGGCATTGAAAAACAGTAATATGTCAGCCCATCTAAATTAGGCAGGTGGATATACTGCCAAACCTCCCACGCCCCTTACTCTATCAGGCTGTTGGAGGAGTTTGACCACGGTGGAGATGGAGTAGTCTCTGTCATCGTCAAACTATGGTCTGCCAGTATTTACATCGGGCGTGCATACCATAGACTTGGAGGGAAGGGAACTTCGTCACCTTTCAAAAAAAGGAGTTCACTCTCCACCAAGATATAAATCAGGACCTAAGTCTCAAGGTAACACTTCCAACCAGGTTGACCTTAGTTTCTGTATCTGACCTGCGCTCAATCGCTGTTGGCCCTAATTTGCACCTAGGTGCCGGTCAAGTGCAACCAGATGACCGCGGTTGGTTCCTAATTCTGTTTGGTGCAATATTTACAATCATACTAAAAAAATCATAACGCTGGTTTCCCTTATTGGATTATTGTTGTTTTGAAATCATTCTATATAATAAAATGTACTCTATTTTTTAAATTGGTAGGGGAATTTTCTTGTGTTGTGTCTTGACTTTGTTACTGTTTTGGTACTGCATAAATACTTTACACATTGTCTCTAAATTAAGCCTGTCTGCTCTGTGCAATAGCTATCAGCTGGTGGAGCTTAGGGTCATTTAGAGACGTTACTTCTTCACCATTATTACTTGAGGTGGAGACTCACCCCCCTCAACTCATGCCCTAATTATGTACAGAATGTAAAAACAATAAATATTACATTTAAGGACTGTGGAGTGTTTATGTGTTATTCTGTGAAATGTATTCATTAGCAGAGGGAGACATATCTTTTGGAAGAATAGACAACAGTTTTATCCCGTATTGTTCTGCAGAATATTGTTCTGGATACCAAAGTCTAAGAGCACCCTGTACCCTCTCCACCAAATTCATTTAAACGTTGAAGAGTGCTCCACACCTTGAATACATTGCTTAGTATTTCTGTATTTGTGGAGAGATGAAATGAAAACCATATATGTTTGGTGCTGATGTGTGCTTTATAGGTGTATATAAAATCAACATATTGTGCCATTGTTACTACTATGGGATCTGAACCCTAATATTTGAGCCCCCCACCCCCCGACTTTTACCTATTCAGTTTTGGCTCCAAATCTCCAGTTGATCTTCCAGTGAGAGACTACACTCCTCATAAAAAAAAATCTCACAGTTCAGCAGAGTTAAACTGCATAAATACGGAAGTATTAATAATTGAGTTCTAGATCAGAAATAGGCAAACATGGGTTTATGACAGAATTATGAATAAGTGGGGTACAGAGAAAAATGCAGGAATCACCATAAAAGCCAAAATAGAGAAATACAAAGTCGAAAACCTAGAAAAAAAAATCCTAATTAGCAAGTCATTGCAAAACCCCAAGAATCAAACTCACAAAGAGTACTGACAACATCCCAATAAGAAAATCTGAGAACTAATGGACAGAATCTCGGGAACAGAATGATAAATCTAAGCCCGACTCTAAAAACAAAAACCCAAATATCCCAACAGATTCTCAAGACCCAAGAACTTTGATACCAAATTCACACAAGCTATTAATAGATTCTGCAAATTCAGCCTGATATGATCATGTTTAGTGTCTCATTGGCAAATCAGAAACAACAACATATTGCTTTAACTCTGTAGCACTAACCAATTTCTTAAGGAAAAGGAAATATCCCATCTTCTCCCTCAGCAACTGCACTCTGGAGATGTAGAACACAAAATAAAAGATTTCTCCAAAAATGGCTCCTACAGTTAGGATTGCTGTAACGGAACTTCCAACGGAAGTCCTTGAAAATGATACTTTTCGTACACAATGGAAGTTTCATTCACAATATACAATTCCTAACACATTGTTCCATGTCACATCACAAGGAAATGAAAGAAAGTGACCTGCAGCCAGGCACTGATTAGCAGGGCCTGACTGGGAACCGAAACCGGCCCCTGCAAACAGCTCGGTCGGCCCCACTGGGGGGGGGAGGGCTGAGCTGGTTGCTAGGCCCGGTTTCGCCCGATTTGGTTACCGGGGGCCGATATTGCGGGCATCCGGTTACAATAACGGCCCCCTGGGGCCCAAAACCGGCCCCCAACGTAGCGGCCCACCGGGGAAACGCCCAGTGCTCGCTACGGCCAGTCCAGCCCTGCTGATTGGGAGGAAGAATGAGCAGGAGCAAGATGAGCAAAAACACCAGAATGGCATTCTGTTCTGTAACATCTTTATTGCTTGATTAATTAAAATCATTGCAATCACAACATCTTCACATCTCAATCTTAAAACCAGATTAATCATAAAAAAATTCATTACAGACAAAACATCTTCCCTTCACATAAAAACTGTCCCATATGTACAAGTTAAAACTTATCAGTAAACTCAGATCTAGCCTCCCAACATCATTAATTACATAGTCATATTGCACATTTTAAATTTTAAAATGTCGGTATGCACAGCATAATATTTCCTTGTGCATAGCGGAAAAATAACTACTGAATAACCATTAATTTCTACTGCAAAACATAATACATATTGTATTACTAAGTATTAATGATAAAGTGCAAAACTAACTGAGACAGGGAGGTTTCTGTTATACATTTAGTGCACAAATTACATTTCAAAGTGCTAATGTGCAATTATTGCAACAACCATCATATCAAAACAATAGTAAAGTGCATCAATTTACTAAAAGGTCTGATGTGCAATTATAGCAACAACCGTCATATAAAACAAGATTAAAATGCATCAATTTACTGTATGGTGACACTTCCATCGTTACATTTCAGATTGTCACCCTCACAACATAATATTCAAATGATAAAAGTATGGACCGCATAGCACTATTTGTCGGCAGCCATACAAATAGTAGAGAACTACCTTATTATATCAGACATTTTTCAGCTGCCGATAAAAATTTTACCAGTTGACATAGTAATGGGATCGATTCACCTGATAGTGACATGATTAAAGCCTGACGAGCAGATCTCACCCCGCTCACCTGAAAAAATGGTCTCAAAACTGTACGTCGGAGATTAATCAAATTGGGGCACACATACACTATATGGATTAGTGTTTCCTGTGGCCAACCACAAAGTCTACAGTTAGAATCCGACCACTGCATGATCCAGGATTGCGTGCCCTCCTTTGTTGGGTTTAATCCCATGCGTAACCTTAACCTTAAGAACTTATTTTTAATCTTCGCTGAAAAGAAGACATTCAGATACGGCTGAATACGCAGGGATTGGTATGTATTAATCACATACCATGCATAATTTTTCTCTGCTAGTGCATTTTTATCCAATCTAAGCTATTCAGCTTTAATATGCTTTTTTAAAACTAACTTGTAATTGGGCATTTTCAGATCTTGCAGTTCAATTTGCAGGCCGATGTCACTTATGGAAGTTAAAATGTAAGATCTCCATTTAGCTGCGTAGACAGACTTGTCTATTTCTTGCCAACAAATGGCCCCTAGGGATGCGGGTGCTGAAGTTGACAATGCAACCATACATTTAATAAAAGCTCCTTTTGATACCAGGCTCTGTCTCTGGAGACCAAACTCCAATCTTATTCCTGCCTGACACACTGATTTGGCAATCCCAAAAATTGCTTTGAAGACCTTGATGACCAATAGGTCAAGAACCTTCACATCTTTACCTCTAGTAATAGGAGACCCATATATGAGGGATGGTTGTAATTTGGCTTTGATTACTTTAAAAATAAAATCATATGATTGACAGTTCAATGATTTTTTTAAACATTTAAAAGCATGGATTAAGGTCACAGCCTTAGCCCTTAGATCCTTAAGATGAAATTTAAAAGACACACGGTTATCAAACACCACCCCTAAGTATCTATACAGCCTAACAACATCAATTATACCTGCTCTGGCCTTCCAGAAAGTAAACTTCTGTTTAACTACACCAATTTTCATCACTTTGGTTTATTTGACATTCAGTTCAAGGCCATTCTGTTGAGTATAGTCCTCAAAGGCGGTAATAAGTCTTTGTAGGCCGATAGGAGTATGACTCACGAGTATAGTATCATCGGCATACTGGAGGTAACTAATTTGCATCCCCCCCATCCTAGGGACATGCCCATTAACAACATCCAAATGCAGGGAAAGATCAGATAAGAATAGATTAAATAGACAGGGGGCAAGAACACAACCCTGCTTTAGGCCATTATATGTCCTAATCTTCCTTGATAACGAGTTGCCATCGCCCAATTTAACTTGGACCCAAGTATCTGTATACAAAAGAATGATAGCCTTCAACAATTTACTTGAGATGCCACGATCTAACAGTTTTTTCCATAACACATTTCGTGGGACAGAGTCGAAGGCTGCCTTAAGATCAATAAAAGCAATATATAAATTTTGTTTATTTAAGGCAGCCCTCTCCGCAAGTAGGGTTAAAGCCAACAGGTTTGTGATGGTGGATTGTCCTTTCCGGAAACCAGTCTGATTAAGGGGAATAATGCCCTCCTGCGTAGCCCAATCTTCCAATTCTATTAAAAGAGTAGAAGCGAACACCTTTGCATCGACATCAATAAGTGAAATTAATCGATAGTTAGCGGGATTAGCCACCGGGCCGCTTTTGTAAATGGGTTGCAGTATGCTGCCTTGCCATGATTCTGGGACAATCCCCAATGCAAACACTTCCCTAAATAGATTATGCAAAATACCTGCCCACATGTCACCATTAGCACGAAACATGGCATTAGGTAGCCCATTAGGTCCAGGGGCACCATTTGCTCGAATATCAGGGTCAATATCTGATTACAACTCGGAATTCCCAGGTCAAAATTTGGATCAGGACTGGAGTCAATAAGATGATCTATGGAATTCAACTCCAGACACTCACCATTCCCTACATTGATTGGTAAAATAATATTTTCCACACATCCAACCAATACATCCGGTTGATTTTCCATCTGGACCTGTGAGCCATACAAATTGGCTATAAACGTGACCCAACTAAATTCTGTTATATTTACAGAAAAAGCCCTACAGCCTCCCCTTTCGAGCTTATTAATAATTGACCAAAGTTTTTTTTGCATTATTTTGCTTTGAGGCGGATAATAAACTATTCCATAGCCCAGTTTGATGTTTAAGTTTGGTTTTCCAGACTTCTTGTTTGTAGGACTTCTTAAGTTCCTTCAGATTTTCTTTATACACTGAATAGGTCTGGCAAAATCTATGAGCGTACACAACCCTAACTGCTTTGTTAAGTGATTTCTTTAACTTTTGTAATTTGGGGGGGAACCATAATTTTTGTGGATTCAAATGGGTATTAATTTTCCTGATCTTGCTGGCTGCAAATTTCCCCACAAGGGACGTTGTAATATAGTCCCATTTGTTGATCATATTCATATTGTCTTGAACACCCAGGTCACATTCCTTAATCAGTACCTCAGCTGTTTGCATAATCTCCTCCTCTTTGGCTAAATTCCATACCAGCCTCCTCAGGTTATATGCAGAGCATGCCACATTGGGAAGATCATTAAATTTAGAGTGACTCTTAAAAGAAAAATTTTTTACAACCTGGGGATTATGATCACTTTCTGGCCTACAGATTACCTTATAGTCATACATATTTGATCTCAAATTGTCTGAAATATATGTATAATCAATGATTGAACATTGTTTGGAATTCTTAAACGTGGGAGTGAACCTAGATTTTTCTTTTAACTGGCTAACCCCAGCCTCAGACATAATGTCACAGCATTCTTTTGCCAGACCTCCAGACTTACAATTAAAATTTGAGAACCGGCTTAGTTGCAAATTAAAATCACCTGATACTATTAAGCCAGCATCTGGGTATTGAACTATTAATGTGCTCAGTACATCCCGCAGGATATAAATTTGTGCAGACTTATTTTTACTGGCACTCAAATACACATTAAGAATAATTATACTTAAATCAGTGGTATCTACCACAAGGCATTGTAGCCAACCCAGATTGAAATCTACCACATCCACTGCTAGGTTTAAGTCGGCCGCAATATAACACGCCAATCCACATTTTGCCCGTCCAAATTTTTTAGTTTTTACTGCCGGAATACTATATTAATTAAATCCAGACAAAGGGGTCATTTGTTCGCACCACGTTTCTTGGAATAATAGAAATGAAAATAAATTTAAGAATAATATCGTATCTGGGTTAGACAATAAATGGTTTAATCCGTGGACATTCCAGGAGCATAAACTTATTTCATTTACAGTAACATCCGGAGAGCCGGTTATTCAATTACTATTTACACGGGCCACCTTTGCCAATGATGCTGGCAGCCAAGACCAGTCCTCCATTCGCACATTATTTTTGGGTAGCCACTCACAGAGCCGACCACCTGCTTGGGAATTGGTGATCAACAAACCATAACTGCAAGATTGATTATTTAATGGACCCGCTGCTCCTCTGAGTACAGGTTTTGGCTTCTCGTTTTCGACTGTTTTGCAACCTTTATCCGCCTTAAGGGCCAATACCTTCAAAATCGGGGGATATTGTACACTAGCCCAGATCTCAACCTTAATTCCACATTCCATGAAATACAAACTTGATCCTAAAATCTTAGTAACAATATCATTTGAGGACCAAGTTGTAATAGTAGACCCTCGAAGAGTGTTGGGTTGCACATGTTTAAACTGTACTGACAACAAATCAATGGATTTAATAAACGCTAATTCCGGAATAGTAGAGATAATTTTCAAGATTAAACCCCGATTGAGGCTATCATAAAACCCCTGGGATTCATACAGGGGATACATTACTAATTTGGTGTCCCCATTTCTACCGCTATACTCTTGTCTGCCACACAGGGAGCCTGATATACCTAGGTTACTATTTTTAGATAGAATAGATTTGGAAGATATATTTAATGGAGATAGACTCTGGGCATTAGTAGAATCTAACATTTCTACAGCATTTAACCGCTTCAGGGTATTGACAACTTGTTCTTTGGGCAAAAATCCTAGCCCCGGGGGTTTATTGTCCAACCTAGGCACCCCATCATTACTGCAACTATAATCCTGTCTGCCACACAGGGAGCTTAATATACCTGAGTTACTATCTTTTGGCAAAGTAGAATCAGAAGTTATTTTCAATGGAAATAGGCTCTGGGCATTGGTAGATATATTTAATGAAGATAGAGTCTGGGCATTGCTAGATTCTAGCATTTCTACAGTATTTAACCGCTTCTGGGTATCGACAACTTGTTCTTTAGGCAAAAATCCTAGTCCCTGGGGTATATTGTCCAACCAAATCACCCCTTCATTACTAATAACTTCCAGATCCGATTTTATTAAGCCATTTGGTTTAAGAACATCATTATTACTACCATTTACAGATCCCTGATCATTATCCCTCAAAGGTAGCGGCAATATTATAGAAGAATCCCCCCCTACTTCAACACCCACCTGAGATAAACATTTCTTAACAACTGGTTTGAATATAGGGTAATAATCTTTGGGTTTTGCTGCTTTAGCTACTAAGGCAGCTGACCTCCTGGCCTTATTCCGCACTTTCCGCAACCTTTTCCTTGAGCGTTTGGATAACAGGGGGCAATCACTTCGACTATCTCCGGAACTTGAGCACGGGGGTTTAGCAATACTCAATGATTTCACATTCTTGGTTCCGTGCAAGACATGACTATCTTCTAAATGTACGTCTGCACACAGACTAACCTTAGCCTCCCCGTCTACATCCTTTAAAAATCCAGAGTTCTCACAACCCACCTTTGCCGCAACTTCTTGATGCGTCTTGTTTTCACAATATTCATTATCACCCCTTTCTTATAACAAACCAAATTTCTACCCAAAACAGGATTCCCTGCAATTTTTTAAACTTCTTTCACAAGGGAACCTACAATTTCTGGGAGGTCAGACATTTTATCCAAAATGTGAGAACATGTGCATCTTATCAATTGATCATTAACCTCAGTCTGGGCCTTAACCACCAATCCTGTCAGTGATTGTAGTTTTGAGTCAATACCGGCCACATAGAGTGCTAAGGTATTTAAAAGATCCACCTGGATTTCAAGTTTATTCGAATGGAAGTCAAGTGCGCTTGTTATAACATTCATTGTATTTAACAAACTTTCCATACACCAATATCAACTGCACTTTTATTTATTGAAGTATGTGCAGCAATATTGGGTAAAACATCATATTTGTCCAGGAATGAAAGATCAGCAGGGTTCACTGAATCATCAGGCTGACCTAGACTGGGATCAGCAAGATTCAGTGAAATATCAACTTGCCCTTGAGTCTGAGGACCCTGATGATTGTTTATAATTTCATTTTTTACAGGAGTTAAAATTGCATGATCATCCAGAACCTGATCATCACCACATATCCCTGGACCAAATATGCCTAATATATTCTTGTCATTTGTTATCTCAAAAATAGACGTTCCTAGGTTCCCACTTTCCTTGTCAACCCCAAGTACGGGCATCTCAGGTATCAAAAGGACTTGGGACACTTTGTTAACCTGCACATCTCCAATACAGATAACAGAGGCATCACAATCATTCAAGAGCATAGTACAGCTTGATAAGTCCAAAAAAGTATCCGCTGACTGTTGTTCAACTTTTACACCAAGCTGTGACCCCACCTTTATATGATCATTTATTGGGACAGCATGGACTTGTGCATTAACTACCATTTTATACGATGATTTTTTCGCAGCAGATGTATCCTGATTTGATTGTTCTGGTTGTGTTGATTGTGTAGGGCCGAACAATTGGTTTCCACTATCTCTCAACTCCTCCCTGAAGAGGGTAGGGTCCTCAAATACAGCTGGGTCTTTAATCAAAATTTCTGACACGGAGGGCATGATGACATCACCATTACATTCATTTTGAACGACACCTTTATTTATAAAGAAATCCTTAATACTTGGCTGAGAGGAGGTGGTCCCCCCTCCACCTCCAACAGAGAATGGATTGCTAATTTGCCCCACAGCCTTCACAACAACCCCCGGGCTTGAGTTTAACCCAGTTTTACCCTGTACATTCTCGTCGGCTGACTCACTTGCCTCCAGGGGATTCTTTTGGAGCAAGTTGGCATTTTCCTGGCAACTCTCTGCCTTTTTTGTAACTGTTCATGGAGTTGCGCTTGACCCCTAACGCGACCAGATCTCATAGCGTAGCCAACGGTCGCCAATGAGTACACAGAGGGAACGAAAGACTTACATTAAAATATCTCTGGGAAGAACACTCAATCAGTTGACAAATTATATGGAATTCCGCCACTTCCTTCAGGAGGTCTTATGGTCTGTTGGTGTTCTTGAAGGGAAAGGATTCCTACGTTTTCTTAAGTTTTCCTAGGTACCAGTGTAGTCCCGAGAAGTCCCCTGTCTGTGGTCACACTGTCACAGATGACCGTAAACTCACCGTAGACTCACTGGCCGCACCCGCAAGTCACACCCGGTCTCATTCCACCGAGGGCAAAGAGGGGGTTCATCCTCTCTTCTACGCTTCCACCTTCCTATTTGCTCCCGCTGCTCACACCCCACACGGCTACCAAGAACACTGCGGGAGGGCACTGCAGGGAGCAGGGAGGAGGCGAAATTCGGCCGAAACTCGCTCTTGGCTGCCCGGCCGCCCGAGGCTCGAAGATGATAATTACTTCTTGGGCCCCCACTGTGCACGGAACAGCAGAACAGCGGGAAACAACGAGCTGCGAGCTGGAAGCTGGAAGCTGGGAGGTGAGGCGCAAGGCAGCAGTTCGGCGTCTTCCTCGTCTTCCTCGTTCACCGAAAATCAGCGTGAAAACCTGGACCAGAAAACCTCACTGTTGGTTTGCCATTCATTTTTAGAATAGGGATGCCTCACAAAAATGTGGTATAACTTCTACACCATATAAATTACACTCCCAAGTGATTTAGGAAATTTGCTTCAAGTGCAATTTCATTAGTTCATCTGTAATCATTTATATTACAAAAATAATTTTAATGCAATATTTACACATTCACACATTTTCTAAAAAAGCTACTACACTGCTGACCAAATGTGTAGTGCCTGCGTGTAATATTGGAGCATTATTTGTCTTGTACTAAGCTCCAGATTTTGTTCCATTCATGGCATATGCAGTATGGTTTTACAAATTATATGGTTTGTGTGTAACTGTATGTTCCACGAGTTTGGCAATTTATGCAGCTGTGCCTGTAGACATGCCCAGGCTTGCCAATTCTGCTGCATAGATTTCACATTGAATGCTGCATGGCTTGCCTATGTACATTTTTAACAAAGTGGAAATAGGTAAATGCCTTAGCAGGACACATTTGTCTACCAAGCATGCACAATAGTTTGAATCCCATCTCTGTTTAAGACATTTCGCCTTCTGCTCCTGCACAATTGTACTAATTGGGATTTTTTTCTATCCAGGACTTTGCAGCTGGTGGTGTGGTGCAAGCACCAGTGAACGTGCTATTATGGCAAATTCTTGCTCTCTTTATGTCGGAGGCGGAGCAGGTCTTTTATGCATTGATGGGTGTATGCATTACATGGTGGCCCACTGTATTTATGTCACCAAACGTGTTTTCACACTGCATGGTCTGACGTGTGGCATTGTGTGCATGTGCCCCATTCAGTTCTTCCTGATATTTGAATGCCTCTTCTGAGGAGCCATTCAGATAACCACCACAGACTATGACTAAGTCCTTTCACCGTATATACTTTTTGTAGGCTGATCTTTGTCCGACTCTTGTCTCTGAGCACCACAAGAGTGCTGCTGTGCCTTGTGAGTCTTGTTTGAACTGGGTTAAGTCGTGCCGCCTGCCTGTTGTTCCAAATCCTGGGCACATGCTTCTGCAGAGATCACTGCCAATGTAATAGCTGAGGTGACTGTGACGTCTCAGATGTGGAAAGAGTCCCATAGCAACTGAGGACACCAAGAGTGGGAGGCGTCTCTGACGCACTGTACCTGCATGAGATGGACTTCAAATATGGGATAGTTTCAGCAGACTATATCGTCTTTCTGTCTACTGACTAACTGCGGACACGAGAGTAGCCTCACTGGAGAGTTACGTAGGGCTGTCTGTAATATTTACACGAGGCTCCAGAACTCTTAAAAGGAGAACTACAACCTCACATCCGAGATCTTCTACCACAGAAAACACGGGTATACACTCACCAAAAGAGCTACTTTGCCCCTTCGCCCTCTACGCATGTTGGCTTAAGCTTTTTTTTTGGGGGGGGGGGGAGGGGTAAGTTAACATTTAGGAGTATTGGAATCCAGCTTTTACTAGTCATGTCCATTTAAACAGCGAGATACAGAATCGAAAATCACGTTTCTACGTATTTCTCAAAATGACTACGTTAACTATTAATGAAGCCGCCAATAGCTCATTGCTTTGAATCCCGATTAGAACTCGTGACAAAGTTTAGTGCTGTTTACCTTGCATAACCCCTGACCTGGTAATGTTTAACCTGTATGTTTACTAAGGTTAAGAAAACATCTATGAACAAGCATGCACACCTAATGCTTACCTGGAACCGAACAGCTTTATTTGTACTTTGGGTACATAGTAATTAGTGACAAATGACGGTTTACACGAGACCGTAGAAGTCCAGTATAAAATAGCAAAGGTAAATACATCTTGATTTAATATATAATCTATTGTAATAACTCTTGCCATTAGCAATTAGTTTGTTGAACCCCAGCTTATTTTCAGTTTAGTCCAGGTGGGTCACAGGCCATGATATAAAGATACTGAACAAATCAGGACATATTTGTATTAATTTCGTTTGTAAGAAAAATATGCCTATGTCAAACAATCAATATGAATCCCTCACTTTGTTTTTTGAGCAACCTATGGAACTTATAAAATGTTTGGTCCAATTGGGTTGGGGAGGGCAGTGTGCAAAGTCCTTTAAAGAAGGACAGGCTTTTTGGCGGGGCTGTGCCGGGTTGGTTGTTTAAGCCCTGTGTGAGATTGGGTTATGAGGGGTACTAGTTTTTTGTATGCCCTTCAGGATATGATTGGCCAGTGTGGCATTTAATAAAGAAAAACGCATGCCCAAACCTATTTACACAATAGAAGAGTTAAAAGAAAATAGATTATTATTTGGGGTGCGCGATTTTCCAACTCAAGGAATAACAACATATTTTGTCAGAGTGAACACTCAAAGTCAGTAAATTAACGTGAGCTGGGCAGTTCCTGGTTGCTATGGCACAGAGCAGACAGGCTTAACTGAGTAAAGTATTTATGTAGTACCAAAACAGTAATAAATTCAAACCATCACACAATAAAAATCCCAATACAAATTTGAAAAATAAAGTAAAAGTTATTATACACAATGCACCAAAACAGCAGAAATCCAATAAGGGCAACCATAGATTTGAATTTTTTAAATTTTAAACCAAAATAGCACCAAAACTCACAACGCGGAAATGACAGTTTGCAGAAGCAGGCCGATCGCGATGGAGCCCGGGCTAGCTAGACCGGGTGGAGTTGCACCGTTTAAAGTCTTTAAGTCAAGAAGTTCACAAAAGTTTGTAAGTCAGACTTCAGAGAGGGACTTTGTTAATTTTTTAAAGCAAAGCATTGACATTTCTTCTAAGTCCCAACAGAGAATGGGACTTTGTCACTTTTTGGGGAAAAAATTCTCCCCGAATGGGATGCAGCTGAAACTGTAGCCGCTGTCATGGAACCGAAGCAGGATATGTTAAGCAGGTTGGTCCCACTAACGCTTTGAAGTTTCGGAGGTTTCTTGCAGAAAACATGCTAAGTCCCTCTGCAGAATGGGACTTAGGGCCTGATTTAGATTTCAGCAGACAGGTTACTCCATCACAACGGTGATAAACTGTCCACTGAAATATAAATCCCATAAGATAGCATGGGACTTATACTACGGCGGACGGGATAGCCGTCACCGTTGTGATGGAGTAATCTGTCCGTCGAAATCCTAATCCTAATTCATTTTTCTGAAGGTGTGAGGATCTTTAAACAGAAGGAAGCTGAAATCAAATCTGATGCTGTGAAACTGCTGATTGGATACTTTTCCAGTGGGCCCTGCTAATGCTCTGGAGGAAAGGTTTTCAAAAGTTTCCAAACTTTCTTCTGGTACCCAAACAGCTGCCAGAGTACACTTTTAAGCCCCCCAGAATCTCAGAGGAAGGCACCTAGAGACTCTCAGGGTGTCATTCAGAGGCATACAGCAAGGTACAGTCCAGGTCCAGTTGCCATTGGTCAGCTGTGCACTTCAGAGAAAAGACCGCTTGCAGCCTTGCTGTTTCAGACCTTCATCAACACCTGTATGAGGAAAATCCTCCAAATCTGCTGGTCAAACACCATCAGCAACAACAACCTATGGCAGCAGACTTTCCAACTCCCTGAGCATGATGAAATCATGAAAAGATCCTAGGGCTGATTAGGTCACTCTCTCCATAAACCCACATGAAAAACCTCAGGCAAGCTCTCACCTGGAACCCTCAAGGGAAAAGGAAAAGAAGAAGGCTAAGAACACCTAGCGTTGAAGCCTTGAGGCTGACTGCAAGGACATTGGTTACACCTGGGGTCAGATTGAAAGAGAGAGATGACTGGAGAGTCCTGGTTGAAGGCCTATACCCCATGAGGGGTAGTAGGCATAAGTAAGTAAGTAAATTTTGTGTCCCCACAGCCATGCAAGAGGTCAAACAATTGACCCTTGGAGTTCACTTTTTCCGGGGAACAAGGGTGAGCAGACCCCGTCCTTCTGAGGTCACCTCTCAGGTCACAGACAGCAGGTCCAGTCCTTTTCTGATCTTTCCCAGGTCCAGAAAGTGTTCTGAGGATGGTGCCTTTGGGTTCCACATTTATGCCTGGCACCAGCTAGAGGATGGGCTACAGATTCTGCCCAACTGCAAACAATCCCACAGTACACCTTTTTCCCCAAAATCCAAGATGGGGAAACCCTTTTCCCTTTGTGCAGAGCCTATGTGCCCACCCTGAAGTGTAGCCAGGGTAATGAGCAGTCACCTTCTCTGTGGTCACTCAAAACCTGTTCTGGGAGTAGCTTCACTCCCATTGGGTTTGTTGCCCACCTAACCATAGAACAAAAGCCTGGTTCCTCCCGTTCTCCCCTTACATTTACTTGTGAAAGGGCTGACCTGTTTTCAAGTTAATGAAGTTCCGGGGTCCACACTAACTGGTCTTCCACACCCTGGCCATTACTTCTACTCGGAGACCAGTTTTCACTCCTCTTTCACACCTCATTCAGGCAAAGCCTGGGCAATTGCTGGAGAGATAATGCAAATTAGCCTCCAGCAGCTTCAGGCAGGGTAAAGGTAACTTACCCCTCCCCTACTTAATGGCGGCCGCTGCTGGGATGACTGAGCTAGACCTCTGACCTCCTGGTCAGAGACCTGCTCTCTCCCCCAGCAGCTCCGCGGTTGTGCTGCTGCCGCTGCCCCTGTGCAGTTAGGTGTTCGAGGTCCTCCTCCACCCGCAGGCTCCTGCCTGCGCCTCATCCCTGGTGGTCCAGTGGGAGAGCCTTGCTCTTCTGCTGGCCGCTGTAGTCTGTCGCTGTGTTTGTGCCGTTTTTCTGTCTTTCTGTGCCCGTTTTTCTGTCTTCCTTCTAGCCTCTACACTGTCTTGTTATTGTGCCTGTCTTGTTATTGTACCTGTGCCTGTGTTTATTTTTGCAGTTTTTCTGCCTTCTGCGCCCGTTGCTCTCTGTGCCCTTTTCCCGCCGCTGCTGCCCGTGCAGCCCCTCCCCCCTGCCGGTTTCCACCTCCCAGCTGAGCTTCCCTCCCCCCTCCCCTACTTAATGGCGGCTGCTGTGCGGCCACGCAGTGGACGCATGCAGAGGGCGCGCCGCTGGCACGCCGAAGGCGCACCAAAGGCAAGCCCGTCTGCGCCCGTCCAAGACCCGACCGCGGCCAGCACCAGGAACTCTGGATCTGCGACCTCCCACCGCTACAACTCCGCTGCCCTCCTCGCACTCAACCCCGGAAGGAACAACAACTGCCAGCGGTCGACGCCGAACACCACCCATGGCCAGTTCTCCTGCCGTCACTGCCGCCAATCCTTCACCACCGACCGCACCACCATGGCCCCTGCACCGAACGCCAACACCCCTGAAGCCCTGAGGTGCATCCTCTTCAAAGTGCGCTCCCTGCACAAACACGCTGTAGAGATCTGGGACCTCCTCGACACCCTGTCACCAGACGTCGCCTTCTTTACAGAAACCTGGACCAACGCCTCCTCCGCCCCGACTTCGCCACTCCCATCCCCGACGGATAGAAGATCCAGAGGAAGGACCACCCCAACCGCCCAGAAGGAGAACTCGCCATCGTACACAAGAGCTCCCTCCGACTCTCCACCTCCAACACGAAGGACTCCTTCCCCTCCACTGAACACCTTCACTTCCAGATCCAGACTAGCCCTAGAACCACACTCCGTGGCACCCTTGCCTATGAACCCCCCGGGCCCGTGCTTCATTCACCACTACCGTCGCCGACCTCATCGCACCCCAGACCATCGCCTCCATGGACTACATACTCGTCGGAGACCTGAACTTCCACCTCGATAACCCCAGCGACCCCAACTCCACCACCCTCCTGGACAACCTCACCAACATCGGACTGAAACAGCTCGTCACCATGCCCACCCACAAGGCAGGACACACCCTTGACCCCATCTTCGCAGGAGGTAACAACATCCACTTCAGCCACACCACACAACCCCCATGGACAGACCACCAGTGCGTACACTTCCACGTCGACAAACCCACGCTGCCCAAACCTGTACTGCGACCCCCCACGAAGGAACTGGAGCAAAGTCACTGAGGAACAACTCAACTCCACCCTCAACCACGACGCCCCCACCACCTCGACCAACGCCAACCTCGCAACCAAAGGACTCCACAGATGGATCTCCAACTGCGCAGACAAGCTTGCATCCCTACGCAACCCCGACAGACAGCGCCCCAGGAAAGCCACCTGGTTCACCGCTGACCTCCAAGAATCCAGACGCACCTGCAGACGTCTTGAGAAGAACTGTAGCAACAGCAAAACAACAGAAGATCGCACCACCTACAAAAACGCCATGACGGAATACCACCAACGCATCAGATCCACCAAAAGGACCTTCATTCAAAACAAGATCCTTGCCAACGCCTGCAACTTCAAGCAACTCTTCAGCGCCATCCAGGAATTCACCAAGCCCCCCAGCGAAACCACGGACATCACCCCTTCCCAGGACTTCTGCAACAAGCTCGGATCCTACTTCCATCTAAAAATCAAGGGACTCTACGACAACTTCAACGACCAGACAACCAACTCCGAAACCACTTCCTTCTCCAGCAACGCCATCCAGCCCACCATCTCCTCCTGGACCCCAGTCACCACCAAAGACACCACTTCGACCATGAAAGGCATCCACTCAGAAGCCCCCACAGACCCCTTCCCCCTGCACATTTTCCACAGAGCCGCCATCGCTCCCGAACTACGATGCACCATCAACACCACCTTCAAGACCGGCATCTTTCCCGATGACTAGAAACGCGCAGAAGTCAGACCCCTGCTCAAGAAGCCCTCAGCAGACCCCACCGACCTCAAGAACTACCGACCCATCTCCCTCCTCCCTTTCGTGGCCAAAGTCACCGAAAAGACCGTCAATGCACAACTAACCAAATTCATTGAGGAAAACTCCATCCTCGACCCCTCCCAATCCGGATTCCGCAGCAACCACAGCACCAAAACCGCTCTACTCGCTGCCACAGACGACATCCGCACCCTCCTCGACAAAGGACACACCGCGGCCCTGATCCTACTCGACCTCTCTGCAGCGTTCGACACCGTCTCCCACCGCACACTCACTGCCAGACTCCACTACGCCGGCATACAAGGAACCGCCCTCGACTGGATCCGCTCGTTACTCACCGGCAGAACCCAAAGAATCAGACTGCCACCTTTCCTCTCCGAACCCACGGAAATCATCTGCGGAGTGCCCCAAGGATCATCGCTCAGCCCCACGCTCTTCAACATCTACATGGCCCACCTCGCCGACATCGTCAGACTGCATGGACTCAGCATACTATCCTACGCCAACGACACCCAGCTCATCCTCTCCCTCACCAAGGACCCAATCACCACCAGACTCAACTTCCAGGAAGGAATGAAGGACGTCACATCCTGGATGAGCAGAAACTGCCTGAAGCTCAACTCGGAGAAGACAGAAGTCCTTGTCCTCGGACCCTCCCCCTCGGCATGGGACAACACCTGGTGGCCCACCGCCCTCGGCAGCCCCCCCACCCCCACGAACCACGCCCGAAACCTCGGCATCGTACTCGACTCCTCCCTCTCCATAACCCGACAGGTCAACGCCGTCGCCTCCAGCTGTTTCAACACCCTCCGAATCCTCCGAAAGACCTTCAAGTGGATCCCCCCCCGAATCAAGGAACGCCGTCACCCACGCACTCATAACCAGCAGACTGGACTACGGAAACGCCCTCTACGCCGGGATCAACAAGTCTCTGCTCCGCAAGCTCCAGACCATACAGAACACTGCAGCCAGACTCGTCCTCGGCATTCCTTGACACGAACACACCACCCAACACCTACGGAACCTCCACTGGCTCCCAGTTGAGAAGAGAGTCACTTTCAAGATACTCACCCACACCTACAAATGCCTCCACAACACCGGACCCCAATACCTCAACGAGAGAATCTCCCTCCACGTACCCAAGAGAAACCTCCGATCCGCCGACCCCGCCGAAAACCCGCGCATCCGCAGAGCCAGAACAGGTGGAAGAACCTACTCCTACATCGCAGCCAAGACCTGGAACGAGCTCCTGATCGACATCAGACACGCCCCCTCCCTGAACATCTTCAGGAAGATGCTCAAGACCTGGCTTTTCGACTGAACGGAGCTGCTTACCCCTCCACCCCCAGCACCTTGAGACCCTCACGGGTGAGTAGCGCGCTTACAATTCTCCTGATTGATTGACATTTCCAATATATTTAATACAAATTTGACTTCGCCATTGTATTGTATTTTCATTAACTATAAAGATTATGCATGGAAGGAGTTTGTAGCTGGTACAGGTGAAAAGTTATAGATTAAAGAATATTATCCATACTTAGACTTTCCTATGACCAATAAAACTGTCTTATTGGTCCTATTAACGGGATGGGGGGGACATGCCATTTCTAAAAAAAATTCTAATGTAACATGTTCCACTCCTAATTATGCACCCTACCTTACAGGCAGCAAGGTGTGCTTAAGGATAACTTAATAATTAGTTGAAATCAGGTTTTCCTATCTGTCAAAATGGTGATTTTGAGAGGTCTGTGCAGCACTGTTCAAGCTGCTGCTTCAGGCTACACAGGGTAGGCCTGAAGACTTGTATTCACTGCCACTGTAGTAGATAGCACAATAGTTGGTGCAATCCACAGGTGGTATTTAACTTTCCACCTCAGGGGTGTATTTCTGCACCATATACTATTGCCTTATCAGAAAATATATTGCACAATCAGGTTTTTGCCAATTTTCACATGTTAAAAGGTTAAGCAAAAGCATTTTGCTGCTACGTAGCTGGGGTAACAGTGTACAGAGTTCTAAGTCCAGAAAAAATAAGGTCCAGAAAAATATAAAAAGTATGGGGTGACCACACAGAAAAGGTCAATTTCCTTTCTACTAGCTCTCTTATTTTGAGTGAGCCTATAGATTCTGATATGTGTTGTTACTACTATTACTTGACATATCGCAATTATGAGTTTTGAGATAAAAATCAGCAGGTCAGTCCTGTCAATATTTGTAGGAGGAAAATGCCTGGTAAATTCTTGAAAGCACCAACATCCTTATTATCCCTCAAAAACTCTTTATAAGTGACAAATACTGACCCTGTAAAAACCAAATACCTTGTTTTTATCTGGTGCGAATTATAGCTGCTGGTAGTGGGTAACTCGTAATGAAGGCCTATGTCTACAGTAGAACAAGCAAGTGGAGAGAAACAACCCTTCTTTTCTGCTTCTTCATTTTTCAAGACACCCTCTGAATAGGCACCTTGCGTGGCCCTCTTTTGCTTGGTATTTTCACATACTGGAAAAAAGGTATAAAAGTAGATTACAAGACCATTTCTGTAGTTCCTGGGACAGTAGGTGGTTACTGGGGAGTGTCAATATTGGATAATCTTGTTTACCATTGGTTTCAGTTTTACTATTGGTTTCAGGTTTTAAGGCTACTTTTATGTGGATGATGGAGCTATACAGCTGAGAGATATCTTTTTAACAGGACCTGATATAGATAAGTAGGTTATAGAAATCACCCCCCTAATACTCCCTGCAACTCAGATGTGTGCACACTCAAATTGTATCAGCTCTTGCAAAGTATCGACACGTGTGTAAAGGGTCCTGGAAGTGACTATGGAAACCTGAGTAAATTTACTATTTGTATATATATATATAACTCTAACCACTAGTATATGTAGTAGACCTTTGTACTTACTACCATTCCTATGGGATTTTTAGAGTTTATCCGTTGTATCTCTTCCTTGAGTGACTTTACAACTTGTACATTTGCAATTTTTTTCTGTTTGTATCTCTTCCTTGTGTGACTTTACAACTTGTACATTTGCAATTTTTTTCTGTTTGTAACTCTTCCTTGTGTGACTTTACAACTTGTACATTTGCAATTTTTTTCTGTTTGTATCTCTTTTGTAACTCCTGTAATCCTAAATCCTTATGTAACGCAACTGGTTCTTTTGTAAAGCGCTCTGACACCTTCAGGTAATGTTCGCGCTATATAAAATCGCATTAAATAAATAAATAAATAAATATGGAAAGTTGGCCACCTTACTGCTGAAGAAATGGCAAGAATCTCTCCAACCTTTCAGCTTTCCCTAAGTCCCTTGGACAATCGCAGGCCACCAACTGTCCTGAGTCACATTCCCTTTGCCCATATTACTTAGCAAGCTTCAGATATATTTGCATTTGCTTTGTTCAGAAGTATTTTAGAGCTTTCTCATAAATGCACTTTTCAATATGTTGTAGAAATAGAACAAGTAGTGTTTTACATGTTTTTTTAATTTTATTTGTGGGAGGCTGTCCACTGTATAGCTGTTAAACGTGAGTCCACATCCATATATAATGTTCATGGGGCTAGCAGAATATTGTAAAAAACACAGAGGAATATGTCCAGACCTGTCGTTCCGCACACATAATTGTTTTTGTTTTTTAGATTGAGTCATTAATGTAGGTGTCACTACCATTTGCCTTATACCCATTTACTAAAAACCAATGTGATGTAGGAGAGTAGGATGGCCGGCCATGTTCAAGGATGGGCAAAAATCAAATTTTTTCAAAACAAGAACTATTCGTTCCGGGCACTGATGATTGCAAGGAATGAGGAATTTTTGGGCCACCAGGCACCCAAAAGTGTAAGGGGTGAGCCATTTCAATTACCTTAATGGTAATTATATTAACCCCTTCGATGCTTATGACGAGCTGGACTCGTCATGGCACACAGTGGTCGTGTGCTCATGACGAGCCAGCTCGTCATAAGACCACCCACGGGGGAAGCGCTGGCGCTCCCCCCGTGGGAATCCGATCATTGGGTTTTTTTGGGGGAAGGCAGGGGAAGGGCTTCCCCTGCCTCCCCCCGCCCCCCCTCAATGACGTCAGCTCGCGAGGCACGCTGACGTCATTGGGGGTTTCCCTTTGTTACCCGACGCGCTGGAAGCCAATTGCTTCCAGCGCGTCGGGGAATAAGGTGAGTTTTGGCTCCGGGGAGGGGGGATTTGAAACAAAAGAGGCATCGAGGGAAAGGAAAGGGTTTTCCTTTCCCCCGATGCCTCTTTTGTGCATTCCTGCTGCACGATCATGCGATCGTGCAGCAGGAATGCCCACTAAACACCAGGGAATTTTTTTATTTAAAAAAAAAAAAAATGAAAATACTGTTTTGGGGAGCGGCCCCTTGGGCAAGGGTCGCTCCCCTTTTGGGGGCCATATGTTTTTGGTGCTCTGCCCCCTGGGGGGGGCAGTTTTTAAAAATAGCGCGGGCTTCATAGCTGCCAAGGTTTCAGATTGCTATGTCTGACAATTCCATAATTTCAGTGTAATTATGAGTGACATTTCAACAACTATGAGTGACACTTTCTCGCGTGCAAAATCAAGCAATGAAGACGAGGTAAATATATAAATATCACTAATTAGATCCATTTGAGCAACAGGAAATTCGAAGAAGCTCAACAAAGTGTTGTAAAGCAGCAAAAATGGAAGGGTGCTAACATATTTTAGCAGTTATCTTAAGCAGTACTTTAGCTTTGCTCCCAAAAGTCATCATATCACGCAGTAAAAGATCTCAGCTGCTATAATATAAATCAGTTATCTAGAGCCACTGTATGCTGACCTCGCTGCCCAGCTTGCAGAGGCACCATTTCAGTGTAGCCCGAGGACACAAGCAGTGAGCTACAGGCTCATGCTGACGCACGCTCAGCTTTAAATTAAGTATATTGAGAATGAGCACTAAGTAAATGTGTGCCACGGCAGCGATGAGTCTCTGGCAGCCGGTCCTACTGTCAGCTGAGCAGAGTAGAGAGCTGCACAGAGGACTGTATAGAAGTGATTAATCACGATGCTAGTTTGAGCTGCTGCATCTGGACTTTTATTACGTGCTTGTCCTTTCAGTGCAACTAAACTCAAGCGCAACTCAGAGAGCAGTCAGAGGAGTTTCTTTCACGATACAACATGAAGCAGCAACTGGCTGCAGTCTCGTGTCTCTCGCACTCCTTGAGAAATCCCCTCAGCCCCGTGCCCCCAGTGCCCCTCCCACCGCTGATATCCGAAGCCTACAATGCCACGGAGCCTCGGCGGCCTGGGCCCTCGATGAAATCAAATAAACTCAGAGGAAGGGCAGGCTATATTCTCAGCCTGCTCCGTGTGGTCCACGCTCACCACCAGCCGGCGGTAAAGTGGTTACCATCGTCATGATGTGTCAGCTGAGCGCTGCTCAGTGACGCTCTAAAATTAAATATTTTTAAAGTCCGATATTACAGTCTGACCTGAGTGTCAGTGACGGAGAGCCAAGCGACGACGAGTCTCCAGCAGCCGTGCGGTCGCAGGGACGTACTTGCATGAAGAAAGCCACAGGCAACAGTGCGAGGAACGGTGGGGCTGCCTGTGCCAAACGAAACTTAAGCATAAACTGCCGCCCGATGATCGCGCCAACGCAATTCATGGAGACAATGTTGCAGGCATGTGACGCCATCTCACTGACTGCCGCTGCAGATCAGCGCACTTCTGACTAGACTGTCACATACACTGAGCTGCCAGATGAGTGCTAATAGCAGCGCTCCCATCTCCTGCGTAAGCTGTTGTCAGCAACTTCACGAGGCTCTATTAATGCGTGACTTTGCATTTTCGTGCGGTGATGCGGATCACCACATGAAAATGCGTTAGTCTAACGCTTGTTGCGTGATACTTGGCAGGGCTGGGGCTTTACCCGAAGGTGTCAGAGTGCTTCACAATAGGAACAGTAACATTACATGAGGAGAAGGTTACAAGTGAGCATAATACAAAAGCAAGCGTTACATTACATGAGGAAAAAGTGACAATTGTGCAAATAAAACAAACAAGATACAAAAAGAGGTATGCGTTACAAGAGGAAAAAGTGACAGGTGTGCATGATACATGAGATACAAAATACAAATAGAGGTATAATACTGCAATAAGTGGCAGTCACTCAGAACACACTGGGAAGGCACTTCTATAGGCATGGAGTACAGAATTTCCTATAGTGGAAGAACTTCCTTGAGGGAGTAGAGAGGGCGTGAATTAAACAGGAGACTTAAAATGAAGGGTACACAAATCCAGCACAGCACGCAAGGGTGAGGAATGTACAGGAAAAAGTACAAATTTACAATGAAGAGCGAACTTCCTAGAGGGGGCTGAGAGTGAAAGTATTAGTTCTGAAAGTGTCTTTGGAAGAGAAGAGATTTGAGGTCAGCTTTGAAGATCCGGGTAGAGGAGGTGGCACGGAGCAATGGGGGAAGCGAGTTCCAGATTCTCACCGCATTGCCTGAGAAGGATTGCGCCATCAATCTTTCCCTTTTGAAGATGGGGGGGAGGCTCAAGCAGAAGATTTTCCGCATTGCGAGAAGGGCGAGAGCCACCGGACAATTTCAATTTATTCGCCAGGTAACGAGGGGAGGACGTGTGTAAGGCTTTGTGTGTGATGCAGGCAGTTTTGTAAATAGATCTTGCCTCGATCGCAAGCCATCGAAGAGAGGACAGGATAGGAGTGACGTGGTCGCTTCGTTTAGACCCTGAAATGAAGCGAGCTGCTGAATGGAGGATGGATTTGAGAGGGGAGAGGTGGGATTTGGGTAGGCCCGTCAGAAGAGAATTGCAATAATCCAGTCTTGAGAGAACCAGAGATTGTACCAAGGTTTTTAAGTCTTTCTCCGGGAAGAACCGACGGATCCCCCATAGAAGGCGCAACTAGTAACGTGCGTTCTTAGCAATAGAGTTGATGTGGGAGATTAGGTTGAGTCTTTTGTCAAGAATGACACCTAGGGATTTAGCGCTGTCGACAATGATGGGTTTGTTGTTGAGTAGGTTCAGCTGATCCATCCAAGATTGAACAGGAGGAGGTGAGAGAGAGGTAGAGAGGAGGAGGAATTCAGTTTTGACGGGATTCAGAATGAGTTGGTGAGCTAACATCCAGTTGTGAATAGAGTTGAGAGTAGAGTTGAGTAGTGAGAGATCGTGTGCGGAAGATAAAGGTATCTTCCCACTAGTCCACCAGGCATTTATTTGTGGAGAGTGACCCCTTGGGCAAGGGTCACTCTCCTTTGGGGGCAATATTTGTGGCTGTGTATGCCCCCCAGGAGGGCAGATCGCCATGTTTTTTTAAAAAATTGGGCCCACTAGACCACCAGGGATTTGTTTGAGGGGAGTGGCCCCTTGGGCAAGGGACGCTCCCCTATGGGGAGCATTAATTTGGCCGTTTCTGCCCCCTGGGTGGGCAGATCGGCTGATTTTTTTGTATGGCCACTAGGCCACCAGGGATTTTTTTGTGGGGAGTGGCCCCTTGGGCAAGGGTCGCTCCCCTTGGGGGCATTGTTTGTGGCTGTCTGCCCCCATGGGGGGGCAGATGTCACCATTTTTTTATATTTGGCCCACTAGACCACCAGGGATTTGTTTTTGGGGAGTGGCCCCTTGGGCAAGGGTTGCTCCCCTTTGGGGAGCATTAATTTGGCCGTTTCTGCCATCCTGAGGGGCAGATCGGCTGATTTGTTTTTTTGTAGGTCCACTAGGCCACCAGGGTTTTTTTTATGTTGGGGAGCGGCCCCTTGGGCAAGGGTCGCTCCCCTTTATGGGAGGATGATTGTGGCCATTTCTGCCCTTTTTGGGTGGCAGAATAGCAGTATGTTTTTAGGCCCATCTGCCCCCAAGGAGGGCAGAAGCCACTAGACACCAGGGTTTCTTTAATTTTTGTGTTGGGGAGTGGCCAAAAGGGCAAGGGTTGCTCCCCTTTTACGGGGGTGAATATTTTATGTATACTCTTTGGCCCACCTACCCCTTAGCTTGGCTGGTGGATTGTGTGTGGACTGGTGCATTATTTGCATATGTGATTGTAATGTTTTTTTCTCCTTTTTATTCTAGTGTAAAGCTTTTGATTCCTGTTTGCGGTTTCGGCAGTGGTTGTTCTGCAGTTTTGCGTAATTGCATTTATTTGGTAAGAAAAATATTTTTGTTGTGTGTACTCCAAATGAGTATTATTGTCATGCATGAATGAATTTTTTTGTAAGTGGTGTCATAATGGCAGCATATTTGTTAGTGTTCAGAGCATGCAATTCTTTGCGATGTTTTGCATTGTCTTATGTGTAATTTATTTTTCTTCTTTTTTAGTGGGATATTGTTGATCCTTACTGTGTCTGTGCAGAGTAGGTGGTGGTGAGTCTAGCTGCTTCTGTCACGTGAGTGGTATAGTGTTGGAGTATATAGGTCTTTGTGATAAAGCTACATTTTGTTTATTTCTTTTTTTTACAAAGGGTTTGTTGTTGTTGACTTGTTTGACAAGTAACCTTTATTAGTAAGCATTATGGCTAGCCGTAGAATGACTGCTCAGCAGGTGGTTGGTTTGCTTCTTGAATCTTCCTCTGAGCAGGATTATGAGACTGACAGTGCGTCTGAGGGAGAGGAGGGAGGGGAAGATTCAGGCAGTGAGTTTTCTCTCCACATGGAATCATCGGATGATGAAGGTACTCTCAGGGCAGATGAAGTGCCTGTTTTAGAGGAGGATACTACTGTGCCGATGGTGCAAGAGGCATCTGGATTGCAGCCTGGGGCTGCTAGGCTTCCTACTGGAAGTGCTGGACTCTGGGTTGATCCAAACATGGTGCAGCCGGTGTTGCCTGCCTTTAGTGGTTATGCAGGGTGTAGAGTGGATTGTGAACATTATTTGCCTATACAGTATTTTCAGTTGTTTATGGATGATGTATTTTTGGGTGAGATTGTTGAGCAGACTAATTTGTATGCTGAACAGTTTTTGAGGGACAACAGTACCAGACTTAGGCCCCATTCTAGAGCTACCCGGTGGAGTCCCACAAATCTGGAAGAGATGAAGAAGTTTTTGGGTTTGACTTTTTTGATGGGTTTGATAAGGAAGCCGTTCATGGGTTCATATTGGTCTACCAGTCCCTTGATGGCAACGGCCATATTTCCTGCAGTTATGACTCGTGATCGGTATTTACTTTTGCTTCGGATGCTGCATTTTGTTGATAATGATTTGGCGTTGCCACGAGATCACCCTGAATGTGACCGTCTTTTTAAGATTCGGCCTGTTCTTGATCACTTTGTAGATCGATTTTCAGAGATCTATACTCCAGGGAAAGAAATATCTATTGATGAGTCTTTGGTCCTGTTCAAGGGCCGTTTGGTTTTTAGGCAGTACATTCCTAGCAAGAGGGCACGCTATGGAATTAAGCTGTATATGTTGTCTGAGAGTAGGACAGGATATGTTTTTAATTTGCGTGTGTACACTGGTAGGGATTCCACTATTGACCCCCTGGTTGTCCGTCCACTTTTGGAGTTTCAGAGAAAATTGTGTGGGATCTTGCTAGAGGACTGTTTAACAGAAGCCGCCATTTGTACCTTGATAACTTCTACACTGCTGTGCAATTGTTTAAGGAATTGTTCAAAGTGGACACTTTTGCTTGTGGCACAATCCGCTCTAACCGTAAAGGTTATCCAAAAGAGCTTGTTTGCAAAAAACTTCAGAGGGGACATGCAGTTCCTTGCGTAGTGATGAACTACTAGCTGTGAAATTTGTGGACAGGAGGGATGTGTACATGCTGACTACCATCCATGATGAGAGTACTTCACCTGTGGCTGTTTGGGGTCAGATTGCTGAAGTGCGCAAACCTGTGTGCATTTTAGACTACAATAAGCACATGGGTGGTGTTGATAGAGTAGATCAGAGGTTGGAACCTTACACTGCTATTCGTAAGGCTTACATTTGGTATAAGAAGTTGGTCATCCATCTCTTCAATTTAGCAACTTTCAATGCTTTTGTTGTGTTCAAGGAGTGTTCTCCTGCGTCAAAGTTGACTTTTGTTCAGTTTCAGCAGTCTGTCATAGGCAGCCTTGTTGTTGTGGAACAGGCAAGTGTTCCTAGAGTTGGAGTGGTGGAGGATGTGGCTCGATTGAAAGATCGCCACTTTCCTGATCACATTCCTCCTACACCCTCAAAAGACTTTCCCACTAGGAGATGTAGAGTCTGTTGGCGAAGAGGTACGCGGAAGGAGACTCGTATGTACTGCCCTGAGTGTCCTTCTAACCCTGGGCTGTGTGTGCCTGCTTGTTATAGAGCGTACCACAAGCAAAATAATTATTGGGAGCAACCATGAGTGGTAAAGGGAACTGCCTGGTCTGTAATGTTTAAGAATTGTTGTTCTGTTTCAAGGTTGGCATTAGTGCAATGTATTTAGTTTCTGATTTTGTGTTAGTAGATTTGTATCTATTTGCAATTTGTTTGTGTTTTCTTTTTTGTATAAAAAAATCCTAAATGTGATGGTGGTGTGTGTAGGCTGGTGCTTGGCTGGCGGTGTGCGTGGAGTGGCGCTTGGCTGGCGGTGTGCGTGTGGTGGCGCTTGGCTGGCGGTGTGCGTGGACTGGCGCTCGGCTTGCGGTGTGTGAGTAGTGACTTGCTGCTGGTCACTACACACACTGCTAGCCGAGCGACACTCCACGCAATCCATCAGCTTGTGTGGTAGCTGTGTTAGGAATGTGGGCGTGTGAAAGTGATGGGCCCTTGAATGGCGCTGTCTGCTGGTGTGAGTGTTGTAATGTGATGGGCCCGCGGCTGGTGGTGTGAATGGTTTTGTATGTGTCACACGTATGAAAGGTGTATGAATGGCCTGTAAAGAGGTTGGTGCCTTGTCGTGGCTTTACAGCTCACGAGCTGTGAGTCAATGGTTCAGTTTCTCGTCCTTTCAATTATTAACAGTGCATTTCATTTTTGTGAAATCACTTGTTAATACAATTGTATATACTGAACCATCACTCACCCTCGTGCCAAATCCAACCAGTATGTGTGTGTGCTTGAGGATTAGATGGCTGTGCAGTAATATTTATTTTTTGTCTTTCTCAAGCAGGGTGTACCTTGTCCCTTTTTGTGAATGTTGTAATGTGTTTGTTTCGTGGCTGGTGTTGTGAATGGTCTTGTGTGTATCACGTATGAAAGGTGTGTGAATGGCCTGTAAAGCGGTTGGGGCCTTGACGTGGCTTTACAGCTCACGAGCTGCGAGTCACTGGTTCAGTTTTTTGTCCTTTCAATTATTGACAGTGCATTTCATTTTTGTGAAATCTCTTGTTAATAAAATTGTATATACTGAACCATCACTTGCCCTCGTGCCAAATCCAACCAGTATATGTGTGTGCTTGAGGAATAGATGGCTGTGCAGTAATCTTTGTCTTTTTAGTCTGTCTGCCAAGGTGTACATTCCGTCTAAGAATAACCTACCAACTGTAGATATTGTCGTAAACGAAACACCCATGGGAGTACATGGTGATATCTCTCTTGTGGATCACAACAAGTTATGTTACCCACAATGTCCTGCAAACCTCAAAATGTCTGTCACATTTTCCTTGCAATATTGTGCCAAAATTTTCACGCTGCAGAAATAAACAACACATTATCTCAAAACGACCTGGTTTTGCAAGGGGGGTCACCTGGGTTTTTGGCCCGGGGCTCGGCGATCACCTAGGGAAACCTACCAAACCCACACATTTCTGTAAAGTAGACACCGGGGGATTCCAGGGAGGTATGGCTTGCGTGGATCCCCCAATGTTTTCTTACCCAGAATCCCATGCAAACCTGACATTTTGCTGAAAAAATCCCTTTTTTCACACATTTTTGTGTGGTAAAGTTGTGGCATCACCGGGCTGACACAAATTTCCTACCACCCAGCGTCCCCCCAGGTCTCCCGATAAAAATGGTGCCTCACTCGGGTGGGAGGCCCAAGTACCCGCGAAAGGCAAGGGCCCACAACGTATTGAGGCGACCTCAAAATGGCCTTTCACAAAACGACCTGGTTTTGCAAGGGGGGTCCCATGACGTTTTGGCCTGGGGCTCGGCGGCCACCTTGGGAAACCTACCAAACCCACACATTTCTGAAAAGTAGACACCCGGGGGATTCCAGGGAGGTATGGCTTGCGTGCATCCCCCAATGTTTTCTTACCCAGAATCCCATGCAAACCTGACATTTTGCTGAAAAAATCCCTTTTTACACACATTTTTGTGTGGTAAAGTTGTGGCATCACTGGGCTGACACAAATTTCCTACCACCCAGCGTCCCCCCAGGTCTCCCGATAAAAATGGTGCCTCACTCGGGTGGGAGGCCCAAGTACCCGCGACAGGCAAGGGCCCACAACGTATTAGGCGACATCAAAATTGCCTATCTCAAAACCACCTGGTTTTGCAAGGGAGGTCACCTGGGTTTTTGGCCCGTGCTCGGCGGCCATCTAGGGAAACCTACCAAACCCACACATTTCTGAAAACTAGACACCCGGGGGCTTCCAGGGAGGTATGGCTTGCGTGGATCCCCCAACGTTTCCTTACCCAGAATCCCCTGCAAACCTCAATTTTAGCTGAAAGAATCACTTTTTTCACACATTTTTGTGTGGGAAAGTGTGGCATCACTGACCTCACACAAATTTCCTACCACCCAGCGTTCCCCCAGGTCTCCCGATAAAAATGGTGCCTCACTTGTGTGGGAGGCCCAAGTACCCGCGACAGGCAAGGGCCCAAAACGTAGTGAGGCGACATCAAAATTGCCTATCTCAAAACCACCTGGTTTTGCAAGGGAGTCACCTGGATTTTTGGCCCGTGCTCGGCGGCCATCTAGGGAAACCTACCAAACCCACACATTTCTGAAAAGTAGACACCCGGGGGCTTCCAGGGAGGTATGGCTTGCGTGGATCCCCCAACGTTTCCTTACCCAGAATCCCCTGCAAACCTCAATTTTAGCTGAAAAATCACTTTTTTCACACATTTTTGTGTGGGAAAGTGTGGCATCACTGGCCTCACACAAATTTCCTACCACCCAGCGTTCCCCCAGGTCTCCCGATAAAAATGGTGCCTCACTTGTGTGGGAGGCCCAAGTACCCGCGACAGGCAAGGGCCCAAAACGTAGTGAGGCGACATCAAAATTGCCTATCAAAAAATGTTGAGCACGGGGCCAAAAACCCAGGTGACCCCCTTGCAAAACCAGGTGGTTTTGAGATAGGCAATTTTGATGTCGCCTCACTACGTTTTGGGCCCTTGCCTGTCGCGGGTACTTGGGCCTCCCACACAAGTGAGGCACCATTTTTATCGGGAGACCTGGGGAACGCTGGGTGGTAGGAAATTTGTGTGAGGCCAGTGATGCCACACTTTCCCACACAAAATCTGTGAAAAAAGTGATTTTTTCAGCTAAAATTGAGGTTTGCAGGGGATTCTGGGTAAGGAAACGTTGGGGATCCACGCAAGCCATACCTCCCTGGAAGCCCCGGGTGTCTACTTTTCAGAAATGTGTGGGTTTGGTAGGTTTCCCTAGATGGCCGCCGAGCATGGGGCCAAAACCCAGGTGACCCCCTTGCAAAACCAGGTGGTTTAGAGATAGGCAATTTTGATGTCGCCTAACTACGTTTTGGGCCCTTGCCTGTCGCGGGTACTTGGGCCTCCACACAAGTGAGGCACCATTTTTATCGGGAGACCTGGGGAACGCTGGGTGGTAGGAAATTTGTGTGAGGCCAGTGATGCCACACTTTACCACACAAAAATGTGTGAAAAAAGTGATTTTTTCAGCTAAAATTGAGGTTTGCAGGGGATTCTGGGTAAGGAAACGTTGGGGGATCCACGCAAGCCATACCTCCTTGAAGCCCCGGGTGTCTACTTTTCAGAAATGTGTGGGTTTGGTAGGTTTCCCTAGATGGCCGCCGAGCACGGGCCAAACCCAGGTGACTTCCTTGCAAAACCAGGTGGTTTTGAGATAGGCAATTTTGATGTCGCCTCACTAAGTTTTGGGCCCTTGCCTGTCGCGGGTACTTGGGCCTCCCACACAAGTGAGGCACCATTTTTATTGGGAGACCTGGGGGAACGCTGGGTGGTAGGAAATTTGTGTGAGGCCAGTGATGCCACACTTTCCCACATAAAAATGTGTGAAAAAAGTGATTATTTCAGCTAAAATTGAGGTTTGCAGGGGATTATGGGTAAGGAAACGTTGGGGGATCCACGCAAGCCATACCTCCCTGGAAGCCCCGGGTGTCTACTTTTCAGAAATGTGTGGGTTTGGTAGGTTTCCCTAGATGGCCGCCGAGCACGAGGCCAAAACCCAGGTGACCCCCTTGCAAAACCAGGTGGTTTTGAGATAGGCAATTTTGATGTCGCCTCACTAAGTTTTGGGCCCTTGCCTGTCGCGGGTACTTGGGCCTCCCACACAAGTGAGGCACCATTTTTATCGGGAGACCTGGGGAACGCTGGGTGGTAGGAAATTTGTGTGAGGCCAGTGATGCCACACTTTCCCACACAAAAATGTGTGAAAAAAGTGATTTGTTCAGCTAAAATTGAGGTTTGCAGGGGATTCTGGGTAAGGAAACGTTGGGGGATCCACGCAAGCCATACCTCCCTGGAAGCCCCCGGGTGTCTACTTTTCAGAAATGTGTGGGTTTGGTAGGTTTCCCTAGATGGCGGCCGAGCACGGGGCCAAAAACCCAGGTGACCCCCCTTGAAAAACCAGGTTGTTTTGAGATAGGCAATTTTGATGTCGCCTCACTAAGTTTTGGGCCCTTGCCTGTCGCGGGTACTTGGGCCTCCCACACAAGTGAGGCACCATTTTTATCGGGAGACCTGGGGGAACGCTGGGTGGTAGGAAATTTGTGTGAGGTCAGTGATGCCACACTTTCCCACACAAAAATGTGTGAAAAAAGTGATTTTTTCAGCTAAAATTGAGGTTTGCAGGGGATTCTGGGTAAGGAAACGTTGGGGGATCCATGCAAGCCATACCTCCCTGGAAGCCCCCGGGTGTCTACTTTTCAGAAATGTGTGGGTTTGGTAGGTTTCCCTAGATTTCCGCCGAGCACGGGGCCAAAAACCCAGGTGACCCCCCTTGCAAAACCAGGTGGTTTTGAGATAGGCAATTTTGATGTCGCTTCACTACGTTTTGGGCCCTTGCCTGTCGCGGGCACTTGGGCCTCCCACACAAGTGAGGCACCATTTTTATCGGGAGACCTGGGGGAACGCTGGGTGGTAGGAAATTTGTGTGAGGCCAGTGATGCCACACTTTCCCACACAAAAATGTGTGAAAAAGTGATTTTTTCAGCTAAAATTGAGGTTTGCAGGGGATTCTGGGTAAGGAAACATTGGGGGATCCACGCAAGCCATACCTCCCTGGAAGCCCCCGGGTGTCTACTTTTCAGAAATGTGTGGGTTTGGTAGGTTTCCCTAGATGGCCGCCGAGCACGGGCCAAAAACCCAGGTGACCCCCCTTGCAAAACCAGGTGGTTTTGAGATAGGCAATTTTGATGTCGCCTCACTACGTTTTGGGCCCTTGCCTGTCGCGGGTACTTGGGCCTCCCACACAAGTGAGGCACCATTTTTATTGGGAGACCTGGGGGAACGCTGGGTGGTAGGAAATTTGTGTGAGGCCAGTGATGCCACACTTTCCCACACAAAAATGTGTGAAAAAAGTGATTTTTTCAGCTAAAATTGAGGTTGGCAGGGGATTCTGGGTAAGGAAACGTTGGGGGATCCATGCAAGCCATACCTCCTTGGAAGCCCCCGGGTGTCTACTTTTCAGAAATGTGTGTGTTTGGTAGGTTTCCCTAGGTGCCGGCAGAGCTAGGGTTCACAAACTACAGCTAGGCACTTTGCCAAAAAAGGGTCATTTTTCACTGCGAAATTGAGGTGTGACCACGTTGCGTTTTGCGCCGTTTCCTGTCGCGGGCACTAGGCCGACCCACACAACTGAAGTACGATTTTTCTCGTAAGACTTTGGGGAACACGGGGTGGGCGGAAATTTGTGGATCCACGCAGATTCCAGAACTATCCACCACAGAAATGTGGCGAAAATGTGGTTTTTTTTTACAATTTGTTAGGTTTGCAAGGGATTCTGGGTAACAGAACCTGGTGGGAGGCAGTCAAGTCACCCCATCCTGGATTCCCCTGGGTGTCTAGTTTTAAAAAATGTATAGGTTTGCTAGGTTTCCCTAGGTGCCGGCAGAGGTAGGGTTAAAAAACTACAGCTAGGCACTTTGCCAAAAAAGGGTCATTTTTCACTGCGAAATTGAGGTGAGACCACGTTGCGTTTTGCGCCGTTTCCTGTCGCAGGCACTAGGCCGACCCACACAAGTGAGGTACCATTTTTCTTGTAAGACGTTGGGGAACGCGGGGTGGGCGGAAATTTGTGGATCCACGCAGATGCCAGAACTTTCCACCACTGAAATGTGGGGAAAATGTGTTTTGTTTGACAATTCTTTAGGTTTGGAAGGGATTCTGGGTAACAGAACCTGGTGGGAGGCAGTCAAGTCACCCCATCCTGGATTCCCCTGGGTGTCTAGTTTTCAAAAATGTATAGGTTTGCTAGGTTTCCCTAGCTGCCGGCAGAGGTAGGGTTAAAAAACTACAGCTAGGCACTTTGCAAAAAAAGGGTCATTTTTCACTGCGAAATTGAGGTGTGACCACGTTGCGTTTTGCGCCGTTTCCTGTCGCAGGCACTAGGCCGACCCACACAAGTGAGGTACCATTTTTCTCATAAGACTTTGGGGAACACGGGGTGGGTGGAAATTTGTGGATCCACGCAGATTCCAGAACTTTCCACCACAGAAATGTGGGGCAAATGTGTTTTTTTGGACAATTGTTTAGGTTTGCAAGGGATTCTGGGTAACAGAACCTGGTGGGAGGCAGTCAAGTCACCCCATACTGGATTCCCCTGGGTGTCTAGTTTTCAAAAATGTATAGGTTTGCTAGGTTTCCCTAGGTGCCGGCAGAGGTAGGGTTCAAAAACTACAGCTAGGCACTTTGCAAACAAAGGGTCATCTTTCACTGCGAAATTGAGGTGTGACCACGTTGCGTTTTGCGCCGGTTCCTGTCGCGGGCACTAGGCCGACCCACACAAGTGAGGTACCATTTTTCTCGGAAGACTTTGGGGAACGCGGGGTGGGTGGAAATTTGTGGATCCACACAGATTCCAGAACTTTCCACCACAGAAATGTGGGGAAAATGTGGGTTTTTTGACAATTTTTTAGGTTTGCAAGGGATTCTGGGTAACAGAACCTGGTGGGAGGCAGTCAAGTCACCCCATCCTGGATTCCCCTGGGTGTCTAGTTTTCAAAAATGTATAGGCTTGCTAGGTTTCCCTAGGTGCCGGCAGAGCTAGGGTTCAAAAACTACAACTAGGCACTTTGCCAAAAAAGGGTCATTTTTCACTGCGAAATTGAAGTGTGACCACGTTGCGTTTTGCGTTGTTTCCTGTCGCAGGTACTGGGCCGAACCACACAAGTGAGGTACCATTTTTCTCATAAGACTTTGGGGAACACGGAGTGGGTGGAAATTTGTGGATCCACGCAGATTCCAGAACTTTCCACCACAGAAATGTGGGGAAAATGTGTTTTTTTGGACAATTTTTTAGGTTTGCAAGGGATTTTGGGTAACAGAACCTGGTGGGAGGCAGTCAAGTCACCCCATTCTGGATTCCCCTGGGTGTCTAGTTTTAAAAAATGTATAGGTTTGCTAGGTTTCCCTAGGTGCCGGCACAGCTAGGGTTCAAAAACTACACCTAGGCACTTTGCCAAAAAAGGGTCATCTTTCACTGCGAAATTGAAGTGTGACCACGTTGCGTTTTGCGTCGTTTCCTGTCGCAGGCACTAGGCCGACCCACACAAGTGAGGTACCAAATTTCTCATAAGACTTTGGGGAACACGGGGTGGGTGGAAATTTGTGGATCCACGCAGATTCCAGAACTTTCCACCACAGAAATGTGGGGAAAATGTGTTTTTTTGAACAATTCTTTAGGTTTGCAAGGGATTCTGGGTAACAGAACCTGGTGGGAGGCAGTCAAGTCACCCCATCCTGGATTCCCCTGGGTGTCCAGTTTTCAAAAATGTATAGGTTTGGTAGGTTTCCCTAGGTGCCGGCAGAGCTAGGGTTCAAAAACTACACCAAGGCAATTTGCCAAAAAAGGGTCATTTTTCACTGCGAAATTGAAGTGTGACCACGTTGCGTTTTGCGTCGTTTCCTGTCGCAGGCACTAGGCCGACCCACACAAGTGAGGTACCATTTTTCTCATAAGACTTTGGGGAACACGGGGTGCATGGAAATTTGTGGATCCACGCAGATTCCAGAACTTTCCACTACAGAAATGTGGGGAAAATGTGGTTTTTTTGACAATTTTTTAGGTTTGCGAGGGATTCTGGGTAACAGAATCTGGTCGGGAGGTAGTCAAGTAACCCCATCCTGGATTCCCCTGGGTGTCTAGTTTTCAAAAATGTATAGGTTTGCTAGGTTTCCCTAGGTTCCGGCAGAGCTAGGGTTAAAAAACTACAGCTAGGCACTTTGCCAAAAAAGGGTCATTTTTCACTGCGAAATTGAGGTGTGACCACGTTGCGTTTTGCGCCATTTCCTGTCGCAGGCACTAGGCCGACCCACACAAGTGAGGTACCATTTTTCTCGTAAGACTTTGGGGAACGCAGGGTGGGTGGAAATTTGTGGATCCACGCAGATTACAGAACTTTCCACCACAGAAATGTGGGGAAAATGTGTTTTTTTGGACAATTCTTTAGGTTTGCGAGGAATTCTGGGTAACAGAACCTGGTGGGAGGCAGTCAAGTCACCCCATCCTGGATTCCTCTGGGTGTCTAGTTTCAAAAAATGTATAGGTTTGCTAGGTTTCCCTAGGTGCCGGCAGAGCTAGGGTTCAAAAACTACAGCTAGGCGCTTTGCAAAAAAAGGGTCATTTTTCACTGTGAAAATGTGGTGCGTCCACGTTGCGTTTTGCGCTGCTTCCTGTCGCGGGCACTAGGCCTACCCACACAAGTGAGGTACCATTTTTTTCGGAAGACCTTGGGAAACGCGGGGTGGGTAGAATTTTGTGGATCCACGCAGATTCCAGACCTTTCCACCACAGAAAAGTGAGGAAAATGAGTATTTTTAACCAATTTATTAGGTTTGCAAGGGATTCTGGGTAACAGAACCTGGTGAGAGCCAGTCAAGTCACCCCATCCTGAATTCCCCTGGGTGTCTAGTTTTCAAAAATGTATAGGTTTGCTAGGTTTCCTAAGTGCCCGCAGAGCTAGGGTTCAAAAACTACAGCTAGGCACTTTGCAAAAAAAGGGTAATTTTTCATTGTGAAAATGTGGTACATCCACGTTGCATTTTGAGCCATTTCCTGTTGTGGGCACAAGGCCTACCCACACAAGTGAGGTACCATTTTTATCGGGAGACTTAGGGTAACACAGAATTGTAGAGCAACTGTTATTACCTATTGACTTTCGATGCATTTCTGCCTTCCAAATGAAAGACAATGTGTAAAAAATAAGTCATTTTGAAAAATGAACTATAATTCTCATGCTAGTATGGGTACTCCCAATTTCGGAAATGTGCAAATATCTACTGTTTCTAAAATCTACATTTTATTCCCATCTCAGAAATACATCATAACAATTTTTCCATGTATACATTTTCCCAAAATAATTGCTATATACCCGGTACATAATAAAAAACCATTGCAAGATGCTGCTCAGTTATTGGCTCTGGGTTCGTCAGGTTCTTGGTGAACCTACAAGTCCTATATATCCCCACAACCAGAAAGGTCCAGCGGATATAACGGTATATTGCTTTCAAATAGCTGTCATAATTAGAAGAAGTTACAGGTGAAAACGTTGACACAAATGGCTGTTTTTTTCAACTAATTTTCAATTTTTCCTTCATTTAACTGTTAGTTTCTATAAGGAAAACTTTAAGGATCTACACAAATGACCACTTGCTGAATTCAGAATTTTGTCTACTTTTCAGAAATGTATGGCTTTCCAGGATCCATTATTGGTTTCATACCCATTTCTACCATTAACTGGAAGGAGGTTGAAAGCACAAAAAATAGCAAAAATAGGCTATGTCCCAGAAAAATGACAAAACTGTGTAAAAAAAGTTGGTTTTCTGACAAAAGTCTGCTTGTCCCTGAAAGCTGGGAAAATTTAAATTTCAGCCACACAAACCCTTTGTTGATACCATTTCAGGGAAAAAACCAGACACTTTCATTTGCAGCACTTTTTTCCCATTTTTCAAAAAAAATAAAAATTTTAGCTGTATTTTGGCTAATTTCTGGGTCCCCTCCAGGGGAATCCACAAACCCTGGGTACCTTTACAATCCCCATGATGTTATAAAAAAAGGACGCAAATTTGGCGTGGATACCTTATGTGGTCAAAAGGTTACAGGGGCCTAAGCGCGCACTACCCCAAATAGCCCAAAAAAGGCTTAGCACAGGGGGGGAAAAGGCCTAGCAGCGAAGGGGTTAAGAAATTTTAGGGGTGGGCGGAATTTGCGTAGTCGCGCTACGCAAAGCTCCGCGAAACGGTAAAAAATCTCCGCAAGCACGCAGAAGTTCCGCGAACACGCGGAATTGCTTGTTCCGCCCGTTCGCGATGCTTTTTTCCTGTTCGTGAATGCTGTTTGCGTGCTCGGGGAGAAATATCTCGCGAACACGCATTTTGAAAGCGTGAACAAGCAAAAAATTCCGCGAAGCCGCGGATCGCGGAATTATTGGTAATTCCGCGTTCTCCGCGGAACGCGAAATTACCCAAATTCCGCAAACGGAACGGAATTTACCACCCAGGCCTAGTTTTAATGTAAGCAGTACATAGTGTTTGCCCCCCCCCCTTGAGTTTTGCAGATGCGCCATTCACTTTATGGTCAACAGGCGATGCAGAGGTGGGATTGTTACAGATATCCCAGGTTTTGATCTCAGCTATAGACAATGCTATCTTGCCTTGTATCCCTTATTGTAGGATACAATGGGCGGGGCAACGAGCCTTGTTGTGTATGATACAGGATTTGGTTGAGAAAGGTGTTGATGAGGAGACGACTGTTAAATTGTAATAGCCCCATTATTTTGATTGTGTCTACAATTTTGTGACTGATTGGTGTGCAGCTCATGAAAATGTGGTTTTCCAACTTCCTGCTGTTCTAGCCATTGCTATGCTTCTGCTAATGGTTCTTTCTGCTGCTCAATATTTTTCTATCACTGATCTACAATAAATTCTTTGGCGGTACTATTTATTTCAATAATAGGTCTTTGTCCGGATTCACATTGACTGGTAGGAGTCATAGGCTCCGCTGCACTTCTTAGGACTATGCAGAAAGACAGAGCATCCATAAAAATGTTTAAAAAGTGTAGTTACTTGCTCATCATTTCAGACACACAGCAAAGTTGTAGGGACAGTACAGTTAAATAGTGTTAGACCTGGCATCCTTGGCGTGGTTTTCCCTGACTTTTTGCCTCTACCTCCTATGTTTTTGATGCTGTGCTGGATTTCGTTTTTGCTGGCTTAGATGCTTTGGGCACTTTGCCGCTGCTGATCAGTGTCACAGTGCAAGTGCTCCCTGTGTAAATTGTTATTGTGCTTGGTTCTCCCTGATTGGCATATTTGTTTTACCAGTAGATCCCTAGTGAAATGCACTGAGTGTGCCAGGGCTTGTAAATCAATTGCTACTAGTGGGCTTGCAGCGCTGATTTTGCCACCCACATGAGTAGCCCGGAAAAGATGCCTCAGGCCTGCCACCGCAGTGCCTGCGTGCAGTTTGTACATAGGACACCCCTATGGTAGGCCCAAGGTACACCTCTAGGCAGGGTGCAGTGTAAGTGAACAGTAGGACATGTACTGGTGTGAGTAACATGTCCTGATAGTGAAATACTGCCAATTTCGTTTTTTTACTATTGAAAGGCTATCTTGTTTATAGGACAGAATGGGGAATGCTTTGTAACATTTTACAAACATATCTTCCCATAGGGATAAGATAGAAAATTGGGGTCTGGTATCCCTGAACTCAGAATTTGATAACACATCTTTTAGTAAGGATGGATTTAAAGTCTGTGTTTGAAAATAGCACTTTTAGAAAGTGGCTATTTTCTTGTTCAACCTTTTTGTGTGCCTCTGCCTGTTTGTGGATTGACTGTCTGGTTTCAGTGTGACGGAGACCGAGGATGTGCATTTGGTGTGGTGTCCTTTTGTGGTGTTTTCACTGTGTTACTGTGAGTGTTGGTACAAATACTTTACACATTGCCTTTGGGATAAGCCTGTCTGCTCGTGCCAAGCTACCAAGGGGGTGAGCGGGGGTTATCTAAAGCGTGTATCCCCCTAACCCTGACTCGACGGAAGGGTTCCTATTTGGACAAAGGTACCTACCTCTGCCAACTAGAGACCCCCATTTCCAACAAATTGTTATTGCATTTAGCTTTGAATGGCCAGGGAGTGTGCTTTTCCAAGGGGTAAGTATTGTCTACAGGAGGTTTCCTACTTAGGTTACCTACTGTCGAAAGGGGGTAGGAGATTAGCTCCTTGGCGAACTAACACATTAAATGAGGAGCATGGGGTGCATGAGGTGCATGACCCTTTACCCTGAATGTCTGAAACAGTCTTTTGGGCAACTAACAAACTGCGCTTTCTTTGGCTTCTGTGCTTGGTACATATATTGTTGCGTGCTGTTTTGTGTTGTAAGTACACAAGACGGCTTGTTGTGCACTTTCTGTTATTGATGCTACCGCAAGAGCCCTCCCAAGCTGTCTAGGGGGCAGTCATGACGGTGGCCGTCTCCATAAGACAATCGATTGGACTTGTTTTAGCCACTGATCTTACAGTTATGGTACACCATGCTGTGAACATGCCCTTGAATAAACAGAGTGTTACAGCAAACAAATGATGGACGGAATGCTGACAATGCAAACATTCTCCCCCAGTCAAAAGATCTGGGTTAAATCCATCGTTCTTTTGCCCACTACGCCACCCCAGTTTGGACCCAGCCATATGCAAATCAGTCTTGATCCTGTGCCCCATGGGAACAGTCCAGAACGAACTGCCAGTCCAGGTCCTCCCTGGACCGGAAACAAGCATCCTGGGACTGGTTTCAGGGTATGTCACCCTTCTTCAGCCAGGCTAGCTTGAATCCAGTGGCACAGTGAGCAAGGGACCCACGTCTGGGCATACCCATCATACTTAGGGCGAAAAGTGTTACAGCAAACACATGATGGACGGAATGCTGACAATGCAAACATTCTCCCCCAGTCAAAAGATCTGGGCTAAATCCATCGTTCTTTTGCCCACTACGCCACCCCAGTTTGGACCCAGCCATATGCAAATCAGTCTTGACCCTGTGCCCCATGGGAACAGTCCAGACCGAACTGCCAGGCCAGGTCCTCCCTGGACCAGAAACAAGCATCCTGGGACCGGTTTCAGGGTATGTCACCCTTCTTCAGCCAGGCTAGCTTGAATCCAGTGGCACAGTGAGCAAGGGACCCACGTCTGGGCATACCCATCCCACTTAGGGCGAAAAGTGTTACAGCAAACAAATGATGGACGGAATTCTGACAATGCAAACATTCTCCCCCCGTCAAAAGATCTGGGTTAAATCCATCGTTCTTTTGCCCACTACGCCACCCCAGTTTGGACCCAGCCATATGCAAATCAGTATTGACCCTGTGCCCCATGGGAACAGTCCAGACTGAACTGCCAGGCCAGGTCCTCCCTGGACCGGAAACAAGCATCATGGGACCGGTTTCAGGGTATGTCACCCTTCTTCAGCCAGTCAAGAGATCTGGGTTAAATCCATCATTCTTTTGCTCACCATGCCACCCAAGTTTAGACCTGGCCATATGCAAATCAGTCTTGACCTTGTGCCTCATGGGAACCCACGTCTAAACGGGGGTGGCATGGTGAGCAAAAGAATGATCGATTTAACCCAGATCTCTTGACTGGGGGAGAATGTTTTGAATTGTTCTGCATTCTGTCCATCAATTGTTCGTCTTTTGCTTTCTTGCCCTAAGTGCGCCGGGTATGCCCATACGTGGGTCCCGTGCTCACTACACCACTGGATTCAAGCTAGCCTGGCTGATGAAGGGTGATGCCCTGAAACCGGTCACAGGATGCTTGTTTCCGGTCCAGGGAGGACCTGGCGTGGCAGTTCGGGCTGGACTGTTCCCACAAGGAACAGGGTCAAGACTGATTTGCATATGGCTGGGTCCAAACTGGGGTGGTGTGGTGAGCAAAAGAATGATGGATTAAACCCAGATCCTTGTGACTGGGGGTGAATGTTTGAATTGTCCAGCATTCCGTCCATCAATTGTTTCTTTTGCACTTGAATAAACAGAGACACAGCACCTCACCAGTGCATGTCTAACCGGCTATAAATTAGCATTGTTCGCCAAAAATGTCATGATTAAAAGATGTGTCACCTTGAAGTCAGCCATGTTACTGCCCCTCCTTTCTGCCAAATGATGGAAATGAAAAGGAGATGAAAGGACGGGTAGGCTAGACTGATGTTCCTTTATCTGATCCTTAAGGGGAACTATAGGTTGATGGCTCTTGTTTAAATTCCCAGGTGGCACCACCACTATTGCTCATGTTACCGCAACACTACATACAGTCGCAGAGACATCACGAGTCCCTTATTAGCTAGCCTGAGTAACTGGGTTGTGAATTGTGAGTAAGTGTAGTGTCCACCGGAAAGTAACTGATGATGTGGGAAGAAATAATGTGTTTGCAAATCAGACAGCTAAGGAAAATGACCAAGATGAAATGAAAAGAATGTCTGTAGCAGTCCCTGCTGGGTGGGTACCGGAAGTCACGATGTTTAAGTTTAAAGTGGGGCACATTTGAAGGGACGAGGGATGGTGAATTAATAGGCTAGGGAAGAAAAAAAAGAATGTTGATGTATTTCCCGTGGTTATGATGAGACATTGCCCAGCCCGTGTACTGTATGGTGCGCATGACGCACACTACTAGGAAGGTTACCTGTACGCCCCCGGTAATTTCGCACCCCACATTTTCCCTTTTGATGTTTTTTCAGATGAATAATATAGGAATAGACAGATATAATAATTCAAAGGATGTCCTGATTGAAACAAGTATATAAAGTTTTATCTTTGCCAGTTAACCAAAAGTTTGCAATCTATTCACTAATAGGTCCGGGACGCCCTGCAGTCACATCAGAGGGGCCCGGACACAATGAACAGCCTGGCTGCTCGTTATGGACCATCCACTTGAATAAGATTGAGGCAGAGCTGCAGAGCAAAGAAGTGCTGGATGAGGCAAGACCACCAAAAGAAAGGAAAGAAAGAGGGGCTATCCAGGAGCCCCAGCCTGTTGGTCCACCTGTGCTTGAGTCCCAGCCCATTGAGCCCCAGCCAGTGGGCTCGCCTGTGTTTGAGCCTCTGCCCCTTGGTCCCCCTTGAGTTTGACCCCCTTTTTCCTGACCCCTCTGTGCCCGGAGTGTTGAGGTACAATTTGCGCCCCCGCAGGAGGAACAGTGCACCAAAGGGAAAGTCAAATTGGTAGGGATGGACTGTATTGCTGAAGAATAGGATGCATGTACCCTGTCCGTGGTACCAACGATAGTGTAGGGAAAGGGAGATTGGTGCATTGTTTGGACAGTCGACGAACGGGGCAAATGGACTGTGATTCTAAAGAAAGAAATACCTTGCCCTGCAACGTGGGATCTGGATCCGAGCTGGACGAGCAGCTCCACCTCCGGTGCTCAACAGCGCCTACGCCTGATAAACAATAGGAGCCTGCCAGTGACGGCTCTCTGAAGGACACTGGAAAGAAGAGTTTTGCCCATCCTCTTGTTCCCTGGTCACCAATTCCATTGTGTTGCATTTCTCTCCCAATCACCATGTATCCTTTGGTCGCCCCATTATTGAAGAAGAACAGCCATTTGCAGCACCGCATCTAGAGTGGGGCTGGTCCAAAAAGAGAAAATAGTCTGTTCATCATTTGGTTGGTGCATCACCCTCACTGCCTGAACATGTTTTTGTGATGTAGGCCCTGCATAAGGCAATGCATAGCTTGTCCTATATTGAAAATGTTTTCTATCAGCTGAAATGTACAAAGGAACAGGTACATGGACATTATCGGGGTGGGTTTGGATTTTGTTCGTGACATGGGGTTGGAAGATACTGCTTGGTTTAGTCGTACTTGCGATACTATTTTTCCATGCTGCTTTTGCATACACTGTCTCCTAGTTCATTTGCCTGCTGTGTAAGTACCCTGACCCCTAAGCAAGGATATCCATACGATACAAAATATAGGACTATGCTTCAGAAAGATATTGAAGGGATAGGCTTGCATCTGACAAACACCAAGAAAATGGCACGTGGTCACTCACGGGTGGTTTGGGGGCCTATTCGGGTCTTGGGGTTGAAGGATTATCATTTTCCTAGTTGCCATAGCTTGCATCATTTTGACATGTAGTCTGTGCATACACTGCCTTCCTGCCTGTCTAGCTTTGAACGGTGTCTGTTATAGATTGTATGGACGTTCAGCCTTTGCTGGTAGCCAAATGAGTTACTAAATGTTGCTTATTTTTGAGCATTCATTTTCCCCCTTTTCTTTTAGAATTGTAAAGACCCTTACCTGATGGCACCAATAAAGCTTAGCATGAATGCTAAAAGGAGGGTCTGTTAGATTTGAAATGTTATTTCCCTAATGCACAGAATCGAAATGCTCCCTTAGCTAGGCTCAGACTCTATTCCATGTTAAGTTAACATCCATGGTGCCATCTTTATTGGCGCCATCTTGTTCTGTACTAAGATCAAGCTTTTGTCTCATGTTGCTTGCCTCAGCAGAAAGCTGCTGGGATGCATTTGCATCTCCAAGGTTAGGCCTCACTGAAGCATGATAAAGTTGCTTGTTAATGCATACCTTTCCCTGAGATAGAGGGTGCTCCCACTATTCCAGCTGCAAGCACAGACTGTATGACCTCTCCAGAGAGATAGTGTGTGCCCGGTCTCAGACTCTTAGTTCATCCTTCTGTGCCTCTCTTTTGTTCAGTGTTTGCCCAAGCTGTATTTTTCCATAATGGGCAGGTCTTTGTGGGCTCTGCAACATACATAATGTAACTTTATGCTTGTTAGAGTCGGTCCCTCGACAGCCATCCCATAGGGCTGGTCAGACAGGACTCCACTGCAGTGTATTTACTAATAAACTAGTTAGTTTGTGTTCTCTACTGCGTCATCGACTCTTCATTTCGTGGAAGGCTAGAGGAGGTCGTGAGTGACCCGGGTGACCCTAGTTGGGTCACTTCCTTCAAGCGTAAGAGGTGTGCTCATGTAAATGCTTGATGATGGTGAATAGTGTGAGTGAGTGCATTGTGAGTGGTACAAGTGTAGAGTGAAAAATGTGCCAAGGTGAGTGTAGGGTGAGCTCCATAAATGCAATGTGAGACGAGGGCCCATGGGAGTGTCAGATGTGAGGAGTGCATGCAGAGTGGGAAGTGTAGGAAACTGGGTTTTTGTTTAAGTAGACCCCCATCTTGTTGCCTGGTATTTGATGCAACTTTAACTGAAGTGCACTGGGTTCCTGCTAACCAGGTCCCCAGTACCAGTGTTCCTTCCCCAAAACAAGACAACTAGCCACTAGAACAAGTGTTCAGGCCTTTAGCACCTCTGTAAGTCCTTAGTAAGTGGTACCTCCGGTACCTAGGGCATAGGTACTAAAGAAGGTCCCTAATCAATCAATCAATCACAGAATTTGTAAAGCACACTACTTACCCGTGAGGGTCTCAAGGCGCTAGGGAAAAAAGAAAAGGGGGGGGGCGCTGCTACTGGTCGAACAACCAGGTCTTGAGTAGCCTCCTGAAGGTCAGCAGGTCTTGGGTCTGTCGTAGGCTTAGTGGAAGGGTGTTCCAGGTCTTGGCGGCGAGGTGGGAGAAGGATCGGCCGCCAGTGGTAGTACTTCGAATGCGAGGGACGGTGGCGAGGGAGAGGTCGGCGGAGCGGAGTTGGCGGTTGGGGACGTAGAAGAGGAGTCGTCTGTTGAGGTAGGCTGGGCCAGTCTTGTGGAGTGCCTTGTGTGCGTGGATGAGGAGTTTGAAGGAGATTCTCCTGTCGACGGGGAGCCAGTGCAGGTTCCTCAGGTGGGGGGTGATGTGGCTGTGGCGTGGTACATCGAGGATCAGGCGAGGGGAGGCGTTTTGTATGCGTTGCAGCCGCTTGATGAGCTTGGCCGGGGCTCCCGCGTAGAGGGCGTTCCCATAGTCAAGTCTGCTACTGACGAGGGCCTGGGTGACTGTTCTTCTTGTGTCTGTCGGGATCCACCTGTAGATCTTGCGAAGCATGCGGAGGGTGTTGAAGCAGGAGGATGAGACTGCGTTGACTTGCTTGTCCATGGAGAGCGTTGAGTCGAGGATGACTCCCAGGTTGCGTGCGTGGTCGGTGGGTGTCGGGGCTGCTCCCAGCGTCGTTGGCCACCAGGAGTCGTCCCAGGCTGAGGGGTTGGAGCCGAGGATGAGGACCTCTGTCTTCTCCGTGTTCAGTTTTAGTCGGAAGAGCTGTAGCGTATCTTGGGACACTCTAAGGGACCCAGCACCGAACTCATACAGAGTGCCACTGCAGGCTATGTGACAAGGTGCTCTAAAAAGTGAAAACTTGTGTGCCATGTCCCCTAACACTGCATGTAATATTTGTAAGTCACCCCTACAGCAGGCCTTACAGCCCTAAGGCAGGGTGCATTATATTACATGTGAGGACATATCTGCATGGGCAGATATGTCCCTGTGCTGGCCAGTTCAATTACTGACAGTACAAGTGGATAAGAAAGCCATCTTATGGTATGTACTAGGCACTGGTCAAAACGATTTTCCCACCTACATAATGGCTTCAATGAAACCTATGGTGTTTGGTATCAAACACCTCGTATTAATAAACCCACACTGACTCTAGTGATGGATTTAATAATGCATGCACCCAGAAGGTACCCTAGAGGTACCTGCTGAACCCTACTAGTCTTCTAGTATGCTGGCTGAGTGGTCCAGTCCGGCCTGCAGCCACAGACAAGTTTCTGACCCCTAGGAGGTGAGAGCCCTGCTCTCAGAGGACAGAAACAATGCCAGGAAGGCTGGTAAATTAGCATATCAAGGCAGGAGGCTTCAAAGGCCTCTGTTGCCTTGGATATGCGACCCAAGACTTCCCCAGACAGGGAGATGCCACCCCCTGCCCTGGTCCCATCTGGCCTCAGGACAGGCGGGAAAGTTAGCTATGCAGGAGGCCTGTTGCACTGCCAGAAAGGACACACCTTGAGGGTGAACAGTCTGAAATGAACACAAAGTTAGAAATTCCACCATCTTGTGTGTGGTGCAGTTAGGACCTCTGGGACAGGATGATGCCCACTCACCAAAGGAAGTGGTCATGGAGGGGGTATAATGACCTCAGGGGTAAGTAGCCCATGGCTACTACCCCTCACTCCCCTTAATGCTCCTAAATTGAGTATTTAGGGGACCCCCTGGTTCCAGGACTTCAGATTTCGATGGACACAAAAAAAGGAGTGGACACAGAAGACTGCTGACGAGCACGACTGACTTGGTGCCATCCCTGCCAGCCTTCCTGCTGCACCCGACTCTCGTGGAGCAACTGACTTGTCCTGCCACTATGCAGACTACAAGAAACCCAGAGTACAGCCAGTGCCTCCCCAATCACCAAAGAAACTCCCTTGGAGTAGAGGAGCTACCCCCTGCAGTCGCAGGCACCAAAGAAGCAATGCCTGGTACAACGTCCTGCCTCCTACGGGGACTACCGACGCAGCAGCCACTCAAGAAGAGACAGCTGTGCTCCTTCAGGTCAGGTCTCTTCTAACTCCAAGTGTGGGGATGCCAGGACTGACCAGAGCCACACAACACCAATACCAGGGGTACTGAACCCCTTGAAGCAGCCAACACTTGTTGTGTCCAGACCAGACAGCAACGCTGAAGAAGACCGACCTGAATGTCGAGGGACTTCAGGGACAGTGAGACCCACAATGAGAGTGGCCCAGCTGTCCTGTGTGCCCCTTCTTCAAAAACCAAAGTCAGAGAGTGAGTACTCAACCGCCTCCACCCGACACCTCAAAGCACCCCTGCACCTACGCTCCAGAGCCAAAGTCCAAGGGAGGTGACGGTGCCCACAGGGTGTTGAGACCCACAAGAGCTTAGCCCATCCTTGGGTTTGGCCAGACTGGACTTCCAGTCGCTGCATGCAGACTCTTTCTGCAGGCCCCATTCAACCGCGATTGACTACAGCATTGAACCCGATGCCAAAAGACACCACTGCACCCGAGCCCCAGAGCCTGAGGAGAAGTGGAACAATGGTGTCCCTACATGCCTGAGCATCTCAAGAGTCGAGACCCCCTGTGGGTTCCCCTGTACTGGTTCTCCAGTCCCAGCTTGCAGCTTCTTTCTGACCGGACCATTGCTCAGTGAAGTGATTGGGACACCTGACGACACAACACACCTCTGCACCCGGAAGTCCCAGAGCCTCCCGAGGAGACCTGCTGATGTGACCTTGGACCTTTCCCTATATTTACCTAAACAGTCCTGTAAGTAGCTGTTAAGTTTCCGGGCGCAGTCCATGTTTTCCCCAATAGGAAAACATTACTGCACACAAACAATGCACTGTGTCAACTTTTAAAAACTGTAAAAATGCATAACTTGAAAAGTACTTACTTGATTCTGATGATCTTGGTATCTAAAGTAATATAAAAGTATGTGTTATTTTTTATAAATTGGTGTTGCATTTCTTTATTGAGTGTTTGTCTCACTTACTGCCTTTGTGTGTGCAAAAAATGCTTAGCACTACCCTCTGATATGCCTAACTGCTCGCCCATACTACCACAAAAGAGAGCATTTGGGTTATCATTTATGCCCCTGTAATTCCTTTGGGGTTTGCCTGGACTCTTTGCACCATATACTTCTTTTTGGTCCACTATATAAAACGTCAGCTTCCTACATTGGTGGTACAACAGTGGGATATATCATCATCATCATCATAACTTTATTTTTGGCAATTGCCATAAAAGCAAAGATAATGACTTAAAACAGTAAAATCATTCAATAAGTAAAAGTTTAAAATTATGATACATAAGATAATTCAAAAGACCCGCAAATAAAACTAGCAGCATATGAGGGGAACATCGCAGCAATTTTAAAGTGCAAAGTTAAATTTCATTCCAAAACTCCTATACCTATTTTGTACTATTGCATGTACCAGAAGTCCATATTCAAAAAACAGTAAAAGACATTTTAGTCATGAAAAACAGTGGAATGCAACTTGAAGACACAAGAATCTTAGGTACAACAATGCAGCCTTTTTCTGTCTGTGTCTCCACATATATGCAAAAAAAAACGGGAGACAGCAAAGACAATTGGTTGAGAGGTGTCTGCCCTAAATACCCTAGTTGCAGTTTTGTAGTCCCTGATGCCCAGATTGCGGCACAGCAGCAGGATCCATTTTCTCCTATGTACATAGCACTGCGGACAAAAGTAAAGGACATGGTCTACAGTTTCCTTGGCCTCTGGGCACAACAGCCAACTTAGGTCAGGTTCAGCATCAGCAAGGGGGCGCCGCTACTTCGCAGTAAATGATAGAAGCGGCAAGGTGCCAACACAGAACTTAATGTAAATTGTCTTAACAGCCAGAGGCTCAATTGTGTCTAAGTACATTTCCTAAAAACAAGTGTCTTTAAATTCCAGGAAGGTAGAGGTCAGGATGCCTGCTCCCCAGACCTGTGGAATCTACCATCAGCATATCTCCAGTACCCCTCCTTGAGTATAGACTTGGAAATGCCAGTAGACATTTCCGGGTGAGCCCACATATTACCGCACCCGATCTCCTCAAGTGAATGCTTAATATATCCCAACCAGGAAATCCTGGTGGCACCAGGGAGTTTTATGATTTCTTCCAGGCCAAGCCCAAAAGGTAATAGATCTGTTGAGGATCAGATCCTCCTCCAGTACATCAAGGGTCTGAGTTTTACTCTGTGGGTGAATGGACGAATGCCAAGATCTAAACAAAGTGGCATTAGTGGGGTACTGGGAGGAAGATTGGTGAGGAGTCAGAGAAAATTATTTTCTGTCAGTTCCAGGTCATTGGCATTGACATGCCCCCAGAGTTCCCCACCATATAGGGCCCCCCCTCCCCAGGGCTTGCAAGTTATAAATTTGCAAAACAAGTGTCATTGGAAGAAAACTGGACCCCTTCAAAGCTCTCAGAAGGCCACCAGTGTAATATTCTAGTCTGAGTTTGGACTTGTGAATCTGAGGTGACCAGCCAAAATGTTCATTGAGAGTGAGCCCCAGATATTTAAAGGTGTGAACCCTCACCACTTGGGTACCATCAAGTACTGGATGCATTCTGAGCATCTGGCTGGGGTTCAATACCATAAATGTTGTTAGTAATGATCTCCAGCCCTTTCTGCCTGCAGAAGACCCGAACTGGTTCAGAAGATTTTGGAATCCCATTGGGGATCTTGAGATCAGTAGGGTTTCTTCTGCAAACAGGAGGGCCGGGACCTTCCTGTTGGTCAGACGCGGAGCATCATGCTTACACTGCTCTAGCATGTTTACCAAGTCATTAATGTATAACAAAAACAAAGTGGGGTCTAGTATGCACCACCCCTGTCTCAACCCCCGGGACAAAGGAATGGGATCTGTCAATTTCCCCGCAGGGCCATACCTAACTTGCGCATAGTTATCCAGATGAAGCCTCCTGAACACATCAATTAAGTATTACGGAACCCCCATGTTGGTTAAAACTGCCTGCAAGCCCTCCCTTGGAACTAAGTCAAAAGCTCATCCTCCCAGGGTGACATATTACCAGTAGATTAGTTGTAATTGTAGCACTTGATCAATATTGCTTGTCCCAGCCCTAAACCCTACTTGGAGGGGTGTCAACACACCCACTTCCTCAATCCAGGCTTGCAGTCTACTCAACAGGATTCGGCTAAAAAGCTTCTGTAAGCTTTCAAGGAGGCTAATAGGGCGATAATTTGATAGGGCAGACCTAAGGCCATTTTTGTATATTGGGACAATTTCAGCCCCTATCCAAGTCCGTGGCACATCAAGCCCCTTCATATTGTTAACAAAAAGGGCAAAATAGGGGCACCAAATCTCCCTCTTGGCTTTGAAAAGATCCCCAGGCACCTTCCCAAGCCCCAGTGCTTTCCCTGGTGTGATCCAATTGATTGCTGCAGCAACTTCACTCATGATGAGAGGGCTGGGGGCACAAGATGACTGGCACTCATTTTCCCATTCCACTAGGATGATCAGGCCTTCAACATGGATGGCCAAGGTCGGACCCTCACATGCCCCGCTAGTCAGGCTCAATGTCGGGGCAGCAGTTTGCAACAGGGCTTCCTCATTCCTTCCCACATCTTGCGCATAAAGGCCTGAAAAGTGTTCAACCCAAGGATCAGCTGCTATGTTACTACACAGCGGGGAAACACAATCAAGGTCCTTATCGGCCACTATTTGCCAAAATAAGCGATGGCCTTTCCCCTTAGATGCAGCCAATACTGCCTCCCATTTGACCATTTTGTGATCTCCTTTGGCCCTGCTCAGTGCAGCTTTATACGAAGCTCTAGCTTCCTGAATGGTAACTCTGGTTCCCCCTCAAATAGCAGCCTTTAGAGCTCGCCTGGCTAATTGACATGCTTTGGTGAACCATTTGGCCGCATGAGCACGTTTAGGCAGAGTCCTAGCTTCTACCAAGGAGAGCTCCTTTATGGTGTGGAACAGGAAATTGCGAATGTCAATAAGGACCTCCCATACTGAGACTACAAATGAGTTCCCTCCTAGAGCCAAGACTGCTTCCAAGGCCTTTATAGCAGGGGTACCAGCAATAATGCACCATCTCAACCTGCGTCTGTTACTGGTTGGGGAAAGCCTCCTGTCGAGGGGTTCTAGGTCATGTGGTGTAATATTAGGACTCAATGGGCTTAGGGAGAGGTTCAAGGGGTTATGGTTGCGGTCCTGCCTGGATACCACCTTCATATCAATTACCAGCGACTACAGCCTGACATCCATCAAAATGTAATCAATACGACTACCCCCCTTGCCGATTAAAGGTTAGCTTCCCTTCTTTATCTGATGGTGTCCACCTGTTGCAGGCTCAAAGGCCATTGTTGAAGATGAATGTATTTATTTGCAGGACTGCAGCTGAACATTTTTTAATCAGTTGGAGTGTAAGTTCCGAAATTGCCCATACATCATCCTTTTCTACGCTAAGTGCTTTGGTGGCAATGCCAAGGGGTTCAACATTGCAATTCTATAAGCATCAACCAGGAGAGATAAAAGATGCTCATTAATTACATCAATAACAGTTAGACCAGTCGTATTGCCCTTGTGTCTACAATAGACATTATGCAACCATAATGAGAAATCATCTGGAAATTGCGAAAGTACACATAGCACGTCAGGGGAGCCTAGATCAATAATCTTTGAAGTACAATCCAAGGTGGTTCTTAACCAAATTGCAAGCCTCCCTGAAGGCCTATCCGTCCCATGAATACCCAGGCGGAGAGGATGGTAAAACAGCCCATGTTTCCTAGAATACACAAAAGTCAAACCGATTCACAAAGCTACTCCACTCTGAGCATGCCAATTTGTTTTTAATACCAGCTAGGTTCCAGGAAACAGGTTTAGTAGAAGAGGGCAACAAGACAGCAGAATCATAACCAATGGAAAAACAGGGAGGAGCAAATTTTGCTAGTTGAGAATTGTTACACAAATCATCATGGCTAGGGACTTCTAGTTCAGATAAATTGGACTCCACGAGTGTGGAATTCAAAGAGGTCATAAGACCAGGTTCAACCTCTCCATTAGACAGAGTTCAAGACTCCCTCTGTACCTCCTGAGGGCATACAAGTCATTTGTAGGTGTCCAAGCTGGTAAGTGGCAAATATCTGTTAGAAATAGTGATGCTTGGAACACCCACTAGTTCCGGTCGACAACTGCTTTCTTTGTTCCTTTCTGGTCTACCAGGTTGACAAAATAGGCTCATTGGGCTCGGTTAGTAGAAATAGCCCGAAGGAACAATTCTAATGAATGAACTCATGCAGCCGAACCCAGATCCCATCACGGACCCAGAATCGATCAGCCAATTCCGGATACCTACAGTTAATGATTACACAATCCCCCTCAGATGATTTAAGCGAATGACCAATCCACCTGATTCGCCTCACCAGTAATATGTCTTTATACTCAACCATAGTGAATGTAATGTTCTGTGAAAGCCAATGGCAAACTTTATTTTTCAATTCTGAGTATAATTCCTCTTTATCAGCTGCCAGAGATGGCATTCCCACCAGAACTGCTACATAGGGGCAACATTGAGGTGGCAAGTCAAGGGAATGCTGGATTCATGCAAGCTGGGGCACAGATGTTAAACTGTTACCATGAGGGTCCCCAGCAAGCCTCTTAGACCCAGATCCTTCTGTAACATTTCTAAATGAAGGAGCAGCCATTGATCTTACAGTTGTACGTGGTAGGGGGTCACGAGGGTAGGCAGGTCTGCAGAGGGCAATGGCATCTGGACAACTTTGCAGTTATCAGGAGTGGTGAGACCACCACTGGAACCACCGCCAGTAAGTGCCTGGGTGGTTGAATAAGAGGAAGAGGAGTACTAGTGGAGGGACAAATGGAAGGTCCCAGGTTCCAAGCAACGCGTGACAAAACTAGGCCTCTCTCCCAAATCGAGGGATAGACGCCTCTCAGTCAGCTCAATTTCTTTATTGACTACACTAACCGCCCGTACCAGGACGGAGTCTAATGTTGTACTGGCAGGAGGGTTGTTCACAGTGCTGTCTTTTGCTGGTGCCAGTATCTGTTTGCCCATGATCCCAATTGAAGTGCTTTTTGGAGCATCCAAGAACTTACAAGATATCACAGTATCACAGCTCCCCAGAGAGTATCTGTCAGTTCAGAACTCCATGTGGAAGAAAGAGCCAGCTGATACAATGCGGCAAGGAAGAGGGTCTTGATCTTGGCCCCCCTAATAATGACAGGTCAAGTCACACAAGGTTTAATCAAATCAGGACAAGTCAAAGCAATTAGGTCAGAGCAATCGTTGTAGGTTGCAGGTCCAATGGGTCATTTGAGGAAGATAAAGAAGCAAAAAGAAAACCAGCAGCGACGGTCGGCAGCAAAATCAGCAAAAAACAGTACAGCAGCACTGCAATGTACAGCAGCTGAAATTATCCACTTACCACCTCCCCCTCAGAAAGAAAGTGGCAGAAGATAGTAAATAAAAAGGCAAATTACGGTGGCGAATGCCATCAAAATAGCATAGAATGGCGGCTGTATTTAATTGTAAATGATTGTTGCCACTAACCTCACAGTATACATCCACCACTGAACCTTCGCTGTCACTAACTCAATGCTAATTTGCCGAACTGGACTTTCAACTGTGGGTTCATTTTTCCTCAGCTCTGCGCACAAGCTCTCAAGTGCCCATGCTCAATAGTTCAAGAGGTCAAATAAACGTGCATGAAAGAATGCTCAGGCAGGAAGTTTGTTTGTCAGCAGCCACCATCCTATACAGCCCGAGGGGCTGCCACAGGCAAAAGGCGGAAGGTAGAAGTGTCTGGAGGGTGTGAGGCGATCTACAACCAGAAGGCCCAAGAGTGCCAAGCTACATCTGAACACACCACAACACCAGCAGCACCAACATCAATGTCAGTTGCCGCCACCGACCGCCTTGACTCCCTGCCATATACCCAAATGCGCCCACCTCCACGAGCGCACCAGGTACAACGTCAGCCAGGGGGCAGCAGCAACGCCAACAACGGAGCTGACAGCTATTGCCTGGAGAAACTCAAGGACCAGACTTCTGCCTCTACCAAAGTCGATTTCCAGACATCATTCAAGGTCCAGAATCCGGGGTCCGTTTTCCAGAGAGGGGACCGTATAGAATTAGTAGCATGTTCTGGGGTGGGTATGCCCGAGGTCTGAAAGGCATGGCAGTTCAGCCGACCTCATCGATTCAGCACTCCCTACCAACAGCGGCTTCAGTGTTCTGACCTTATGGCGCATTCTCTGTGTAAGGTGTGTGGGCGGGCATGAGCACGGCTTCAGGGAGAGGAGCAGGAAGAAAAAAAACAGTGAGATATAAGACTTTGCATTTACTGTAACACTCAGTCAATATTGTGATTCCATAGAGGAATGCACAATTGACTTTGGTTGCCAAAAATAGTTTTTGAATTTTCGATTTTTCTAAATTTCTAATCCGGTCTGTTAGAGCCTTGGTTAAGTCCCCCAGTCCTTGTTGTTTAGAAATTTAAAAAGTATCCTAGACAGTTAGGCCTGTAAAAGTATAGTCTGGTAGACTTTTTCTAACTTACTAAATAGGTCCCAAATGTTCTAAAACACCATGTCTGAGGCAGAGGGTAGTACCCAGACGTTGAACCTGGCTCCCTATAAGAAACATAAGTTGGTACAACTTAAGGGCCGCTGCACAGCATGAAACCTAGCCATGGGACCTAAACCTACCAAAGCTCGCCTCTAGAACCTGCTGGCTGAGCATTATAGGACCATGGCAATGGAAACCAATACAGATGATACAAAGGAGGGAAATGTCAGTGAGGATGATGAGGAAGTCTCCAATTCACTTACTGACAGTACCTCTACTGGGAGTACCTCTAAAAGTTCCCCAGAAGAAATATATGAGGAAGATGCAGAGCTTCAAGAATTAGTTGAAGGACTAGCCCCTGAATCTGAACTCTTAGCTATAGAAAAAGCAAGCATTGGGATGGGCCTAGGACCCATCTCTGGTGGCAGCAACATAGTGAGAAAGAAGTAGCTTTTGATCGTAAAATCCCCAAAGGGATTGTCCCTAAATATACGGAAGGTGATGATGTCACCAAGTGGTTTACAGCCTTTGAGAGGACCTGTAGGATGAGGAAATTCAACCAGAAGTATTGGGGCTATCTACTCCGGGAGCTGTCTTCAGGAAAGTGCAGGGATAGACTCCTGACACTTGATGAGGCAGATGCTGAGTCCCATGACCTCATGAAGGGAACACTGATTGAGGGCTTTGAACTCACCACTGAGGAATATAGAATTAAGTTCAGGGAGACTCAGAAAACCTTGAGTCAGTCCTGGGTTGATTTTGTAGACTTTTCAATGAAAACACTTGGTGGCTGGTTGAAGGGAAGTCAGGTGCAAGATTATGATGGGCTTTATAATTTGCTCATGAAGAAACATCTGTTAAGTAACTGTACTTCTGAAAAGTTGCATCAATACCTGGTGGACCTGGGTTTAGTCTCTCCCCAGGAGTTGGGAAAAAAGGCTGATAATTGGGGGAAAACTAGAGTGTCCAAGAAGAGTCATGGAGTGGGTGACCACAAAAAAGAGGTTGTGAAGCCCCCCAAGAGAAAAAAGTGGATCACTCTAAAAACAAACCTAAGGAGTCTTTGTAGGCCCCCAAAAACCTGTCCAGGAGGGTGTGCCCCAAGACACCTCCCAAAACAAAAATGGATAGCAGGGTAAGGTTTGAGATCCCAAAAAGGCTTGGTGCTTCAACTGTAAGCAGACAGGGCACCGAACCAAGGACACTTCATGTCATAATAACAAACCCACTAGTGTTCCCCAGGGGCTGCCAGTGTAGCCTTCGAGGATGATTCCTCAGATGAGGAAGTCCTTGTAGCTTTCAACTGGAAAGTGGAACCAAAAGATGAGTTGGAGTTTCCAGGGGGAAGCAGCCACTTCCTCCACCTACTGCTGAATGGAATCCCAACCACTGCCCTGAGAGATACCCGTGCCAGTCACACCATTGTGCATGACAGGTTGGTACTCTCAAACCAGTATATCCCAGGTAAGACTAGAAGAGTAAGGGCTATCCCAGGGGAGATTACTGTTAGGCCTGTTGCTTTAGTATCCCTAGAAATAGTTGGGTCTCTTAGTTGGAGCAGGGTGGTAGCCAGTACAGACCTTAGTGTCAATTTCTCTCTGAAAATGACCTCCCAGAGGAAGATCTTAGTCTAAAAGAGGTACTGGTCCAGTGCCCGTCCTCTCCCAAGGATGTTGGAGGTGCAGAACCTGCAGTTAGTGCAAGTAGGACCCAGAAGAAAAGAAAAAGGAGAAAGTGTAGAAAAGGTGGGCAACTTTGAGTCAAAGTTCCAGGAATCGAAGGAGATCCTGCCCCAGCTGGGGAGGACTCCCCAAGTACCACTGGTGGAGCCCAACCTGCCCACCAGAAGTCTAACTAGTCAGGCAGCTGTTAAGCATGAGATGGTGGTTCCTCAGCTAAGAGAGAGTGGAAGGAGGGTGTTTGCTACAGGATGTAATAATAATAATAATAATCTTTATTGCGTGATTCCTTATAAAACCATTGCAATAATGTGCACAGTAAAAAATGGATAACATTCATAAAGTGTGCATAATAATCCATAAAAAGTAGGGCAATTTCATTAATAAAATTCATAAGGGTGCGTAATAATTTGTAAACATTTAAACAGTTCCATCTTCACAGCAAGAAGCCTATGTAATTAAGGTGATTATAAATTTGTGAAAGAGGAGAGAGGAGCACCCTTCCTACCCTATAGCTTGTGATGGAAATTTACCCAGCATCAGACATTCACCTGCCGAAAAGCAATAATAGTAAGATACCAAACCCATCACAGTCTCACTACAATTAGACATGAGCGCAAACGGAAAACCCACGGTAAAATGGACCAATAATCAGAGCAAGAGGGCGTAAAACATGTACTACAACTAATGCGTCTGAAACACCCACCAAAACACTCATAACACTGTGCTATGTTAAATGCGTAACAGAAAGAGGCAATGTAGACCAAATACTTCCAAATGTCTACAACCAAGTCGCTATTGCAAAAAACACAGTAAAAACGAATCTGCAAACAAACAATCAAATCCCCCTTTTAAGACACAAATCCTGCCCACTAAAATCTAGAAACACCTTCACTCGCTCATCTTTACCCTGGCGGCAGCAACTTAAATAGCTTGTTCCCTCTTTTCTGCATTTCCCACCTCAGATCCCACACGCTCCTCCATTTGCATCCAGTTTCTATCCTCAAATCCACATACCTGTGTCCCAGTACTCACTAATATCGGGGGATGAAAAACCACAGTGGAAATAGCAGCAGAAATAACAGACATTATCATCACTGCTGGCCATGCCACAAGTACACGCGTTAGCAAGGAGAAAAAAAACGCTGAGGCAATATGCGAGTCAGGGGTACTAACAGTTATAATGGCCACAAATGGCAGAGGCAAAGGAAAGCAAAATGTGCCATAGCCTACACAGCCTGGGCAACATGGCAGGAGCAGAAACAGCAGAAATAGAAACAACAGCTCAACCATACTCTCACAAAGCATATTGTACACAAAGTACCCCATAAAGGAAGAGAAACCTATTTTCTATGGAGGATGAGACATAAGAGACAGTTAGGGCTCTGAAAGTTCTTGTGAAATATAATGTAAGGGTGTGTTCAACATATAGCTAGATCAATTTTTAATAATTGCAAAATCTCCCATGAAGAGGAATAAATGCATAGGACAAATGAAAACTATACAAAGCCTGTTAGCCAAAACATAAAACTTAGACTGCTAGCATCTAATTCTGTCCTCATTCTGCACTTCGTATCACAGCAGTCTCTCGCTGCTTGTGCTCAAAAGCTGTACAATCCCCCCACCTCTTTCCCTGTCTGCAAAACTCAAGGGAAAAAAAAGGCTGAATAGTCTGCAACCTTCCTGGAAAAACCCCACAACACAGCTAGCAATCTATTCCAACAAAAAGGTATTAATCATGCGGAAACAGAGAATACATATTATAATAATCAAGAAGAAAAATGTGTGCTTTGCATTTTTCACTCTACGTTATGAAGTGAAGAAAGCTTTGTTTAAACAAACTGCAAACTGATGAAAGTTAGCCACAAACTTTTCATGAAGACGGGAGGAACAGGGAGTAAATTCCATTTCTTATCTCAAGGCCGAAGGCCGCAGTAAGCCTGCCAAAACAAACTGAATCACAAACTGTGTGTTTCAACTTTGAAAATCCTTTTTATTCAGCATAAATACACGCTGCCTGGAATGCTTGAAACACCTTTTCCAAATTAAATACACGTTATAGTGCGAGGTCAAATCCAAATTAAACACACTCACTCAAATCAATCATGATTTAACTACTTGAGCATTCCTTACACTACCCATCAGACTAAAAGCATCAGCATCTGAGCAGGGCTCATTCATTCATTTTTACTTGCATGCCACTTTTCAAATGCAACTTCATGTCTGTAGCTCAAAACAGCTTTTGTCATTTTGCAATTAGCAAAGCTAAATGTGAGATCTGGGCGCCATCAGCGCACCCCTGCTTTTCTCTCTTTTTTTTGTTATTATTATTTCATCATGCTCTCTAACTGTCTTACTTCACATTCTCCCCCCATTACACATTCCTTCGTCCTTTCTCAAACCATTCATCCTATGCAAAAACAAACATATATATATATATATATATATATATATATATATATATATATATATATATATATATATATATTACTATATTCCTTTTTTTTTTTTTTACTTTGTTCAAAAAGGTGCGCCGGCTGATCTTCTTCCAATGGGCATTTACAAAGCAACAACGACAACAAGAGAACAAATTAAGCTCATTCCAGGCATTTTCAAGAAAAAGCCCAAATTCATTATTTTGCCTGGCAAAGGAATTGCAAGTACTTTTTCCCAAAAGACAGTCCTCAGACCGTACCAAAAACAAACTGATGGTGCACCATATTCACAAACAATTCAAACGCTTGTTCCAAAGACGATCCTCAGACCGTGTCAAGCAAAGGAAACCACAAGTCAGTCCTCAGACTGCACTAAGACAAGACAGTCTTCAGACTGTACCAAGACAAGATAGGCTCTAGCCCCAGGCCTTTTCAAGAATAAGCCAAATCAACAAGTGGCCTGGCAGAACGTTCAAAAACGCTCCGTATCACAAGGGTCCGCAGACCCACCAAGTTAACCAAGATGGAGCTGCACTTACCAAAAATCAAGATGAACTCACCTGGTGCACACAGGTCAAACAAGATTATTCTCCACTGCCGACTCTTCGGACCAAACGGTCAGATCCAAGTGTTTTGCCTTTTCAGGACCCCAGCCGAGATAACCACTAGACGAGGTGCCGCCCGATCAGACAGGCGGGGCAGCCACGAGAACCAGGCTCTATCATATGGGGATCCCCCATCCGCCCATCCGACCGGACACAACCCCGACCCCACAGCCCGACTACGGGTGGGATGGGTCACCTGGTGGAGTCCCTGTTCGGGTGCCAACTGAAGGAAGTGACCCAACTAGGGTCACCCGGGTCACTCACGATCTCCTCTAGCCTTCCAAGAAATGAAGAGTCGATGACGCAGTAGAGAACACAAACTAACTAGTTTATTAGTAAATACATTGCAGTGGAGTAAGTCTGACCAGCCCTATGGGATGGCTGTCGAGGGACTGACTCTAACAAGCATAAAGTTACATTATGTATGTTGCAGAGCCCACAAAGACTGGCCCATTATGGAAAAATACAGCTTGGGCAAACACTGAACAAAAGGGAGGCACAGAAGGATGAACTAAGAGTCTGAGACCGGGCACACACTATCTCTCTGGCGACGTCATACAGTCTGTGCTTGCAGCTGGAATAGTGGGAGCACCCTCTATCTCAGGGAAAGGTATGCATCAACAAGCAACTTTCTCATGCTTCAGTGAGGCCTAACCTTGGGGATGCAAATGCATCCCAGCAGCTTTCTGCTGAGGTAAGCAACATGAGACAAAAGCTTGATCTTAGTACAGAACAAGATGGCGCCAATAAAGATGGCGCCATGGATGCTAACTTAACACGGAATAGAGTTTGAGCATAGCAATGGGAGCATTTCGATTCTGTGCATTACGGAAATACCATTTCAAATCTAACACGCTGCACATATAAAAATTGCACAACTATTATGAATATACACATATTTCTACAATGTCACCCACAGAATGCTTGTTCTCTTTCTAGTACTAGAATCCTTCTTATTTCTATCTGTAACAACAGGGCAAGTGCAAGAGGGGGGAGTGGACTGAGGATGTGAGATTGCACAAGGCAGGAGACTAGGGCTCCGGCTTTGGGGTACGGTGCTGGATTGAGGATCATGTGACACCTTCAGCCACTGCTGGCTTTCCATTCCCCAGAACGCTTCATTCCTGGACGTGTAGTTTTTTTTTAACATTTTGAGTTGGGTTGGAAAATCCCAAAATGCAAAGTGTTACTGTATAAAATCCATGGTTTCCGAAGAAGTCAAGCATTTCATAAGATCAATTGGATGCCATGATATTACATGTTAGAAAGTGGATTAGTTCATTTCCAATACTGTAATTGCTTGACCCATATGTGAAACTAAATATAAGCCCTATACAGATATTTTAAGGAAGTTCAGTTTTCATTTGCATCATACTTGTAACAAACATTGACAAGGCAATATGTTATTAATTTTGAATAGTGTGTAGAGCATATGCTTTTATTAAGCTTCACTAAAAGGCAAGACAGGTAAAGCAGAAGCAGCAGGGCAAGCTTTTCTAACACAATAAAAAACAAATTGACTAATAGGAGTGTCAGTGGCAGTGTGTGTGTGTGTGTGCATGTGTGTGTGTGTGTATATATAGTTGTTATATTGGTATATTTTTGAAACATTGTAAATTCAAATATAGATTATAATTAATATTTTTTTTAATAGTTTTATAATATATATGTGTATAGAAATATACACACATTCATAAATATGTGCGTGTGTTTGTTTAAATAAGTTTGTATTTGTATATATGTTTAAATATTTCTTAAGCATATTTAATTTACATTATATTAATGTTATAAGTTAAAATATATAATATTTACTGTTTTAACTATATATATATATTCAAAACAATATTATTGTATATTTTTTTGATATTAGTGTAAACGGATATATTTGTTTAGATATTTTTGTACTTACCATTATTATGTATAGAAAAACAATATTTGTGTGATCGATATTTTTGACACAATATTTCTGTATCACAATATTTTTGGTTTTGTGTCAGTGATCCAATCCTTCTACCTATACTAAACAATCCTGATCCATCTATTGACACTACCGTGAAGGAATACAATGAAACTAAGTTTCCTTAGTCAACTTTGTTCCTATTCATGAATTGAAATTACTCCAGGCCAATAGAGTAATTCCTGATTTAATGATCTCTCATTGAATTACTAAGGGGTCCATTACGATGGCGGGCGGTAAAAAATCCGCCATCTACCATAGCGGTAGAAATCCGCCCGCCCACACCTTCTGAATACCGACCGAGCAATTATGATGGCGCGAGCCGAAAACCGCCGGCGGCGGAGAATACACAAAAAATACAGCCCGCCCATGTCCGAATCCAAGTCCATCCGCCCGCCACGGACGGAAATACGCACGACAACCCAAAACCGCCCGCCCTGACTACCGAGACACCGCCCGTGAAATTAGGATCGCACCGACATGAGCGCCGTAAATACACAAATACACCGCCCGCCAGCGTAAACAACAGTGACGAAAATGGACACGGCGGAAGCTCAGGCGGCCACGTCCCTGCACAGAAATCATCCACAGACAAAAACAAACACACACAACATGGCCAACAAGTCCACACAGCAACCCACGCACAAATACCCAAACACAGTACACATCCCGGAAACACACCCCCCCTGGACAAACAAATCAACTACAAATCCCAGAACACCAGCCACAACACACCTGAAAACAACAGACCATCATGACACACCCACATAGGCAAGTACAAAACAAGCCCCTTCACAGACCACAACCCCTTGCAACATTACAAACGGAGGACGACAGCACAGAACACAGCGAGACACAAAGGACAGTAGCACCCCACAGACACGCACCCATCACACCCATCACCACCACCACCAAACACCTTCCACACAAACCCCCTGCACATCACACACCACACACCGCACCAGCACCACAAACACCAAAACACACACCATGGCATCACACAGAATGCCCAAGTTCACTTCCACTGAGCTGACGGTCATGGTCGACGAGATCGTCAAGGTGCACCCACAAATCTATGGCAACCAGGTCCAACAGACACCACTATCCACCAGAAACCGGTTGTGGAGCAGGATCGTAGACCAGGTCAATGCAGTCGGGAACGTGCCACGCAACAGAGGCGAAATCAACAAAAGGTGGAACGACCTGAAAAGCGTGGTCAAGAAGAAGGAGGCCAAAAGTCAGCAGCTGGCTGCCAGGACTGGCGGAGGTAATCCCGCGCTATTCAAGACCTTCAAGGCGTGGGAGGAGAAGGTGCGAGTCATCATACATCCGGAGATCCTCACCGGATTACCAGGGGGAGTTGAGGCTGGTAAGTACAAACAAACGTATACCAGCACACCGCTATGTACTCACATGCACTACCACTATGCCATAGCTCCGAGGGACAAACACCCCCATGTCTAGTACACAATACACAAGACATCATTCACACATGCAACAGACACTCACACACACAGCCCAAACCTACCAACTGACATAACCATGGGGGCATGTGTACAGTCAGCCAGCACCGCAACTCCCACCAGGTCCCCTTGCACTCCAGAAGCGCCAGAAGGAGCACTCCCCACATCCACACCCATGTGTCAGCCATAGCTGCACTAACCGACAAGTAACAGGTAAGTAGCCGCAACACAAAGGCAGTGGGTCGGAGGGGGGACAGCTGAAGTACAACAGCCACCAGGCCCCCAGTCCCACAGCGCAGCAAGGTGGAGCACCCCCCACACCCATTCGTCAGCCACTGCAGTGCACACCTGCATCCGACAGGTAGACATCTCACCCCACATGCAGGGGTTCCTGTGGGTGTCAGGCCATCACCACAACTCACAACACCGCCCCCACTCCCACAGACCAGCAACAAGGAGCATCCCTCCCGCCCATAACCATGTGGCATCCATTGCATTGCGCACTCAAAAACAACCTGTAGGTGGGAGACTGTACAGGGCGGGGTGTCTGTAGGCATGAGGACAGTATTATGACTGACACATGGGACATGTCACGTAGCAGAGGAACACGCAGCACTGCTCCCTGTCACAATCATGTGACCAATGTGCACACGGACATGTATCACAGAGTCATACCCCACATGACCCATCACAGATACAGCAACACCTAAGGAGCCACGTCTGCATGCACAAGTCCCACTGGAGTACAGACCCACACGGCAGGCACTGTGCCACCCATCACACACATCAGCAACACCATCGAAGTCTTGTCCATGTAGTCCTCACTGCTTGTCACCCACACATCGTACAACAACGCCCATGTAAGACAAACCTTACTAGAAGTAACAGCGTGGAACCACAATATTGCACACAAACACCACTGGACCCATGAAACACACAGGCACACAATGCACATTCAACATATCATCCATCTCATCTGTCAGCCCCAGTGTCATGGAAGGTATGTCATCCGAACAGCTGGCCCTCATACAGCAGTCATGCAAAGATACCTGCCCATGACAAATCATGTGCCTGCAGTGACTGAAGCGCACGTCACACTGTGAGTAACAACACACATAATATAGTCAACACCCCAAGAGCACTGCATTGATGCACATGTTCGAGGGCAGCACGCACACCAAGGATTTGGCCCATCTGCAATACGTCGTGTGGCACACAACAAGCACGAACTCACAACAATGCCACCAATGTAATGTCCACAAATGATAACAGTCAGCAGATATGCCGGGTATGTTAGACAGACACACACCATTGTCTATGCACTGTCATGTTGCCAGAACACATGTCACGTTCTGCACCCATGACTCACAGTATGTACCCCAAAACCATATTTCAACCCAAAAGCGTTGAGGGGGCTGTACCCCCTTTTGCCATCTGCTTTTCTAAGCATTCCATTTGAACCCCAAAACCATATTTCAACCCAAAAGCATTGAGGGGGCTGTACCCCCTTTTGCCATCTGCGTTTCTAAGCGTTCCATTTGAACCCCAAAACCATAGTTCAACCCAAAAGCGTTGAGGGGGCTGTACCCCCTTTTGCCATCTGCGTTTCTAAGCGTTCCATTTGAACCCCAAAACCATAGTTCAACCCACCATCGTCGATGGGTCTGGAGCCCGCATACACCCGAGCCACAAAATGTAGGAGCATAGCAACACACACCCATCGGCATTGCTAATCCGTCCCATGCCACATGTCCACATCACACAGTACCATTGCCTAGCCCACGCATACACACATCGTACATCCACACACACGCCCCTGGGAAACCTGTGCACGACAGTGCACGAACTGTGAATGTCAGACAACCAATACATACTTTGCTAGGTGCAACACAATGACCTATCACATTCTCCCCACAGGTGCCGAACAGCTGGATGCTGGAGAGGGAGACAGCAGCCAGCACAGCCAGTCCGCAAGCCCCCGACCCGGACTCACGGATGTAGAAGACCTGGACACCTCTTCGGACGAGGACCACCCACCAGGCCCGTCTGGAGTGGCAGGGCCCAACCGCTCCCCAGGGCCCCTCCTACCCACCAACACATCACCCAGGGCTGCTGACCAGTCACAGACCCCTGCTGCCACGGTCGTTGCGGCCATCACCACCGCAACCACCACCAACACCACCACCACCACGCCATCCCTGACCACTCAACCAGCGCAAGGGGTGGCACGGCCGTCTGGGTCCACCCTGGGAGCCAGAGCGAGGACCGTGGTGAGCAATGTGGCTAGTGGGCAGGTCGGTGGCAGCAGTACTGGTAGGAGGAGCAGGGTCAGGCCAACGCCACCTGTGCCTGGGAGCCAAGCCCTGCCGCAAATCGACAGAGTCCTTGGGGCCTATGAAGTGGCCCAGGGAGAATGGGCCAGGTCGGCTACCGACACGCGGGAGGTCCTTGGGGTGTTGAGGTCCATGGACGCCCATATGGGCCAAATCGCGGCCCTCATGGGCCAGCTGGTGTTGGGGGGGAGGGCACAAGCAAGGCCAGCAACAACACCTCCGCCACCACCTGCTGTGGCGCAGGCTCGTGCAGCATCGCGTTCCCCTGCGTCCACAGCGAGTGAGCACTCCTCAGCCACCACCAGCAGCCCACCAACACACCCCCCCCTACCAAACGTGGAAGGGGCCGTCCAAAGAGGAAACAGGTGTCCAGAGAGGACTTCGCACGTACCAAACGCCAGTGAGTCAGCCAGCCACCCTGACCACCTACTGCACTGACTTGGACTACGATCCTACCCCACACCGCCATGTGAATGGCATGTGTCTGTTGGACTGTGGACATAGAACTTCATGGGTACACCTTGACCATCACGCAGCCAAGGCCGTCAAATCAATGTCACAGCATGCACCACTTTTGTCATCACCTTGCACACAATCACATGTCACCGCTGTAAAAAAATACACCTTGATCACAATCTGCATTATGTGTCCTGGGTTTATTCAACGATGTGCAATCGCCACCATGAGCAGAAATGCATCTGCTGTGTGGTATGTCGATGGGACAGGAGAGGCTGTAGGGACCTAGGGGTGAAAAACAGAACAAGAGTACATTCAATGAGTGTGTCACACACTCATCACACAGTACTTGTCAACAACTACAAGCAATGTACACACATCTCACACAGCAACAGGGCACAATGCAACAGCCACTGTCAGTGGCATACTAACCTGGACATGGACACACAGCACTCAGTGAACAAAAGGCCTCCGTGACAGAGCACACATACACCTGCACAACTACAGCTACATCAGCCGTCGTACATGGACACTCACCGTCAAGTGAAGTAGCGGGCGATGAGCTGCTGACGCACATTCACAGCTTCCTCCTCCCCACTGTCCTCTTCACTCGACCCGTCCTGGTCTGCAGGCTGGGGCCCTGGTTGATCTCCGTCATCCACAATTAGGGGGATCTGCTTGCGAATAGCCAGATTGTGCAGCATGCAGCAAGCCACTACTATCTGGCACACCTTCTGTGGGGAGTACGCCAGAGCGCCCCTGAATGAATGAATGAATGAATATGAAATTTGTAAAGCGCGAACTAAGCCCAAGGGCGTCAAGGCGCCCCTGGTGCGGTCCAGGCATCTGAACCTGGACTTGAGGAGGCCAAAGGTCCGCTCAACCACACGCCTGGTCCTCCCATGTGCCTCATTGTAGCGGACATCAGCTGGGGTACGAGGATGTCGTAATGGGCTGAGAAGCCAGGGCCCATTCGGGTAAGCAGAGTCACCTGGGTGTGAGGGACACAGAGATTCGTTGCAATTCCAACTGGACACAATACAGCATCGCACAGCCAGCACGCTACACTACTCCACATACTCACCAACAATCCAAGCACGGTCCTGTTGCAGATTGGTCATCAGACGTGGTAGGAGGCTGTTGCGCATGATGTGCGCATCATGTGCCGATCCTGGAAACTTCGCACACACGTGTGAAATGACCATGTCCGCAAGGCACACCACTTGCACATTCAGGGAGTGGGTGTGCTTCCTATTGCGGTAGAGGTGCTCAGTGGCCTGTGGTGCAACAAGGCGAACATGGGTGCAATCTATTGCACCAACAACGTGGGGGATCCGTCCAAGGGCATAGAAATCACCCTTCACTGCCGCCAATTCACGAGCCCTGGGGAATCGTATGTTCCTGTTCCTGTACAGCATCATAGCTGACAGTACATCCCTCAGCACCATGCTGAACATGGGCTGGGACATCCCACCTCCACTGCCCACTGTGTGTTGGAATGACCCAGTGGCGAAGAAATGCAGTGCAGCCATTACCTTAGCCGTGGGGGTAAATGCAGTAGGATACACCCTGCGAGGACGGAGGTGGGGTTCCAACAAGGCACATAGGCGATGCAGGGTGGGCCGGTCCAGACGGAAGTTCCGGATCACCTCCACATCCGCCATGTTTGACAGCAATTGGTAGGGGCGATGTATGTTTGGCCTCCTCCTAGGAAAGATGGAAGTGGACACATGTCAAAGCAACACGCCACAGGGCATTTACACATACACAAATCGAAATGACTGACCAAGCAATATAATCACAGAACAGCTGACAAGTTGGGACAGCACAGCCACAATACACTTACACAGGTCCCCTACCAATAGCAATGGGCAGTGACACACACCATTGCCATGAGCATGCACATGGGGAGTTAGGCCTTAACAACTTGTAAGGCATGCTGATGGACACAGACTGCATATTCGGAAAGCTGCAACACCACGGCAACATGACTAGCTGCTGTGCATCACACTGCTTCCGAGGCTGGGTGTGTAGGGCACACACCAACAACGCTATGGACACAGGCTGAGCGGCCAAAACAAGTGGGACCTGTGGCACGAGGGGATATGAGACAGTCATTGATGTCCCTACTGCACCCTATGTACAGCACTGTACGGATCACACCTCCAGGAACATTGACAGGTGTACACATTGACAGCTCCATGCCAACACGGCTGTGTGATTGCAAATACACATCACAAGTGACACGTAACGTTGCACGTGCCAAGTGGCAGATGTACATAGTGAAAGATGGCATGTGTGTGCATATGCATATCCCATGCTCCCATGCCAATGTGTACATGATGATATGCCAACAGACATGTGGAGGCTGGCCACTGGCCCTCCCTGCCTATGCACACAGTATGTTGTGGCCCCGTCCATTGTGGACCTGCACCCACACACAAATCATGGCCACACCTGCAGATGCATTGCGCACATTAAACTGTGTGGTGCACATGCCATCAGCGGACTGTACCCGCCATGGGCCAGGCCCTTACGGCCAACTCCAATGACCCTCGCTGTTGTACCCTGCGTGTTCCACTATGGAGGTAAGCGTCCCGGGCCAGCTGGGAGCAGGCCATCGTCTGCAATTGAAGCTGGCAGACATGGTACACAAATTGCAGCAGCTTGGACCCACTGAAACTGCCCCAGGGGGCTATGTGAGTGTGTGAGTGAGACCGGCATTACCACAGCTACCTGGGACTGCAGCCTGGCACCCCTCAACAACACCTGCTGCTGCCACCTCTCCACCTACACGTGGATGACGCTGAGGATATGTCCAGGTCCACTCACCGGCGAGGAGCTGGAGATCCTGGATTCCGAGCTCCACGCACACTGCAGATGGCTATTCCTTGCGAAAGTTGTGTGTGAGAGACAACTGCAGTGTGTGTGGGAGTGCATGTGGGGGTCACACATGTCGTTGATCCGCAGCACTACGAGTCAGAGCCTGTGGTGTTCAAACATGCACTGCTCACCATGCTGACTGCAGGTGGCAGTGGTATGTGGGCTCTCGGGCGCTTTGACATATCTGTCCCTCCCGAGTGGTGGTACATGGCAACTTCATGTCAGACATCCAGTGACACAGACAATTGGCAATGCAGGTCTCAGTGCACTTGTTGCTCGTGTGAATGTCAGGCTGGGGCCATGCTGCCCTTCTCAGTCCCAGCAGGCCTGGCCTGCATATTGACTGCACAATGCCAGTAGGTGGCAACACAGAATGACTAGTCGGTTACATGTGTCACCTGTTCAGCACTCTCCGGATGAGCGCAAACTCAGCCCTGTACATTGGTCACACCATGCCTCGTGAAAGGGATGTGTGTGTGAGATAGTGCCACTGAATGTGAACACCGTTGCGGGGTGGGCCATGTGCAGGGCGAGTACGTTGGTTGTTGCGCAGTGTTGGTCACAGTGGGTACACCAACACAGATGTGTTGCCTTGTGATCTTTTGCTAGGTCCGCCTGACAATGGACAGTAGATGTGGGCAGACTACACATTGGTCGATGTGCTGTCTATATGCATGTGCCTTCACACCAGGCACAGCTGCCCCTGCACGTGTGACCCCTGCTGCCCTCAGTGCTGGGTCTGTTGAGCTAATGCGCCATCTGTGCATGGGGCAGACAGCTCTCCTCACTTCCGTCATTGCCCATGACATCACTTTGCCGCAGGTGACATGGATCATGGAGGGCCCACATGTACGCGTGGGTGGACTACACAAGACTGTCCAATGGTTATCACCCCCAGTCAGTGCTTCGAATGGGATGGATGTGGTGCTGGTACTCATTTCAATGTGTAGAGTGGGTGGGGCTAGGTGCGGGGCTACATGCAAGACATGGGAAGTTCATCGGCTTATCTACTAGTTGCAATACACACAAGACACGTCTTTTCATGACCACATCAGGGTCATTCCTTGAACTGACTGGAAGTCAAACAGTCATATTTTACCCTGTCCTCATGGCCTCCCCTCGCTCACCAAAATATGCGTTTGCACCTGGGAAGCCAGCGCATGCACAAGCAGCTCCAAGCGCGCCCCAGAGAGGCCAAGGAGTGTATGTGTGGGTCCAGTTGAACAAGTGGTCTGTCTCGCGGCATAATAAGTGGCGGGACGCCGTCCACCTGCGTGGTGCCCCGACTCGAGACCCGGGCAACATTGACAATGCATGACAGGCTCCGCAGTCCGGATACACCACCTGCAACACACAGAGGCTGTAGCTGCCCTAGCGGCCCAGGCCGCGTCCAACTGGAGCTCATGGACCCACACATTCACTCTTTGGCCTCTCTGGGGCGAGCTTGGAGCTGCTAATGCACGCGCTGGCTTCTCTGTTGCAATGGCATGTAACGTGTGTGGGGATATAGGCAATGAGTGAGATGGTGCGAGCCACCTTCCGTGACGTCACTCCTGCTCGTGATGTGTGCGTCCACCCACTACTTCCATTAGACTTGTGCCATACTACTAATTGAGGATGTGTTGCCTGCGTGATGTGTCCAGGAGGAGCGCGCCATGACATCTCACCCACCATGCTCCACTGCCATCCCGTGCCCTGGATTGCCTGTGCAGGTGGACAATGTTGGGGATACACCTGGTCGACAGGGGATGTGAGTGCCTTGGCAAGGGCCTGGCGGACGCACAGCAGTATCCAGCATGTCCACGGAGGGTGGGCTGACGTCTACACCTGATGCAGCATTGATCGTATGGCCGCCTGTTGTGCACACACAAGTTCACATTCATCCCCAGACAGGTGGCCTTTACAAATTCCCAGGAGAGCAGCAGTGTACTGTTCCGGAATCCTCCCAACACAGCGTGTTTCAACATTGCATGTGCGCACCTACCCGTCACACCCACCCACCTGAGCCAAGCGTAACTCCCGCTTCACATGACACATGTGTGTCATCCACAGTTGTGCTACTCTCTCAGGGCCGGACCTGCAACTGTCCCGTAGCACACACACAGCACTGATTCGTACTGGCATCCTGTTAGATTGGTAGGCACACTAACCCATCTCCTTCTGAGACAGTGGTGGCTGTGATGGATATTGTGACTGGGCACATGGCTTACTTTCAATGTGTGCATTTGGGAGGTGGTGGTGTGTGGTGTGTGATTGTGGTAGCATTGGTGTGTATGTGTGTGTCGTGTCCATGTCGACTGCACACATATGTCACCCCGGAACATGGTGGATGTTTGTTACCGTGCTGAGGTCTTTGAATATGATGTGATGGGTGTGTTGTATGTTGCACAGTATGCGGTGTGTGGGTGTGTCCTTGCAGTTCAGGCAGACTCCTACTTGTTATGGTTCAGACGGTGTGTGTGCAGGGTGTGTGACTGTCAAGATTGTGTCTAGTCCAATTGTGCATGTCAGCATTTCAGCAGTTCTTGCTCACTGTGCAGTGCTGCCCACCCACTCTGATGTCGTGTGTGTGTTTTGTCAGGCATTGCTGTGGCATGCTTTAGCGTGGCTCCCACTTTTGGTTGCTGAGTGTGTGGTCAGACTGTGTGGGTCATTGTAAACATGTGTAGGACTGTGCTTTGTAGTGAGCAGGCCGTCAGTGTTGATGAGATGATCTTTCGTGCGACTTCAGAGTGTGACTAGTCCTGCTCCACGAGCTGTGGTATTTCCCTGTGGCCACTGTTGCGGCTACTCATTTGCGTTGATATCCAATCACAGTAGACTACATGGTCATCTCACAACTGCCGTGTACTTCACACACTCTCATCCTCTCTCATTCGTACTTGTGAAATGAATCAGCAGAGACACATTTTTGCTTCAAGCCATGTATTGGGACTTATGTCCTCTGTGATGCAGTATAGTGGACACTACTGGCAGCGAAATGCATGTGGAGGATATACTCAGCATGATTACACATAGCATAGGGTGTAGGGGTACATGTCATTAGTTGTTGACTGTGGGATGTGTGCTTCAGAGTTACAACTGCTTAGTCATTGCTGTGCTAATGTACATTTGCTAATTACTGTGGAGCTGCTAACTTTGACACAGACAGTATACATTTCGCCTAATAGACCGCTTGACATCATGGGCACAGTACATCTCAGTTCCATGTTACAGGTTTGCTGCTATGGTTACTCATACACACGTGCGTGGAGGTGACATCAGGGCATGGGCTTACGTGCATGCAAAGGCGTCCCACTTGTTGTTGCAATGTGGTGGCTACTGGACATGACCCAGTCACTGGGGTCATGTTGTTGGGGGATGCACTTGTTGTCCATGCAAAAGTCCTGGCACGGAAGTTCAGAGGGAGGTGAGGTGACAGCTCTCACATACTGCATCCGAACGATTACTGTCCACTGACCGGTGCATATGTTCATGGGCGCAGAATACATATTATGGCATATTTGTACGTGCAGTTATGTCCATGTGGTTGCCATACACAAATCCCATGCCTCTGCCTCCCCCTGTTCATGCAGAGTTACTGGATGTGATGAGGTACAGGGTGCATGTCCCGAAAATATCCGATGTCATGGCAGTGTAGTTGATGGTGTGGTGTTAGTTGCAGGTTGTGTGGTATAGTTGTTGTACTGGTAACTGCTCAGTCCGTGCGGATGCCAAGCATGGGTACGGTGTGGACATCATTGTTCAATTGGGGGTGTTGCGTCGGGGCCCGACGAATTGACAGGTTGTCAGGAATGCGATACCTTCCAGCAGGGCTTCTATGGCATTGGTGGTAAACATGGATGCCATCCAATGTAGCGGATGGTGGCTGTCAAGGTGTTGGTCGTAAGTTGTCCCTTGTAGGAGCATGATGGGACATGTTGGATGACATTCGATGAAACTGTGATCCAGAATCCGTCGTGTGGAGGCACAGTGGTCCCATTGCAGTGTGGGTCTGATTGCAGCCACATACGCCATGCCCCCATAGGCTGAACAGACCCTGTCGTGGACGTCCAGGGGTTGAACAGTTGTACCAGGTCCGCCATTGGACATGCAGGGTTGGAGAGACATAAATCCACAGGATAGTGGAAAGGACACCTCCGACAGTAGAAGACGGGGATGACGCAGCTGAACAATGCGATGCGGTAAGTTAGTCGGTAACTCACGTTCAGCAAGGCCAGATTTTCACATCCCAATATCTGTATCAGGTAATGTTTGTACAGCTTCATCTGTCCGGCGTAGTTGGGTAGGTGTGGTGCAAGTGCCATTTTGCTGAAGTGCGATGTGATGGCGTGCTCCGGCTGTCTGTGCAGTCTGCAGAGTACAACCTCCGACGTTGCTGGGAATTCTGTTATGGTCGTAGGGAGGCAGGGCTTGGGTTATAGTAGCTTGTGCGAAGGACACGGGCCCTCATCCCACATGCTTCTATGAATGGTCAAGGTCAGTGGTGTCTGACTCCTTCCCGTAAATTGCATGTGAACCACATGGGGGAGTGGTATTATTTCTTTTTTCCCTTCGGAATGTTCTTTCGTGTTATGCGCTGTCTGCCCAGTGGACGGTTCCCTCTGCATGCCTGTGTTGGGCTTTTTGTGGAATAATGACTGTGTTGTCCTGCTTGAATAGTTGAGCTGTGGTTTCGGTGTGGGTATGGAAGGCCATTCAGTGCTATCTCCTCTCCCGTGTGTGGGCGGCACGCTGCGTTTCCGCTATACGTTGGGCCTTGTGTGTGGGTGTTGTGATTGGAGCCACCTGTTGTCGGTCCCCCGGGATCTTTGATGTTACGTATTGCATGTCTTGGTATTGGGTGCAGGGTGGTATTGGTGTTTCTGTGTGGTACTGGCGTACCTTTTGCCGACGGGGTCCATATTCTGCTGGGTGATGTTGCCGCCGCTGTGTGTTTCGCCATGTTTTGCACACAGGGGTGTGTCCTAATTTTGCGTGACATCACTGACATGTTCGGGGCAGTTGTGTGACGTCAGGTTGGCAACAGTGAATTGCCGGTTGGCGACATGACTGTGGCACGACTGTCACGTGACATGTGCGTTCTGGGTGGGGCTGGTGTGTGTGGTGTTTGGTTGTGACCCTGTGTTGTTTGTGTGCGGCGCATACATGGCGCTGCCGTTGGCCTATGCGTTGTGCGCATGTGTGGCTGCGTCGTCGCCGCTGTGCTGCGGGGCCGTGATGGGGACGTTAGTTCCTGGTCCCAGGTGGTGTGTCCCCGGTTGTTGCGAGTTGTTACAATTTGCCCGGTGTGACATTTGTGGGTGCAGTGGTGGATGTGTCGCGTCCACGCAGGGTTGTCGGGGGGGGCCATGTACAGTTTTACCGCCCTTGCACTGTGTGCGGTGTTTGCGTGCCCTTGTTGTGTGTCTGCCTACCTGCGTCTCCGCTGTGCGTTGACTCCTAGGTTCTGCATCAGGTAGAGCATGGGGAGGGCCTGCAGTGCTGGATTCATGCTCGGGTGGTCCGCCTCTTTGGTATCCGTACTGTGCGGTCGGGTTTCCGCCTTGCTTTCACGTGCGGTGTCTCTTAGCCGGGGGAGCTGTTTGGTTGTGGCATCGTAATTTGTACGCCGGGCGGTACGTGGTTCCGTCGGGCGGTGTGTCTCCATTGGGCCGCGCCGCTACGTGAATGGGCACACTTTGATGGCGGGCGGCGTCGCTGGCTTACGGGCGGTGTTTGGCTGACTTTTCACATCCTAATTGGGCGGGCGTGTGGGCTGCGGCGGGCGGACGGCAACTGGTGGTTTTTACATCCGCCAGCACGGCGGTGGTGCTTCCGCCCGCCATCCTAATGGGCCCCTAAGTACTCATAACTCTGAGAAAGACTTGGCAAAGCTTGAAATCCCTAATTATCCTTTCCAAACGCAAAGGCCTGTGAAAAGAATGCAAAGAAACCAAATCAGCTGAGTGCTAAAGCAAATCACTTGCAGTAGAAAATTACTACCTCATCAAATCCTACCTGTGCTTTATTTAAATTTAATCATGATAATACATGCCCATGTACCCTCAAAGGCCAAATGCAAAAAAATCCTCTCTTTTTTACATTTTTTACAAAAAATTGTCAGAAACAAAATCACACTCAAAACATCTACGAAAACAAGAAACACATGTAGCAACTTCTCTCTGGTATTCAGAGATGACCTATACAAAATGATGAAACAATAAAACCCACTAGCTACTTTCAAGACATCCTGGTTAATATTACAATGAAAACTAATTTCTATCTTTTTGCATTTGTTTGTTGTCTGCTGATCGTCGCATCACTGACACAAGGTGTTTTTAATAAGTTTGTGCATAATTTATATATTTTTTATAAGAAAACTCACAAAATTCCCTCAAAATTATAGGATATTACGTATATTGTGATGTTGCTGCCTCACATTATAAAACGGATGCGAGGAAGCACTTTGCGCACAGAAAATATTTCAAGATGGGTAGATAAGGAAACAGTAGGTGTTTTGGTCAAAATATGGAGTTTTACATTTTGTGAAACCAGCATACCATCACAAGCATATTTTGATGTAGAAAATATCATCAACAGGAATATCACAGGTAGGAATATAATTTTTTAGTGTTATTATTAATATCACTGTTAAATCTATTATTGTAAATATTGTTGTAAGTAATATCTTGTTTTATATTTTTGTAATATTTGAAGTGTTATTGATTTGTAAATTGTTATATTCAAATGATTAGTCATAATGTTTAATGTATATTTTTCACAATACAAATTTTAGTTATTTAAATATTAATTTAGCAAATTAATTTGTTTAAGGTTTCATTATAATTAAGGGATGTAAAGTAGTTTGTATTAAAAATGAGCATAATTATTACTAATTATTATTAAATATAAAAGTGTAATATATCTTTTTTTGCAAATGTCTAATTGTTTAAAACATATTTAATGTTTATTAATTTCAATACCTTCCTTAATGTAGCATAGGTTGGAGTGGTAGTAGTAAATGTGAAACCTTCAATGTCCAACAGCTTTCCCAGTTTAGCTTAGTTTGGAGTGAGAATAGTAAATGTGGCCCCTTCAATGTCCAACACCTACCCCAGTGTAATTTACTTTGGAGTGGAAATATTAAATCTTACCCCTCTAATGTAAAACACATTCCCAAAGTGGCTTAGATTGGATGTGGGCTGGTATCTCTGACCCCTTTGATGTCGAACACCTTCCATAGTGTGCTTTAGTTTTAAGTTGGATTTGTAAATCTTACCCCTCTAATGTCCAACACCTTCCCCTTGGAGGCTTTGATTGAAGTGGAAATAGTAAATCTGACCGTTTCAAAGCCCAACGCCTTCCCCAAAGAAGCTTAGTTAGGAATAGGACTAGTAAATTGTACCCTATGACAGTCCAGCACTTTACCCAAAATGGCTTAGAGCAATGTGGTAATAGTAAATATGACCCCTTCAGTGTCCAACACCTTCTCTAGGGTAGTGTAGTTTGGAAAGAGAATAGTAAATCTTGCCCTTTTACTCTCTAATAACCTTTCTGAAATAGTTTACATTGGAGTGCAAATAGTTAATATTACATTTGAATGTGTAATCCAATCTAAAATATTTTGCAGAGTGGAATAGAAATTATAAGTTAGATTTACATATTATTAGAGTTTTGTTGTATTTAGTAGTGCATATAGTTTGCATGGTTTAACAAATGATACATATGCTGTTATTGTTGAAGATATATCTTATTAGTATTAATTTTAACACAAAACTTTATGTAGTTAATTTTTTACACATAGCTTTATTTACATTTGAAATGTCAATAGTGATGTCATAAATTGTGTCATAGAATAACCCCATTCCAAGGGGCCAAAAGCAATACAAAAGAAGAGGGCGGAGTGCGGCCCCCATACCGTGGTGCCAAATTCCATAATTTTTGCTATTGCTATTGGTATAGGTATTTGTTATATGTTTTCAGAATTAGAGCCTAATTATGAGTTTAACCCATGGCGGCGGTGTGGGAACTGCCACATCAGTGGTCCGACTGCCCTATTACGGGTTTGGCAGTCAGACCGACATAGGACCATTGCTAGGACTGCTGTCTTACAGCGGTCAGAGGCCGCAATATGCTGGCGGTGCTACTGCAGCATCACCAAGCATATTACGAGTTTCCTCACCACCACAGTTTTCATGGCGGTGTGCCTGCCATGAAAAGTGTGGTGGTGAGAACACTAAGGGGGCCCTATACAGGGGCCGCCCGGGGACGCATGCAGGAGGGCACCCCCAGTTCCTGCACAGCAGTTCATGCTGCGCAGGAACGTGTTTTGGCTCTCCCATTGTGGTGCCTTTCTAAGGCTCAGATATGAGCCTTTGAAAGGCACCGCTGGGGGCACCGCTGGGGGACCGCCAAAGCACCGCCCACCAGACAATGAATGAACTCGTAATCTGGTGGGTGGTGTTCAGATGAGTTTTGCAATATGGCAGCGGAGTGCTGGCGTGACGGCCCTAAGCCACACCACCAAACTCATAATCAGGCCCTTAATGTTGTAAATTGTTAGAAAATGCTCGACCATTTCTAATTATTTGGCTTTGTTTTATTGTGGTTTATAAAGTGCTTATTTATTCATTAATTGAATATGAAATAATTCTTGCTAATCAGTCTTTGTTAAATTATATGTGTAAGTTAGACTGATTGCTAAAAATAATTTAAATTGTATTTATAAATAACTATATATTTATGTGTTTGTTGGTTCCTGTTGAATTCTAGTATTGTTAGAATCTTGTGGGATTATATTTTTAAAATGGTTTCTGTCACTTGCTGTGAACTAGTGCTTGCTACTCTAGTGTCTTACCTAACATGTCTTACTTCTATCTCTGTTACATTTGGGGGTCGGTTATGCTCTCTAATTTTAATTACAACATACTTTCTAGTTGTAGCTCTCCCATAACAAGCATTAACATATTATTTTGTGGATTTCCAATGTACATTCTCAGAACTTGTGCTCTTCTGGCTGTATATATATCCCATATGTGATAATAATTGTTTCGCCTTCTGGGAAGGGATGTTTGTGTCTCATTCTTCCATTATATCTGTAATATTAGTGGTATATATTTATTACTTTACGTGGAAAATATAGTTTTATTTAATGTTAACATTTTAATATGCATTATCAATTTTTACATTGTATACTTACATACTCACTGCCCTTTGAATGTGCTACTTTTTGTTTCGAGAAGCGGGTCAGGTGGTGCCTTTTCACCTGTGAGATATAAAATGTTTGGTTTAATTCAATGTGTGAAAAAAATAATTTGTTTTGGGGTGAGTTTTATTTTTGATGTGTAGGGGTTTGCAGTTCTGTTATATTAAATTATATTTGCTTACTATTAAATGTTTCTTTGTAGTGTTTGCCATTTAGGAAGCTGGTGTTTTTTTCAGCAGGATGGCATTATGGTTTGACATTTTCTAATGGAAGCTAACATTTAGAGACATAATGAAAAACATATTTTAGTTGTTCAAGTTAACCAGTAAACTTTTAGTTTAGGTACTTTTAAGTTAATGCACTTATATTACTTACTTTACTATTACTTACTTTTTGGAGTGGTTGGTATGTTTTCCTATTTGTCTGGAATCCAGCAGAGTGCCACTTTTGTCGAGATGTAATGTTTTTGCTGCAAAGTATGGGTGATTTTTCTGGTTTTCATATTATGAATTTAATGACATTTGGGCCTGATTCACAAACGGCAAACTATGAGTTTAATTTTACTAATAGTAATTTTATGACTTCTGAGACTCCGCACTTGTGGCAGAGACTCTGCACATAAAAGGATAGGCCTGTCATATCTTTTTATGCGCAGAGTTCTTCGCTATAAAACTGAGGACAAAGTAGGGTTTATCTCAATGGTTAAAAAAATAAAAAAGGAAGGACAAGGATGTGGAAAAAAATATATTGAAAAATATAGATTTTATAAAAGAATAATTTAAGTTTAAGTCACATTTATGAATTTATAAAGTATAAGAATACAAACAATGATTCATCAGAATACATTCAAAGTCCTTATCAAGCCATATTGATACTTCTAATTCATGATCAACAAAAGTTAAGAGCCAAATAAATAATTAATTTTATACCAATACATTATACATTCCATCAGATTGATTATATACTGAAGAAGATCGAGGGGTATAAAACAAAAATTCAATATCATTCTCATTAATCTCCCTATTAAAATACATTCAAAAGTTCAAAAATTAGATTGTCTAGACACCTAGACAAAGGTGTCAATATCTTAGCTCCCCTTGCTTTTTTACCCTTACATTTATACAAATTTACTCTGAGATACTGTATTTACAGCAGTCTGGATAACCACTGCCCATTACGGGTGGGTCTGTTTTTAATCAATCTGCACTACTACTTATATGTGCTACTGCCATAGCCATGAATAAGAAATATTTTTTAGCTTTATCTGACATATACTGACTGTCTATAGCCACTAGAATTAATTGCAATGTAATTGTAATGTTTACTTTCAAGACAGTACCCAAAAAGTCCCCTATTTTCCTTCAAACCATTGATAATTGTGGACAAGTAGAAAGCTTATGCATAATTTGAGAGTCAAACGCCCCATACCACGGGCATTTAGAGTCTGATCTTCTACCCCATTTAAACAGTTTAGCTGTGGCATAATACGAATGATATACTGTTTCAGAATTTGACTCTTCAACCTAGTTGAAAGCAAAATCTTGTGGCTTAAATTCATTGATGTCTGAAGAAAAATATCACCTGCATCAATCCTCAATCTTCTCGCCCAATTTAGTTATTGCAAACTTAGATCATCAGTTTCGAGATCTAATAGAGGCTGATATAACATTTTTTTTTTAGCTCTTCTAGAAATTTCCAAAGACTGTAGGATCGATATCTTCATAAGCAACATCTAGTTCCTTTCAAGCCTATAAAAAAATCTCTGATCTGAAGATATTTAAAATGACTCTGCTTAGGGAAATCAAATTTCTCCTGTAATCCTTGAAAGGAGGAAAGTTGTTTAACAATGAAGATATTCCCAATTTCCCAAATTCCTGCTTCTTCCTAAACTTGACAATATTTATCCTGAAATATAGCAAGCGACAACAAACTATGCCAAAGGGGGGAATAATAGCTATGGGCCTGATTCTGACTTTGGCGGTGCTGCGCCGACATTGCTCCGGCACATCACTGCAAAAGCTGCACAAAGATCGCCGCCTGATTAAGAGTTAAACTCGTGCAGGCGGTCGGTCCTTTTGCCGTTCCCACAGCGGTGCCCTGAAAAATGGCACCACAATAGGAACGGCAAAAATGTTACAGCACGGCATGAACTGTGAAGTCCATGCCATGCTGGAACTGGGGGTGCAAGCAGATGGGGGGCAAATGTAGTGCCCCCCTGAATGCATCCCCATGGCAGCAGGGGCATAGGGGCCCTGTAGGGCCCCCATTATTTCCCCTCTGCCAGCCTTTTCATGGCAGTGAGCCTGCCATGAAAAGGCTCACGGAGGGGAAACCCATATTATGCTTGGTGGACCGTGGCGGTGGGCGTGGCATATTACATAGCCCTCTGCACTGCGCCACGCCAGGTAATGGCGGTTCCCTGGTGCAGCCAGCAAAGTGGTGGCTGGTCCTGAAAGATGACTCATAATGAGGTGGTCGCAGGACCTCCACTGCTGCGCCACCACCAATCTGGCGGTCCAAGACACCCAGACTAGAAATCAGGCACTATATCTTACTAAATTGAATGTAGACCTCATCTCAACACAGATTTTATGAGTGGAATGAACTGTCTTAAATCTGACTTTTCAGAAATAACTTGGCTCCAAGATTTTAAAAAAAAACACTGTTTTGCTCCCACTCCGAGGCGTAATTTATAAATAGTTGGAATTCACTCTGATTCTGATATATGTTTTCACTGCCCTATAGTAACATTATTTAACTGGTTTTTAGCATTGCTGCATAATAATAATATTTAACATTCAGAAATGCCCAGCTGCCTCTATCTAATGGTAGCCCCAGAACATGTAGGGTTCTCCTTGCTCATATATACTCTCATAAGAACCTAGTGCAAATTGCATCAAGTTTCTTAAACTGTTTGAGTCCTAGCTCTATAGGAATTTCTCTGAATAAATACAAAACATTTGGGCAAGATAATCATTTTAATTATGTTGCAATGTATGCCAAGTTTAAATTATGAAAACACTTCAATTCTCTCTGGATCTTATCTAATAATGGTTCATAATTAAGTGATACTGAGTTTCCAGCACGTGCAGCTATTTTAACCCCCAGATATATCACATTATCCATCTTTCTAGGATCTTCAAACTGAATATTTTCATTACAAATTATCCAAGAGCATTTTAAGGATTTCTTGGGCCCTGGACCAAAAGTAATTTGGGGGCCCATGTTCAGAACAGCTTTGAATTTATGATCCAATTTAAGCTTTCATGCCCTCTTTGGCCAGGTCACTAACAATGCACATGCACACTCGTCCAAATTCTCAATATGTGTACATCCAATATTTAAGGATAGTGATGTGTGTATAATCATACATCACCAGCTCACTAATATTACTGCAAATAATCTTCGTGACCCGCGCCCATTTTTCATATGTGAGGCCCTAATTTGGTCTTACAGAAACTTTGTTTATGGATGTTGCATAATGTTGAAAAACAAACATTTCTCTGCAAAATGTCTTTTATATAGACTCCTATTCATCACCCACATTAAAAATAAACGAAAGGAAAATGATATTTAAAACTATCTTTTTAAGAATTATTCAAGGTCCTCAGGGCAGGAGACTCTACAGAACAGAGCAAGCTCTATCAGGGGGGCCACAGAAAGGCTGGAGCCCTGGGACAGGGCCCACTTTGCCCATGCCTTAAAACACCTTTGAAATTATCTGGGTCCTGCCACTATTTAAAAGGTAGACTGATACTGTCCCTAATATAGAAGCTTCTGGTTCAATTTCCTGAGTTGAATTCCCAGGACCAGTAGTGACAGGTGCAACGCCAATACTTTAGTTCCACATATATTGACAAACAAAGGATATACCAACCATCTTATTGCTCAATAATCTTTTAATAAAAGGCTTGATATAAAGGGTAAATAAAAGCCGAGAGCAAGAACATCCCGGCCTTGTACCCCGAGAAATATAAATATTCATGGATTCTATTTGCATCATGTGAATTTTAGCAGTAGGATTTCTATATAATATCTGTACAACTAGCTGGAAGCTTGGACCAACACCCATCCTACCTAACACTTCTTCCCAAAGGTAGACCAAGATGAGATGATGAACTCCTTTTCTGTGTCGAGAAGGATCTTTGCCAAAGGAATGCGATGTATCTCAGCTATATCAAACAGTGTTATAACTTACCTTATATGATCAGTAGTACTTCTACCAGGAACAAACAAGTGTGGCCACAATGATACTAATTTAGCAATGGCCCTGCTCAGGCACATTGCCATGATTTTCAAATAGATTTTAGCGTCACTATTTACTAGTGAAATTGGCCTATAAGAGCCTGGGCTTACCAATGGTTTCCCCTTTTTAAGGAAGACTACAATATTAGTTGTAGTCCAGGATTCTGGTAAAAAAACTCTGAGCTGAAGAGCCCCGAAAATTACTTGTATCTCACTAGATAGAACAGGAACATTCCAACAGAATCTGATCATCCCTGTTGCTTTCTCTAAAATGAGGAAGTCCATTGCTTCTTTCAGCTTTGTGAAGGTTGCTGGAGTTTCCAGATCCTCTCTCTCTCTCTCTTACTCAGTTAATGCCTTCAAACTGACATGGCCCAGATAATATTTTATCCTTAAAAGGAGCAATTGCCTCTCTGTATAATGCCTGATAAAACTCTTCAAAAACCCTAAGGATTCCTTGTGGGGAATATATCATCATCCCATATTTATCATGAATTGCATTGATAGCATTCTTGATCTTTCGCTGCCCCGTTTTTCATGCTCATGCTCTTCCTCTTCTAGCTATATATTCGTAGCATTCTAATCTATGTGATTGATAGTGCTGAGCTGCCTTTTGCACATACAAACTATTAATTCTAGCTTTTGTTCCTATAATATGTTTTAAGGATTCCCTCATCTTCTATTGGGGGCCTTCAATACCCTCATGATATTTTCTTACTCTAAACCATCAAGATCATAGTAGAGTTCCTTAATATGATTATGCCGAATTTTTCAGTGTTTAATACTGAAACCAAGGGTTTCCCTCCTGACACCCACTTTCAATGTGTCCCATAAGGTCCCACTAAAAGCACCACCCTTATTTCTACACATAAACTCCAAGATCCAATTTCCCAAGAGAGCGATGTCATTACGATTCAATAATAGAGCCTTTTCAAAGTCCAATTAGATTTCCTCCCTACAGTTAAAAATATATCAAATTCAAACACCAAAGGACTATGATTGGAAAATATCCTAGAGTGCCTTCCTAATGGAGCCATACATAGACCAGTTGAGAAAATAGCCACATTTAGCATATTTCTAATGTGGAAATGAGTGGAAGATATATCCAGGGTCAGGGCTATTCAACTGCGCCCATGCATCACACAAGCACATGTGTACTCATGAGGTAACAAAGAACTCTATAAATCTTGGCCCTACACCCAACAAGGGATGTCTCTGGCTATTGAGCGATGTCCATATGACATTTTAGACCACCACAGATAATCAAAGGCATCAGCCACTGAGCCAGTTCTACACTCAAAAACTCAATATCATCAGTGCGTATAAGTTAGACCAATATATTGAACAAACAGTTCACTTTTGCTCAGATACTTAGAACTCTACAATTGCTCATCTTCCTAAACTATCAGAAGCAGCTCTATTAATTGAATTCAGATTTCCACAAGTCAGAATAGACACTCCTCTGATGGTAGTATGAGTAGAGAAAATCTGTAGCGTAAACCCTACGGTTCCCAATTAATAGTTCTTTGTAAATGGAATATGCGTTTCTTGAAGACATACTATTTCTGCTCTGAGAGTCCTCACCATTTCAGACACTCTACACCCCCATTGATCTATCATTGATATACCCTATTTGCAATGTGTTCATATTTTGAATGTTTTAGACATATTACCGGAATACCCCTTAAGAGCCATAGTTATGCGATCCAGACCCACCCTTCCCCTCTCCATTCCTCTTCCCTTTTTGTTTCACCTTCCACCCTCCACCTGCCTTCACATACCCTCAGCCCTGACCTCTAACAGTTCAACACCTCCCGTGACCCTCCCACCACGCATGTGCAGAAACCAGACCAACTGATTGGTAAGACTGCATGATGAAGCACAGGACCCTCCTCTCCCCAGATGACCTCAATACACACAAAAGGAGTATGCTGTAACCAAAAAAGAAACATTCCTACAGAGAAGAATGAGAAAAATGAGCAAATATTCAAATATTAATGATTTTAGATATCAGCTCTGCCCTGACCAAATATTCCTTTGCCTTAATCTCAGAATTAAAATCTGTGTTTTATAATTAGAGACAATTTTTTTATCTTGCGGGGTTCACCAAACAAGCTTGACACCATTTCTCCTAAAAAGATTTAATCAGCTGCCACAACCTCCACCGCAGCTCTTCTGTCAGATGACAAAATCTGGTCTTACAAAAAAAAGAGTGATGATCAACCACCCTTCTAGATTCTGGTCATGACTTTTCAAATATTTTTCGTCTAACCTAGAAATCCCCACAACATTCCAAAATAGCCCTTGGTTTCAGGTCAGCTGACACCTCATCTCAGGCTGATTGTCTGAACATTAGAGGAAATCAGTGTGCTCATTGTATCTCTTGCTTCCATTTGCAACCTGCTAACTCTGGGAATGCAGCCTGAAACATTTTGATCACAAACCCGCTAATGTCTTCACGTTCCATTCCCTCTTTAATGCACAAAATTCTCAAATTATTTCACTGCAGTTCTTAAAGTCTTCTAGCTTTCACCTGACATCCATAAGCTGAGCCTCATGAGCACAAGCATCTGCAAAGGGAACAAATGTGGATTTGTTTGAACGAGTGGCATACCCAGGAATGGTAAAATGGAACCAACACCAACAAGCTCTCTGCCCTCCTTTCAGGCACTGGCTCCTACATGTATCTTTTAAATGCATTATATTGCCACCTTTAACTTCACAGGTCCATCTATTCTTTTATTATTTCCCCAATATATTTTATATGATTTCTATTATTAATTCCTTCCTTTGTTCAAGGCAGTCTATTATTTGGAGGGTCAATTTAATTTCATAAGCATTACCACCAAAGCATCAAGATCCTCTGTCAGTTATGTTGTCAGATATGACAACTATTGTGCTGGGCCAGCATTTTGATTTGATTGATTTGATTTGATTTAGAGTTTTGTAAAGCACCTAATGACCGGAGGCGCCTTGGCGCTAGCTTCTGACACTAAGTGGGCCCTGATTAGTTGCTGTCAAGCCACGTCTTTAAAGATTTCCTGAAATTCATAAGAGTCGATGCAGATTTGACACTAAAGGGAAGAGTATTCCAACGTAACGCTGTGCCTCTAATGGAGCTACTGCCTCCCCAAGAGATGAATTTGTGGGAGGGAACCATCAGATTTCTAGCTGTAGTGGTGCGAAGAGCTCTACTAGGAGTGTACCACCTAAAATTATTCTTTAGACGGTCTGTACCTGACCCATGCACGGATCTGAATGCTATGCATGATGCTTTGAAGGTAGAGCGTTTTTTCACAGGGAGCCAGTGAAGTTCATGGAAAGCCTGGGTAGCAGAATGGAATTTAGGGAGATTCAGCAACATCTTGGCAGCTGAATTTTGCAACATTTGTAGTTTGGTTAGCAGGCCCTTTTGTAGATTCAGGCACAGGCCATTACAATAGTCAATTTTTGGAGAGGACCAATGCAATGACTACTGTCTTTAAAAGCTTAAAGGGGATTAGATGACAAATCTTTTTTATGATTTTTAAGGCAAAATAGGACGAAGGAATGACTTCAGACACCTGATTCTTGTAGGTAAGTCTATTATCTAAAATTACTCCTAGATTTTTATCCTTTTTCTTGGGAGATGTCAAAGTCCCCAGCTCTTGAGGCCTCCACGATGGGGACCAGAAGAAGGTGCATGACCAAATAGCATCACATTTGATTTGGAGGAGTTTAATTTGAGGCAATAGTTGCCCATCCAATTGCTAACTGCAGACATACAGTCTCGAAAAGTGTCACCAATTTTGTAGTCTGTATTAGAAAATGATACAACTTTTTGGGTGTCATCGGCGTAAGACACCAACGAAAACCCAAAGTATTTGATTAATATAGCCAAAGGTGTAATATATACATAAAAAAATGTAGGACTCAAGGATGAGCCATGAGGAATCCCACAAGGCAACGTGTATGGCTCAGATTCGAAATCACCAAAAGCCACAGATTGTAGTTTTCTATTGTTTAAAAAAGAGTGAAACAGGGCCAAGGCTGCATCCTTAATCCCCAGTTGCCTTAACTGGTCAATCAAACAGGTATGAAAGACCGTATCAAAGGCAGCCAATAGGCCCAATAAGATAAGGGCCGCTCAGCAGCCTTTGTCCAGTGTGGATCTGATTTCTTCAGTGGCCACAATAAGGGCTGTTTCCGTACTGTTACCACTTTGAAACCCAAATTGTGTCGCCTCCAAGAGGTTATTTGACTCGATGAATGTTGTCAATTGACTGTTTTAGCTTTTTCTGCCAGTTTGGCCAGAAAGGGAAGCCAGGCTATAGGGCGATAATTAGTAGTATCTTGTATGTCTAAGTTCGTTTTTTTATGAGTGGAAGGACTGAGACCCTTTTCCGAAGCGTTGGAAATATCCCTGTTAGAAACATATTGTTAATGATTTTAGTTAGCTGTTCAGCGATAATATCTGGGATTAGCTGAACTGTAGATGGTGGGCATGGATCAGCTGGAGAGCAAGATTTTATGGTACTAACAAGCTGTTCTATTTGTTCCACTGTTAAAGCCTGGACTTCCTTGAACTCTAGGAAGTTTTCTCAATTGAGACCTCAGTACCTGAGATTTGCTGGTTATTTAGATTGTGAGCTGTGAAATCATTGTAGATATCCTGAAAGTTTTTTTTTAAAGTGGCTAGCGAGCTACAGAAACCTGATTATGTTCCATAGATTTTGTTGCTGGTGACGAGTCAGGTTTAAAACTGTGCGTAAAAGCTCCTTAGCAGAGTTCTTTGCTAATTCAATGTTTTTTGTGAAATAGTCTGATTTGGCCTTCATGATGAGTATTGTGTTAGACACTCTTTATATTTTTTGCTCTCCCCCATACTATATTCTTTCCTCCCTATCCTTTCTTGTCTTCGACAGAACTGTATGCCAGCTCGAAGACTTTCATTATACAAAGGGGCTGATGGAGTTGATCTCTTGGATACTCTAGGTCTGACAGGTACTAGGGAGTTGAATGCAATTTGCAACCATTGTTCATAATCTTTTGATGCCATTTCAGTGTCGACCGTCAATGTTAAATTTGATTCAGATAGCTGAGCTCTTAGATCCGATTCACTTAGTTTATGCCATGGATGAGTGGTTTTAGTTTTACTGCTAACATTGATTGAGATACTCTTGGAGGGTATTGAGATGGATAACACTACAGCTCTATAGTCTGCTCAGGTTAGATTAAGCATTTCAATGAGTTTTAAGTTAGGATTGTTGGTAAAGATACCATCAAGAGTGTGGACAGCTAGGTGAGTTGGTCCCTCCACGATATGCTGTAGGCCAAGACATGACATAGTGTTCAAATGTTCTTCAGTATCTTTATCAGAGATCTTTTCCAAGTGATAGTTAAAATCTCCTAAACATGTAAAATCTTTTTTTTGGCCGCATGTTTCTAGTAGGATATTAATGTCTTGGGAGAAGGTTAATTTCATTCCCGGAGGATGGTACACCAGGAACCCATTAAAAGATTGGTTCTTAGTAAGTTCAATGTTGAAGAAAAATGCTTCACAGCCCTGTGAGGTTGCTGGTGAACATAGAATGGTAAATTTATTTTTCAAAAGAATGGCCTGTCCTCCTCCCCTTCTATGCAGTCTAGCTGATCTGTAGATCATATAGCCTGGGGGAGTGGCTATGACCATATACAGACCCGATATGGCATCGGTCCATGTTTCAGTGATAAACGCGATATCAATCTGGTGTCCATCTAAGAATTCAGAAAAGTCAAAGGCGTGTTTAACCAGACACCTGGCGTTTATTAGCACACACCGAATATTAGGACGTGCAGTTATTGTTTGTCTGGCCACATAATCTAGGCTGAATCGACTGATCTATGACTTTGGAATCTAAGCAGTTGAGGCGGCAATGTACGCATAAGCAGGTGTTGGCCTCCAAATCTAAATCATGGGTAAATATAGTGCAGCCTGGCTCTCTACTTATTTGAAGTGCAAGAGGGTTTTCTTTGGAGTAGACGATCCGTTGCTCCAGATGGGAAGAAAATTGAGCAGGGGGACGGGCCTGGGCCCTGTCCAGGCGCAGACAGGTGCAGACAGACTTGCCTGTGGCGCACCTTCACGCTTTGCTGTTGTTGGGCGTGTCCAGGGGCATATCCCTGCTGCGAAGAATCACACCGCGATCGCTCGAAAACCAGTTGTGAGAACAAAAGTAAAACTGGGGTCCAGCAACGTCTACCTTAGTCACAGGCTCGCCTGTGACCATGGCTTACTGGTAAATTAGATTTAAAGAATGCAAAAGTGGAGTAAAGAAATCATAAAATCAGTAAAAGTGGGACAAGCCCATTCAAATATGGCGACCACCAAAAGGAGCCAGGCACCTCCTAAAAGCAGCACCCTGTGCTGGTACAAGGATATTAAAGGCAGGGCGGGCACACCAACTTCCATGTAGCAAAGCCTTATCATCAAAGTACCTGGGCCAGCATGTCTCAGGGATTACCTCAACTGTGACAGAGCCAGCATGTGGCCTGGAATTACCACCATTGTTCTAGGGGCATCATGTTTTCAGAAATTTCCAATATTGCGCAAGGGCCAGCATACTGCCAGGGATTCACCTTTGAGCCAAGGCCATTATGTTGCCACGGGTTAAAATCATTGTGCCAGTATGAAGTCGGGAAATACCACCATTGGGGCTGATCCAATATTCCAGCAATAATTGCCTCAATTTTGTCATAGCCATCATGTTGCCTGGATTACCTCCATTGTTCCAGTGCCAGTATTTTACCAGGAATATCCATCACTGCACCAGGTCCAGCATGTGCTAATGGATTGCCACCATTGCTCCAGGGCCAGCATTGTGCCAGGAATTACCAATGTTCCAGGGTCAGTATGATGTCAGGGATTACCACAATTGAGCCTCGGCCAGCATTTTACTAGGAATTACTATGACTTTGCCAAGTCCAGTACATTGTCAGAAATTACACCCACTGCCCTAGTGCTAGCACATTGCCAGGGATTTTAGCCATTGGGCCAGCAGCAGTATCTTTTAAAGAATAACCACCAATGTGCCAGGGCCAAAAGGTTTCCAGGGATTAAAATCGTTGTGCTGGTATGATGCCCAGAATTACCACCATGGTGCCTGATCCAGTATTTCAACAGTAACTACCTCTATTTTGCCAAGGCCAGCATGTTGCCATAAATACCTATAAAAGTGGCATTTCCAGTGTTAATGCCAATAGGATTCTTTGCTCCTTGATAAAAGAAAAAAGGCTAAATGAAATTACACAATATCAAAGTAAATTAAGGGCATTTTTTCTCCCAAAGTTTTTGATCCCCAAATATGTCAAAAGCTCTCTTCACTGCCATCAGGGATATTAGAAACTCCCTTAATGGGTCCGCTCCTGCTTTAAAAAATACAAAGATATTGCACACTCGGATAAAATTGTCACAGTTTCTTCATGTACATTTACAGACTGAAGATGACACGACACAGGATGGGCACTCTGGACGATCTTCAGGTAACATAAATCTTCTGCTGGTGGCCTTGTGACCAAGCTGTTTTTTTTTATATGTACAGGATTCAGGGTGTGAATGAGGGAGGGATGGTCAGCTGAGAAGTTTGTATAGGAGAACAAGGGTACCCCGACATGTGAACCTGGGGTGAGTATATGTTTAGGGATAACAATGGTTCATTGATGGCCAAAAAGGTCCAAGTGAACAAATAGTAGTCCCCAGAGGAGACACTAAGAGAAACTTTATAATGACAATTAATCACACTGGGAGTTTTGAGTAATGTACAAGGGAACATATGTCATGTAGAATTAGTTATTTATTTTACACAAGTAACAAGTAGTTATTTTGTATAGTATTCAGGTGCTCACAAAAAGTGACAATAGGCGTGATGTGACAAAGTGAGGGTGAATTAAAACAATGACATCGCATTGACAACAGACATAGGAACTCCACACGAGTTTACAAAATGTAAGGAGTTCCTGTTGTAGGGGGTCGACGGCGTTTCGATCTCAGAACCTTGAGATCATCTTCAGGACATATAGTGAGCAATCTGATTCTAAAAAGATGACAATGCATTATAATATGATCCCTATATATGCGCACAACCATTTGATACTAATTATTACTAATATTGGTAAATAGGTGCTCCCAGTGGGTGTTGTTTAAAGGAAACAATTAATATGAATTAATAGCCAATTATACAAGGTCTGAAGGAGGAGACCGTGGACTGCGCCAATTAATTGGAAAAGGGGATGGTCGCATCATCAAGGCGGCATCTAGGAAAAGTCAGAGCCATGCATAGAAAGTGAAAACGCAGCACCACACGTGAGAGAATTTAGTCGAGTAGCGGTGGAACGTGAAATTGCAGCACGAACTTACTGGTACCGGGAAGGCCCGGGTAAATCAAGCGGCGTAGGGGGTAATCATGAGCATGGAGGTAGCCTCGAAACACGGAGCCGGTCCAAATCCGGAGGAAACGCGTGAGGGGTAAGGTCGGCGTAAATCTGGGAGAATGGAAGGGAGTGGTCAGAGTTGGTTAGACCTAAGCTGCAGGGATCGAGTTATATATATTTTTATGTGGGGAGGACACTTACTAAAGTAGCCCAGAGTGGGGCATGAGTGGAAGGCTGATGAGGCCCAGAGTCGGGACGGGGGGGGGGGCTCAGTAACCCAATTTATACAGGTACCGCAGCGTTGAACTGGTCTCTAAGGAAGGAGCAGGAATGGGTAAAATATTATTGCCAATGGCAGAACCTAAGTGAATATGATTAGCGCCAAGAGGGTACTTACAAGGAGGAACAAGGGGAGGCTGAAACTAATCCACAGCCGGACGCTAGCATGAATGCGGGGGGAGAGCTGCAGGACCGGGCACAGTAGCAGGCAACCTGCGGGAAAAGACACGGCTCAGAGAGGAAGTGGTAGCCGGCAGGGGGGGCGCGGGTGGAGCGTGCCGCCAAATACTCACTTAAGGTGCACTGAATTAAACGCTGGGTCTGTAGTCTGAAAATGAACAGACACGTAGTATCGGATATGGGTGCCTAGGGGCCTCTGACCGTGTAATCGGGTGGCCGGGGAAGGTACTTACTAATACAGGATCCCATGAAGTGGTGCCGTGTAACGCCAACCGATGCGGAGGACGCGCTGAGTGCCACTGACCTGTAGCAGCGGGAAAGGTGTATTTGAGCTGCGTCGAGGGCGTGGCTCAATGCATGGAGATTCTAAGCACGTTTTAAAATCATTCACAAACTGTAATTCACAGAATGTAATTTACTGTATTGAATGTCCATGTAAATTGCGATACATTGGCCAAACAACCCAAAAAATCAAGGCCAGAATCTCCCAACACAAGAGCAGGATCCGCTGCAAGACCATGACAGCCCCTCTAGTGGAACATTTTCTACAAAAAGGACACTCCGAGACCGACTTCACTTGGCAGGTGAGTGAAAGCCTCCACCCGAACTCCAGAGGAGGAAACCAACAGACGATCCTCAATAGACTGGAGTGTAAATGGATTTTCAAATGCCGCGCTATTGAAAATGGACTCAATTCCATGGACGAATGGAGCACTTGTACCTAGAACCCACCATTTTCAGTATACCCTCATTCACTGTTTCCATGTCTTAATACCCCCACCTGTTTCCTTGACCCAGCATAGCCCCTGCCGTTGTCATCATCAGGGTCATACTAGCCCCTTACATGTATTTAATGTACTCAACACGGCTATCTATAGTTAATACTGCTGCGGCCATCCTCACGGGCACGCTAGCTGTATGTCTATGGGCAGATGCGCCAATGTGTCAAACACTGCTGTTTTTCAGTTTTAACTGCACAGTTTCTGTACTTTAATTGGATTACTTTTTTATATGTACTAAATGTGGTTGTTTTAGATTTTACAACAGGCAACGTTTCATGTCAGACGCGCATTTTCTATGCTCTAGTTCCACATAGATACATTATTGTGTTTATTCTTTTCAATTGCATCACTTGCATCTCTACCAGCTCAGTTTCTGGTCTTCCGCTTCTCTTCCTACTCTCTCTCTGCGCGCGTGATTCACACACAGCTGCCATTGTCTTCGGCACCGTCCCGGGCCTTGCATTGAGCCATGCCCTCGTCGCAGCTCAAATACACCTTTCCCGCCGCTACAGGTCAGTGGCACTCAGCGCGTCCTCCGCAGCGGTTGGCGTTACACGGCACCACTTCATGGGATCCTGTATTAGTAAGTACCTTCCCCGGCCACCCGATTACATGGTCAGAGGCCCCTAGGCACCCATATCTGATACTACATGTCTGTTCATTTTCAGACTACAGACCCAGCGTTTAATTCAGGGCACCTTAAGTGAGTATTTTGCGGCGCGCTCCACCCGCGCCCCCCCTGCCGGCTACCACTTCCTCTCTGAGCCGTGTCTTTTCCCGCAGGTTGCCTGCTACTGTGCCCGGTCCTGCAGTTCTCCCCCCGCATTCATGCTAGCGTCCGGCTATGGATTAGTTTCAGCCTCCGGTTGTTCCTCCTTGCAAGTACCCTCTTGGCGCTAATTATATTCACTTAGGTTCTGCCATTGGCAATAATATTTTACCCATTCCGGCTCCTTCCTCAGAGACCAGTTCAACTCTGCGGTACCTGTATAAATTGGGTTACTGAGCCCCCCCGTCCCGACTCCGGGCCTCATCAGCCTTCCACTCATGCCCCACTCTGGGCTACTTTAGTAAGTGTCCTCCCCACATAAAAATATATATAACTCGATCCCTGCAGCTTAGGTCTAACCGACTCTGACCGCTCCCTTCCATTCTCCCAGATTTACGCCGACCTTACCTCTCACGCAGTTCCTCCAGATTTGAACCGGCTCCATGTTTCGCAGCTACCTCTATGCTCATGATTACCCCCTACGCCGCTTGATTTCCCCGGGCCTTCCCGGTACCAGTAAGTTCGTGCTGCAATTTCACGTTCCACCGCTACTCGACTAAATTCTCCCACGTATGGCGCTACGTTTTCACTTTCTACGCATGGCTCTGACTTTTCCTAGATGCTGCCTTGATGATGCGACCTTCCCCTTTTCCAATTAATTGGCGCAGTACACGGTCTCCTCCTTCAGACCTTGTATAATCGGCGATTGATTCATATTGATTGTTTCCTTTAAACAACACCCACTAGGAGCACCTATTCACCAATATTAGTAATAATTAGTATCAAATGGTTGTGCGTATATATAGGGATCATATTATAATGCATTGTCATCTTTTTAGATTCAGATTGCTCACTATATGTCCTGAAGATGATCTCAAGGTTCTGAGATCGAAACGCCGTCGACCCCCTACAACAGGAACTCCTTACATTTTGTAAACTCGTGTGGAGTTCCTATGTCTGTTGTCAATGCAATGTCATTGTTTTAATTCACCCTCACTTTGTCACATCACGCCTATTGTCACTTTTTGTGAGCACCTGAATACTATACAAAGTAACTACCTGTTACTTGTGTAAAATAAATAACTAATTCTTCATGACATATGTTCCCTTGTACATTACTTAAAACTCCCAGTGTGATTAATTGTCATTATAAAGTTTCTCTTAGTGTCTCCTCTGGGTACTACTATTTGTTCACTTGGACCTTTTTGGCCATCACTGAACCATTGTTATCCCTAAACACAGCTGAGAAGTTCAGCATTATTGGGAGGCAAAGACCATCTTCACCTGTGGTTAGGAGGGTGTGATCTACAAAAGATAGCTGTCTACATGCTACAGTATCATTTGAAGCCAGAATGGTAGTCATGCAGGAGATGTTTCTCATTGATTTGACCTTGAAGTTGAGAATAGGTTGTTTTTCAATGATTTTATGAGGAAGGATAGGTGAGTCATGGCAAGGGTCTAGTTTCGGTTTCCTCAAGAGTGACAGGATCTGGCCTGTCTTGAGACCTTCTGGGAAGATGCCTTCCATGAGGAAGGTGTTGACAATGGTGAATAGTGTTGACAGAGCACCTCCGGAGAGACCCGTGATGAACAATAAGGGTAAGACATCTTCTTCAGAGGAGGTGGCTTTGAGGAAGTGAAGCATGTCCGCAAGATCTGCAAGAGATACAGTTTGGAGGATCTGCATTATGAAATGCTGCAAGAAGGGATGGGCCTAAGAGGAAACATGTTTGGTGTGGTCAGGGTGGTATTGGATCTGTAGTTTTCATTGGAAATTAGGTTAATGGCATTGAACTTGTGTTCAGAATGTGGAGTAGGAGCGCGAGGCATGGGGTTGATTCAGCTCTTGATTGTCTTGAAGAACATTCTGCTACTGTTTCTAGTTTCACTGATGGATTAGTGTAGTATTTGGATTCGGCTGATGTGAGGAGTTGTTTATGTGTTGTATGGAGTGACGTCAGTACTATGAGCTAATTGGGGAGGTGGGGGGGGCTATGTTTTCTTCAATTTTCTTTCCTGTGTGCAGCTGGAACATTTGTTGTCAGCAAGCCCTTTGTAGTCCCAGAATGCTGAAAGTTCCTGCCTGATCATGGGTGTTTCAGTTGAAGTGTGTTTTTTTAACATGCTTGTCCAGAATAATGCTGAAGTTGTTTAAAAGGGTACTGATGTCTAATGTGGAGTTTGCAGGGCAACAGAGAAGTTCAAGCTTTAGTTTGTCAATGAAAATGTCTCAGAATGATCTGAAAATGTGTTGTTCTCTGATGGGTTGGCCTAGATGTATGGGTTGGACGATGAGCAGAGAGATAGTGATTGCAAAGTGATATATCCAGTCCAGGGTTTGTATTGGATGGTTAGTGATGTTGAGAATACAAGGTTCAAGATAGGAGTGTATTGGCTGGGTGACCCGCTGTCTTAGGTTCATAATAATAATGAGGTCCTGGAGGGTGTCTCTTTTTTTGTTTTGAGCGTGTGCTGTCTTGGAGGTTAAAGTCACCCAGGAGCTTGGTGTGAGAGTGCCAAATGGATGAGGAGGTGAGGAAGTCTGAGAATTTGGAAATTACGTCCTGGTTCTGTCCAGGAGGTTTCTAGATCAGGTGATTTACTTGTTAATCAATCTTAATCTTTGCAACCTTAATGTTCAACACTCTCAGTTCCACTTTGTCCACCCAGTTCATAAAACTCACCTATATCAGGCTTCAATTTTTTGACGGCAAGTCAAGGCTTTCTCCTGTTGGGAAGACTTTACTCCTGAACCTCTGACAAAATATGATTAAGAGAGATAAAATCGGCATTCCCCTCAATTCAATTTTGCGCAAGAGAGCGAATTGCACTATTGAAAGAAGCTGAACACGTGGTTGAATAGCAATTGATTTCTGCTTTTTGCTGTGGGATGAGTGGTGTGCAATCAAGGTGGTCAGCAGATGATCATACCCTGCATACTGCAATACTGGAAGACTAGGTGCACCTTTTGTGGTATCCTGACCCTGCATGATTCAAATCCCTTCTAAAGACTTAACAAAGTCTTTATCAAGTATAGTTAGGATTACAGTGGTCAAATCTTGCTTCCACCCCTTTGAGCTCCTAGATTAGATTTGATGGAATTGCACTCAGGCAATGAAGTGTTCTCAACACAAGTTATACGTTTAGGGGACTTGGGAGACCTTATGGCATATTAACACATGACCAATAACAGTGATATAATGACAGTGAACAAAGTTTAAAAAAAATATATAGAATCAAGAGATCATCTTAAATTTGGGCTATTTTAATTTTTTATGGTGCAATAGTCATGATTCTAGCAACACCTTTACTAAGTGTGCTGCTTTCTGCTTTAACACATCTTGTGGATAAAGGGCAGAACATGTTGTGCTACTTGCTTCAAAAACATAATTTTGCACAAAGCCCCAACATGCAGAATAACTGTTTTGGTATAATCAGAGGTCTGAGAGTGCCTTCATAAAGGCACTTTAATGCAAAAACTCCTAGTTGACATGTTTTTAGTGAAATTGGTCACTATTGAAAGGCTAGAAAATAGCATATACACAATGCATATCATTCGTCTATCAAATTACAGCACTTCACTTTCCATTTTCCTGAATATTTTTATGTTTTCAATTAATTGCTTTCTTGCCATGGTTGTCAATGCACTAAAATGCAGGGCTAGTGGAAGAACTATACAAAAAGTGATGCATGTAATGCTTTAATTTATCTCATCCACTGGTAATTACTTGGGGCTGCATCCCGGTCTATCGTTAGTTTGCACACTATGCCACCTCAGTTTGGACTTAGCCCTATGCAAATCAGTCTTTAAACTGCTCCAATGGTAACAGTCCAGGCTAAACTGCCAGGCCATGTCCTCCCTGTACAAGAACACAAGCAATGTAGTATAGTTTTTTCCTGATTAGGGCTAATCAGCCAGGTATAGCTTGGTTTCAGTGACACAATGTGCATGGGCCCCACATCGGGGCATACCCATCCCACTTAGTGCGACACACTGAAGTATACAAAAATTGATAGATGAAATAGTTGAATTAATCTCAGCCCCTTGTAATTACTCGGGCCATATCCTAGTCAATTGTTATTTTGCAAATCAGTGGTGTATTTATTGAACGCAATACAACAGCCAAAAGAGATTGCAGTAGTCAATTGTGTCCCCCATAAGGCAGGAAAAGATTTAGTTACACTTGGTAATAAATAAGCAGCCAAAATGGCAAAATACTGTCTATTAGAAGGTAAGACAGTTGTGCAAGAAACTGAAAATGATGAATCAAGAATAAGCACTATATAAAATGGAGTAAATGTGAACTATTTCTATATGAATTCATTTCAGACGTCTTTAGGTGAGTTGAGAGATCCCCAAGAGGAAGCCTCAGATGATGAGAAAAAGAGATTGCTGAAGTGCAGCAGTCGATCCACGCTGCTCACACTTAAACAGTGATGGCAGCAGTAAGTGAAGAAGTGGTAGGAACAGTGAGAGCATTAGACTCTGAAACTAGTGGGAGTGAATCCCCTGTTGTTCAGCAAGAAGAAGAGTCCCAAACAGAAAATAAGCCTCTCCTGAATGGGTATATTTAGCAACGGTATCAGAAGAAGAAAGAAGAGACGAATTTGAGTTAGAAAATTATAATTCAATGAATCTTTGTCAGTACAAATTTGAAAGTGAATATGAGAGTGGAGCAGAGACAGACAGAAGAAAAACCACCCTAAAAATACACACTGTCAAGGCAAAGTAAAAGTGAGAAACAAACGCTGAACAAGATAGGGCTCTATTCACAAAGAGACTCCGTACTCATGCCGGCGGGCCCACAGTCGTGGCCATGCACTCGTGGTGGGACCTCCGTACGGTATTTACCCATTGCGAAGGTCCCGCCATGAGTGCAGGCCCCCGTCATGAGTGCACCCCCTGCTATGACAGTGGGGCCTCCGTCACAAGTGCGGAGGCCCTTTGTGAATCATCCCCATAGACCGAAATGAACTCTTGAAAGAGGCAAAGAAGAAGATTATTTTTAATTTTTGTTTCGATTATTGTTTTAAAGAAATAAGAAGAAAAGAAGAAACTTGATTATTGTTTTAAAGAAGATTGTTGTTGTTTTTGAAATTTTAATATTTTTGTGTCCTCACAGTAAGTTTTTTTGTCTCAGTAGAAGTTGAAGTACAGCAACGCTGTAAAATTATAGGTTTTGTGATAATATTGGCAATATTGTTAGTTTTAGCTGGGCTGTTTTGCTTACTATCTCCAGTGAAATATGCTTCTATGACAGTTGAACTAACGACTGTTCAGAATGAATTGAAATATGAAATGATAGAGAATAAAGAGAGCTTAGTTAGTGGATTTGAAGATGACATTTATACTAAAATGATACATGAATATAGTGATATATTGCAAGTCAAGGATTGTTACATTTGTGCTTTTCTTCCTTCTTTAGCTTGGGAGGGTTCTACGCAGTCCCAGCTGCCTGTTTCTTATGGACTGTTCTATGCAGTGGCTGGTGGTATATTTCATATTGATGAATTTCTTTCTCCTTGTCTAATGAATTTCAGCATGTCCTTGGAGGACGTATCCATAAAGGAAGATAACAAAGCTGTTAAATATACATTGTTAAAGGTAATTGCACAAATTAAGCATTACACTAAAGCTACTAAAAAGGCTATGTCTGTAGTTTGAGTAAAGTAGAAAATGAATTTATTAGAGAATTTAATGAGAGATGGGTAAACATTATGAGAGATTGGAGGGAAGCTGAAGCTGTTATGTAACAGGTAAAGGAAGAGGAAGAGTTTAGATGGTCAAACCTAAATCCTAGTTTAAGGATAGAGCTGGAATGGAGAGGTAAATTGTGTATGATACGCCGTATAATTTTGAAGGATGGTAATGCAGAATTTGTAGGAGAAAGCGTGTGTGAAAGAATTTACAAGGTGAGTAGAAACTATTTATTGGGAGGGGAGCCACTCTTGAGAGGGGTCTATTATATTTGTGGAAAGACTGCTTATTTCAATTTGCTGCAAAATTGGGTCGAATCTTGTTATCTTGATTTAGTGTTACTCAAAGTCCATCATATGAATGAAATAAATGATACTGTTGGTCTGAAAAGGTTGAAACAAAGCTTTGGACAGAGTTTTAGATATATTAGGTGCTATGATGCCTGGCTTCACCTTGGGGGTGCCCAGGAGTGGACATTTCACAGGGAAAAGCCAGGAAGGGTTCCACAGCGGTATGCGTTCAGCGCCAGGATGCCTCAGGGTAGCAGTGCGCTTTACAAGTACAAATTCATTTCATTTCATTCATTTCATATGATTCTTTCTATAGGAGTGGCAAAGAATGATGTGAAGATTAAACATCTGTCTATTTTGGTAGATAACCTGGCTTTGGATACAGCTGGAGAATTAACTCATGTAAGTACAGAAATGAATGCTATATGGGCAATAGTAATGCAGAATAGATTAGCATTAGATATTCTCGTGGTGAAGGAAGGAGGACTTTGTAAGGTAATTATGGCAAAGAGGTGTTGTATATATGTTTCAGATAATAGCAGGATTATTGATTTCTATATTTCTAATATCACTAATATCTCAAAAGAACTGCAATCTTTCAAAAAGCATTGTTTATAGGAAACCGTAGGTTCCAGGTTCAGTGAATTAGGAAAGGGTTTTAGCAAGGTTGGTGAAAAATTTGGTAATTTAGTTGGAGGTACAATGAGGTTGATTTTAACCTGTAGTAATTATAAAGTTCTGTGCAATTGTCTTGTTTCTTTTTCTAAAATTTTCTGAGTGCATGATTAAGAAGTGTGGAAGCAAAAGTAATAGTGGGTCTGCTAAAAACGAAAAAGATTTGAGGAGTACGAGATGGAGTATATCAAGCATCGAGTCTGCAACCAGCTGAAGGTGGCAGAGGAAAATTCCAAAAAGAAACAGAAAGTGATGCAGACTGAATGATTTCCTGAATAATAGCATTATTAAAGGATTTTGTGATTATAGAATAATCATAGACGGAACTATGGTAGTGTATTGTGTTTTTGTGCAATAAATGTAAATGAATAATAATAATAATTTTTATGCTTGATCCAATACGTAAATGCTGAATTAACATAATTACAGATAAAACAAATTTATAAGGGTCTATAGAAATGGTGTTCATAAGCATTTTTTAGTTAGGTCACATTTATGTGCAACAACCATTTTGGATAAGATGGACGCTGTTTCCACCATTCACCCCTGTACTCCCCCTTCCATACTGTTCCCCTGCACATTTTCTCTCCTCACAAGCTATGCACAGTGAAGACAAGCTGATTTAATGGTACATTTCTATTGTCATGAATGCAAAGCTTTCAATGAACTTTCTATGTTCTTAGACTGTTAAAGTTTAAAGATCCTTCTGCTGTACTTCTGCTGTGTAGACTAGGCCTATTTATTAGTATGAAGTGTCAGTTTAAATTGTTTCAGATTTTGTTTGAGCATCACTGGATGGCAGTAGCATGAAAGATGCTGGGTGATTGTCTTAAAATGGGATACTGATTTTGTGTTAAGGTAATGATGGTTTTTATTCTGATTTGCCAACAGACTGAATAATGTTGATCAGACCATGGGTTTGCTGTTCAACTCATTTATTTTGCAAGAATTGCATATTAAAAAAAACCAGATTTTGGGCGTGCGACAGAAGATTTTTGAAGATGTTCTTGTTCAGGTAGAGATTTGGTCAAGTTATGATTTTGCTGCTCATTTGGGATAATTTCGGGTTTTGACTACTGTGTTTAATTCTGAATTGAAGCCTTCGTGGCATTTATTCTGTACTGCTTGATTTTGAGATTCTTCTAAAAAAAACTTTAACTTTTCTTTGATCTGGAACTCAATTATTGAATGGCCCCAAATCATTTATTTCTATTTATCTGCTAAATTAATTTCTGAAGGGTGCCTTTCATGTAGAATCAACCCATGGAAGAACTGTCTGAGATAGATTTTATGGGTCATCTGAATTTTGGGGAGTCCTGAATATTGGGTATGGTTTTGCTACCCAGTAACAAAAGGTGCTAATTCTACTATGCAACAAAGATGCTTGATGTGCACATAACAGGGAATCTCATTCTGCCAACCCACAACATCAAGATGTAAAATGTCCCTAAGTGATCCCAATCCCATAAGGCTTTGTTATGGCATACCCATTGTTTTATAGTTAAAAATACATGCAATTTCAAGTTGGATGCAATCTTGTTTGAGTTTGGAGTCCGATCTGTGTAGCAACGTGCTCCTATGACTCTCTACCCTTCTCTTTTTTCCTTTTGTTGCCTCAAACCTGTTCAATTCAAGCACTGATTTGCCAGCTAATTAGCTTGCACTCGCCAACGTAGTCTAATATATCTCTTAAATATAACGCATTTTAATGAAAAACAACATAATATAATACTTTTCAATTCTTTATATTATGATTGCATAACTAAACATAATGCCTTTACATAATGCATTGCATATAATCTTTAACGTATTGTAAAATAACATTAAAATGCACATGTAATGTCTCAATCTAATATTCCTCAGGTCAAATGTACTAAGGGCTTGCTTTTCCCTTGCATCACACAAGGCGATGCAGAGCAACGCAGGCCCTTAAGTGGGATTTACTAAGTTGCAATCCACCTTGCATGGCTCTGTGTGTTTTAATAAATCTAAGGTAACGCAAGACAGCACATTTCACTGCCTTGCATACCTTGTGGCAGGGAGGCGTTCCATGGGTGCGGTGTGGGCATTCCCATACATCCACCCATGGATTTTGGTACATTCCCAGATTTTCAAAAAGTTGTAAACCTGAAAATGCATCAAAATCATATGCCTCCGATACCTAGGTGTAATAAGGAGAAATATATTTATCTATGCGTGATGCATTCAGCAACATCTATAGAAAAAAAATCCTTTCAGGGTTCTTTTTGTGCAGGACGGTATACCTTCCTGCACAAAGATAATCTTGTCGCTAGACAGCCGCAGTGCGCCAGCAGAGGGAGGCAGCAGAAATGTGCCATAACTTTGATAATTTGGTGCATTTCTGATGTATCACTTTCACACAATGCAGCGCAGCAATGCGTGAAATGTTTGTAAATCTGCCCCCTCACGAGGTCCAGCTGTCCAAATAACATTACACACAGACCCAGCAATTAACTTTTGATAGACCTTGATTGACCTTTCAATGCCCTCACAAGCACAACTCAGCATCAAAATCATACGGTTGGCAAAGCAAAACTCTCAACAGTTCAATACATGCCTCACACATTCCACCACATAAAATAACAAAATAACACATTAGTCAGCACATCTATTATGCACCCTAACACTCACAATGCAAAGCTAAAGCCATCTTGTTGAAAAAGATACGCTATCCCATCTCATTCATAGACCAAATTGACATTGTAGTTACACCAACTTGTACCGTACACACAAAACACACCTCCAAATCAATATCTATGGTCTCCTACACAACCCAAAGCAACCACCCAAGAAATAGGCAACTGTCTCTTGAAATGAGAGAGTCAGCAAAGTCTTGCATCACTTTCTAGCTTACCCTTAAACACACACCACAAAGACTCCAACTTGACCGAGTCAAAACAAATATCAGAAATCAATGGGAAGGGGATTGGCAAGAAAATCATGGCAATGCATTGAAGAGCTCTGCCTTTTTAGGACCACGTCAGTCAAAACTCTTGGTGAAGGGAATAACAAAGAAGACTCTTTTAAGTTTCAGAACACAAGCATTGGCAAAACCAAATTTTGGCCATGAAACCTTGGCTATGCCAATGATTTTTGCTTTATCGTAAATGGAAGTAACAAATTAGCTGTTCTCTTTTATTGGAATTTCTAAAAATAAAATGCATTCTAAGATGGCCACAGCTGATGTGCGCACATTTATAGTGACCATATTTGAAAACATTTTATTTTTACAAATTCAGATCAAAGATGGCTGCTGTGTGTGTGCACACAAAATAAAAATAAAACCAATGACAGACGCGTGTGAATGTCCAGGCGGATATCCTGAGAGGGACAAATGAAATATTTTAAAATGGATAGTTCAGCAGGTGGCAAAAAAATTGAAATGTTGCTGTGGGGGCCCAAGAGCATTGGATGAAAAGAGAGTGGGAAGTGGGAACAGCGAGAAAGGGAGACAAAATGTTTTTCATGTATGTCTGATGCTAGCAGTGGAATGGTATGTCAACCAATGAAAACACAGTGAGAGTGAAATGTATCTGAGTGTCACAACCACAAGAACAAGGTTGAAAGTCATTGAATCAGGAGCAAGAGCGTTAGATAGATAACGAAGCCATCCAATCATGAGCAAGGGCTGATTCGGTACTTACTCTAAGTCAGCAGCAGCTCTCAACATTTTGAAAGAGTGCTGCACTGAGGCTGGGAATTTCACAGCAGTTTGCACACTTTCAAACCCATTTACAAGAGGTTGTCACCTGTGTGCCTATCTAGACCTGCTCTTCCTGGGCGGTGGCTCAACACAGAATCAATACAAGCAGCAAGTTTCTGAGTGATGGCAGTGTGATTTTCAGGATACAGACATGAAATATTACCTAAGAATGGTGTCAGAACTTCATATTGAGTAACTTATCCACCTACGTAGTAGTCTCAGTGAGCTAAGCTCCGGAGATCTGTCTGCAACCTGCATGCCACTCATGTCTTAACTGTATGTGTCCTGCATGGAATAGGGAATTTCACTTGCTGTCTTCTGTGAGAGACGGAAGCTTGCTTTGCTACAGCCATGTTGTACTTGTTCTGTGACAAAACAAAGTTTATACTATCTGAATCCATTGATGGCCTAGATGTACCTTTCCTCTGAAGGAGGGAAGTGTGCACTGTTTCTGCCCAAGGTATACCTCTTCTATGAAGAAGTGGGGTTTCCACTGCTTTTAACCCATTCAATGAAAAAATAACACGCCTTATGAACCAGGGACTGTTTTTTCAATATTTGATGTGAGATACTGAGAATCCTGAGGATGGGACTGGATCCCCTAGGGGGCAGTATTTGAACGCTGAAACATGTAGACAGAATAGAGAAGTAGGGTACATTTCTCGACCCTCCGTTTTTTTTCTTTTGGGAAGGCAGCAGTAGAGACCAGTTTAGCTTACCTACACCCAATTTTAATATAGATTTGACAGTTTAACAAAAGGAGATCATAAAATATTGACACAAGAGACATAGCTTCACTCAAAGTAGGAAAGCAGAGGATGTAACAGGAGGAGCAGAAGGTGGAGTGGAGGAAAAAGATACAAGAGTCTGTTGTCAGGGAGTTTTTCTCTTTGCCAGTTGGAGAAAAGAAGATAAATGCAAAACTGGTAGCCTGCAACCTTTGTAAAAATGGCATTTCCCATGGCAACAGAAAACAGTATTCTTTTGGTATGATGGGAATGCATAAACATCTGCAGGCAATTCATTCAAACTGGTTGGTGCAGGCCAAAAGAAGGCATGAGAAGGAGGTGAAAGAGACCACAAGCAATCAGTCAATCAGGATTTATAAAGTGTGGTTAATCACCCAATAGGGTATCCAGGCGCTTGCAGGCCCCGGAGGCTTATTCAAACAGCCAGATCTTGAGGGCCATTCGGAATTCTGGAGGTGATGGTCCAGAGGTGCGTGGAGAGGCTGTTCCAGGTCTTTGCTGTGATGTGGGAGGAACGTCCTCCACTTCTGCTTCAGTAGATGCAGGGAGTATGAGCAAGTGAAAGGGAGGCAGAACGTAGTCTTCTGGCTCAATCGTTGGTGGACGTTCAGGCGGTGGTTAATATATGCTGGTCCTTGGTTGTGTAGAGCCTTGTGTGCATGGGTCAGCAGCTTGAATTGGCATCTCTTCTGTATGGGGAGCAGGTGGAGTTTCTTGAGGTGGAGTGTGATGTGGGTTCATTTGGGAAGGCCGAGGAGGAGTCTGGCTGTGGCGTCTGTATAGTCTGAAGTCTCTGTAGAAGGTGTGTGGCGATTCCTATATAGAGAGTATTGCCGTAGTCCAGCTAGCTGGTGATGGGGGCTTGTGTCACAGTGCGTCTCGTGTGTAGGGGTAGCCGCTTGAAGATCTTATGTGGCATGTGAAGAGTGAGGAAGCAGGCGAAGGAGACCACGCTGATCTGTGATTTCATGGTGAGCTTGTTGTCAATGATGATTTTGAGATTTCTGGCATGGTTGAAGGGAGTGGGTGTGGGTCCCAGGTCTGATGGCCACCAGGAATCATTCCATGTGTTGCTGCTGTTGCCAAAGACCAGTACTTCTTTCTTGTCTGTGTTCAGCTGCAGGTCGTTGTTCTTCATCCAATCAGCAACATTTGTCATGCATCTATGGAAGTTGGTTCTGGTGGGGTAGTCGGTGAGTGAGAGGATGAGTTGGGTATCGTCTGCGTAGGAAATTATATTGAGAGCATGGGATCTGATGATTTTGACCAGCGGGGTCATATATGTGTTGAAGAGCATGGGGCAGAGGGATGAGGCCTGGAGGACACCACAGGTGATCTCCTTGGAATCAGAGTTGGAAGGTGGGAGGTGGTTCCTCTGGGTTCTTCCAGTGAGGAAGGAGGTGATCCATCTGAGCGCGTCTCCTTGGATGCCAATGTGGTGGAGTCTTTCGATCAGTGTTTGGTGGGATACGGTATTGAAGGCTGCTGAGAGGTCGAGGAGGATCAAAGCTGCTGTTTCTCCTTGGTCGAATAGGGGTCGGATGTCGTCGGTGGCTGCGATCAGGTGCTATGATTGCAGCAGAAACCGGATTGGAAGGCGTCGAGTAGCTGGTTCTGCTCCAGGTATGCCTTGAGTTGATTGTTGATGATCTTTTCAAGCAGGGAGAATGGCCAGTAGTTTTTGAGTTTGCTGGGGTCATCAGAGGGTTTTTTGAGTAATGGTCTGGCTTCAGCGTGTTTCCAGATGTCGGGAAATGTTGTGGTGGTGATAGAGGTGTTGAGTAGGGTGGTGAGTTCCTGGCCGATCCTTCAGTTTCCAAGGTTGAAGATGTGGTGCAGGCATGGGTCTGTGGGAGCTCCCGAATGGATGGATTTCATGGTGGAGGTGGTGTCCTGGTTGGAGAGGATGTTCCAGGTGGCCAGGGTGTGGTTTGTGTTGGTTATGGTGGTGACATATCTGTTGAGGAAGTCCATAGGAAGTCCATAGGTGTGTGTTGGGTTTCGAAGTTTCTGTATCTGGTTGTGAGCTAGTTGTGGAAGAAGTGGGCGAGGTTTTTGCACAGCTCCTGTGAGGGTGTGATGTTGTTTTTGCTGTCAGCCGAGTTGGCCTCAACGATGTTAAAGAGTTCCTTGGTGTTGTTGGCAGTGGTTTTGATGTGTGTGGCAAGGGCTGTCTTCTTTGTTGCGCTCACCGGTCAGTGGTAGAGATTGAGGGAGGTCTTGAAGGCTGCCCTGTCGGAGGTGTCCTTGCTGGTGCGCCATCTTCTCTCCAACTGTTTGCTGCCTCGTTTCGCTGTTCTGAGTTCTTAGGTGTACCAGTTGGCCTTTTTGGCGGATTTTCTGTGGATGTTGCTCTTGATTGGGACAATGCTGTCTGCACAATTGGTGATCCAGGTATTGAAGTTTTTCACTCCCTGTTCGAGGTTGGTGGCAGTAGCAGGGTTGGAGCATTCACCCAGCTGGTCTCTGGGACTTTGTTCCACTTCCACTGGTGGGCATTGGTCATCTTGGGGGTGGTGGTGTGGGGGCTGGAGATGCTGAAGTAGACAATGGAGTGATCGGTCCATGTGAGTTCTGTGGCATGACTGTATTTGACAAGGTTGCTGAAGGTGAAAATTGGGTCCAGCATGTGTCCTGCAGTGTGTGTAGGGTCGTGGATGATCTGGGTCAATCTGAGGCTGCTCATACTGTTGAGGAGGTGTGCAGTGTTTTTATCATTGGGGTTATCGATATGGAAATCTAGGTCGCAGAGGAAGATGTAGTCCTTGGAGTCTAAGGCTAGGGGCACAATGAAGTCTGCGATGGTGTTGAAGAAGCTGGAGTGCAGGCCTGGGAGTCGGTGTGTGAGGGTGCCTCTGATTGTTGTCTTGTCGTCTTTGTGGAGCTTGAAGTTGAGATGTTCCATGGGGGTGGTATTGTTGGTGGTGGTGGTGCACTGTATGGTCTAATTGTGGATGATGGCTGTTCCTCCTCCCGGCTAGTTGGTGTGGCCCAGGTGAGTGATTTTATATATGTCGGAGATCACTGTGGCAACGTCTGAGGTGGATGTGGATTTGATTTGAGCCAGGTCTTAATGAGGAAGACCATGTCAGGGGCCACAGCAATGACATCAGCAGATACATCCAGGCATCCTGCTACCTTGGTGCCAGTCGAGTGAATGAGGCAGAAAAGACAAATTGTGGGGAAATATACCAGTATTGCAACCCACTGTCTCCTGTGTCATAGAGTATTTGTTGCAGGAGAGACAGATCTCACCAAACACCATGAGCTTGTCATGGCTCACCAGTTCTTCTCCAACATCCTTAGATTTTTTTTCGCCTTTGTTTTCCTCCTGTTACCTGTTAATATTCTTTTTGCTGGTAGGTCATGTTGACCTATCGAAAACATTTTTTATAGAAAAGTTAAAAAAGAAGAAAAAAAGTTATTTTCAGAACTAACCAAACATCTAAAAGAGTAAAAAGCTTGTGCCAACATTAACCATACTTTTTCAGGTATCAGAAATACTACCTTGTAAGTAAATAATTATTTACGGTTTGATTAATTAAAATCATTACAATCACATTAATACAACAGTGTCATTCAAAAACATAGCTTAAAATACAATGCCCATAAAATGCTGATCTGACCATATATGCAAAATACGATAAGCAGCTTTGGTGTGGAAAATGCATTTTTCGAGTGTTCCAAAGCAGCGGATAAGCAGAACAGATGTAATCAAGAATGCGCAACATGCAGATCAACATACAGTAAAACTAGACATTGCTTAGCAACAGAATTAAAACAAGTCACTTAAGAAATTGTAAACATTTGCTACAGTTCGTATAGTCAAGTGATTTCATAAGTCTAATCCTTGGAGTACACTAATTGTAGCCAAACGTTGCGTAGCATCAAAACATACAGACATAGCCAACAGAATTTGTCCATGTGCTAAAACGCAAACAATTAAATGATAAATGCCAATCAGGACCAACTGAGCATATCAACAGGCAGGTGGACCATACCTTCTTTAACAGAAGAAAAGTGAGAAATTCCATAAACAATTTTGGAACTATGCTAAAGGGCATGCAGCCAATTAATTTTATCAGTCCAAACCTTTAAAACAAAGAAGAAGTAAAACAAACATTACATGGCAGCAGAACATGCCGCCCTTAGTTAAAAAGATTGTAAATATGTACTGAAGTACATACTAAATGATTTTTCCATTCAACTTTAAATAATACAGAGATCCAACTGAAAATGCAGTGACTTAAAGGACCTGAAAGTTAATTAATTCAGTTAGGAAGCGGGTTGAAGTCTAAAGCGAAACACTTACTGCTCTGGCTCTGAGACCAGGGACGGACTGGCCGTAGCAGGCATCGGGACATTCCCCAGTGGGCCGGAGGGGTGGGGGCCGGTTTTATGCCCATGGGAGCCGGTTTTGTCACTGGGGGTATGTTTTGCAGCAGCACCCGCCTCCGATCCCAGGGCCGGTCGAGCAGCAATCTGCCAGGGCTGGTTGCTGTTCCCAGTCCGGACCTGCCTGAGACAGACAGTTTTTTCTCGGCTTCGACCAAAAACTTCACAAACTGGCAGATCACTGGAATAGAGTTGCCAGACAGACATAAAATCAGAGCTTGACTGCACGTTCTTTCACATTCTTCTATGAAAAAGGGTGTCAGCAAGATTTGAAGAGAAATTAGCAGATTTTGGCAAATGCACACTGTGTGCAGTACTGTTTCTTCCGAGTAGCTGCAAAGCCTGCATTTGCTATTTGGCCAATCATGTAACCATAGCGGAGTCCTCTCTTTAGCTGGGGAAGCGCGAAGTCTTAGCCTCAGGAATTAATCTTGCATGTATGGAGGAAAATGCAAGGTAAGGTAAGGCTGGATGCCCAGAATTTCGTTGGAGTTGATGACTGACCAGGCATGCTTTTTTGCTGCAGTGGCTCCTTTGTCCAGTTGGAGCTAAAAACATTTTATTGATTGATTTATGGAGCACTTGAAGCATGCTGCAGTCATTTGGGCAGCCCATTGATCCTTTAGGCCTAAGGCTTGGAGGGGATCCATCTTATAGGCCCACCATGGGCGGGTGTGGGCAGAGTTGGTGATTGCTAAGCAGCACATGTTGGTAAGGGATTCAGTTTCAAATGAGGCTAGGAAGTCGGAGTATTTAAAAAATGCTGGTTTGCGCCTGGGCCTGCCTACGAAGGCCAAACTCAAGTCGGATTTGGGCCTGGCCAATGTACATTGGAATCCTAAAGACCGATTTTGCCACCTTAACCTGTAACAGGTCCAATAGTTTGGTATCTCTTCCTCAAAAAATAAATGAGCCATAAGTTATGGCTGGAATTAATTTAGCTGTTGTTATATTCACAAATTGGGCATAAGATGGAAATGCCAGTTTATCATGACGGGCCTTAAAGGCGAAGATGTTAGTGGCAGCTTTGGCCCTAAGTAAATCAAAATGGCTTCGGAAGAAGATTTTGTTGTCAAACAAGATGCCAAGGTACTTATAGCTTTCAACTTTTTCAATTTGTTTCAATTTAAGTACAAAGACTGTGATCTGAATGGAGATACTCTAATTGATATGATGTTAGTTTTGTTGATGTTAAGCTCAAGGTGGTTAGCTAATGTATATTCTTCAAAGGAGTTGATTAAATGATGCAGACCTATAAGTGCTTGACTGAGTTAAACTGTGTCATCAGCATATTGAAAGTATGAGATAACTAAGGAGGAGAGCTGGATGTTTACAAATGTTGATTAAGGTCAGCCATAACGAGATTAAATAAACAGGGGAAAAGAACGCACCCCTGTTTTAGGCCGGTTGATGTTTCAATTCTCAGGGTGAGAGATGTTCCGTCTCCAAATTTGATCTGGACCCAGGTGTTCATATAAAGGTGCATTATGTGGTCCAGGAGTTTTGTTGGAGCACCCCATGCAGCTCGCTTTTGCCAGAGCAGTTCCTAGGGAACGGTGTCAAAGGTCGCCTTCAACTCAAAGAAACAGATGTAAAGATTGTGTTTCATTGATATGGCGGTCTCGGCGAGGAGCGTCAGGTCAAGCAAGTTGGTAGCGGTCGACAAAGCCCTTGAAAAATCCAGTTTGATTCAGTGGAATGAGATGCACTGCAGCTGGCCAGGTTTCTAGCTCCTCTAGCAGGTGAAAGGCAAATACTTTTGCCTTTATGTCTGCTAGAGCAATTAAACTGTAATTTGAGGGCAATTTCAGGAGGGGATGGTCCCATCAAGATGACTTCATTGCAGAGGGGAGTCAACACCTGTGTCCACAGTTCGAGATCAGCCCTGAAGATGGCGTTTGGCATTCCCTTTGGACCCGGCGTCCCGTTCCTCCTAATCTGTTTGAAGATTGCTGATGTTTCTTCCTGTTCAAATGGCACCATGGTAGGAGATAGCAATGTAGAACCCCTACTGGGTACTACTGGCTTTGCTGTTTTTTATGGGGCCAACCTCCTACTTCACCCTCGGTTTTCCCTGGAAGTCAGTTCCTTTGGGATGCTCTTGGATCAAGTGTGACTAACGACCGGGATGAATCACTGACTAAATATCGAAGGTCACAATATCGACCTACAAAAATATTGCAGCAAAAATATCGAAGACAAGAATATCGACATCCTATCTACATTCTCTAGACATCCTCTAGATTAGAGGTCGTCACCCGGTAATAGCGCATTGTAACCCTGTGATTGTACTGCTTTTTAAAAAACATTAGTATTTTTAAAACTGCTAAAGTGTTACTTTTATTGAATTGAATTTGTATGCCTTTTTAAAACAAAAGTCACAACCGAAAAGCTTACTCAACCTGAGAGCGCTCTGAATACTAGAGCGCCCCAGCAACTTCCTGCCTTCTCCCTGGGTCCTGACCACGTGACTTCCAGGAGGGGCTTAGGCAATCGGACGGCATAAATGCCGGATGCAGCGCGGGAGCGGGCACTCTAGATTAGAGGTCGTCACCCGGTAATAGCGCATTGTAACCCTGTGATTGTACTGCTTTTTAAAAAACATTAGTATTTTTAAAACTGCTAAAGTGTTACTTTTATTGAATTGAATTTGTATGCCTTTTTAAAACAAAAGTCACAACCGAAAAGCTTACTCACCCTGAGAGCGCTCTGAATACTAGAGCGCCCCAGCAACTTCCTGCCTTCTCCCTGGGTCCCGACCACGTGACTTCCAGGAGGGGCTTAGGCAATCGGACGGCATAAATGCCGGATGCAGCGCGGGAGCGGGCACTCTAGATTAGAGGTCGTCACCCGGTAATAGCGCATTGTAACCCTGTGATTGTACTGCTTTTAAAAAAACATTAGTATTTTTAAAATTGCTAAAGTGTTACTTTTATTGAATTGAATTTGTATGCCTTTTTAAAAACAAAAGTCACAAGCAAAAAGCTTACTCACCCTGAGAGCGCTCTGAATACTAGAGCGCCCCAGCAACTTCCTGCCTTCTCCCTGGGTCCCGACCACGTGACTTCCAGGAGGGGCTTAGGCAATCGGACGGCATAAATGCCGGATGCAGCGCGGGAGCGCAGCGGACGCGCGCAGCGGGCGCGCCATCGGCCCGCCAAAGGCAAGCCCGTCTGCGCCCGTCCGCGCCCGGCTGGGCCCAGGGCCCTGTCATTATGCCCAAATCATCAAATACTCCTCCCCGGACCTCAAAACGCTGCACTCTGCCTCACTCAAGCCCGGAGCTAAAATCTTAGCACTCTTGCATCACCATAGCATTGGTCAGATACGAGTTTCGTTCCCCGAGGTCAGGCTGCCCAGCACTCATGCCCCCAGCAACCAAAACAGGCAAACATGGAGCATAAAGACATGTCAATCTTCTACCTCAACACACGCTCACTAGTAAAACACCAGTTAGAAATTTTTGACCTCCTCGACTCTGAAAGACCAGATATTCTTCTGCTCACCGAAACATGGCTCACCTCAGAATCCTACCCGATATTTTAGCCACCCTACCATGCGAATATTATATTCTGCAAACTAACCGTCCGCCTGGTAAGACAGGCGGCGGAGTTGCAGCCATCATTAACAAGAAATTGAGGTTTTCTGCCCTCACCCCACTCAACCTCCCGGCCACAGACAATGCAGTGATAAAATTCGAGTCAAAGTCAGCCCAGATCATATGTATACTACTCTATAGGCCCCCCCAACACATGCCCCTGTTCCCCCATTCCCTGGGAGAACAAATTGCACCCCTAGTCACTAATCACACCAGAATTCTCTTGATAGGGGATTTCAATTATTGGGCAAATGACCCTCAAGGAGGGCCACACTCTACCGAGCTGACCGAATCACTAGGAAACCTGAATTTCACCCAACAGATCTTCTCTCCCACCCACACTAAAGGCCACACTCTAGACCAACTTTGGACCACCAATTTGGTGGTTTCAGTCCTATCCATCTCGCCCTGTGTTTGGTCCGATCACTATTTGGGAAAATTTTCCCTAAAACTCCCATCCTCTGGGAAAATAGCCACTCTAAAGGGGGGTATGGCGAGAAAATGGAACTCCATTGACAATAACGAATTCATTAACACACTGATCAATACTGTGCCTCGTTCCACACCCGACGTCAACCAACAGGAGGAATCCTTCTCGAACTGGCTCTTAGCGGCCAGTAACACTCATGCCCCACTTAAACAAATTAGACTCACCCGCCGGCATGAGGCTCAGAGATGGTTCTCCCCCGACCTAAAATCTCAAAAACGCTCCCTTCGCCAAATAGAAAGAAAATGGAGACAGGACTACTCTCTAGAAGGTAAAACCATCTACATTCGGGCCCTGAAGGAATACAAAAATGCCATCTCCACAGCAAAGGCAACCTATTTCTCCTCACGAATTCTCAACTCCAACAACCAAGCCAAAGAAATATTCACTATAGTAGACGAACTGTCAAACCCAGAGAGAGTCCTAAACAAACCCAAGCCATCACAGGTCCTCTGTGACTCCCTGAATACCTACTTTATCGATAAAAGCACTGCCATCAAAGCCAGCATTCCCCCCAAGACCTCGTAAGAAATTACCCCACCCACTCCCAGGAACCCCTACTCTATGGAGTCCTTCCACCCCATTGACACAGAGACCCTGAATAAATTACTAGCTAAGGTCAGATCCGGTTCCCCCCTGGACCACTGCCCCCCTCATGTACTGAAAACGGCCCTCATGGCTTTCCCTGATCCAGCCCTTGCCCTCCTAAACCATTCCATGTCCCAGGGCTGTGTCCCCAATGCCTTCAAGGAGGCCATAGTAGTCCCCCTCCTAAAGAAACCAGGCGCAGACACCCAGACACCAGCAAATTACCGCCCCATCTCTTTACTCCCTTACATGGCCAAGATATTAGAAGCCCACGTGGCCAAATGCCTGTCCAATTTTTTGGAACAGACAGGTTTCCTCGACCCTAGCCAAGCCGGCTTTCGGCCAGCGCATTCCACGGAAACAGTGATCGTAGCAGTACTCGACTCCCTACGTGAAAAAGCAGACACAGGCACGCCCCAGGCCCTGGTGCTGCTTGATCTCTCGGATGCATTCGACACGGTCGACCATGACATCCTGGCCGACCGTGTCAGCGAGGCAGGCTTCCAGGGTCCAGCACTCAGCTGGATAAAGTCCTTCCTAAAAAACTGCACACAGGCAGTTCGCATCGGCCATTTCACCGCCCCCAAACTAAAAACTACATGTGGGGTCCCACAGGGCTCTTCCCTCTCCCCCCACCTTTTCAACCTTTACCTCCTCCCACTAATAAGATCCTTGAAAGAAAGAAGAGTGACCACTTTCAACTACGCAGACGACCTCCAACTTATGTTGATTGACAGCTCTCCCCAGTCAATCTCTGACTTTCAATCCACCATGACATTCATTCGTCAATGGATGGACCATAACCACCTAAAGCTGAACCCCAGCAAAACAGAACTGATACTGACGGGTGATGCACACAGACAGTGGGGCCCACATTACTGGCCAAATAACCTGGGCTCCCCGCCTACTCCCACCACCTCATTAAAAAGTTTAGGGGTCACCATTGGCAACGGCCTGTCCCTCAAAACGCAAGTAGGTACCGTGATCTCCACCTGCTTCCTGCAGCTGCGAAAAATAAGGAAGATAAGCAGGTTACTATCTCAAGCTGCACTGGTTCAGGTCGTGATAGCCCTGGTCCTATCTCGTCTTGATTATGCAAACGCCACGTTCCTGGGACTCTCACTCGGCCTCACTAGGCGACTTCAACTGGTACAAAACCAAGCGGCACGATTAATATTTAAGCAACCCAGGTGGCAACATGCTTCCCCTTTCCTTAGGAAACTGCACTGGCTCCCCATTCCCCAGCGCTGTGCCTTTAAAGTTGGCTGCCTGGTGTACAAATCCCTAAATGGCCGCAGCCCCAAATTAATTGATAACCGCATCTCCCGCTACATTCCCACACTCAACCTCTGCTCAGCCCAACTCCACCTCCTTACAGTGCCGACTTTCAAGCTGAAGCGCCAAGGGGGATGCAGGTTTGCGACCCTGGCCCCTCGACTATGGAATTCCATCCCCCTGGAAATCAGACTTAGCACGACCTACTCAATTTCAGAAAGTCTCTCAAAACATGGTTATTCACACTTGCTTACAAATGATCTGCTCCAGGCTGGCCACCCCCTAGTCTCTCTAGCGCCAAGAAACCAACCGGTGAACGAGCGCTCTATAAATCATTGCTAACATAACATAACATAACATACATTAAGGTAAGTACAAAAATATCGAAAAAAAAATATCGATGCCAAAAATATCGTTGTTAAAAATATCGTTTTTAATTTAAGTTAAAAAATATTGTAAAATAAAGTAAATAATACATATAATTAAAAGAAACATAGTTAAAAATATTTTAAAATGCTTAAAAATTATAAGTAATATATATAATTTGAAAATACATTAAACATATACATATAATATATATATACTTACTTATTAATATGTTTTAATATTTATTTTAATAACTTATAAATTGTTTAATTTATTTTTTATAAATTATAAATACATCTATACACATAAAACAATAATATAAATAAAAATTAAATAAATATATGTAACAAATTTTAAAAATTAAAATTATTTTAAATCTTTTTAAAATAATTATACAGTACATTAGCTAAAAAAAATACAAAATATTAGATAGCGGAGGAAATCAAGTTACTATTCCCACTCCAGTGAGTGCAACAGTAGGGAAAGTGTTGGATAGCGTAGGGGTAAAAATCACTATTCCCACTCCAGTGAGTGCAACAGTAGGGAAAGTGTTGGATAGCGTAGGGGTTAAAATTACTATTCCCACTCCAGTGAGTGCAACAGTAGGGAAAGTGTTGGATAGCGTAGGGATAAAAATTACTATTCCCACTCCAGTGAGTGCAACAGTAAGGAAAGTGTTGGATAGCGCAGGGGTTAAAATTACTATTCCCACTCCAGTGAGTGCAACAGTAGGGAAAGTGTTGGATAGCATAGGGGTAAAAATTACTATTCCCACTCCAGTGAGTGCAACAGTAGGGAAAGTGTTGGATAGCGTAGGGGTAAAAATTACTATTCCCACTCCAGTGAGTGCAACAGTAAGGAAAGTGTTGGATAGCTTGGGGTAAAAATTACTATTCCCACTCCAGTGAGTGCAACAGTAAGGAAAGTGTTGGATAGCGTAGGGGTTAAAATTACTATTCCTACTCCAGTGAGTGCAACAGTAGGGAAAGTGTTGGATAGCGGAGTGGTAAAAATTACTATTCCCACTCCAGTGAGTGCAACAGTAGGGAAAGTGTTGGATAGCGTAGGGGTTAAAATTACTATTCCCACTCCAGTGAGTGCAACAGTACGGAAAGTGTTGGATAGCGTTGGGGTAAAAATTACTATTCCCACTCCAGTGAGTGCAACAGTAAGGAAAGTGTTGGATAGCATAGGGGTTAAAATTGCTATTCCCACTCCAGTGAGTGCAACAGTAGGGGAAGTGTTGGATAGCGTAGGGGTAAAAATTACTATTCCCACTCCAGTGAGTGCAACAGTAGGGAAAGTGTTGGATAGCGTAGGGGTAAAAATTACTATTCCCACTCCAGTGAGTGCAACAGTAGGGAAAGTGTTGGATAGCGGGGGGGTAAAAATTACTATTCCCACTCCAGTGAGTGCAACAGTAGGGAAAGTGTTGGATAGCGCAGGGGTAAAAATTACTATTCCCACTCCAGTGAGTGCAACAGTAAGGAAAGTGTTGGATAGCGTAGGGGTAAAAATTACTATTCCCACTCCAGTGAGTGAAACAGTAGGGAAAGTGTTGGATAGCGTAGGGGTTAAAATTACTATTCCCACTCCAGTGAGTGCAACAGTAGGGAAAGTGTTGGATAGCGTAGGGGTAAAAATTACTATTCCCACTCCAGTGAGTGCAACAGTAGGGAAAGTGTTGGATAGCGTAGAAGTTAAAATTACTATTCCCACTCCAGTGAGTGCAACAGTAGGGAAAGTGTTGGATAGCGTAGGGGTAAAAATTACTATTCCCACTCCAGTGAGTACAACAGTAGGGAAAATGTTGGATAACATAGGGGTAAAAATTACTATTCCCTCTCCAGTGAGTGCAACAGTAGGGAAAGTGTTGGATAGCGGGGGGGGGGTAAAAATTAGTTTTCCCACTCCAGTGAGTGCAACAGTAGGGAAAGTGTTGGATAGCGTAGGGGTAAAAATTACTATTCCCACTCCAGTGAGTGCAACAGTAGGGAAAGTGTTGGATAGCGGGGGGTAAAAATTACTATTCCCACTCCAGTGAGTGCAACAGTAGGGAAAGTGTTGGATAGCGTAGGGGTAAAAATTACTATTCCCACTCCAGTGAGTGCAACAGTAGGGAAAGTGTTGGATAGCGTAGGGGTAAAAATTACTATTCCCACTCCAGTGAGTGCAAAAGTAGGGAAAATGTAGGATCGGGTAGGGGTTAAATTAACATACTTATAATTTTTTTTTTTTAAATAAATAACATATTAATAATTATTTAACCAAATAATTATGAATAAATACCTATTAAATTAAATTAATATTTACTTAAATAACATTAAATTACTTCCCACCCTATTCCCCTATAAACACACAACGCGCTACACATAAAAAATAACACAATTAATTTAATTAGCAATTAATCAATTATTAAAAATTAATTACCAATTAATAATTAATTAACAATACATTAATTAACAATAACAATAAATAAAAAATAATAATACATTAATTATCATTAATATAAAATACATAACACTAAAAAAAATCTATATTATTAACAACTATATTTTTTGCTAACGATATTAATGACTTCGATATTACTTACTTCGATATTAAAAAAGTCAATATTACTTACCTTAAAGTCGATATTCTGGTCAACGATATTCTTGACTTCGATATTCTGTCCCTACGATATTAAAAACTCGATATTAGTGTAGGTCGATATTTAAAATTCGATATTTTGACTGCCCACCGACCGGGATACATACAGGACGGTTATGTGGCCGAACCAGATAGCCTCCGGGATATTGGATTCCATGGGCACTATTTCCATTGTTTCCTAGGTCGTTAATAATGGACCAAAAAGCCCTGCTATTTTTGAGATTGCTTGCAGATAGTAGTTTGTTCCATAACTCTGGTTGGTAGCTCTTTTTTTGCATTCCATAGTTCTTTCTTATAGGCCTTCTTAATTTGCTCAGTTGTTGTTTGGCATTGACTTGAGAGGAAACACTCTTGAGACAGAAGACGGCTCTTGCTGCTCTATTTAGAGCCGCCTTTTGTTGATGCAGAGTTGTTGTGAACCTCTTCGTGGTGAGTTTCCCAAGGAGGTTAACCTTTGTCTGAGGTTTGGGCACAAACTTTGACATTAAGCAATGTATAACGGTATTCCACTTAACCATTATAGATGTTTTTTCAGCAGAGGGAGTACATCTGGCTCTTATTAGTGACTGGGCATACTGAAGAATCTCATCCTGAGTGATGGACCACCAGAACAAACATTTTAGATAGTACAAAGAGATAGCTTTGTGGAAGATGTTGGATTTTTGCATATGACGGAATTAGAAATCCCAAGACAGTGCTTGTGGATTATGGTCACTTTCCATTCTTGGTACTATGGAAAATCCAATGACATGTGTTAGCAAGCCTCTTGAGATGATGTTATAATCTATTAAAGAGCTATGTCGAAAGGACCTGAATGTTGGGACCATAAATAAATAGTTGGAAAAATGGTCATTAAGCAACTGCAACTGAAATCGTTGAAGCTAATCGTGGCATGACTGAACTACGATATTGGGGGGCTTGCCATAGGTTTTAGTTTTGTTTAATATCTGTTTATTGAGTACAAACAAATAGAAAATTACACATGTCGCAGAAAATGAGGGGCAAGGGTGGGGGGACAACAAAAAGCGGTTACAGAATAAACAATCAGCCCTAAGACCCTGCAAAGGGGGTAAGTCCAGTTTTCGAAGATTCAAAACACGTATGCGATGAGGGCATAGCAACTTTCCAAAACATAGGGGACAACCTCAGAGAGAGAATTCTCGCCAAACCCAAGGGGGAAGCCATGTAGGGGGCCAAAAGGCAAAGGCCCAGCTAGAGTTTCATTGTCCAGTAAAGGGAGAACACAACACCTCAACCCGGGAATCAAACAGTTGGTCAAGGCTAACAAGGTCTGGTCAAAGCGAGACCCCCCATTTGGGAAATACAGTTCGTACTGCGACAGCACCAATACACTTTGTGGCAAATAACATAAGAACCATCATATAACAAGAAAGAGAAAAAAACAAAGAAAACAAAAAAGGGGGAACCGAAAGGAGGTGAGGACAGGAAAAGAAAGAGGACAGGAGCGGATGCACCAGAAGAATGAGGAGGAGGGGGAAAGGCCAAGGCCCAGAGTGGAGGCCGGCAGTCACAAGGCCCGAAGAATCCGCCCAGCAGGCCAAGCAGGTTACTCCAGGAAGGTTGGTCTCGTGCCACGAGAGAAAGGTTCCAGGGGATCGTCAAACAGTTGTAGAGTCCGCAGTCTAGGGGGCATCAAGCAGGAGTGTTCGGTTTTAGTGAGGTGGAGTATAAGTGGACGCCAGATGCGGTCAAAGTGTGTGTCAGTGTGTGTGAGATGGGCAGTAAGCAGTTCCAGTGAAAGGACATCCCACAGCGGAGAAACCACGCAGCAAGAGGGTGGGGCCGCTTCCAGCAGGAGGCAATGGACTGTCGCGCTGCTCCTAGTAAGTGAAGGATCAGATGCCAGTGTGCCGAGGTCATGGCCTTCAGCGTGCCAGGCCGAATGCCCAGAAGCGCCAGGGACGGGGTAGCAGGAACCGGGAAACCCACCACCTCTTTAATGTGGCTGAGGACCTCCTTCCAAAACATAGTGAGTTCCGGGCAAGACCACCAAATGTGCAGGAAGTCCCATCTATCAGTCCGGCACCGCCAGCAGATCGGAGGAGTGTTCGGGAACATCTGGTGGAGATGAGTAGGAGTATAATACCATCGTGTCATCAATTTATAGGCAGATTCGCACTGGGGAATGCTACGGTACACCTTAGGGATGTCTCTCCACAAGCGGTCCCATTCCTCCGGGGAGATGTCAGCAGCCAGATCAGATGCCCAACGCGTTTGGTAGCCATGGAGCGGAAGTTGTCCAGAGTGTTGAAGGACAGAGTAGGTTTTGGAGATGAGGCCCCTAGACCCGTCGAATCTACGGACCAGGGACTCGAAGGGGGTGAAATGCCGAGTCACCTCCCGGGAGTACACGGGAGAAGACAGCCAATGACGCAATTGACAATACTGCAGGCACGGATTATCAGTGAGATGGAAAAATTGTTTGCACTGATCAAAGGAGCGGAGGGCAGAACCCTGAAAGAAATCCTGGAGGACACGTCGACCCTCTATGGTCCAAGCCTCAAAGGCCTGAGGCTGAAAAGCAGGGGGGAACGCAGAGTTGCGTGTTAGCAGGGTGTTGGGGGAAGGGAAGGTCATAAGCCCCCGGGGGAGCGCCAGCCTATCCCATATCTCCAAGACCGTTCTCGTTGGAGTCGCTAAGTAGGCACTGCGAGGACGTGCCTCACGCGGGAGCCAGGCTAAATCCCACAGTGATCTACAAGCCACTGCACGGTCCATGTGGAACCAGTGTTTCTTGCTTTCAGGAACGATCCATTCCGATATAAAACGGAGGTGGCAAGCCCAATAATATTCCAATAAATTGGGACAGGCCACCCCGAGATCTGGGAAGCATGAGTATTTTATGAGAGAAATGGGGGCGCGACTTCCCCCAGATGAACTTGGTAAAATCTTGTTGCAAAGCCTGGATGTCCGCATGCGGAATAGGAGTAGGAAGAGACTGGAACAAATAAAGGATTTTAGGAAGAAGGGACATTTTAACAGCATGAAGGCGGCCCAGCCACGCCAGGGGTAGACCTTCCCATCGACGCATTTCTTCGCGGATAGAGTTTCGGATTCTAGGCCAGTTAGATGAGGACCAAGAAGCGAGCGTAGGAGTCAAATCTAAGCCCAAATAGCGAATCGACTCGTCAGTCCACTGCACCGGGAGCAGGTCCCGCAAACCCTGGACCTCCGAGGCCGAAAGCGTGAGATTGAGAGCATGGGATTTTGCCAGATTAATCCGATAGCCCGAAGCGGCCTCAAAGACCCCCAAGAGTTCAGCCACTGCGGGAAGAGAGGTCGACGGAGAGGACAAGGATAGAAGCAGATCATCGGCAAAGAGGGAAGCCTTATGTTCAGTACCCCCCATACGGATACCCTGTATATCCTGATTGCGGCGTATAGCAATAGCTAAGGGCTCGACGACAAGCGCGAATAATAGAGGAGAAAGCGGGCACCCCTGGCGAGTGCCTCGGTGGATAGAGATAGGAGCAGTGGTAGAACCGTTGAAACGGATATAAGTGGTAGGTTTCACATAGGGGGCCATCAATTTAGAGATAAATCCAGGTCCCAAGCCAATCTTCCGAAGGACTGCCCGGAGGAAGCCCCAGTCCACGCGATCGAACGCCTTCTCTGCATCAAGGGAAACCAGGCAGGCAGGGATATCTCTGACACGAGATTTTTCCACCAAGTGGGCAATCCGCTGAATGTTGTCGGCGCCCTATCGGTGGTGGATAAACCCCAACTGATCAGGGTCGATAAGGCCCGGAAGGTGGGGCTCCAAACGATTCACCAAGATTTTGGTGAATATCTTGGCGTCAGTATTTAACAGGGCAATGGGGCGGAAAGAAGTCGCTAGGGTCGGGTCCTTACCAGGCTTGGGGACAAGTACTATTTCCGCTTCGTTCATCGTAGGAGAGAGGCCCGTATGATCAGTAAAGCTATTAAAGAGATGGAGCAAATGGTCTTGCAATTGCGGGTAGAAGACCCGATAAAAAACAACCGGCAGACCGTCGGGACCCGGTGTTTTGCCCGTCGGAAGCTGCTTCAAGGCCTTAGCAATTTCCTCGTGGGAGATAGGCTCATCGAGTAATTCCTTAAAGTAGGGATCGATAGGGTCCCAAGGACATGAATCGAGGAACGTCTCGACCGCCTCCGATGGGCAAGGATCATGGGCATAAAGATCCGTATAAAAGGCCATTAAGGTACGACTCTTGTCCGTTTCTGAGACAGCCCAGGAGCCATTGGGACATTTAAGCTTCGCAATGTGAGATCGGGCAGTCTGGGCCCGTAGGCGGCGCGCTAAGCATGCTCCGACCTTATCACCACCCACGTAAATTTTTTGTTAAGGTTTACAAGGAGCCGTTCGGCCTTATTAGTGCGCTGTAAGCGCAGTTGACCGCGCAGGACAGCCAGGCGGCGCTTGTTAGCAAGGGAAGGACAGGCGTGATCCTCGTGTTCCAGATCCTTGATATCCCGGGAGAGGGTGGATTCCACCAAACGGGCCTCTCGGGTCCGGGCAATAGAGATGGAGGTGATAACCCCCCCGAACAGTAGCTTTGAAGGCGTCCCAACAGACATCCTCGGGCGTATCAGTAAGAGAGTTAGCTGCAAAGAAGGACTCAATCTCCTTACGAATGTCTGCCACATCTACCGGATCTCGACGGGCTTGGGGGGGCAGTCGCCATCGGGGAAGGGGGTCGCCACGGGCAGTGGGAGGTTGAAGCGTAAGCAAAACATGCGCGTGGTCGGAAATAGAAATGTCCGAGATGTCCGCCGTGCACAGGACATGGGCCAGAGAGAGCGAAAGGAAAAAATAATCAATTCGCGAGTAGGAACGGTGAACGTGAGAGAAAAAGGAATAATCCTGAGAGTCCGGGTGTAGGTATCTCCAGGCATCAATCAAACCAAAGTCAGTAATGGCATTCTTCAACTGCGCCGACATCGCCCCAGCCACATGGTGCGCCTGCGCAGTGCGATCCCGCTTAGGGTCCCAAACCAGGTTAAAGTTGCCTCCAAGGACAACAGGGGTAGAGAGAGAGTGTAGTAATGCCCCAAGGTGCTGGCGCAAGAACACATCTTGTTTCTGGTTGGGGGCGTATATATTAACAAAGGTACAGGAGCCCAGACCCCAAACCATGTCAATCTTAAGATACCTCCCGCCTTCGTCAGTCATACACTGGGAGGACGCCGCGCGCCAGCCGGGCTTGAAAAGGATTGCCACTCCACCAGTCTTAGACGAGGAGCATGCCCAAAATTGGGTGGGGTATTTGCGGTGGGACATGAGGTGAGTGTCGGAGGAAAGCAAATGGGTCTCCTGTAGGAAAACCACGTCAGGATCATGCTGGAATAGATAGCGCCAAACCTGCCGACGCTTGTTAGGAGAGTTGAGTCCCTTCACATTGAGAGAGAGGAATGTGACAGTGTGTGTCATGGTGTGGGAAAGGAAGGACAACGCGCCCCAGCAGCATCAGCAAATCGCAGAACATAGCAAATCCCGAACCCAGCCAAATACAACCCAATAAAGCTAAAGGAGACAAATCCCAGGACTGGAAAACAAACAGCCCCCCAGGGTCGCACAGGGAAGGGGGAGAAACCTGTCGACGAGAATAGCGGCAAAGAGAATGAGTAAAGCACAGGGGCAAAAGGCCAGCCGACCCCACATAGTGACCAATAGTTCCTCCATACATTCCCAAAGTAACACCACATCCCAGCCTCTGAGAAAGGCGCATCCGTAAAGAACCTGTAGAAGGGGGAGCGAAAGAGAAGAAAAGAAAAAAGAGAAAGAATAAAGAAAAACAGGCCAACTGGGCCAAGTCTATGTACAGTCTATTCGGAATAGCCCGGGCTCCCGAAGGCGGACCATTTCGGAGAAGTCACTCTCCTATAGGACTCTGGAGAGGGGGGGCGGCAGGCACACATGAGGTGGAGAGCCCCCGCTGACAGCATCCCGTGGATCAGTGAAAAAAAAAAAGCATAACTGGATCCAGCCACCAGGCCTGGGCTGGAAAGCCCCCAGGACTGGGAGCAAGGTGAGAACACAGCTAGACACATCATAATGCAGAAGGCGACTAGTTCGTGAGAGACGGGGAGGCACGCAAGGAGCGAACTTGGTTGATGGCAACCTGCTTGGCTTGTGACGATTCAAGTTCCCTTGAGAGGCGTCTGGAACGAGGAGGAGGAACAGTGGACCACTCCGGCCGGAGTGGGCCCGTAGGACGTGTGCGAGAGGACGGGAGGTCATCATTGTCAGAGTCAACAGGAAGATGGAGGAGACCCTCTGCCTCTTGTAGGGACCGGACAATCCGCCGCCTACCCTCCCAGGTAAACATCAAAGCAAAAGGGTGGCCCCATTGATATTTAATCTCAAGGTCTCGTCACAGGTTTGAAATCTTTCCTCCGGAGAAGCATAGAAGGTGCAAGGTCTTGAAAGATTTGTATGGAGAGCCCATTGTAGGAGACCACTTGAACTCCCTGCACCTTTCGGAGGATGGCTTCTTTGTCCGCAAAGAAGTGGACTCTCGTGATGATGTCCGGAACAAAGTTAGGGCGATTGCGGGGGCCAGGTACCCGATGCGCTCTATCAAGCATGGGTGGTGAGGTGCCCTCACCCTCACGGATGGCATGGAGAAGGTCCGCCGTGTATGACAGGATGTCTTTCCCCTCCGTTCCCAATGGGACACCTCAGATGCGAAGGTTGTTCCGCCTACTGCGGTTGTCCAGGTCTTCCTGTTTCAACTGTAGGGTGATATTTTGGTCTTCCAGTTCAGTTACCTTTTTCCAGAGTCCATCAATATCCTCCGTCCTGGCGTCCATTGTTCGTTCAAGACCATCAACCCTGTCGCCAATCTCGGTGACCTCCCTGCGGATGTCCTGCAATCCGGCCTTTAAGTCCTGCCGAAGGGAGCCAAGTTCAGTCTTGATTTCCTGCAGGAAGGATGACATATAGGCCTGGGTGATGGGCACCCCAGAGGCGGACGACCCAGAGGGCGCCAATGAGGTAGCGGGGTCCTCCTGTGTATGAGAGAGCGTTTTGGACCACAAGGAGGTCACCGGGTTCTCACGGGAAGCCGCAGCATCGGACTCTTTAGTGCCTCTATGCTTAGGAGGCATGCCTGCGAGGATCAAAGATGTCAAGGACCCAGTGCAGGAAAGGCCAGAGCACTCCAGCCGATGGCAGGGCCCAGGAGGGGCGGCAGCAATCAGCAGAGGAGCGGAGGGCCACTCCGCGCGAAGATGGCGTGTCCCTTAACACACAGGATGAAGACAGGGACCAAGAGCTCCCAAGTGTGTGGGGTCATCGAGAGTTAGAGAGACACAGGCAGACGCACTCTTGCAGGCGTAGGAGGGATGATCAATCAACAGCAGTGCGGGGCCAGCGCACCCACCAGCAAGCAGAGAGCCCTCACAGGTCGGCACTACAGCCCCGTAGTAGCAGTGGGGTCCCCGACCCAAGGGCAATCTCAGTAGGCCGGGGGGGTTCACAAGTCAGAGGGGCAAAGAATGTCTCTGGGACCCCTCTAAGGGCCCCGCAGGCAGTGAGGCTTCATCCAGTGCAGAGCAGACTCCCACAGTATCTGGAAGGCCCCCAGGGGCTACACAGATCGAAATTGCAGCAGCACAGGGCTCAGAGATCAAAAGGGCCGAGTCAGGCGGTGATGGAAGGGTTCCCTCAATGTATGCCCCCACCTGGAGTACTTCTTGAAGCCAGGGCCTCAGGGGAGGAGTAGGAGTGGTGAGGCAGGGGACGGAAAGTCGTAGGCCGCAAGAGGAGACAAAATGGCGGGCCCAGCGTCGGAGAGCTAGATGGAGCTCACCCGAACCGGATGCCCACTTAGAAGCGCTCCCCCGTCCCGGTACCTCCAGCTTCAGGGTGGTCCAACGTGACCCGATGCACCCTCCGGACACAAGGGTGGGGCCGACCGCCCATGCAGCTAGGCGCCCCGGGCAGTAGGGGGCCGCCGTACGACTCCGCCAGCGCCGAGGTCCAAAGGGGGCACCAGCCACAATTCAGGGCCCCAAGCAGGTCGGCGGAGGTTAGGGCGCTCAGGACCTCTCCGCCGCCGTCAGCGCCACTCCGCAACAACAGTGAGGGCCGCCAGGTGCCTATTGAATCACTGCCGCGGCCGGCGCTCAAAATGGCGACCGGAGCGGGTCGGGCCATTCCAGGCCAAGGAGCTCGGTCAAAATGAAGCCTCCGAGCGGCCCCCGCAGCACCAGGCGTCGCCAAGAAGCCCCCCGCAGACGTCCCGGCTTCACAGTCTGCAAAGCGGGCC